>JARHVA010001194.1:437500-1637500 GCA_037957365.1 Torreya grandis | reverse complement strand
AAAGATGATGCTCAATGTATTTTCATGTAAGATTAATGCATTAAAGTCATTATTATGTATTTTAGGTCTTGAGTGATCTATCCATGATTTTCAAAATCTTGTAAATTAGTGTAATAGGTTGAAACATTGAATCCAAAATGGATTATCTGATTGAGTAGAGTCTATGAAAGAGAAGGTCATAAGATTGGTTTGTAAAACCAATAGTTTTCATTAGAAATCATGATCTAATTGGTTGAGGTCTATATGAGGATGTTATAAGATCCTGTTCATAAATTTAAATCCCTTGAATATATTCAATCATGTGTCAGATGTTCATGTTTCCTTGACTATGTTTTTGAGTCAGTTGGTAGTTCTGAGTGAACATATTGAAGAGAAGAGTTTGATATTGTTTACCCTAAGTTGAAGCATCATATGAATATTTTTATGACCCTTAAATCATGAGGATTATAAATATATAATTTTTTCCATGGTTTCATGGAACATTTAAGTATTTTCCTTAGTTGTTCAAGACAAAGTTTTTGTATATGCATAGGCCTTTTATATGCAGTGATTTGAGAAAGAGTTCAAGTGGTGATTGAAATTAAAAAGTGTTATATACATAGATTAAAGTTAGATAATATCTATTAGATTGGAATATGATTTTTTCTTACCATGTGAGATGTTTGGATATGCTTCAAGAAAGATCAAAGGGTAACGTGTTGTTAAGAAGGCCTATTAGGTCTTCATAAGCCTAAAAGAGGAGTAAGGGATAATTGACGTATGACCAACCTATTGTAGTGATTTATTCATGATTAAATAATGTTATTTTAATATTATAATACCTATTAATGTCTTAACTAAGTTATTTGCATGTGTGTATAACTAATAAGGATATGATTAAATGACTTGTATAAAAGCAAGGCAATTTAGTCTTATTTGGTATGCTTAGAGGATGCTAAGTGTGGAAGAACATAATATGATAAGAGAATAATATAGATAATTGGTAATAATAATTAGGTCATGTGTACCATTAGATAAATTTCATTAATATCTAGTAGAGGTTTTATGCATATGAGGATCAAGGTCATAAGACCTATTCAAGCCATGGAGAGGGCTAGTTGAGTGAAGAGGGTTAGAATTAAATTTGAGAGGTAAAACCATGAGAAAAGAGTTGAAGGAGTATATCATCATATTTTATAAAAGTAACAAGTTTTTATGAAGGTTAAGCTGGTGTTGAGTCATCTAGGGGCTTGGTGCCTCCTTGTAAGTGGGTGATTATTAAAAGCCTAGCTGAGTTAGTGTTGAGATAGTTGGGGTTGACGCTCCATGTGAATTTGGTTATTCACTAAATATTTATGTTTGTATTATAAGAATATAGTCCATTTTATTCATCAATTATTTTTATTCCCCTTGAGGGTTTCCCACATATATGTTGTGTTCATGTGTTTCATGCTCTTATGATTTGATTATTATGTTTGGTAAAGATATACATGCTTGTTAGAATGGTTCATGTATGGTTAAATGGAATTAAATTAATTTTTTTTGAAGAATTATTCACTCCCCCCTCTCGATCATCTTGTTTCCAATAATTAGTATTAGATTAGGTCCTTTGGAACAAGTTTGAGATCATAAAGGAGATCCTAAGAAGTAAGTATGACTAATTAGCAAGATCAAGGTGGTTTTTATACTAGTAAGGCTCCATTATTCAATGGATATAACTATGATTTTTGGAATTTTATAATAAATATATATCTAATGTCACAAGGACATGATATTTGGTAGTCAATTATGGATGGTTATATTGCACCTCTAATTCCACCAATAGATACAACAAGTAATGAGGCTAGTGAAAATAACTCTAAGGAAATAAATGTCATTATGTGTGACATATCATAGGTAGAGATTTTAAAATTTATGCATTGTGTTTCATCTAAAAACATATGGGACAAATTGAAGATAGTTTATGAAGGAGACACCAAGGTGAAAATGACCAAGTTGTAGATCCATAGAATAAAATTTTAAAACCTAAGGATGAATGAAGATGAAACTATTGAATCCTTCCTATTAAGGGTTGATGAAGTTTTCAATATAATTAAGAGGATTGGGAGAAAAGTGTAAGAGTCTAATATTTTCTAAAATGTGTTGAGATCACGCACACCTAAATTTGACTCTTAATAATATGTATTAGAAGAGATGCATGATTTGGATAAGATAGAGATGAATGGGATTCATGGCATCTTGATTGCCTATGACATGAGATCAAATTAAGGATTACATCCTAAGAAGGAATCTACTTTCAAGTTTGAAAAGAAGTCAAAGGCCAAGAAGGTCAAAGATGATGTATGTTCAGATATTGATGATGATAAACTCATATCTATGTTTCCTAGGAAGTTGAGGTTTGGATTAGATAAGTATAAGGGTAAGTTACCCTTCAAATGTTTTAGTTGTGGAAAGATTGGTCACTTTGAAACCAAGTGTCCTAAAATGGATATATTTGAGCATAATGAAGAACATGATGGAGATTAGAAAAAATCATATAAGTTTGACAAGAACAAGAGAGATTTCAAAAAGAATAAAGGAAGGAAAGGACCATTTAAGAATAAGAGTTTATATACCAAAGAAGATATTTCATCAGATGTAAGTGATTTAGACACATCTTATAGTGATGATGGTAGTAATGAATCTGAATCTAAAAATAATGAACCTCTATTTATAGACATAAAATCAGACAATAAGGATTGTTAAAATGTGAAAACCCTCATGATTGATCAAGAATTAGATGAAGAAGTATATTATGATAGTGTAGAAGTATAAGCTAAAGTAGATCTTGAGGTAGAGCTGGTAAGTACCCTAGAAGAGTTTAAACTTTTGAAGAATAAAAACAAGAAATTGAAGTCATTTGTTCAGGACTATGAAGAGTAGATAGGATTGTTTGAGGAAAGGTTGAGCAACACTTCCAAGGAGTATGAAGAAATCATCTAAAAATTTTAAACCCAAATAGAGATTGTGTTAACAATACTAAAGGCTAAATAATAATATTGCATAAGATATGAAAATGAAATAGAATCTTTAAAAATTGAGTTGGATCAAGCATCTAGAAATGTGAAGAGTTTTATGAAATTTGAAAAGAACATAGAGGCTCTAGATGATATTTTAAGGAGTCAGAATCTTGAAAGTGATAAGATAGGACTTAGATGAAAATAAGAAAAAAATAAGGCATCTAAAGTTGAAAAGAAGACTATTGAAGACAAGAAGGTCAACATGAAAAGACCCATCAGACAACCCAATGCTATAAGGTATGCTAGTTATTTTAATGGTTATTATTTTACATGCACTCAATTTGGTCATATAGTAAGAGAATGTAAAAAACCCTCCAAAAATAATTACTCATGGAACTAAGGAAGGAGAAGAAATTGGCCAAAGGAAGATCAAATTCATCATCAATCAAATGGTACAAATAAGGTGGTCTATTATAGTTGTCATAATGTAGGACACATTACAAGATTATGTCCTAACAGAGTTAGAAGATCATCAAGTCAAAGTAGGAAGTTTTAAGCTCCTTGAGTATAAGAAAGAAGTTAAATGAATGTATGGAAACCAAAGGTAGTAAATATAAGTCATGATTAATATACAATATCAAGTGGATTACTTATTGAGATAAAGCATACCTTAGATGAGAAATCAAGTAAGTAATTCAAGAACACTTACTATCTACATGTGTTGACAAGGCAATCGAAGAAAAGAATAAAGATGATAAGGTTGAATATGAGATCAAACCTATAGTGCCATTGCACTATAGGTTTGATCACAAGATCAGTTTCCATGACATGGGTGAGTAGGTGAACATTGACATAGGTGAGTCAAGTTTGTTAAACATTGGCATTGATTAAGGGAGAGATTGTTGAGCATTATATTTGAGTGTTGATATTTGACATTTAATGTTGTCATTGATGTCAAATGTTCTAATAAATATGCAAGGTTATTTCATTGATGTCAATTTAATATCATTGATGTCAAAAATTCTTGTAAAAATGTTTGGTCAAGTAAGCCTTGAGGTATGTATATGAATGACTTATGTTTCTAGCGTAATGAATGTTGTTGTTGTGATAAAAGAATACTATTTGAATAATGTTCTAATACCATCTTAAGTTAAATAATTAATAATTAGCATGAGTGAGTATAGGTTAATATAAAAAATGTAAACCATCTTGTAATACTTTGTCTAGACCTTATGAGATGGTATTTTTAGGTGGCATGATGAAATAAGTGAGCTCTAAAGAAGAAACTATGTGCTCCAAAGATATGTGTAAGTAGTTTCAAAGATGATCTAAATGAGATATGAATATGTGAATGCTCTAAAGTGAATTCTATAAAAAACACTTGACAGTGTTTGATCATGAGAGGGGTTGTTTGAGTTTGTACATGAGTTGTCTAGGACCTTGTGAATGATTAAAAAGTTAGCTTCTAAGATATATGTACATAGATTAGAAGATATTATAGTTAATCTCCAAAGATATGTAAGTAGCTCTAATTAAGTTATATTGAAGTTATGAAAAAGATTGATTTTATGAGGTTTATTGAGCATATTCAAGATGCATTGAAACATAAGAGAGTTTCAAGGTGAAGTTTATAGGGTGGATAGAAGGTCAGATTCAAGGACTAATAAGACTTGTATTTTAAGACTTAGAAATTAAAAATAAATGTGGTGTCCAAATGAGGTTAAAAGATCAATTTTCATGACACGAGTGAATAGGTGAACATTGATAAAGGTGAGTCAAGTTGTTTTAAATATGTGCATGAAGTTTCAAGTCTTGGTTTGCAAGAAAAGGCTTGAAAAAGTGTTTCAAGGTTTCTCAAATGCCTAGAATGAAGAGTGTTGGAGATTTTTCAATGATGTCATGGTGATTTCATGTAGGTGTCTTAATAAGTAGATGAAGCTATTTGATTTCCCAAGTAACAATGACAAAGTATGTAATGTGCTTGTCCTAGTGTGCTTGAAGTATGTTTGGTTGATCTCCAAATTTTGACTAGTAAGAGATGCTTAGGGATGAGTATGGTGATTAGAGATTGTTCAATAGGTTCCTAATATGTTACCTATGCTTTGATATCTTGTGGAAATAAGTGAAATTCATATATCAGTCTATATTTTTCATCTAGACACTTTGGGTCTAGTGGTAGAAAATATGAGTAGGCAGTTTGATGACATCACCATTGCCACTTGGGAATAAGTCAAGGGGAGTTGGTCATATGGTTGTGATAAAATTAGTACTTAGTTTATATGTGTTATATCTCAATTCATGCATCAAATTATAGTCAAATATGAGTGTGCAAAGTTGGTTTCTCAGTCAGAATTCATTATTTTCCCATAGCTAAATTTTCAATATGGCTAGAAAGAGCTAAGTAAATAGTTTGATGATGGAATCTCTTTCACGTGCGGACATTTCAGGAGAAGGTGATCATATGGGTTTGTTTATTTTTGGACCTATTTTATTTGTGCTAAAATTTAGATCATGTATTGAAATTCATCAAAACATATGTTTATGCAAAGTTGGGCTCCTAGTTAGTTTGACTATGTTTTTCCATAACCAATTTTGCAATATGGCAAGAAGATCCAAGTGAGCATTTTTATGGTGTTATATATTTCACATGTGAAGCTTTAAAAATAAACTAATCATATGATTTTATTCATTTTTTATCATATTTTATTTATGCTAAATTTTAGATCATTCACTGAAGCATGACAAAATTTATTTAAGAGCAAAGTTGGTCTCCCAAACAAATTTTGACATTGTTAGCTTTGTGACAAAAGTTTTTGAGAGGGATTTTTTACTGTATTATATCTCACAGGTATAATGATTCCAAGATATTTTTTTTATATGGTTGGATTATCCTATGTGAGGAGATCATCTGGTCCAAATTTGAGATCATGAATTGAAGCATAGAATAAGTTATTAAGGTCTAAAAGTGGCTACTCAAGCATATTGAAAGGGTCCCCATACTTGGTCATTTCTACACAAGTTAAAAATCAAACAAGATTAAAAATTCATGTTACTCCAATAAGTTAGGAAGTAGTGAGATAATTATAGGTGCTTGATGTTTAATGATTGATAAAAGGTATAGGATAAGGAACTAATAATGAGCGAGTGTTCATATAGATTGATCAGATGGTGAGCATTGATAATTAAAGACCTGATTCATCTAAAAATATTGATGGAGTGCATGGAGTCAACATTATTAGATTACATGATATGAGTTTAAGATGAATAATGTTTAATGTTTGAGCATTGGTTCCTATGTGTTAAATATTGAACAATATCAATGAATTGTACTTGATCTAAGCTGAGTGAACATGAGATGTGAGCATTGTGTTTGAGGTTTAACTATGATCGTTTCCATTTGAATATTTGAATTTTATAAGGAAAACAATAGTGTTTGCTTTTTTGACCATATCTTTTGATAAAAGTCAAATTTTATCATGTATTAAAAATAAAATTGGTAGAGAACTCCAAGGTGCATTTGGAAATATAGATTTGAAGATATGGAATTATGTATAGACAAATATATAGTGCTCCATAATTGACTATGTTTTTGTATATGGACTATAAGTGACCCAAGAATAGTATTTTAACTCATGTAGATGTTGTTTCGATGTTTAATGGTTAATTGGATATTGGGGAGTGTTTTATAATCCATGAGGTTGATCTGTGAGTATTTTGGAGGTGTGATAAATTTACCTTGAGTATGAAAAATGTTAAGAAGTTGATTATATGTTTGATAATATCCTTTCTATATATAATGTCTATGTTTCAATTGTTTGAGCATACATAGAGGTGAGATAAGATGATTGTGATCATTTAATTAGGTCAAAGGGGACATAAGTAGTGGACTCATGTATTTGAAAGTGGTCATGTGTTCTTATTTTGTTTGATGGTGTGCTAAATGGATGAATAGGTCTCCATGAGACCCATAAGAGCTACAAGGGCCTTATTAAAAGGTCTAGATGCTTAAGTGTGGACTATGTGAGATGCCTTAAGGGTGAAGGAATGTATTATGTCTAACAAAGATTATTATGGACTTGATAATTCATGATTGCACTATACATAATGAAACTAAATGTGTTGGGTTCTATAATTATAAGTGAGATACTTGGTGGAAGAATTATGAGAGTTAGGAAGTGAAGGATAAGTAGTGTGCCTTTTGGTTAAGTTAATGAGGAGAATAGTCTATTAACTATGTGTATGACTTATAGGTCATGTTCCTAATGTTAGGATAGTAATCTTGTAATTTGAGGATATGCAAAGAGGTTTGAGTGTGCATATGAGGACATTTTAAGTGAAGGAGAGAGATTGTAGCATGACTACATGAAAAGCTTTTTTGAGAAAGAGAGAGTTTGTGTAGGGGTCAAATAATCAAAGGTCCATCATCAGGTGTTTAAGACATTAGTTCTAAGGTGTAAGTGTTTTTCTCAAGGAGAATCTAAACGACTTGATCTTCCATAGGGGTAGTTTTTCCTAATGAAATAGGGTTTTATTAAAGACCTTAGGTTAGTTTTTGATCAATTTTGTAGGTCAGAAGGACTTGAACAAAGGTTCCTAATCATAAGGACTTGATCAGTCTCTTATTTTTTATCATATTATAGGATAGTAGTCCATGTGTTTTCAAGCTTGCAAGTGGGTTTTATTCCCCAAGAGGGTTTCCCAAGTAGATCTTATGTTATGTATTTGATCTTGAATTATGTTGCTTCATGAATGTTTGTGTTTAATGCTTAAGTATTTTAAAGGGTTTAGAAATTGAATTGGATTGTTTGTCACCACTGATTCACCCCCCTCAGTAGATTATACCTATAACAAAGAATAATCTACCTTGAGAAGGTTTTATCAGTGCTCGTTATCATGTAAAACATCTACATGAGAACCTAAGATATTCATGGTAGATGATTAAGGGTTTTAGCTAAAAATTACAAGCATAATTTTTTGGAAAGAGGAGCTAAGTTTTATGAATGATCGTTAATAATAAAAGATGGTCTAAACCCTCATAAAACCCTACTTGTGACCTAATGTTGAAGATATTATTATAAATAGCTTAGAATGTTTTGATATGATCAAATAAGTGATTAGAGGTTGAATTCAACTCTCCCAATAATCTCCAAGTATGATTGGTTTCTTAGGTGAGTGAGCAGACCCTACATAAAAGTTCTTATCTATCAAAGACTTGTTGTAGCAGACATAGTTGATAGAGTCAAAGTTGTTAAGTGGATGAAGATAAAAGTGTGAGAATTGTAATTTTTCATGAATATTTGTGGATAGGTTCCAAATATTAGGTGTGCAAGATTGGTTATCTAAGTTATCTAGTTGTTAATAAGATCTAGTGGTATAGACATGAAGGAAATCATGCATAAGTGAAAAGATGTTTCCTGATGTGTTTTTATGTAAGATTAATGCATTAAAATGCATGATGATGTCTTTTAGGTCTTGAATGACCTATCCTTACTTTTTATAAAATTGTAATTTGGTGTAAGAGGTTGAAACATTGAATCCAAAATGGCTTTTCTAGCTAAGTAGAGTCTATGAGAGAGAAGGTTAGAAGATTGGTCTTTAAGAGCAATAGTTATCATTAGAACTCTTAATATAATTAATTGAGGATACTACAAGTATTTTATAAGATCTTGTTCATTCATTGAAATCCCTTGAATATATTCAATTATGTATCATATGTTCATGTTTCCTTGGTTGTGTTTTGGAGTCAATTGGCAGTTCTGAGTTACCATCTTGTAGAGAAGTATTTGATCCTATTTACCTTGAGTTGAAACATCAGATGAAGTTTATAATGACCCTAAGGTAATGAGGTTTCTGAATATATAATTTTTTTCCATGGCTATTTTGAAAAATTGAGTATATGCCTCAATTATTCAAGTCAAGGTTTCTTTATATGCGTAGGTTTTTTATAAGCAATGATTTGAAGAGGGGTTCAAGTGATAGTTGGACCTAAAAGGTATTATAGACATAAATTTAAAGTTGGATAAGGGATATTGGAGTGGCTTATGATGTGTTCCTTCTATGTGAGGTTTTTATATAGTCTTAAAGAAAGATCAAAGGGTAACATGTTGTTAAGATGGCCTATTAGGTCTCCATAAGCCTAAAAGAGGTGTAAGGGCTAATTGATGTATGGTTGACCTATTGTATTGATTGATTCTTAATTAAGGCATGTTATTTTAATATGCTAATACCTATTCATGTATAACCTAAGATATTTGAATATGTAGCTGACCTAGAAGGATATGATCAAGTGACTTGTATAAAAGCAAGGCAATTTAGGCCTATTTGGTATGCTTAGAGGATGTTAAGTGTGGGAGTGGAAAAGAAGAGAATTAAATGATATAGATCATTAATGAGTAGAAGGAGGTCATAAAAACTATCAAATAAATTTTATGAATATCTAACATAGGTTTTTCATATGAGGATCAAGGTCATAAGACCTAATGAAGCCATGAAGAGGGTTAGATGACCTAAGAGGGTTGAAGGTCAGTTTGAGAGGGATTAAAGTGATAAAATAGCTTAAGGAGTATATCATAATCTATTATAGAATAAAAAAGGGTTTTCAAAGGTGATCAAATAATCAGGGGGCTAATTTGGTGTTGACCTAGTTGGGGTTGGTGTTCCATGTAGAGTTAGTGATTCACTAAAGGTTGATGTTTGCCTTATATGACTGTAATCCATTTTCTTCATTATTGTGTTTTTTTCCCCTAGAGGGTCTCCCATGTATATGTTGTGTTCATGTGTTTCATGCTCTTATGTTTTGATGCTTATGCTTGCTAAGATATACATGTATGTCAGAATGGTTCATGTATGGTTTGAAAACTAATGAAAAGTTTTAAAGACTAATTCACCCCCCCCACTCCTGATCATCTTATTTATAATAATTGGTATTAGATCAAGTCCTTTGTAATAGGATTAATAGCCTAAAGGAGATCTTAAGAAGTAAGGATTTCATTATATTTTATCTTGTAAGTGGGATTTCATTGCCTCCTTATGGGTTCTCTAGGGAAACATTGACCTAGAAATTCATCTCCTAGCATTGTTTCAACCCCACTCCATGGTGGGGTATATAAATTAAGGTTGACTTATTGGGATACTTGTTTGAGTAGTTAAACAAGATCCTTTAGTAATATAATACCTCAAATCATATAGGAAAATCAAACATAATACTATATTGAGCAATCAATAGATATAGTGGTTGTGAAAATGAAAAAACTTTTCATAATAATCCAATTCACATGCATCTAAATGATGTGAGAACCTCGTGTTATCCACACTTGGTACCATCTAGAAACACACAAAAATTGATAGATTAGAACAAATCCACTTTTCGTGGACATATTATTGATGCAGGGAAAGTATCTTGAATTTCCATGTCATAGTACAAACTCTTGGGAGAAGAGGGGGACTAAAAACACTAATTTTCATGCACTTTTGTTTTTGGATTAATTCTTAAAATCCTCCTAAAATCAATTATATTGATATAATTTGACATTATTATGTAAAATTGTGCTAAGTTATTTATGTTTATAACTATGTTAGAGATTTTGAATCGATGTCTCAGGTCACACTCTGTGAACCATCATCAAGATGAGAAAATAAATAACTTAGCACATTGAAATGGGCTATGGAAATAATATTGTTATTATTATGAAAACTTGTCAATTTTAGGATCTAGGACATTAAACTTAGGTGTTTGTGTCATTTTTATCCTTTATTACATTTTTTTTAGTCTAAAATATTAGTTTGCTTATCCACATCAAAAATGAGTCTTGTCTTATACATCACTTCATTATTTGAGGAGGTATTACACCATACACTTTTCACCTATTATAGCATTAGTTTTCACCCTTGGAGGGAGTTATTTAGGTTCCCTCTAACTAATCGACACAATGGGAACAACCTCACGATGTAGGTATCCTATGGTAAGGATGAAACTCTAGAGAAGGCTGACTTCCTCTTGATGGATGACCTAAACTATTACTTTTGCTTGGAAAAGAGTTAGAGATAGGTAAAAGGTTTGATAATAAAGATAAAAGGGTGATGTAAAAAATTAAAATGAGACACTCACATAAGCTTGAAATCAACACTAGATCAATATAAGACAAGTTTACTCACACAATCTCACAAGCTAACTAATTTCATAAATATTTTCATGAACTAGGTTCACCTAAGTAATCAAGAAATCAAAGAGGAATTATAAGAATCACACCAAACATCCATTAATGGAAAAAAAATCACAAGTTCAAACCTGAAACTATATTGAAAATGCCTAAATGAGGCAAGGAAGAAGGATAATGGATATGGAAGAATCTCCTTTACAAATCCATCATGCACAAGCTTGATAAACACTTGTTAGAGGCAAGAGATAGGTAAAAATTGATATTACTAATTCAAGAGGTATTTATTACTAATTTTTATATGGTTTAACCTTGTCAAATGAGAGTCTCTTTCTCTTATTGAGTATCAATGAGTCCCTTTTTAATGGGGAAGAAAAATGGGAGATATAGAGAAAAGGGGAAGAGAGAGGAGGAGTACACCATATAAAATCAATAAATGGGCTACCACCACCTTTCCATGAATTTAAAACCACTTATTTATCAATTATAACCAATATTTCTTGAAAATTTTAACCTTCATTAGCTCTAATAGCCTTCTAGCCTTCCCATTAGCTGAGAAATACAGTAGAAAACAAGAACTTGTTGAAAGTGTTGAGTCATGATCCACTTGAAAGGGAAAATACTTAAAGGCTATAAAAAAGAATCGAATTCTCCACCTACACTTCCAATCCCCAAATATAATTTTTGTAACTTCTACACCATCCTCTACTTAGCTTCATTACAAGGACAAAATGCTCATATACATGGACCTAATAGAGCCATGACTATCTTTGCTTTGAGAGGCTATAGGTACCTATTTGTTAAGGATGTGAACATGTCAAAAGATAAGACACTTTTTTCATATCCCATTTATATCTATGCCTACTCCAAACCTTGAACATAGGTTCAATAAAAATGAAAACTAATCCCTTTTATTGGTTTTCATATAGTCATAATCTTTACAAAGATCCACTAGGGTGCATAGCCTTATTTCAACAACTAGTAACCCATTTTCCCTTTATTAGGCCCAAAAAACCTATTATACCTTTGAGAATAATAGAATAAAAAAACTCATTATACACATGGATTCCCTTTTAAGAATGGTGGACATAGACATACAACAACATTGCAACTTTATAAAATAATTCTTGTGTGTTTTTAATTTCAAACCAAAGTCCAACTAAGCTTTAATGGTGGCCCTCAAACTTGAAATATCTACTCTAGGTCAACCTAAATTGTGTTTGGATCTTGAATATATGCATTTACCTTCTTATGTCCATAAAATATTTTGATCTGATGTGTATTCCTATGTGGCATCCCTGTCATGCTCTTTATCATATTTTTAAAATAGTCATCACAAATTTGAACACATGTCACCATCTTGTGCCTCTTGAAACTTGATTAAGTTTTCTCTATCGATTTTTTATTTAGAAATATCAAATTATGAAACTTGGTAACCTCATGTTCAATATATAGATCTTATTTCTAGTCTTCATCCAGTTATCACTTTTTCACCATGTGGCAACCTTACATGCAATCTATGTTCATTGACTTCTTGACTTTATATGCACCATCGATCTACTTTGCATGATTTAATGTACACCATAGATCATTGGTATACTTGATAAAATTTTCACTATTGATGATTTAATTCACCATGATCATGTCACTTATTATGCCTGCATTCAATCCTAGGATCCTCTAACTTATTGACTTTGTACTTGTTGATCTTGATTTGCATGATTTAACTCTTACCATTGGTCTTAATAGTCCCACTAACTCAAGATTTTATCCATGTGCCATTTATTTATGATCCAATAAAGAAATATTTTGACACTTGGTAGCACTAAATTAACTCTCAAGATCCTTTGAAGAATTTTGAATTCAAATGGCTACTTCATGTGGCTTTTATTTGACGTTCTCGAGCATGTCTCTCATCGATAAACCATCTTTAAAGGCTTGTATCTTGAGATAGAAAATATATCAAGACACCAAGTTTGTAAGGAATAAACTTGTCACAAAATAAATCATATCCATGTGATCATTTGGATTTGAGAGGACTCCCAATTACATTTATTAAATTCATAACTAGACTGACCTATTCATTCTTGCATGATGTGTTATGATGGTCTAGCTCCTATAGGCTTATGTTAATCATCTTTAGACCCATCAAGGCTCTAATAAACCTTTGATATTTTTAGAAAACCTAATTCATGCGCCATGGATTCCATGAACATCATGGAAACCTTTTGGATCCTTTCACTTGCAATTCTACACTTATTTCCATACATGCTTCCCAAAAATCATCAAATAATCTTTAAGCTTGCTTAAAGTGTTTCAAAAGTTAGCAAGTGGAAAGTGGTTTTCTCCTTCCACTATTGGATCAGTCACTCAATCAAAAATTTACTCAACTTCTCACTCTACACTAAGACTTCCAAAATACTAATTTACCTAGGCAAACTTTTATATGTATGCCAAAATTGGTAAATATTTCTAGTGATATCCTAGGATTGCATGTCTACTATGCAATAAATAAGTCACCTTGTCCTATCCTATAGGGCTCATGGGGTCACAAGTATTTCTTCCCTAACTTACTTCTTGAGGCACCATAAGATAGATTTTATTGTTAGAAAGCATTGGTTTAAACATATTGAGGCTTATCAAAGATGTAATAACTTAACTTTATGCAAAATTGTACCTTACCTCATATCCTTCAAGCCCTTGACTAAAAAATGCACCTGGCTACTCCAGTCCTTCACCATTCTTTTGCATCAAAATAGCTAATATATTATCAATATTGGCAAAGGTATACAATATAAAATCCCTTGAGAAGTCAAGATTCATGAGTGAGGGTGATTAAGCAATGTATTTCTTGATAGAATCAAATGTTGTTTTACCTTCAATTGACCAAGTGAATAGTTAGTTCTTATTTAGCATGGTAGTTATAAGATTGACCAAGTTTGTAAAACCAAGTATAAAATTTGTCACAAAGTTTATTCTTCCAAGGAAGCTTTAGGTCCCTTATTATGCTTAGGTAAGGATAATGCCAATATGACACTTATTCTATCAGTATCAATGGCTAATCCATGTTTTGAGACAATATGTCCCAAGAATTTGCCCTCATGGATAACAAACACACATTTATTAGGATTCAAATAGTTACCATATTGTTTGCATATTTAAAACACCAATATTAGGTGATCCAAGTGCTCATTATCCTTCTTAGAGAAAATTGTGATGTTATCCAAGTAGACTAACACTATCTGAATTAGTAATCCTTATAAATCCTTGTCCATATCTCTTTGAAATATTGACCTGGTATTTGATAAGCCAAAATTCATCTTCTGATAAGCATATGTGTCCCATTTTGTGGTGAAGGTAGTCTTGTATTGGTCTTTTTCTCTTACCATCACCTAGTTATATCCTAAGTACACATCCAAAAGAAAGAAGCATTCTAAACTAGAAACTATTTGAAGGAGATGATCTATGTATGGTAATGGGTAATGATCTTTCAAAGAGACCCTATTTAGGTCCCTCAAGTCAACACACAATCTTATCTCCCCATTATTCTTCCTTATAGGTACTAGGTTGGCTACCCATGAGGAGTGCTTTATGGGAAAGATGATAATGGATTCAATCAATTTAGTTAATTCTTTCCTCATAAGCTCTTCAATTTTGGGTTTGATAAGACTTTGTTTTTACCTAACAGGCTTGGCATTAGTCTTTGACTCTATAGTGTGTTGGGCTAGCTTGGGATCAAATCCTCTCAAGTCACTGTATTCTCAAGCAAATATGTTTGCATATTCTCTACAAAATTCAATGAAAGCATGATTTTCAATGTTATTTCTTACGTTCCCAAGCTTGAAGAGCTTGTCTTTGAGTATAACGACTCTCTCATAGTTCTCTTCATTAGTTGACATCACTACTTTGTCTTTTTTCATATAATCCCCCTCATGAAAAAAACATTAAAGGGTGACTAGCCTTTTAGGAAGCTTGTTGGATCTCAGTTGAACAATTTGATCTTCATATTGATGTTGGAATTTATCTTAGTTTAATGAGGAAAACTTTACTTCCTACTACAATAAACAAGCAATATGCTTATCACTATAAAAGACCTACTAATGAGTTTCATTGTCTAGCATTGAGGGTCTTTCTACCACTCTAACATGTGTCTATACTTTGGACTTGTTTAATTCATTTGAGAGGTCAAATTAAGATCCCATATCTACCAACATATCATCATCATGATTTTGGCTCCTTAGCACTACTTGGATATTGAAGGCCTAAAAGTCCTCGAGAATGTCCCACACTATGTACTTGTAGGATCTCATTAAGGGATGTTTTATGATGTTTAAGCCTCTGACCTAATGCACTATCAGTTTCTTATCTCCATATCCTTGTAACTATTTAATTCCACTCTTACTAAGCCTTTGAAGTCCATGGATAAGGCCCTCACACTCAATTACATTGTAAGAATAACTGAATTAGAACCTATAAGAAGATAAGTACTTATCATTAGAGGGAGATACTAGCATAACACCCACACCTACCCCATATTTGCTCCTTGAGCCATTAAAGAGAAATTTACATAAACCCCTAGTATCTTCTTATGGCCTAATGAGGGATGTCATGGACTCATTTTCATTATGCAATTAATAGACACCCATGTCTATTTATTTAATACCTTACAAATGGTCAATTAACTAAATTTTTCTTTATAACTCATCCAAAAACATATCAGGTATCTCCTCAAGATGAGTATTTTTCTTGACCAACCAAGTGGTCATCTTCATCTAGGATGGTATAATTTATGTTTGAGGTATCTGTCCCATAAGGTTCAATGTGAAATTATGCAATAGGCTCAAATTTAATGGATATCTTGGTCCCATATCTTGTCTTGAAATCTATGTAGGACCAATATATTGTTAGATAACACCCATTTTTGTTGTGAAGTCTCTAGATAAGCATAAAGCAAAACAAGAAGGCACATTTAGAATCAACACATCTTGAGCCACTGAGACACTAGGATAAGCATTCAGGGTCAAATTTAGACCTTTAATGATACCAACTAGTTTGAAAAAAGATCCATCAAGCTACAAAACTCCCTTTTATTGGGGTTTATACTTTAGACCAAGTTGATTTGATATTGACTTTGGCATCACTGAAGTACTTGTTTCACTGTCAACCACACAAATATGTACCAAGGAGTTACCAATGATCATATAAATATATAAGGGAGGAGGTTTGACCACCTTATTTTATTTCCCCTCATTAGGCCCTTTGGTTGTATTGGTGAGATATAAATTTTCATTACCTGGTGTCTTATTAGAAACCTTGATCTTTGACAATACTTCTTGAAGGATATCCACCTGACTAGGCATAGACAACATGTCCCACATTGGCACACTCACATTGGAATTTTTCATTTGTTCACCAAATATTTATGGGCAAACCACCAACTTTTGCTTGTGTTTTGGGAGCCACAATTGTACTTTTAACTTGTGAGTTTTGTGGGATATATGTAGTCCCTTAATTCTAATTCTTTGGAGAAATTGGAACCTTTATAAAAATCATAGGTTCATTTGGATTTGATAGCAATGGATTAAAGTAATATCTTTAACTACTTGTTATCCACCATCCATGTTCTTTCTTTTTAACCTTATATTAGCTACCACTTGAATGTATTCTTAGTTATAACTACCATGTTGATTAAGTGTATAACACTCTTCCTACTCATAATTAACCATTGTATCACCCAATTGGTTTGGTACTTCATTATTCTCTTGACCCTATTAAGGCTCTTCTAGTTTTGTCATCATAGGTACTTCTATGTTCTGAGCCATAAGAGCTTGATTGTACTGATAAATAGTATCCCACTACCATTGATCATTAAAAGCCTAATTGAGCTCAATATTTGGAATAATGGATTGATTAAATGATTGATTCCAAGGAATGGTACTTTCACTTTCTTGAGCAATGTTATTTTGAGTGGGGACAAAAGTGTTAGAATTACTTGTAGCATTTGGATTATAATTGTTTTGCCTAACATTGTTAGGTTGCCCCTATCCTTGGCCTTATCCTTGGAAATTTCCTTTATAGGGTGGCCTATTTTCTTTATAAGATTGATACTGAGTTTGATATGTAACTTGATAAGGTTTATTGAACTAGGATTTCTACCTCTTCACATTTACCAACTCATTTCCAAAGGATTGAAACATAATTTTAAGCTTTTAGAAATTCTTATTTTCTTGGGAATCACTAGATTGACTAGTTGAAGTATTTTATTGATTTGGTGTAGGTATGGAAATAAGTGTTGGCATAAGAGGAATGACAAAAAGGGGAGGAATGGAAAAAGGAGGTGGTTTAATCTTAGGGAACAAGGGTATTGATGGCCTAGGTTTACACTTACCAGCTTGTACTAGACAATTCTCTGCTTTAATTGCCACCTCATAAGCATTTGGTAATGTGTTTCCTCCCATAAATTGAGTCATTACTACAATATCACTATTGAGGGATTTTCAATAGTAAAATAAATCAAAGTTTGGAGTAGGCCTAATAGATACTGGGATCCTATCCCATATCTTTTGAAACCTATTATTAAAATCTTGCATAACCTCATGGGGAGCCCTCTTGATTATGGTTAATTATTTTGTGAGTGAGAAATGGTCACTTTTATCTTCAAACCTCTTACACAAGGCATCACCTAACTGATCCCATGATGTGATGGAGTTAGTAGTAAGGTTTTTATACTATTACAAGGCTTTGCCCTTGAAAGAGATGGCCAACAACCTAATAACCACATTTTCCTCATTGATATCATGAATATTATAGACGTTAGCCATGTCTCTAAGTTGGTCAAAAGGGGTTATAGATTGGTCTCAAATGAAGCAAGTGACACTTTTAAGAGATGATACTAGAATAGGATCATACTACTAGAAGTTCAAAGGACTTTTTCCATTGAAATCCACAAAAGGAAAAGCTCTAGGGGCTACCATGGCAATGAAAGGAGCTAACAAAGATCATTTTGTAGAGGTGAGCATAGAAATTGGTTTAGGAGGAAATATTCCTTTATATGTATGTTTTAGATTAAGGTAAAAATAGGTTTTGAAGGGACCCCAAAACCCTGAAACAAAGATAGAAAGATGAAGCATTTACGACCACAGGCAAAGCCTAAAACCTACTACAAAGGAGTAACATAAATAGGTTTTATATAGACCTAAAACCACCGGTAAGACCACAAGTCATGACCTAGGTTTTACATAGACCTGGCTACACCATAGTCAAAATATAACAAAAAACTAGGAAACAAGACCTGATAACACAACCAACTAGAAGAACCAGGCTATTCTTCCATGTCCAAAATCATTTTCACTACTTCCTTACCTTTCACAGTAGTATCCTGAATGGTAGTAGCTATCGACATGGCTCCCTCTTGCATATCTTTCTTTCTTGAGCTTTATCTCATCCTCTTTCTAGGCCCCTCCAAGGATTTGATCTCTTCATTATCTCTTTTTCCAATATTAACATCTGTAGCACATATGTTAGATGTAACTTCCTCCATTTTCATTCTGCTCTCCTTGATGAGTTCCCTTAGGTTGTTCTCATAGTATTTGAGCTTGATGGGGATGTCTCTCATCTATTTTTCCATATTATTTATTTTGTTCCAAACTACCTTATGGTTGTCTTCCATTAATTCCATTTTCCTTTTGAGATCCATTATCTCCTTAAACATCCATGAATCGAGTTGGAGGATAGCCTCTACTTTGCAATTAACCCATCTCGTAGGTGTGTGCCTTCCATTGTTCTGCCTTTTATCACTCCACTCTTCTGTGTTCTTATTAGGACTATTCCCACCTTCTTCAATGTGGTCCTCTCTTCCCCTTTGATTCTACTCCTTAGTTTCATCTTGAACTCCCAAGTCCATTTCTTTGTTGTCGGCCTGAACTGTGTTTTCCCTCTCATTTATCGAAACAGGGTCCTCAACCGGGTCATCCAGGACTTTATCATCCTCAAACACTTGTTGGTTTTCCTCAGAGTCATATTCACTATTTTCAGACTTCTCCTCTATGTTGACTCCTTTATATGTATGTTTATTATAAAATCTTAACCTTTTTAATAAGTTTAAAGTTAATTCAAAAAATTCAAAAGGAATACCTCTAGAAGCTAGTCTTTTGGTCACCTTTGGCATGAAAGATAACTACTACTATGCACTAGAATGTTGAGTGTTTCTCAAAGTTACTAGATACTATTGAATAAAATCCATAATTATTTTAAATTGATCAATGTAGCATCAAAATTAACCAATATTCTTTGAAATTGGTCCTATCAAGCATGTCATAAATTATTGTTCATTGATAGGTCTTTGATAGTGATAAGCAAATTACTTGTTTCTTGTAGTAGGAATCATATTTTTCCTCATTAAAACAAGATAAATTCCAAAATCAGTATGAAGATCAAATTGTTCAACTAAGATCTAACAAGCTTACTAAAAGGTTGGTCACCCTTAAAAGTCTTTTTCATGAGGGGGACCATATAATAAAATTCAAAGTAATGATGTCAACTAATGAAGAGAACTATGAGAGAGTCTTTATCATCAAATACAAGCTCCTCAAGCTTGGGAAGTTAAGCACTAACGTTAAAAAGCATGATTTCATTAAACTTTGTAAGTAATATGCAAACATCTTTACTTGGGAATACTGTGACCTGAGAGGCTTTGATCCCAAGCTAGCCCAACACACTATAGAGTTAGAGGCTAATGCCAAGCTTTTCAGATAGAAAAAAAGGCCTATCAATCCAAAAAATGAAGATATTATAAAAAAATAATTAAATAAATTTAATGAATCAAATATCATATTTCCCATCAAGCACTCCTCATGATGGGTAGCCAGACTAATACCTATAAGGAAGAAGAATGGGGAGATCAGATTGTGTGTTAAATTTAGGGACCTGAATAGGGTCTCTTTGATATATCATTACCCATTATCATCCATGGATCAACTCCTTCAAATATTTGTTGGTTCAAAATGCTTCTCTCTTTTGGATGGGTACTCAAGATACAACTAGGTGTTGTATGAGAAGAAGACCAATACAAGACTAGCTTCACCACAAAGTGGTGCACATATCCTTATCAGAAGATGCCTTTTGGCTTGTCAAATGTCAGGGAAACCTTTCAAATATCCATGGACATCGATTTATAAGTATTACTAAATTATATTGTGTTGGTTTACTTGGATGACATCATAATTTTCTCCAAGAAGGCTAGTGAACACTTGGATTACATAAGATTGATCTTTGAAAGATGTAAAGAATATAGGATCTCTTTGAATCCTAAGAAATGTTTGTTTACTATCCATGAGGGAAAACTCTTGGGACATATTATCTTAAAATAGGGATTAGCCATTAATCCTAATAGAATAATTACCATCTTGGCATTATCCTTACCTAAGCATAAGAAGGGACTCCAGAGCTTCTTTGGGAGAATAAATTTTTTGAGAAGATTTATACTTGGTTTTGAAAACTTGGTTCAACTTATCACTACCATGTTGAAGAAGAACCAAGTGTTCACTTGGTCAAATGAAGGTAAAAAATAATTTGAGAATATCAAATAAGCCATTGCTCAAGCAACCTCAATCATGAATCTTGAATTCTCAAGGGATTTCATATTATATACATTTTCCAATATTAATAATATATTATCTATGTTGATGCAAAAGAATGGTGAAGGACTTGAGAGGCCAATTTCATTTTTCAGTCAAGGTCTTGAAGGATATGAGGTAAGGTACAATTTTGTAGAAAATCAAGTTCTTGTAGCTTTGATAATCCTCAAGAATTTTAGACCAATGCTCTCCAAAATCAAAATATATCTTATGGTGTCTCATCTTGAAGTGAGGGACTTCCTTCTTAACAAAGACTTGAGTGAGAATAGGGCTAGCTAGATTACCAAGGTCATGGACTATTATGTGGAGATCAAGGTCACTAAGCTAGTGAGAGGTAAAGGCTTATGTGAATATATGGTTGATGAAACTAAACAAGATAAATAAGTTCTCTTGGTGACATAAGGTAACTTTCGAATAGATGCACCTCCACCTCACACTAACTAGCTCTAGGTTATGACACATTTCATGGTAATAGGTGAGTGCCCACAAGGTATGGATAGAGTAAAGATAAGGTATTTCATACTTTATTACATAACTTATACATTATTTGATAGGGTTATATTAATAAAATACCTCAATGGATTACTTCTAATGTGCATAGATGATGTCCAAGTGACTAGGCTTGTAGGAGGCCATTTGGTCCAGAGGACTATAACAATAAAATTAATGAGAGCTATTTATTAATAGCCCAACCTCTTCATGGATACCTATACTTGGGTGAAAAATTACACAAATGTGCTATTTTTTTACATAATCAAATATTGATAGCCCTTACCCTCAACCCAATTCAGGTGGAACAACCCTTCATGTAGTGGGGTTTAGACTTCATAGGAATGATCAATCCACCTTTCAGTGGAGGACACAAATGGGTACTCACTACTAATGACTACTTCACTAAATGGGTGGAAGAAATTACCCTTAAATAAGCCAATGAAATAGTAGAGTTATAATTCTATGATAACATAGTAATGATGTTTGGTGTATCATCCATAATAATTTTAGATAATGCCTTAGCATTTATTGGAATTAGGACAAGTGAATGGGAACTTCAGTTGGGCATCTACCTTAGTACATCCTCCAATTACTACGCCCAAGCTAATAGACTAGTAAATTCCATAAACAAGAACTTGATAAGGATCATCTATAGAATCGTAGAAGAGAATCAAAGAGTGTGGCACACAAAGTTAAGGGTAGCTTTATGGGATGACAGATTGAGTCCCAAAGTTATCATTGGAAAATCACTATTTATCCTTATATATGGGAGGGAAGACAAAGTTCCCATATATATTGAGTTGCATTCCTTAGATTTATCCTATGATCTTGAGTTGATGGAGAGTGAGCCTATGAGTATGGGGATAACAAATCTCATGAATCTTAAATAAGCTAAGGACCTTGTAATGAAGACACTAAAGTCACATCAAGCTCAAGTCAAGAAAGCCTTTGATAAGAGATCCATAGAAAGGGACTTAAAATAAGGTGATCTAGACCTCAAGTGGGATTCAAATAAGGAAAATATAAATAACCATACCAAGTTTGATAGCTTATGGAATGGACTTTATTTGATTCATGGATGTAAACAACATAATGATTTTCCACTTGCCCAGCTAGATGGAGAGGTATTACCCATACAATTCAATGACATTCATTTAAATCTTTGTTATTAGAAGAATTTTTAGCCATTACATATATTATAATATTTTTCATGTTTTCCCCTAAGTTCTTTATGCACATTTATTTTTACTTGTGTGTTTCCCTTCCATAAGTGCTTCGAGCATAGTGTTTGTTTTGTTCTTGTTGTCCTTTTTGCTTCAAGAGATGGTTTTTGAAAAGGGACATCCTTATATCACTTTCATGATTATTTTTAGAGGAAAGACTTATGACCCCATGAGATCAATAGGATAGGTCAAGGTGACTAATCTGTTACATAGTAGGCATGCAATCCTAAGATGTCACCAAAAATGTTGGCCAATTTAGGCCTACATACAAAATTTTGCCTAGGTGGATTAGTATTATGGAATTATTACTATGGAGTGAGAAGATGAGTATATTTTTAGTTTATTGAGTGATCCAATAGTGGAAGGAGAAAACCACATGCCACTTGAAAACTTTTGAAACACTTTATGTAAGCTTTAAGTGTAATTTGATGATTTTTGAGAAGCAAGTCTAGAAATAGGTTTAGAATTTTAAGTGAAAGGATACATCAAGTTTCCATTGTGTTCATGGAATATAGGGGTTATTAAGAAGGTTTTTTCAAAGTCTAAAATGTTTATAATATCTTTGATGGGTCCAAATATGTTAGCACAATCCTATAGGAGCTAGACCATCATAACATGTCATGCAAAAATGAACATGTCAGTCTAGTTGTGCATTTAATAAATGTACTTGGGAGGCATCTCAAATCCAAAGGATAATATGGAGATTATATATTATGTGCCAATATTATTCCATACAATTTTGGTATCTTAATATATTTTCTATCTCAAGATACAAGCCTTCAAAGATGGTCTAACAATGAGAGACGTGCTCGAGGATGTCAAATAAAAGCCACAAGAAGTAGCCATTTGAATTCAAAATTATTTATAAGGATATTGAGAATTAATTAAGTGATTCCAAATGTCAAAATATCACTTGATTTTATCATATATAAATTTAACATAGATAAAATATCAAGTTAATGGGACCATCAAGATCAACAACATGAGTTAAATCATGAAAATCAAGATCAATGATGAGCACAAGGTCAACAAGTCAAAGGATCCTAGGATTGAATGTAGGGATAATAAATGGCATGGTCATGGTGATTTAAAGGATCAATAGTGTGTATTTATTCAATCAAATGAATGATCGATGGTGTGCATTCAACCATGCAAAGCAGATTGATGGTGTACATAAGGTCAAGAAGTCAATGAACATAGATTGCATATGAGGCCACCACATGGTGAAAAAGTAGTATCTGAATGAAGAATAGTAGTAAGATCCATAGATTGAACATGAGGTTACCAAGTGTCAAAATTTTGGAATCCCAAATCAAAAATTTAAAAAGCAAATTCAATCAAGTTACAAGAGGCACAAGATGGTGACATGTGTTCAAATTTGCAATGGTTATTTTAAAAATATGATAGAGCATGGTAGGGATGCCACAAAGGTATAAAATTTAGATCAAAGTATTTTGTAGACCTAGGTAGTTAAATTCATATATCTAAGATCCAAATACAATTAAAATTGACTAAGAGTAGATATTTCAAGTTTGAGGGCCACCATTAAATCTCAATTGGACTTTTGGTTTGAAAATTTAGAGCCACAGGACTTGTTTTATGAGGTTACAATTTTGTTTCATGATTGTGTCAACCATTATTCAAATTTAATCCATGTGTATAATGATTTATTGGCTTTTATTATGCTCAGAGGTAGAATAGGTCTTTTGGACCTAATAAAGGGAAAATGGGTTACTAGCTATTGAAACAAGGTTATGCACCCTGGTGGATATTCATAAAGATTATGACTATATGAAAACCAATAAATGGGATTGCTTTTCATATATATTTAACCTATGTTCAAGGTTTGGAGTAGGGACAAATATAAATGGTATATTAAATAAGTGTCTTATCTTTCAACATGGCCACATCCTCGACAAATAAGTACCTACAACCTCTCAAAGCAAACATAGTCATGGTTCTGTCAGGTCCATGGATATGAGGATTTGGTCCTTGTAATAAAGCCAATTGAAGGATGGTGTAGAAGTTATAAGAATGATATTTTGGGATTGGAGAGTGTATGTGAGACATTAAATTATTTTCCACATCCTTTAAGGATTTTCCCTTTCAAGTGGATCATGACTCAACACTTTCAATAAGTTCTTGTCTTCTAGTGTATTTCTCAGCCAATGGGAAGGTTGGAAGGTTATTGGAGCTAATGAAGGTTAAAATTGTCAATAATTATTGGTTATAATTGATAAAAAGTGGTTGGGAATTCATTTAAATGTGGTGGCATCCCATTTATTGATTTCTAATGGCATGTTCCTCCTCTCTCTTCCCCTTTTCTTTATATCTCCCATTTTTCTTCCTCATTAAAAAGGGACTCATTAAGACTGAAGAAGAGAAAGAGACTCTAATTTTACATGGATAAAACCTATAAAAAAATTTCATAACTACCTCTTCAATTAATAAGATCAATTTTTACCTATTTCTTGCCTTTAGCTAGTGTTTACTAAGCTTGTACATGATGGATTTGTAAAGGATATTATGCCATATCAATTGTCCTTCTTCCTTTCCTCTTTTTAGGTGTTTTCAAGATATTTATATGTCTGAAATTGTGTTATTTCTACCATTACTATATGTTTTGTGTAAGCCTTATAATTCATCTTTGCTTCCTTGATAGCTTAGGTGAACCTCGCTCATGAAATATTTATGCAATTAGCTATCTTGTGAGATTGTGTGAGAAAACATTATCTTATGTTGATCTAGTGTTAGTTTCAAGATTATGTGAGTGTCTCATTTAAAATTGGTAAATCACCCCTTTAGTTTTCTTAGCAATCATTTTCCCTCTCTCCAACCCCTTTCCAAGTGGAATAATTAGTTTAGGTGATCCATCAAGAGGAAGCCAAACTTATCCAAAGGTTTAAACTCATCATAGGATACCCACAACCTAAGTTTGTTCCCATTCTATAGCTTAGTTGGAGGGAGCCTGAAGAACTCCCTCCAAGGGTGAAAACTAATGTTATAATAACACCATTCCTTTACCTTAATATTTTGATAAATATTTGTGTGTTTGTCACTTGATTAAAAAGGGTAACGTTACGTTGTCTAATTCATTTCAAGTTTTATGCCTTTAAGTCTTGAAATTGACCATTAATTACATCTTTAGAGCACAATAAAATAATTATTGTACTTGAATAATTTTATAGACTTGTTTTCCTTGTGTCCAAATTCCATTTTTGAAACTAAATCCATGTATGCCTTTTTTACTTTTGACTAGTGTTGTTATGTCGTTTAATTTCATCTAGCTTATTATTTGTTCAAGATAGCCTAGTTTCCTAAGTTGAGTTTTTAATTAACCTTGACAAGTTAAAATCCAAAAATTAATTTATTTTTATTTATACCTCATGTAATTTTGGCTTAAACATCAATCTTTCTCTTTTATGTTGTGAAACTTAGGTTAATTCTGTACCCAATTTTTAAAACTATTATTTGTGCCTTTATTTGGGGAAAATAGCCTATCTTCCACATGCCTTTTGTTTCATGCCTTATTGTAATTGACCAAGTTCAAATTTAAATTTGAATGCCTAGTTTATGCCAAAGTGTTTTAGATTTTTTAGATTAAATCTCACCATGCCTTTAAAGTCTAGCTTTTATGACTTTTCTAAAAGACCTAACATATGCCTATTTTGAACCTAGATTTTATGTCACATTTGGTCAAAGTACCTAGAAAATTTTATTTTATTATATTAGACTTGTTTGAAACACTTTATACCTAGAGTTTTGCATTCTATTTTTATTTCATCCACTTGACCTTTTCAGTTAAAGACATTTAAATGTTAGATTATTTTATACCATGTTTTAGCATAAATGTTTTTAGAGTTACAACTCCATCCTTTGACCAAGTTAGACCAATTTTAAAATATTTGTCCTTTGTACATTATCTTTAAGATTTTATAGAACTCTAATCATTTTTTTTTAAAAATCATCATTGATTTGAATATGTCCCACTATACTCTTAGTGGAGCCATGTACAATCCAAGATATGGTAATGTGGTCACCCAAGGTGACTTTATTCAAGACCCTTATGGTGATGATGTAGTTTGTGATATGGATCATTATCCACCTTAAAAAACTCAATTATGGGAAAAAATAAAATATCCTTTAACTCACTATTTGGTCAACACACCTCCATACTCAGAGTAGGACCAAGAGCAAATAACACAATACCTAGCTAGCATACCATCGATTGTAAACCAAGTTCAAAAAAAACTTTATTATTTTTCAATGCCATCAATATATGATCTTTATATGTTTTATTTTCACTTGTAAATAAGGATTATGTCTTAATAAAATCCATAGAGATAGGGACTAAGTTTCCAATAGACTTACCTCGCAATTTTTTTTTAAGTCTAGTTAGAGTGCCTTGAAACATGCCTTATAATCAAAACATCAAACATGCCTCTTCTATAAATCCTCAAGATTTAGTGTCAATGTAATATAAGGACCAACATATGATTTTAATATCAAAATCCCTCTTTGAGGACCACTTCATACAAATTTAGATAGCATACTAGACATATTTGAACTTAGCATGTAGTTTAAATAAAATAACCATGTCAAATGTTCCTCTTATTGAGTTAGATCCTTCATTAGGAGTCTTGATTAAATTGAAAAGACAAGAAAATATTAGTATATACCCATTCACACAAAGCAATTTAGTTGGAGGCATGTTCAATACCCCAGCTAATTAGTGTCTATTGCTTGCATGCCAATGAATGAGTCAAATATAGTGGATAACATACAAGTGTCATCTAATCTAAACCAAAGTGGTGTAATTATACAAATAACTAGCCCATAATAAGTGCCTCTAATTGGAACCATTGATTGTTCACAATAGTAGGGGTTAGGAACTTCTACATCCCAATTACAATAAACTACCTCTAATATTCAACCACTTGCTTCTTCAAGAATACAATTGTAAGGATTCAGTAGTCAAGAAATATCTAGTGCCTTGCCTTAATAAAATGTGATGAATTTTACTCCACCACAATAGGTTATAACTAAAATTACACAATAATAGACATAATCTCATATACTAGGGCAACAAAGGTAAAAAAAAATTCCATCTCAATAGGGGCAACCAATATTCCCCCTCATCAGGCAGTAATAAGTATACTTCATCAGACACAAACCAACATACCTTTACAAACATTATCTAGTCAATAATTTATGTTCATTGGTCAATGAAAAATTATGAATACTCTACAAGTGTCTACTTCCCAACAAGGGTTCATGCAGCTAAGAGGGTCTACTATTCCCTAAGTGCCAATCAGGGAATAATTGCCTTTTATTCCAAACATGCCACAAATCCAATGATAAGGCCTTAATTCACAACAATATCCCCTTATTCATCTATATTTGACTATTTGACAACAAGTCTTTATTTAACCATAACAAGCACAATACTTCACCTAAAGCCAAATTCTTTTATATCAGCCATAATTTTCCCCAAAACCTAGACTATATACTAAACCCAAACTAGAGTAATGTATCGTAATGCATGTAATTTCAACAATCACATCCTAATTTATGAATGCATATTCCTATTAAATTCCCTAACCAAAAAAACATTCCACAAGAAACCATGCCTTCACTATACCTTGGTCAAAGTAATCTACTTTTGGTTGCCCATCCTCCACCTCATGCCAATATTCCTTTAAGTTTCTTAGCACAATAACTAAAACAAATAAAGGATGCAATTACTACCATCCAAGCCAAGAAATAAACCAAAAAATTTAAGTTGGATGACATGTGTTCCTACCTATTTAACATGGATTATCTACAAATACCATTTACTCTAGGGTACGAACCACCAAAATTTGACAAATACAAGGGTAAAGGATACATTAAGACCCATTTAACTAAATTCTTTGTTGTTTTCTAACCAGTGGTTTAAAATGACATATACATCCTATTTTTGTTTCCTCAAAGTCTAGTAGGACAATATTTGGAGTGGTTCCTAAAATTTCCTAAGAACTTAGTATTTTATTTTGATGATCTTTTAGACAAGTTTGTGTAGCATTTTTCCTATAATTTCAAACATGAGATTTTATTAGTAGATTTGACTTAATCCAAATAGAAGGTTTTTGAAATATTTACAATTTATTTGAAATTATGGAGAACCCTTGAAATAACATTCACCCACATTTTACCACATAAGTAATTAGCCATAGTGTTTAGAAAAATTTTGCACAATGAGATATCTTACCATCTGGAGCTGTAATGTGCACACACTTTCATGGAAATAATTGACAAATATTTGCTTATTAAAAAATCCCTTTTTAACAAATGAATTATCAAGCTTACCTCATTTAATTAGAACCATAATCAAAACCAAGGAAATGAACAAAATCAAAACCACAACTAAGTCTAAGTGAAAGCATCATAACCAACCCATGATAATAATTATGAAAAGTCCAAGTAGTTTAACCACACACAAAACTATTATTGGTAATGGATTAACTAATTTGTGACATTTCCAAATGTTTCAAACACCATATGCCTAGCCTATGCTACACATGTAACTTTTACCTTTACAAACCCCTCCTCTAAGGTAAAATGGGCCTACTCACTAAATTTTTAGCAACCTTAGAGAGCCTATTGAAGATGTATTTTACAAACTACCCACTACTAATCTGATTATTTAGCCCGTTTTGAATCACTATCTTGAGGAAATTCTTTATCCATATTGGTATAGATAAAATGAATTTTGTGAGTACTATCGAGTTAATGGACATAAACTATGTCATTGTTTGTAAAGAAAACATCTTATTCAAAATATTTTGTAAAATGGGGAGATAACATTGGATAATAGAGCTTCTACATCCAATCAAAACCTAGGTATCTATCAAAACCCTTTTCCATAACATAATAATAACAACCAATAGCAATAGTAACAAAATCTAGAATAACAATAATAATAGTAACAATATCAATAATCAAGATAATAACAATAATATCAGCAATAGAACTACCATCAACCAAATAGATGGAAGCAAGGTTCTAATGATGCCAATAAATAATAGACTTACCATGTAGTTGTACATGATTTTAACAAATTTTTAGGCCATATTGTGGAACTTCACCTTTCCACCATCTCCATCAATCTAGGACCAAGTAATAATAAAAAAAGACCATTGGTAATCAATCCCAACCAACCAACCTATGTCAATGATACTTCCTTAACCTGGGACCTCATACAGGTGTACTATTAATTATGGATTATTTTTGGCCAAATTTGGCCCACATAATTATATTTTGCATAGAAATGGTTTGGACAGATGAGTAGAGTTATCGATGGATTGAGTAGACCAAAGGCTTGGAAAGAGGTCTAGGATTATAAAGTGAAAAATCCCAATAGGTTCTCATAGTGTTTCAAGCATTCAAGGGCATGAATAAGGTTTCAAAAATTCTTATAAGTTTATTGGAGCCTTCTAAAGAGACAATAGTTTCTTGCACAAGTCCAAAAAAACTAGATCATCAGAAGCACATCACGTAGGGATAAGTAAGCCAGTCTAATTGCACATTTGATAAATACACTTGGGAGGTTGACCAGAGCTAAATAAATGCATGGACATGATTATTTTGGTCCCATAAATATCCTTTGAAAATTTCATGTCTTGATGAGTTCTCTATCTAAATATATAAGCTTCCAAAGTTGAACTTACAAAGTAGGACATGCACATTGACATCAAATATAAGCCACAAAAATAGTCATTTGAATTTAAAATATTCCAAGGATGAATGTGTAGCTGACAAGTGTCAAGATCATGGGAGATTAAACAAAAATATAATGACATGTGGTGACTGACAAAGCTAGTGGGTCCAAGCTAATCAAAGGTGCATGATCAAGAATACAAATGTAGATCGACAGTGAGCAAAAGGTCAACAAATCAATGAATCTTGAAGATAAATGCATAGTTTCCAAGTGTCACAATCATAATAACTACCAGGTAAATCAATAGTACATGTTCAATCCATGAAAAATAAGATCAATGATGAGTGATAGGTCAAAGAGTCAGTGTATCTTAGGGATGAATGAGGAGTTGATAGATGGCACAATTTGAGAAGGCCAGATCAAGATTGATGGCTGCTATTAAAATTCAAAAGTTAATGAATTTTAATGGAGAGTAAATGTGACCTAAGGTTGAACCAGGGTAAATGTTTTGAAGGATGCCATTGAATCTTAGTCAAGACCTCTATTAGAGGATCCAGAGTATGTAGACTCAATTTTCTTGTGTTTCCAATATCACATACAATAAGTCCTTAGAGTCCATAAGTTTTAGAGGAAAAATAGGTCTGTTTAGATCTAATAGGGTTCAAGAAAGAAGCTATGTAGTCTATAATCTATTCATTCATATTTTGACTATAATAAAACCAATAATTGGATTGGTTTTCAATCTATAGGAAAGACCTATGATCATGTTTTAAAGTAGGGGGAAGATATGTGATAATGGATAAGTGTCTCATCCTTTTACATGGTCTTATCTTCAGCAAACAAGTACCTACAACTACTAAAATTAGTCTTAGGCATGGTTTTATCAATTCCATGGATATGAGGACTTTTTCCTCATTAATAAAATAATTGGGGATGGTGTAGAAGATCAAAGCAAAGGAATTTGGGGATTGGAGAGTATAGTGGAGAATTTATTGCTTCTCAAAGCCTTTTAGTCCTAATTAGATCAAATATTATTTATAAATCAAGAAGGATGGAATCCCAATTCATGATCTCAAATGGATTTCTCCCCCTCTCTCCCCCTTTTCACTTATATCTCTTATTCTTTTCCATTTTATAAGCTCTCTCTCCGTTTTTAGAAGAAAAGACTCTCACTTTTGATAAGAAATTTTCTCTCAATTATGGAAGAGTGGAGACTCTCATTTGATAAGGTTATACCCTATCAAAATTTGTATAAAATACCTCTTGAATCAATAAATACTTTCTTTACCTATCTCTCCCCTCTAAATTGTGTGTAGTAAAGCTTGTGCATGATAGCATTGTGAAGGATAATCTTTAATGAAAATTGTCCTTCTTCCTTGCTCAATTATAAGGTGTCTTAAAGTTAGTTACAAGTCTAAGTTAGTGTTATTTCTATCATTTATGCAAGCTCTCAATGATTCTTATAACTCCTCTTTTCCTTCATTCATTACTTCTTGAACCTAGTTTATGAAACACTTATGCAACTAGCTAGTATTATGAGATTGTGTGAGCTAGCATTGTTTTATTCTTCCTCAATGTTTACTTCATGCTTATGTGAGTTTTCATTTAAATTTAGTACATCACCTAGTTAACATCCATAAGAGCCCCTTTCCCCCTTTCTAACTCTTTTTCCTATGACAACAATAGTTTAGGTGACCCATCAAGAGGAAGCCAACCTTATCTAAAGGTCCAACCCCACCATAGTTTGCCCACATCTTGGGGTTATTCCCATAGTGTGGGTCAATTGGAGGGAGCCTGAATAACCCTTTCCAAGGGTGAAAATTGATTCTACAATAGTTTATGTCATGCCTAATGGGACTTCATTTAAAATAATATTGGTCAAAGTTTGATGTTGGTTTGATTAATTTGTAATAGTTATAGCTTCTAAGAAACAACATTTGGCGATTGGAAAAGAAGATTCAACACTTTGGTAGTAGATCAGTGACTAAATATCATGCCAAAAGTGACTACAAGATCAACTTCTAGAGGTATTCCATTTAAATTTGTTGAATTGCCTTTGAAATTAGTAAAAATACTAAGATTTTATAATACACACCCTTATAAAGGAAAATTTTTTCCTAGGTTAATTCTAAGGCCTACCCTTGCAAGAAGATCTTTGTTAAACCCTTTCATTGCCATGGTAACCCCTAGATATTTTCCCTTTATGGCTTTTAATGGACAAAGTCCTCTAGACCTCCCTTAATATGATCCTATTCTAGTAGAAACCCTTAAAATTGTCCCTTATTTTACTAGAGACCAAGCTAAAACCCCTTCTGAACACTTCATGGATATAGCCAACTTATACAACATTCATTATATCAATGGGGAAAATGTGGAAAATAGGTTATTAGCCATCTCTTTCAAAGGTAAAGCCTTAGACTAGGATATAAGCATTTTTTCTAACTCTATTACATCATGGGATAAATTAGGGGATGCATTGTGTAAGATATTTGAAGATAAAAGTGACCATTTGTCACTTGCATATCAATTAACCATAATTCAAAGATCCCCTCATGAAGATATGGAAGACTTCAATTCAATGTTTCAAAAAACTTGGGATGGAATCCTAGACTCTATTAGGCCCACCCCTAACTTTGCCTTTATTTACTATTTGAAGGCTCTAAATAGTGACATTGTAGTAATGATCTAGTCCATGGGAGGAAACACATTGCCAAATGCATATGAGGTGGTAATCAGAGTAGAAAATTATCTGGTGTAGGTTGGCAAGCTTACACCTAGACCACCAATGCCTTTGTTCCCTGAGATTAAACCACCCCCTATTTATATTCCTCCCCTTTTTTCATCCCTCATGTTCCTAAAATTGGTGTTATACCCTCACCTAAGAAAGAAAATGCTTCCATAATCCAATTTGGTGATTCCCAAGAACATAAAAACTTTCAAGAGCTCAAGATCATGTTCTAATCTTTGGGAAATAAATTGGTGAATGTTAAGAGGAAACAAGATTTCAATAGGACTAATTAAGCCTCATATCAACCTTAGAAACAAAATTATCAAATAAATAGACCACCCTACAAAGGAAATTACAAGGCCAAGGTCAAAGCCAAAGATAAGGGAAACCTAACTACATTAGGCAAAACAACTATAATCCAAATTTTGTAAGCACTTCTAACACTCTGGTCCCCATCTATAATAATGTTTCTCAAGAATCTAAGGGTAACATGCCTTGGAATTATTATTTTGGGAAATACATTATCCCAAACATTGACTTCAACCAAGATTTTAATGATCAATGATAGTAGGCTACTAATTATGGGTACAATCAAGCTCTTATGGCTTAGAACATAGAGGTACCTATGATGACAAAAATAGAAAAGCCTTAACAAGGTTAAAGCCCTAATCAAGTACTAAGCTAGTTGGGTGATATAATGGTGAATTATGAGCAAGAAGAGTGTTCTACACTCAATCATTAGGCTAGTTCTAGCTAGGCATACATTCCATTATAAAAAAATAAAAGGTTCAAAAGAAGAAACATCAATGATAACAAGGAAGTATTCAAAGATCCTCCTACCATTACTCCTTCAATATCAAATCCAAATGGACCTGTTATTATTCTAAAGGTTCCAATAGCTCTAAGGAATCAAAATCAGTGGAATGTCTTTATCCCTTAAAACTCACAAACTCAAGGTACAATTGTGGCTCCCAAAGCATAACTAAAGGTTGGTGGTCTATCCATCAACATTGTGGAACAAATGAAAAGTTCCAATGTGAGTATGCCAATGTGGGATATGTTCTTCATTATTAGTTAGGTAGACATCCTCCAAGAAGGGTTGTCAAGAATCAATGTTTTTGAGAAACCACCAGTCAAGGAGAATATGGTTCTCACCAATGCAACCAAAGGACCAAATGAAAAGCAACTAGGTAAGGTGGTCAAACCTCCTCCTTCCTACATTTTATTAATCATTGGTGACTATTTAGTGCATAATTACTTGGTAGATAGTAGGGATAGCACCTCAGTAATGCCAAAGTCTATAGCAGACCAACTTTGTCTAAAGTATCATCCCCATTCTAAATGAGTGTTACAACTTGATGGATCTTCCACCAAGCCATATAGTATCATCAGATATATCAACTTAACCTTGCATGTTTGTCCTAGTGTCTTAGTGGTTTAAAATGTGTTTATCTTGGATGTAGTACTCATTTTTCCCTATACCTATCTATGGAATTCACTAAAAAGATTAGAGGTTAACTAGAAGTATATTGGTTATACATGGTATTTAGAACAAGATTAGAACCAAGGTATCTATTAAGGCTAAGCCCATTGCATAATTCCACATAGAGACTTAGAGGCCATATAGCATAAACATCAATTACACCATCATTGATGAATATGAATTTAAATTTGGTCAATAACTAAACACTCATCCTAAAGAGAAACCAAATATGTTCTTGGATGAATTATGGAATGACATTTAGTTGGTTGACCCCTTAGAAGGTGTTGAACAGAGGGACATGGGTGTCTACTACTTACATGAAGAGAATAAATCCATGTCATCCCTCATTAGAGCTCAAGAAGATCCTAGTGGCTTATGGAAATTTTTCTTTGATGCTTCAAGGATAAAACATGGAGTGGGTGAAGGTACAATGATAATATCCCCCTCCAATGACAAGTATTTCTCTTCTTACAGGTTAGAATTTAGCTGATCTTATAATGTAGTAAAATATGAGGGTCTTATCCATGGAATTTAATGGGATAATAAGAGAGGGATCAGATAATTACAAGTTTATGGGGATAGTGAAATGATAGTGCACCAGGTTAGAGGCTAGACTATCACCAAGAATCCGTTGATAAAGTTTTAAAAACATAGAGTGTGGGACATAATTAAGTATTTTGAGGTCTTTAACATCTGAGCAGTACCAAAGAACCAAAATGGACATGTTAATAGGTTGGTAACTATGGGATCTCAATTTAATATCCCAAATGAGTTAAAAATACCAAGGTGTAGCCACATGTTAAAGTAGTAGTAAGACCATTAGTGCCAATAATGAAACTCATTGGCAGGTCTTTGAAAATGACAAACAAATTGATTTTTTCTTGCAGTAGGAAGCATAATTCTCTTCAATGAAACAATAAAAATTTCAACATCAATATCAATATCAAATTATTCAATTTATATCTAACAAGCTTCCTAAAGGGCTTGTCACCCTTGAATTTCTTTTCCATGAGGGAGATCATATGATAAAAGACAAGGTAGTGATGTCAATCAATGAAGATAACTAGTAAAGAGTCCTTATCTTCAAATATAAACTCATTAAGCTTGGAAAGGTAATAAAAAAGGATAAAATTCATGGTTTCATTGAGATTTGTAAATACTATGCAAACATATTTACTTGGGAGTATAGTGAATCGAGAGGCTTTGATCCAAAGCTAGCCCAACACAATATAGAATTGGAGTTTAATGTCATTTATATTAGATAGAAGAAATGGCATATAAACACCAAAATTTAAGATCTTATGAGGAAATAATTGACCAAATTAATTGAATCCAAGATCAACTTTCCCATTAAGCACTCCTCATGGGTAGCTAATTTGGTGTGTGTCAAGAAGAAGAGTAGAAATTAGATTCTGTGTTGACTTTAGGGATATGAATAGGGTCTATTTGAAATATCACAGCCCCTTACCATCCATTGAGAAACTCCTTCAAATATTTTCTAGTTCAAAACATTTTTCTCTTTTGGATGGGTATTCAGGTTGCAACCAAGTGCTGGTAAGAGAGTAAGATTAATATAAGACTACCTTCACTACAAAGTCAAGAACATATGCTTATCAAAAGATAAATTTTGGGTTTTCAAATATTGGGTCCACTTTTCGAAGAGATATGGACATGTATTTTAAAGTTTTGTTAGATAAAATGGTGTTATTCTACTTGAATGACATCAAAATTTTATCTAAGAAAGCCAGTGAACACTTAGATCATCTAATTTTGATCTTCTAAAGATGTAGAGAGTATGGGATCTCTTTAAATCCTAAGTGTGTGTTTGTTTTTCATGAAGGAAAAATTTTTGGTCAAATTATTTCAAAATAAGGATTATCAATTGACCCTAATAGAATAAGTGCCATCCTAGCCTTATCTTTACCAAAGCACAAGAAAAGAATCTAGAGCTTCCTTGGGAAGATAAATTTTATGAGAAGGTTTATACCTTGTCTTGCAAACCTAGTCAAACCCATCAATACCATGATAAATAAGATCTAATTGTTTACTTGGTCAAATGAAGGTAGAGTATATTTTAAATCCATCAAAGAGACCATTACCCAAACACCCTCACTCATAAATCTTGACTTCTCAAAGGATTTTATATTGTACACCTTTTCCAATATTGATAATATATCAGTTATGTTGATGCAGAAGAATGGTGAAGGACTTGATAAACCAATTGAATTTTTTAGTTGAGGGTTAGAGGGATTTGAGGTGAGGTATACTTTCATAAAAAATCAAGTTCTTTTAGTTTTAAGGAACCTCAAAAATTTCAAGCCAATGTTTTATAAAAATAAGATTCATTTTATGGTGTCTCATCCTAAGGTGAGAGACTTTATCCTTGATAAGGATTTGAATGAAACAAGAGCTAGTTGGATTACCAAGGTCATGGATTATGATGTGGAAATCAAAGTCACCAGACTAGTAAGAGTCAAAGGCTTGTGTGAGAGTATGGTAGATAATCTTTAATAATATAAATAAGTTATTTTGGTGACACAAGACAACTCATAGACATATGCACCTCCACCTCATAATAGTTGGCTCCAAGATATGACACATTTCTTTGTAATAGGTGAATGTCCCCAAGGTTTGGACAAAGCAATTATGAATGTATTTTAAGATTCAAACCATACTTTATGCATTAGTTGATGGTGTTTTTTTATAAAATACCTCAATGGGGTACTTCTTAGTTGCATTGATGATAATCAAGTAACAAATCTTTTGGATTAATTTCATGATAGACCTAAAGGAGGCCATTTTGCTCCAATAAAAATAGAAATAAAGGTAATGAGATTTGGTTATTACTAGCCTAGACTCTTCAAGGATGCCTATTCATTGGTCAAGGAATGTTAGAAGTGTGCTCTATTTGTAAGAAAACAAATATTAGTAGCTCTTGCACTCAACCCAATCTAGGTGGAGCAACCCTTCATGCAATGGGGGTTGGACTTCATAGGAATGATAAATAAACCTTAAAGTGTAGGACATAAATGGGTGATCACTACAAATGAATAATTCACTAGGTGGGTGGATGCAATTACTTTGAAAGAAGACAATGAAATAATAGTGTTGGACTTTTATGACAACATAGTAACCATGTTTGGTGTCACAACTACTATAATTTTAGATAATGCCTTAGCATTTTTTGGTATGAAGACAAGTTAATGGGAATTCAAGTTGGGCATCTACCTTATCACATAATCCAACTACTACCCCCAAGGTGATGGATTGGTAGGTCCATAAATAAGAACTTTCTAAGGATTATTAAGAGAACTATGGAAGAAAATTAGATAACATGGCATACAAAGCTAAGGATAGCCTTATAGGCTAACAAAGTGACTCCCAAATTTTCCATTGGTAATTCTCCATATGTCCTTGTATATGGAAGGGAAGCCAAATTTCCCATTTCTCTTGAACTACCTACATTAGAGTTAGCCCATTAACTTGAGTTGATGAAAAGTTAGCCTATTAATATGAAGATTATATATCTCATGGAGCTTGAAGAAAATAGGGACCTTATAATGAATACATTAGAGTCACATCAACCTTAGGTCAAAAAAGCCTTTGACAAGAGAGCCATAGTAAAAGACTTCAAGTAAGGGGACCTAGTCCTTAAATGGGACTTAAATAAAGCCAATCTAGGCAACCATACCAAGTTTGATAGCTTGTAGAGTGGTCCTTATTTGATCCATGGATGCAAAAAACATAATGATTTTTAGCTTTCCCAACTATATGCATAGATATTACCCATCCCAATCAATGTAATTCATTTAAATCCTTGTTTTTAGAAGAGTTTATAGTTATTGTATGATATTATAACATATTGAAGTAGATTTATATGCTTTCTTGTAAGTGCCTTATGCACATTTTCCTTTCAATTGTGTGTTTCCTTTTCAATAAGTGCCTTGAGCTAATTGTTGTTTTGTTTATTTTTTGGTCCTTATTATTTCAAGGGGATATTTTATAGAAAAGGGTCAGCCTTGAGTTAGTTTCACATGAGTTGAGATAAAATACTATGACTCCGAATGCCCCATAGATTAGTTTAAGGCCACTAGTCTTTGCATAGCAGGCATGCAACCCCAAGATGTCACCAGAAATGTTGGCCAAATTTGGCCTTCATAAGAATCTTTTTCCTAGAAAAGGTTTGAATAGATGAGTAGAGTTTTGGATGGAATGAGTGGACCAAAGGCTTGGAAGAGGTCTAGGATTTCAAATTAAAAAAGACCAGCAGGTTCTCATAATGTTTCAAGCATTAAGGGGCATGAATCAAGTTGCATAAGTCTTAGACGTTTATTGGAGCATTCTAAAGAGAATAATTTATTTCATAAGTCCAAAAGAACCAGATCATCATAAGCATGTCAAGTAGGGATAAATAGGCTAGTCTAGTTACACATTTGATAAATTCACTTGGGAAGTTGACTAAAGCCAAAGTAATGCATGAACATGATGATTTTGGTACCATAAACATCCTATAAAAATTTCATATCTTGACGGGTTCTCTATCTAAAGATATAAGCTTATGAATTTGAACTTGTAGAGTGGGATATGTGTGCAGATGTCAAATTTAAGACACAAAAAATAATCATTTGAATTCAAAAAAATTCCAAGGATGAATACATAGCTACCAAGTGTCAATATCATATAATATCAAGAAAATATCTAATGATGTATAATTACTGACAAAGGCAGTGGGTCCAAGTTGATTAATGGTGCATGATCAAGTGTATAAAAGTAGATCAATAGTGAGAAAAGGGTCAATAAGTCATCTAATCTTGAAGATAAATAGATAGTTTCTAAGTTTCAAGATTGTGGTAACTACTAGTTAAATCAATGGTACACATTTGATCCATGCAAAAGAATATTGATGATGATCGAGACGTCAAAGAGTCAGTGTATCCTAAGGATGAATGATGAACTAACAGATGGCACAATTTGAGAAGGCCTAGATCAAGATCAATAACCATTATTAAAAGTCAAAATATAAGGGATTTCAATGGATAAAAAATGTTACCTAAGGTCAAATTAGGGAAAATATTTCAAAGGATTCCATTAAAACTTAGTTGATACCTCTATTGAAGGATCTAAAGTATGTAGACTCAGTTTTATTATGTTTTCAATGTTGTGTATAATAAATCCTTGGCTTCCACAAGTTTTAGAGGTAGAATAGATCTATTTAGACCTAATATGGTTTAGGAAATATTAACTATAGGAAAACCAATAATTGGATTGGTTTTCAATCTATAGTAAAGATTTATGCTCAAATTTTAAAGTAGGGGGCATATATGTAATTGTAGAGAAGTGTCTCATCCTTCTACATGGTCTTATCTCCAACAAATAGGTACTTATAAATGATAAAATTAGACTTAGGCATGGCTGTATCAATTCCATGAATATGAGGACTTTCTCCTCATAAACAAAACAAGTAGGGATGGTGTAGAAGATCAAAGAAAAGGGATTTGGGGATTAGAGAGTACAATGGAGCATTTATTTCTTATCAATGCCTTTTAGTCCTAATTACATAAAATATTATTCAAAAAATAAGAAGGATGATAACCCAATTAATTATATTTTATGGCATGCTCCCCCTCTCTCCCTTTTTCCTATATCTTTTATTCTTTTCCATTTTGTAAGTTCTCTCTCTCAGTTTCTAGAAGAAAAAACTCTCTCACTTTTGACAATAAATTCTATTTCAATTCTGTAAGAGTAGAGTCTCTCATTTGATAAGGTTAGACCCTATAAAAATTTTATGAAAGACCTCTTAAAGTAATAAATACTTTCTTTACCTATATCTCCCCTTTAAATTATGTGTAGTAAAGATTGTGCATGATGGCATTGTGAAGGAGAAACTTCCATGCCCATTGTCCTTATTTCTTGCTCATTATTAAGGTTTATTCAAGTTGGTTTTAGGTCTGAATTAGTGTTCTTTATGTCATTGATTCAGGTTCTTAGTGACTCTTATAACTCCTCTTTACCTTCATTCATTGCTTCTTGAACTTGGTTTATGAAACACTTATGCAACTAGCTAGTTTTGTGAGATTGTGTGAGATAGAATTGTCTTATGTTTCCTTATGTGAGTTCTCATTTAAATTTGGTGCATCACCTATTTAAAATTCTTAGGATTCCATTTCTCCCTTTCTAACCCCTTTCCTTATGACAACATTAGTTTAATTTATCCATCAATAGGAATTTGGCCTTTTTCATGGGTCCAACCACACCATAGGTGACCCATAACCTAGGGTTGTTCCCATAGTGTAGCTCAATTGGAGAGATCCTAAAGAACCCTCTCCAAGGGTGAAAATTGAGTTTATAAAAATTACTACCTTTAGAATTTATACTAATAAATCATCATCAACTCATGACCACATATAAGTGCACCGACAACCAAGACTTATCCTATCTCATCCCCCTCCACCATCATTTTCTAGAAATAATGGTCTTGTATCTAATCTTGATTGTGCAATCACAAATTGGTAGTCAAATATTACCATCCCAAACCCATATCCATTTTCCATTTCACCCATCCAACCCACCATTCTATCTTGAAACCAATTATTTACCATTGTGAAGGACAAAACATTTGATATTGTGGAACAACTTTAGAATATAACCACAAAAATTTCTATTTTGGATTTATTGCATATGTGTACCATACACAAGAACATTTTAACAAATGTACTTGGCCAATCCCAAGTTCTTAATGGCATATCCCCAGACAAATTCTAAAATTTGGTTAGACATCTAGCCCTAGGCCATCAATTATCCTTTGAAGGTGGTATGTCATCCTTTGGCCCTCTTCATAATAATACATTATACATGAAAGTTTTCATCATATGACATAAAGTAAAGCATGTCCTCATAGATAGTGAATCAAGACTAAATATTATGTCAATAAAACTCATCAAGCATCTTAGATACATAACAACTAATATCTAGCTATAAAATATCACTATTAAGGCCTATGACAATGAAGAGTAGGAATCACATGGTACCATCAGTTTACCATTTATCATTGGATCCTTGACCCATAATACCCTATGCCATGTGTTAGACCTTGATTTGTCATATAATTTTCTTTTGGGTAGACCTTGGATACATGAAATTCATGTAATCTATTCAATATTTCACCAATGTATCAAGTTATCCCATTCAAGCATGGAGGTCACCATTCATAGAGATTTATATCCCCATGAATATTTCAATCATTTAGAAGCTAAGTATGAAATCTATAACTATCATTTTGGCTGCTTGAATATAGTTCCCAAAAAGGACAAGGAGAAATAAATTCTTGTTGATTTACTAGAGTCCAATTACATTGAGCCATATACCCTTGATTCATATTCCCACATGCCACCTCCTAAAATATCCAATCATTTTACCATCATGGCTAATGTCCCAAGAGAATATTTAACCCATGATACATTCCAAATTACCAAGCTTCCATAGAACCCCAAGTCCTATGGAAGACTAGAATCCAAACCACCTTGCATGGAGTGGCAACAAAAATAAAATGGAAAACTACATAGTCTAGAACCTATCATTTTCACATTGATTATTGGCCAAGAATAGGACCCTATTATAGATGATGAATCATGGTTATACAATGACAAACTAGTTGATTGTTATAAAAATTCCAAATACCCCATCCTTAATAGGATCATGGATAAGCATGCCTATGAAGGAGGAGGTCTTCAGACAAATCAAGAAGGAACATTTGAGCTAATTTAAACCACTCATCATAAAGGAACCTATGGTCTCAATTTTAAATTACCTAGGGGTGACCCCACATATATTATTCATATTCAAATTCTAATGACTAGTGATAATGATGTTGATAGAAAAATAGAGTCTGATCATAGCCTTTATGAAGACTTGACTAATACCAATTTGTTTGATACTTATACCATTTATACTCTTAGACTAGTTATTTACCATAATCCACTTCCTTGATATCATCCTCAACTTATAGCCTAGGACCAATAAGAATCCATTGTGCTTATAGATGATTTTGATAATAATGAGGCTTTTTGCAATTTTATAGGCCTAAGAGATAATGTTATGTTGAGAAACCATAAATAAGGGTTCTCAATCATAATGGATCCTAAAACGTATTTTCGATAATGGAAAATGCCCTTAACCAAAATTAATTAAATAAAACATTGAGGTTATAAAGTAAAAACCTATTTGAGGTACTTTTTGACTAGGGAAAAAGTAAATAGAAATGCCAGTCTTTTGGTGAAAACCTATTTCAAGCACCATTAGATGGGGATGTTTAACCCTTCTCAAATATAGCTCAAGAGACCACCAATGATGAACTTGCCTATGGGTTTGAGTTTAGTTCTAAAGAACAACATGCCTTCAATTGAATCATTAAATATTTTAAAATAGTGTTTTTCACATGGATGTACTTACCATTGGGATATTTTTATTCATCTTGCCTAGAATAATGTGAATATCTAGTCCAAATAGAGGACTCTACCATTATAGGCTAGTTTAAATCTTTACCAACCATTCTAGAAGATGGTTCAACTCTTCTTGTAGAGGACACTATAGAAGTCAACATCAAGACTCTTGAGGACCCTTAATGGATCAAATTAGGCATGTCCCTCAATAAATAGGAACATGAAATATTTACAACCCTTTTGAGGGAATTTGTTGATATATTTGCTTGGGCCTATTCTTACATGCCATGTTTTGACCTTAACTTAGTTTTACACCACCTTATTTTACATCTAATGCCAAACCTATAAAACAAAAATTGTGTAAGATGCATCCTTACATTAATGTATTAGTAAAGAATGAGTTAGAAAAACTCTTAGAAGTGAGATGTATTCAACTGATCAACTATTCAAAGTGGATCTCAAATGTTGTGTCAGTAAGTAAGAATCTTGAGGGAATCAAAATATACAATGATTTTAGAGATATAAATAAGTCCTACCCCAAGTATTACTTTCCTCTACCAAACATTAATATGATATTTGATTCCATAGTGGGTTATGAAATGGTTTCACTAATGGATGGATTCTTAGGATATAACTAGATCTAAATTGCACCAGAAGACTAACATAAAAAAATGTTCACCACTCCATGGGGAATTTTTTTTTTATCAAGTTATGCCATTTTGTCTCAAGAATGTTTTGGCCACATACCAAAGAGCCATGATTGTAATATTTCATGATACAATACATGACATTATTGAAGACTATGTAGATGACATATTAGTAAAATCAAAGATCATGACTGATCATCTAGTAGTACTATATAGAATATTTGAGAGACTACATGAATAGAAGGTCAAACTTAATCCTAAGAAGTGTGTTTTTGGATTTACTTCAGAAAATTTGCTTAGCTTCACTATGTCTCATAAAGGCATAGAAGTTGACCCAACCAAAGTAAAATCCATTATTGAGATGACACCACCATCTAATTTGAAGTAGATCTATAATTTGAAGGGTAAGATGTAGTCTATCAGACACTTCATTTCTAAATTATCCAACAAATTCCATCTATTTACACACTTATTGAATAAATATGTCATGTTTCATTGGGATGATGAGTGCCATAAATCTTTTCAGCACCTAAAATACTATCTTATAAATTTGCTTATCTTATTACCTCTTATGCTAGGAAAATCATTCCTATTATATGTATCTACCATGGATAAATCCCTTGAGCCACTTTTGGCTCAGAATGATGATAATGGAAAAGAACATGTCATGTACTATCTAAGCTATACATTGTTCGTGTATGAACACAATTATATGCCCATTGAAAAAGCTTATCTAGCTATGGTCTATACAGCTTATAAAATGCAACATTGCATGTTAAACAACAAGACCATAGTTATTTAAAAAGTATATCTACTCAAGTATCTACTATCCAAAATAGCTTTATAATTCTACATTGTCAAATAGATCATGCTTCTGAGTGAGTTTGAGATAGTATACTTCAACTAGAAGGCCATTAAAGGACAAGTTCTTATATATCAACCTATTAAAGGTCCCCTTGCAGATAGAAAACCTCTAATATTCTAATTCCCAAATGATTACATTATGACCATGATTGAAACACCCCTTGAGGAGTAACACTAGAATCTATATTTTAATGGATTATTCATAACACATGGATAAAGGGCACACCTTTTATTTATTACACCATAAGGGGACCTAATCCCTAAGTCATTCCATATCATCTTTCCTTATACCAATAACATGGTTAAATATTAATCACTCATTATAGAGTTTTGATAGGTAGTAAAATGGAATATTCAATATCTTAAGGTTTATAGTGATTCTTAATTAATCATCAATCAGGTTATAGACCAAGGATGACAAGCTGGTACCATATAAGGCCATGGTCAACACTCTCAAAAAATAAATTACCAACATATATTTTGAATATATACCAAGAGTTAGAAACATAATAGTGAATGTCATGGCCACCATTGGCTCTTTGATCCATCATCTTGATAAGGCAAAAGAATATCAATTCTTCATTGAAAATCTTCTAGTGCCAATGCATGAAAATTTAACCATTATAATGATTGATGATATTATTGGTCCCATATCTATATTGTATTCATACCTTTATGCCTATCTTCATGACCAAATTATACCACTAGACTTATCACACAAACAATCTAAAGCCTTTGTCCACCATGTTGCATTTTATACCTTACTTGAACTAACCCTTTACTATTGAATTTTTGATGGAACTCTACTTCATTATTTAACTTTAGTATAATCAACTTTAGAATTATAGATAGTTTAAGGAGTATGTGGATCCCACACAAGTGGGGTTGTCCTAGTTAAAAAGTTCCTATGTACTGGGTATTATTAGCCAATGATGGATGTAGATGTAGTTGTGTATGTTAAAAAGTATGACAAATGTCAAAGGCATGACAATATAATTTTTACCCTAGCCAAGACACTAAAACCAATGCTTACACCATGGCCATTTTATACATGCGTCTTTGATCTCATTGGTAATATAAACCCTACCTCATCTGATGGCCATAAACATATCCTTACCACTACCAAATATTTCACTAATTTGGTTGAAGCTATACCCCTCACTTATGTGACTGATAAATAAATTTCCAAATTCATCTTCAACCATCTCATTTGATACTAATTATCCCATCTAATTTTATATCTAATAATGGTGAATCATTAAATAACAAGGACGTCAAATTGTTATGTGTTGAGTACAACATTAATCAACTTTGTTCTTCTACCTATTACCCACAAGGTAATATCCAAGTAGAAGTATATAATTTTTTTTTGTTAATATCCTTAAAAATATTTTCAATGATGTTAGTTGTGATTGACACCTCCAATTATTATACACCCTTTGGGCATACTTCACCAATTATCATACCCCAATAAGAGCCACTATGTATTCCTTTGTTTATGGTGCTATGGCCATTCTTCCCATTAAGGTCAAGTTAAATTATTTTTTAGTCTCTTTTAATCATGTCTTAGATGATTAAGATTACTAATTCACTTGCCTACAATATATGGATTTACTTGATGAGAAATGCATGGCCACAATCAATAGCCTTCAAGCCTACCAAAACAACCTTCATGGCCACTATAACCGGTAGCTCAAACATAAATAATTTGAACTTGGTGATCTTGTTCTCAAACAAAACTAATAGAATAACATGGAAAAGAAGAATCATAAGGGAAATTTCAAGCCAAATTGGATAGGTTCATTCATCATTATTGCAAACTATTGCTCTAGAGCATACGGGATCGCTACACTAGACAATGATGAACTTGATGAGTCAATGAACATTATACACCTAAAGTGTACTTCACTTGAGAGACCTAATGTATTATCTATGAGTCCCATTTTTATTGTACCATAATATCAACATTATTCTTTATATCATACCATTTTACTATCCCTTTCCTATAGATTGAGTTATTTTCACCCTCCCTACCTAGCCCCTTTGACCTTACTCTATTGATTCCTTGATTGCTTTCAGCTTGAAGATTCTAATCAAGTTTTAGTAGTTGATTTAGTGTTATAAACATAGGTCATATTTTGGATTAGTATGACTGTGGTTTAGTAGTTTCATCCTTCATTTCTTGTTTTTTATACCAAATATTCCTAATTATAAATTCCTTTGGGCAAATCAATGTTTCACCATCATGATACTAATTATAACCATCTATGGGAAAATTAGTGTCATTAAGCTATGTTTTTGTTTCCTAATTATAACTACCTATGGGAAAATTAGGGCCAAAACCTATTTATCATTCCTTGAATTACCACCTTCCTAGTTTTATGTCATATTATGTCATTCTCCTACTTTTCCTAGTTTTTGAAATTTCTTCTACCTAGTCAAATTCCTCTAATATAAGGAAAAACTATAGTTACTTGAGGTCCCATCTTAGGACTATATAATTAGCACCCAATTCATGTTGAGGTTAGCTCAGTCACCTTTTTTCCACACTCTCACTATTTTATGAGCACTTTCAGTTTGAATGCTCTCACTATTTTATGATTTTGGACTATTTAGTATCTCATCATTATTGATTGAGTTGAGATGCTTTGAAAATTCCAAAAATATTTGTAAAAATATCTAAAAAATAGTCACTTCTTTTCCTTAATTATTTTGGGAACCCTATCTATTTCATAAAAAACCACTTGTCATTTAGTTTCCCCATCTTTATTGGCCCTAGATCCCACACTCTCACCATTTTATGAGTCCATTACCATATTCCTCTGTAACATCAATCATGTTTTATTTCTCACCATTTTCTTCTATCCCATTTCCTGGGAGAACTACATTTGGCCTAAAGTTTCTGTTAGACCTTATGTTCATGAAAATACGTAGGTAGCATCCATTTTCCTAGTACATATGGAGCCAATTTGGACACCCCCTTCTTTTTCTTTTGTTCACCCCATTTTTTTTTTTGTTTCATTATTTCTTACAACCAAGGGGAAATATTTGTCCTCTTGTTTGTTCTCTATTTGTGCAAACATTATACTTAGCCTTTGTTTGTTTGTGTTTCCTTCTATTCTCTTTTTTTTATTTTCAACATGTTTTATTTATTTATTTATTTATTTGATTGTTTTATTATTTGTTTGCTTTATTTTTGTGCCTTGACACAGTGTATGTGCAATCATTGGGTGATTCCTTATGCATTATTATTGAATCTATCTACATTCATACATCAACATTATCATCCTAATTTTTATCATTGGTGCATTTTTTGATTGAGTATTAGATTGTGTGTCAATATTTATGCATATTTTAGCCAATTTTTCATGGTTTTATATCATGATTCCTACTATCAAGTACTATAGGAAAAATCAGATCAAGAAGTATATAAAACATTGAAGTGATGGTATTCCTTAGCACCCAAATAATTCTCAACCTACCCCATATTATAATTGAATACAGAGTAATTTAATCACAAAATAATTTTAAATCCTTGATAGTTAGGACATGCATCTCCCTATTAGCAAGTTTCCTAAATTCTTTTTTCTCCTATATTCCAATTTACCATCATCTTTACCATCATCAAGATACCAATGATTATAAATGTATCTAGGCTAATCATTATATATCATCCCACTTGCATACCAATTATTCTAACCACCTTTGGGAAAATCAAACTGTGTCATCTTACCCATTAAGCCAATGGTTATAATCATCTATGGGGAAATCATTATGTTTTATCATATCTAGAGGTTAATGATTATAACTACCTATGGGTAAATCATGATTTTTCTTCTACCCACTTGGGGAATGTTTTCATTATAATAATTCTTATAACTACTTTTGGGCAAACCATTATCTCTATCCTCCCAACTAGGGAAAGTTTTTATCTAGCCAATGGTTATAATTGATTGTGGGAAAATCACTATTTTCACTTTCATGATTATAACTACCTTCAGAAAAATCATTATTCTATTACCCTAAGCCTTTTTTATGATTATAACTACCTTTGGGAAAATTCTTATCTTTTTTATCCTACCTATGTTGATGATTATAACTGCTTATGGGCAAATCATCTTGTTTTTCTTCCCAATTGGGGTAGTTCCTTATGTCATTGATTATAACTACCTTTTAAAAAATCAGTCTTTTCCACCCCATTTCATATTTTTGGTCCCATCATTTCCTCCTTTTTAGGGACCACTCACCAACCCCTTTTTACCGACTGCTCCTTCAAGGTGGCATCTAAAGTTCATCCTTTACCCTTGATTTCATACACATATAGGACCTTTTAATTATTTTAAAAGACATTATTGTTCCTATATCTTTAAATACCATTCCAAAGAGGGAAAAATTTTACACACCTAAAACTAGCCATCATTAGCCTTCGATCAAATTTTAGACCAATTCCTACCAACCATTGAAAATTAAGCCTAAGAATAACTAAACATCCTAGAATGCAATAATAACCTCTCATATATTCATCCCTAATTATCATATAACATAAAAAAAGTCAATTTGGCTTATGGACCTATTAATTGGGGTACTTTCACACTTAAATCAAATCTTGGAAATGTTAAAAGGCTAATCAAAGTTAATTAACAATCTAAACCAAATTAAATGCCTAGTTGAATAATCCATGTGTAATTAATGAATATCTAAAAAATGAAATTCAAAAAATCTTAGCCTTTCATCATTGCCTTTATGAGTTGTCAAACTCTTTTAAAATATCTTAAAATATCTAATTTTGAGAGCCATGCCTAGTAATTACAAATCATAATTACTTGATAACTATTAACTCTACTTGGGTTAGATTTTAATCACCTAAGTTTATTTTTAATGCATTCCAAGGCTTAACTTAACCATAACTCACCTTGGTTGAGAGTTGAATCCTTATGCTATAAATACAATGCCATGTTGATTGAATTCTAAGCTCTCATAATCCAAACTTATAATACTAATTTACAGAGAGAGAAACTTTGTAATAGTGTTATAATGCCAAAATATTGATCTAAAGAAATCACAAACAACATAAAATCCAATGGTTTTAAAGAGAGAAAGAGCCAAAAAGTATCATTTTCTAAAGACTTCTTGATTCACAAGATAAGTAAGCCACTCAACTAAACATTTGGAGCTCCCAAAGAAGGTAAAGAATTTGTGTCTTTTATATTTTGTTGTGATTTCATTTAGCTCTTGTTACTAATATCTCCCTAAGATATAGGTTATAAGTGTAAATGTTAGTGTATTTTTATTTGAGTTTTCTTGCTTGAACTAACACTATACTAACCTCCCTTATTGGATTCCTATGATCATATATTCTTGACTAAATTTTTCCCTCTCAAAATATGTACTACCAATTTACTATCTCCCATGGCTTATAGTAGCTTAAAACCTATCTTCCTTTCTCATTGCTTACCATGAATGAGTGAATCATACTCTATTGTGTTTCAAGTGTAATTTAATTAGAAACTTATGGTATAAAAATATATTTTCTTACAAGGAGAGACAAACATGACACATGCCCCACTTCCAATCTTTCACCTAGATCCATCAAAGAATAACCTTCACACTCAATCATTATCCTTACTTGGGTTAGTAAGAGGTGGTACTATTTCCTCCTCCTCATGCATAAAGTATATTCCCAAGCCTACTTATTTCATGCTCTTATATATATCATATCCATGGTTATCTTCCCCCCACTCATCAAGAAGTAAGTTTGATATGCCTTTAAGTGGTTCAACGAGCTCCTAATCATTGGAGTGTTCATATTTATTTATGATATTGTAGTTAACATTGTAAAAATTAGTCATTTAGGGCTCTAAAATGAACCTAGAGAAAGCCCCAAACCTGATGGTGACCTTTATTCCATACCTAGTCCTAAAGACCGTATAATACCAATTAGAAGAGAGATAACCTAATATATTAGTAGTGAAATCCCTTGACAAACACAAGGAAAAATAAGGTGGGATATCAACCACTATAAAATCTTAGGATATGGTACAATTATGACAAGTAGATAAGATAATTTATAGGTATTTAAGTATGTCAATAGTCTTAGTAGGGGACCCATCTAGTTGTAATACTCCCTTAGAATTAGGCTCATACCTTAACTCCAACCTGTCTAATATAGACTTAGGCATGATAGATATACTAGCCCCACTATATTTCATACATCATTTCACTGAGGAGTCTCCTATGATGACATAAATATATAAATGAGGGGACTTGTTTACCTTGGCTGGTTGGGGATCATTAGGTTGTTTGGTCTTGGTTAGGACTGTACCCACTTTTTATGTCCACTTGTCCAAGATGTGAATTTTGGACATATCTTCTTAGAGGAGATATTTTTGTCCTGTAATGATAAATGTGTCTCACATTGGTGTGGTTAGATGGTCCTTATTCATCTAATCCAAAATACTAATATGAGAGTTAGCAACCTTTGACTATAACTTAGGAGCAATAGTATTACTTGGGGCTTGAGTGAACTGAAGTGTAAATGGACCTTTGTAGTTTTGCCCCTTCTCATCTTGAACCTTTTTAATTGGTGTTTTTTTATGGGTTGAATTTTGTCCACTTATATATTGAGATGTTTGATATAATGGAGGAGTTATTCTCCCAACTTATAATTCATTATCCACTACTCTCCTTTTGGCCCTTGTATGGGTTGTCTACATTGGCTACACCCCCAAGTTGATTGGTTACACATTGTTCAAAAGAGTTTTATAATTATTGTAAGCTGACAAAATTATTCTATAATTATGTCTTAATCCCACTCATTCCTTTTTAGTTTGAAATTTTATATTGAGTCATGAAGGGAGTCTCTCCATGTTGCATAGAAGGGCATTCTTTATGTTGTGTAGGAGGTTAACTATCTTGCATAGAAGGATCTTGATTATACTACATAAAATAGGTATGAAGATCATATTTACATGAACTAATTGGCATCTCATGAGAATTACCCCATTATGTATACCATTGACCTTATTGAGCATAGTTGTTTTGAGTTATTACTAGTGCTCTAGAAGTGCTAACAAAATTTGGACTGAAACTATTATAGGGATTTACTTGAGTGATCTACCCTTGAACCTAAGTATTAGGTTGATAAGGAGGATTTTTTAACTGATAAGGCTGATAGGGAGCTTGATAAGGGGCTTGGTATGGTCCATGAGTTAGAAGTTGCACAAGGTCACTATCTTATTGCTTTGTGCCTTAAGTAGCCCTTTAATTTTATCTAATCTATCTACCTGATTAGCATCTACCTGATCATGGTTGGTTGGAATTGGTATGGGATAAATGGTAGGCACATTAGGTTTTATCTCTAAGAACAAAGGCATGAGAGGCCTTAGAGTAAGCTTGTCTACTTGTATTAGATAATTTTCTTCCCTTATTACCAATTCATAGGCATCAGCTAGTGTGTTCCCTCCTATAGACTTTATCATGACTACCACATCAAAATTTAGGGATATTAAATACTATAAAAAGTCATAGTTAGGAGTGGGTTTGACTACTATTAGGATCATATCCCTAGAATTTTTAAACCTATTATTAAAGTCCACTATAAACTCTTGTGGAGACCTTTTTATTATGGTTAATTATTCCACTAGAGACAAGTGGTCCCTTATATCCTCAAAATGCTTGCATAGGTGTTCCCCAAACTCATCATGAGTGTTTATAGATATGGGTGATAATTATATATACCATTTAAGTGACTTAACTCTTAATGAAGTTGTTAATATCCTTATGTATACATTTTCTTGAGTCATATTGTGTAGTGAGCAGAGGTTGGCTATGTTTGTAATGTGTTCAAGAGGAGTGGTGGAGTTTTCTTATATGAATTATGGAAGGCTATTAATTGTAATAATAATTATATAATAAAATTATTTTATTTTCAAATGGATGCCACCATTGAAGGTCACAAAATATTGCTTTCTAGGCCTAGTCATTGGAGGTGTAGGGGTTGCAATAATACTTTGTTAAGTAGGATTAAGAGATGTAGGGGATGTAAGATTAGGATTATACCTAGGGTACCTATTTATATTATAAAAATAAAAGGATAATTAAACAAAATTATATTCATTACCTTTTGATGAAGACCTTATGACCCCTTTTAGCATGGATTTTAACTACAAATCTGCCATTAAAGTGTTTGAAGCTCATTGAGATCACTAAATGCTTTAAGTAGTTAATCTAATTTATTGAATCTTTTTCCCAAAAAATATTATAATTTTTTAATTAGTCTATGTTTCACCCTTAAGGTAGAGGTGTTTCAAACCTACCCCATCTAGCTGATATAATAGGACCACCTCTAGATGTGGGTATCCTGGTTGATCAGGTAAACCTCTTGTTTTGGGTATAGCTCATCTGATGCATCATCTATTGGATCAACTCTTAAACCTATTGACTTGTTGATGAAAATGGATACAAATATTAATGAAAAAAATCCTAATTAATTGAGGTGATGCACTAACATGTTATGTCTACTCTATTTGACCCTTTAGAACACTTATAAACCAAATAGGGATTAGTGACTAAAACATGTTATCCAAGAGACTCCTAATAATTAATAATTCACATGAAGATTATGGTTGATTTATTCAACTTGAAGGTGATGAATGAGAGGTCTACTTCAAGACACTACCAATCAGATTGCACATCAATCATAATCACTAGCACTTTCACACATCATATGACATGTTTAGGACAATTTCATAGAAACTAAGTGAGAACAAGGACCTAAAAATGAAGATAAAAATTGATACTTATGAAAATTAAAAATTATTAAACACACTAAGCTATCATAGATAATTTTAAATAGTCCTTGTATTGATTCAAAGGTTAAAAGGTACAATTTGGGCAATGTTTCTTCATACCTAGCCAAGGGATGCATACAATGGATTTTTATTCTCAATTTATAGAAAAATAAAAGGAGAGAGAAGGGAATATATAATATAGGTATGGAATAGATTCAATGATGATCCTTATTTACTCAACAATCATTTGTAACATGCATAAGGATAAGTAACGGTTCCTTGACATCTTCCATGCAATATCTTGGCTGCATAATAGCCTTCAATGAGAGTATGGCTTAGAAAATGTTGTAACAAAGGCTCCTTAAATATTGTTTTACCCCATTTAAAACATGATCACCCCAACCTCATCAACCACTTCCTTATTTGATAGTTACAATTGTGGCATTATGGCCTAATTGGCCTCCATGAAATATTAAGTAGCCTACCTCTCTTTTTACATGATAATAAGTCTTAAGAAACTACCCCATCCTCCATAATGGTAAATGTGCATGCTCAAATCCATGGATTATTTTGATGATTTTTATCACATTTAATTTACTCCCTTATCTTCCCTTTATTCCAATAGACATATCCCTTAGTTGACCTAATATGCCTAATAGGTAACTAGGCTTAGTCACTCAATATTAGTTGCTTGGATGGACATGAGAATTGCACAAAAAATTACTAATGGGTAAATGAGTTTTTTTTTATGTCTAATAAATCATATCACACCTTGACCTATGCCTTTCAAATAGTTTAAACTTACAACTCTTGATCATTTAGGTGACTAGGTCACATTTCACTAGCATTTATAGACTACCTCTTTAGTCCAAGCCTGTAGAAGCATTTTCAAGAGGAATTGAGATTATTTATTGGAATTATAGGATTTAATAAACTCCAAAAAATCCTCTTAAATGATCTTCAATCATTCATATATCTATGTACCTTGGGTTCATCTCTAAAAATTGCAAAAATAGGATTCATGGTGAATTCATATAAACTAATGGCCTAACAAGGACCCTTTCAGAGTGCACACTATGATTTAGGTGTCTTAAATACAAATTAAATACAATTTAGTTCAAATTTCTCATCAAGCTTCTATTAGGGTTTTAGAGAGGTTTAGGGAGGTTTAGACTCCTAAAAATAGTTCATAAAGGTTATGCCTTCAACTTATGAACTAATGCCACTAAATTATAGTAAATTGGGCTCCTCAACCTTTCCCATGTTCTCATAACTCCATGCATATACTGTATATAGTTTTGAGCATAAGAAACTGTGATTCAAGTAATTATTCTACATTATATGTACTCTTAAGGCAATTTTTGGCCAAAATGGTGACTTCTAAGCTCTCCTCTACAAACCAATGATTATTACACATATGAAACTCCATTAAATACAATTTCATGTTTTTTTTTTATGTCCTATAAACCCTTTATTATCCTCTAAATTTAGTCTCCAAGTAGTAATGATTTGAGAAGTGTATTAGGCCAATAGACCTAGTGATAATGTTTTTGTGTTTTTCTCTTAAAGGGAGTTATCTGAGCACTTGGCCACATATAAGCGTATTTAACCCTCCCCATATATCCCTTGGATCACTTTTTTATCATTTTAACCACTTTCTTCCTCATTCACAATGTACATAGTCAGCTAATTAGACATTTAAGCATGGTTATAGATGACCATGAGATAAACTAGTTTGAAGACTATAAGTATACCATAATAGCACTCATGATAACTTTATGTAAATATTAATACATATACCTAAGGACAAAAATGCCTATAACATACTCTCTCAGGTGTCACCTAGTCTAATTCCATGAGAAGCATTCAAAACTACACTCTTTAGGCTTATAGTTGTCCTCTCTAGGACTGATACATATACCATACACTTTGGGCATGCCAAATAGTAACTAATTTAGTTTCCAATGAGATATAATAATACCATAAAAACCATTACAAGGTCAAAAATTTCATTTAATGGTTTTAATAAACACATCTTCTCCATTGAGTCATTGTAAGAGGTTTAAGAAGGATTTAGAGACTCTACTAGTATTAAAAATTATTCATATAATTAGGGGGCCTAACCCATTAAAAAATGACTAGAAAAATTATTAAATAATCCCATTTATCATATCCAAATTCCATTCAATCCCATGCAATTTCTCCTTCAAGTACCAAACAAAACTATGCCCTCTTCAAGCTTCAAAATAGTATAAAATAGTGTTTCTGAGGTGGTTGGGTTCTTAGCAATGATTCATAGAGATGGGGGGTTTAATGAGGGAAAAAATTATAGTATTATTAATTATATATCTCCATCAACATATAATAATTATCTCATATCCCCATGTAACATCTCAATACATTTTTGTGCATAAGAAGATGACTAAAGTTGATTGCCTAGCCTAATTAAGAGCTCAAGAGAGGTACATTTGCTTAAGGAGATGTGAAAGATTTTGTGTTTTGGTTATAAAACCTCCTATGGGTTTATTATACCACACATAACCAAATCAAATTATTTACCTTCTATGTCAACCCTTCAAATTCTTTGCGTACTACTCATGCTCTTACCTAGGGTTTGGAGGCTTCATGGCATATTTGACCCTACATGTTTATAAATTAATATTTTTCCATCTTTCTCAAGTTAAAAACCCATGTACTTACCTTTTTAAATTTACATCACCATCCTCTTATTTTTTATAAACTAAAACACTCCCCAAACATTCAAATGTCCTTCATTTTCCATGTGCAGGCTTGTATAGACCTACTAGGCCTAATTAGCCTGTCAAAGATCTTCAATTTTTGAAAAGGTCCAAAGCATTAAATTTAGATTTATAAATATTAGAAAAAAATTCAATATACCTTTTTTCACTCTTTCACTTCACCTCCATGCATGGTTCCTCACACTTTCACTCTTCTTTGTGACCCTGTCTGTAGGTGTTCAATTAGGTCTGCCTGAATGAGATATACATATATCCTCCTTTCTTGGTTGGAATTTTAAGGATTAATTTAGTGATGAAACATGAAATAAAATTTATTAATCTTTTCCCATGCCTTTTTAACCTTTTATAAAGTGTACTTATAACTGATTCACCTTACTTACACAAGACTCTACCTGTAAGTAACAATTGGCATCCTTGATTATGTGTGAAAGGTGAGAGGTAAGGTTTCTTCTTGAAGTGAGTATTATACAACCATTTTTTATTTTTTATCATGTTACCATTTTTCAAATTATTCCTCTTATACCTTTTCTCACCCTAAAACAATACTCTTTTGCTCACATGTTCTCCATTTATAGTTAGGTCTATAGATGTTCAACTCTATGCTCTTGACTATGTGTAAAATGAAAATTAAGGTTTCCTTATTCATGTAATATGGGGTTTATCACTTAGGTTCTTCAATATATTCTCCACTCCTTTATACATCCTCAACTAATAACTCCATTAGTGTTTCTTCAATCTTATAACCATAATGTTGTGTGTGCAATAAGAGTCTTGATTGAGCTTGTTATATTAGGGTGAATTGATGGTGTTGATAATTATTTGACCTTAATATTTCCATATAACATGATTATTAATAGGTCCCTATGACTCCCAATAACTCCTCAATTCCTCATAGACCTCATCTCAATAACCAACACTTTATTTCCTTAGTTTTCATGATAGGTATGTAGGTACCCAAATGAGAGCTTACCTCTCTAGGTTATGGATTGAGTTATTAGCATAAGGATTGAGGCATAAAAGATTAATTCACATTTAATACTCACCATATAGTATCATAATGATCCTCATCAACCATCAATAATGAAACTCTTTGCTCACACTTCCAATGAGGTCAAACAACATAGGAAGTCACACTTGAAGATAGGATCTTGAAAGAGTTGAATATCCACTTATGACTCCATTGTCTTTCAAAGGAAAATAAGACATAAATGGTTACATAAAACCCATAATATTTTCAAAGAACTACTCAATTACATATTCATTCTTTGAAGGCATTGTAACATCAAGAAATCACTGCCTGTAACCTATAACTTATGATAACATGAAGGTTTCTTACTCCTATAAGCTCACACATGTTCACTATTGGTGAGGTTTGAAGTGGTAGGACCTTAAACACTTATATAATACATATAAAACCACCATTTTCATCAACTAAGTTATAAATTCATTGAAACCATTCAAATATTAACCATGTTTAGATGGAGAAGAAAACTTTGGTTACCTAGGTTCTTAACATTTATTCGTAAATAATGGGGCATCATTATAGAAAATAATGCTAAGGATTGGAAGGCCATTATACCTAATTCCTCTATCCAAGATCTGAGGTTACCATTTTCTCTCTCATGTCCATATTTAGAAAGAACCTAAATGGATATCTAAGTCTGCCAAGATGAGTGATGGAGCTCAAAAGGGCCAATTTTTGACCTTTTTAACTCTAAAACTCAAGGATTATCTTTTTTGATGCCAAAAATGAGTTCCCCCTAAATATAATTGATTTATTTTTATATTTATTATATTTTATGGGTTCTTACAAGCCTAAAAACACCTACAAAACACCACTTTCCTACATTTTCTCTTATTTGGGATCTTGAAATGCTATTGGTGGGTAGGAGGAGGGAAATGAGGAGTCAAAAATGTGTTCAAAATAGGGAGTAAAAGTGAAAGGAATGTGAAAATTCATTTTTCACATGTGTGGGCCCCTTTGGTGGTGAATAAAAGTATTTGAATTCTAAAATAAGACCCTTTTGCATATGAAACTAGTCTATAATGGCATTATGATGATAATGAGACCCCTTTGAATGAATTTTACCTTTTATAATTATTTAATGGCACCCTTAGCACAAAAATAATACTATTTCATGGTGTTAATACCTTTTGAAGGCAACATGCATGATCTCAAGTGAAATATCAATTGAAGGTTACTTTATCATTCACTAAAAGACCTTAAAACATGCTAAGGTTTTAAAAAAGTTATCACATTCTCTTCATACCAAGTCTAATCTTTAGATTTTTCCATATTTTGTATTTTCTCAACATCCTTAAATGGATTCAAAATTTTCCATGAGTTATAACATTTGAATCATCTTCATATGAGTGATTTAGATCATTGGGACCACCTCAAGACTTGTTATGGACTATTATACATAGAAAGCACAAAATGAGCATTTAACATAAGCTCAAACAAGGTGAGAATATGAACACCATGACATTATTTGATATAGCACACCACTTGAACATGTTTCCTCTAACTTCCTAAGGACAACCTACCTCCTCTTTGATTAATAATACACTTTACCAGACATAAGAAGGTGACCAAGACTAGGCTCAAGTGTTCATTGGGCATAGTTTAACCCTTTATAATCCCAATGGGAGGAATAATTGAATAGGAATGTGTAGAAGTGGAGAGAGAGAGAGAGAGAGAGAGAGGTTTTTTTAGGCAATAAATTTTCCAAGTTATAAACTGAGACTAGAAAAAAATGTTGAGAGAAAATTTGATTTTCAAAAGAAGAAAATATTTCTCATTCAATAGGTTGAAAATACATAATCATATCCTTAGAGATATGAAACATACTCTAGAAAACTATTTAACTTTGATAATAGAAATTAATATCCCTCTATATTTTTTAATAGAAACTATTAAACTATGTCATTGATTAAGGGAGAGTCTGTTGAGCATTGTCATTGTGTGTTGAGATTTGGTAGTTAATTTTGTCATTGATGACAAAGGTTCTTATGAAGATGCATGAAGATGCATGGTTCTTTAATTGATGTCAATCTAATATCATTAATGTCAAAGGTTCTTGTGAAAATTATTGGTCAAGTAAGCCTTGAGGTATGTATATGAATAAGTTCTTTTTATATCATAATGAGTGTTGTTGCTATTTGAAGAGTAGTGATGTGTGCCAACATGGTTAGTATTGTTTCTTTATGAAGAATATTAATGTAAAAGTATTGTCTGAATAATGAGAGTAATATCATTAAATATCATTGAGTAAATACAAGTTAGTATATCAAATTTAAAGCATCTGATAATGCTTTATCTAGACCTTGTGAGATGATATTTGTAGGTGGCATGATGAAATAAGTGAGATACAAAGAATAATTTGTGTTCTCTAAAGATCTATGTAAGTAGTTCCAAAGATGATTTGAATGAGCTAAAAATATGAGAATGATCCAAATAACACTTTATAATATTTGACCATGAGAGAGGCTATTTTAATTTGTTCATGAGATGTTGAGAGCCTTGAAACTGATTAAAAGGTTAGCTTAGAAGATCTATGTTTATAGCTATAAAGATGGCATGAAGATCCTAATCAACCTTAAAAGATATATAAGTAGCTTTGAAGAAGTTAATTTTAAGCTACAAAAAATAATAAGTGTATGAAGTTACTTGAGCATACACAATAGACATTGAAACATAGGAGAGTTTCAAGGTGAAGCTTAGAAAATGGCTAGAAGATCAAATTCAAGGCCTAATAAGACTTGTAATTTAAGGCTTAGAAAACAAGAAGAGAGATGGTGGCCAGATGAGGTAACAAGATTAGTTTCCATGACATGGTAAGTAAGTGAACCTTGACAAAGGTGAATCAATTTTTTTAGGTATGTGCATGAAGTTTTATATCTTGGTTTGTAAGAAAAAGCTTGAAAAGTATTTCAAGGTTTCTCAAATGCATATAATGAAAAGTTTTCTACCCAAAAAGTTTATCTCAATATTCATTGGCATGTATAACATCTGCATGATATCTTAAGGTATTCATGTTAGATGAGGAAGGTTTATGGTTCAAATTTCTAAGAATTGGTTTCTAAAAAGAGGAGTTAAGTTTTATGAATGATTATTAAGACTAAAAGATGGTTTTAACCTTCATAAAACCCTAATAATGACCTGATGTTGAATATTATGTTCTAAATAGATCAAAATGGTTTGATATGATTACAAAAGTGATTAGATATTGATGAAAACTCTCCTATACATCTCAAGGTGTGAGTGGTTTCTCAAGTGAGTGAGTAGACCCTATAGGAAAGTGCTTGTGTTTTAGATATTTGTTGTAGTAGATTGAGTTGATCGATTCAAAGTTACTAAGTGCATAAAGATCAAAGTGTGATACTTTTAGTTATTTTTTGTGAATATTTTTGGATAGGTTCTATATTTGAGGTTTTTAAATTAGGTGATCTAAGTTGGCCAATCACTAATAGACCTAGTCGTGCAAACTATAAGGAAATCATACATGATTGAGAAAGATGATTATTGATATGTTTTCATTTAAGAGTAATTCATTAGAAAGCATTATGATCTTTTTTGGGTCTTTAATTATCTATCCATGCTTTTCATAAGCTTGGAATTCAATGTAAAAGGTTGAAACATTGAAGCCAAAATGGTTTATCTAACTGAGTAGAGTTTGTGAAAGAGAAGATCAGAAGATTGGTCTGTAAGACTAATAATTTTCATTAGAGATCATGATCCAATTGGTTGAGTTCACTCTGAGTATTTAATATGATCATTTTAATTCATTTAAATCCATTTAATATATTTAATCATGTGTCAGATGTTCATGTTTTTTTAACTATGTTTTAGAGTTAGTTGGAAGTTTTGAGTGAACATCTTGCAGAGAAGTGTTTGAGCATGTTTACATTGATTTGAAGCATTAGATTAAGATTTTGATGACCTTGAGTCTTGATTATTATGAATATATAATTTTTTACCATGTTTTTTTATCAAAATTAAGTATATGCCTCAATTGTTCAAGATAGAATTTCTTTATATGCACAAGCCTTTTATATGCAGTGATTTGAGAAAAAGTTCAAGTGGTTATTGAACCTAAAAGGTGTTGTAGACCTAAATTAAAGTTGGATAAAGTCTATTAGAGTGTAATAGGATTTTTTTATACCATTTTAGATGTTTTTATATTCTTAAATAAATCTCAAAGGGTAACATGTTATTAAGAAGGCCTATTAGGTCTCCATAAGCCTAAAGAAGAGTAAGGGATAATTGATGTATAACCAACCTATTTTAGTGATTAATTCATGATTAAATAATGTTATTTTAATATTATAATACCTATTTATGGCCAACCTAAGTTATTTTAATGTGTATCTAACTAATAAGGATATGATCAAATGACTTGTATAAAATCAAGGTAGTTTAGGCCTATTTAGTATGCTTAGAGGATGCTAAGTGTGGAAGAGCATAAGAGGATAAGAGAATGATATAGATAATTTTTATGTATAATTAATTCATTCATACCATAATTTAAACATAATTAATGTATAATAAATTTTATGCATATGAGGATCAAGGTTAGAAGACCTAATCAAGCCATGGAGAGGGATAGTTGAGTGAAGAGGACTAGAAGCCAATTTGAGAGGGACATAAGTGAGTGAAGATTTGAAGGATTATATATTTATATATTGTATAATAAAAAAGGGTTTCTAAAGGTGATCAAATTATTAGGTGGTATATTTGGTGCTAAGTCATCTAGGGGGTTGGTGCCTCCTTGCAAGTGGGTGCTTGCTAAAAACCTAGCTAAGTTGGTGTTGAGTTAGTTAGGGTTAGTACTTCATGTGAAGTTGGTGATTCATTAAATATTTATGTTGGTCTTATAATAATTTATTCCATTTTTTTCTATGCTATATTGCTTTCTACATTCAAAGAAGAAATTAAGAAACTAAGAAGAATGGTCAAGGCTAGATGTTACCTGGATATGGTCGTGCGCACCGAAATCAGACGTTGGAAGGTACTCCTATTTGGCTATGGAGGAATGACACCTACAAAGAAGAAAATACTGAAACACGAAAAATGTTAGACAAGGAGATGGTGGGCTGTCAAGCAAAAGCTTGATCCCTGAAGTACTAAGACTTCCTTAAGGGATATCAACCCACTGATTAAAAATAGAATATTTGACAAAGACAAAATAGTGAAAGACAGAATAAAAGAAATAAAGACAAAAAGCACAATGCGTACCTAATATGCAGAAAATTGCTCTGAATAGTCACTGGTGTTAGTCTCTATGCTGATGTCGTTCAAAAGGGGTGCCGACATCGGTTAAAGTGCCAGCATCGGTAGGGATAATGACTACCATCGGTCGAGGCAGCAGTTTTAGACAGGGTCTGGTCAGGTCTGGACAAGGTTTTAAGATTGCAGAATGGTCTGAAATCTTCATCTATGGGTTAAGAAGCTGGTCTAGGAGTCAGAGGGATTGTTTGGGGGTTTGAGCAAAAATCTGGGTAGAGTTATAGACTGTATAGGGTGGATTGAGGTGATACGGGAGGAAGTCAAGTCGCGTCTATAATCTAAGTCAAGGTGGTAATATTAAAAAACAATAACCAGAGAATAAAATGAAAGCACAGAGGAGATACTTACCTATTACACGCTGAAGATAGAGTAGGAAACATAATTGCTATTGTCTGTGTGTTGTAGAAGTTTGATGTAGCAGACCTCTAGCGGGATGACCAAAATGAAATACCTGTATCGAAGAGAGAAAATACGAGAGATTGGATTGCAGATTGATTGGATGCAAAAGTTGGCTAATTGTTGCTTTTATGTTTGGATGAAAAAAGATATTTTGAAACACGAAGGTCCGATAACCAATTGCAAAACTGATTGGCAACCGAATAATGAATAACGGATTGAGAAACAAATTAACAGATGTAGTTTAAGGTTAACCGATGCCAGCATAACTGCCGATGTTGGTCGAAAAGATGACCGGCGTCGGCAAATGCAGAATGGGGATAGAGGCTAGTTTTAGCCTTCTACTCATTTTGACAGGCTACCAGGGGCAAGGCTTGTGTGAAAATGGTCGACAGGGGTTAAGGGGAGGACGACAAGGGTTAGACATAATTTTGGTGTCTACATTTGCCCCTTTTTGTCTTGTTGATTGTTCTGGATGAACTGCAAGACAAAAATAGGAGGTGGTTGCCCCAGGTGTGGGATAAGGTTGATTTTGTCTTGTTGGTTGTTCGAATGAACTGCAAGACAAAAATAGGAGATGGTTTGCCCCAATTATGGATGAGGTATTCCCCCTTAAAGTAGGAGTCGAGGGAAGGGAACTGGGAATTGGGTGCTGATTTGACAAAGAGTGGATGAAAAATAGGGTGAGGGTGAGGGTGAATGCTGCAAAAGTCATGATTGCATGCATACCACTTCATGAGATGGTCAGGTCAAATTGTCGCAGGTCGAGGGTCAAGGAGTGCCAAAATTGAAGTAATCAGGCCCCAGCATTTGGTTGTCTACTGATTGGGTTATTCAATCAAAGCTGAAGCTCCAATGGGTCGTCATGTTTCAGGTATCCCAGGCTCAGGAAGTGCTCCTAAAAAACACAAAAATGTCACAAGTAGTGTGGATCAATCAGCTTGTGATCTGATACTTGTGAGGGTCCAAAAATAGTCTGTGCACAATTTGGTTAACTAGTCATGAGGTAGCATACAGGCAAAAAAACCAAGGCAACATTGCTTTGGAAGTGGTCGAAGTCGGAGGAGATAGGCATGATCTCCAATGGTCATAGGTCGAGGTGGATGAATGGACGAAAGGATGTGGCCGAGCTAACCTCAGAAGATGTTATGTGATCTGAGTGCTGCCTACATAGCCCTTGTGGAAGGGCCTCAAGCCAATGTAGTTCTCCCTAAAAGGGAGGAAGGGTCAAAGGGATGGAATTGGTCTTGGTCGAGGGCAAGGTCATGGTCAAAAGGAAGAAAGAAGGTTTGTCCATCAGAGAGACGAACAAATGAGGGTAGTTGAGCTAACCCTAGATGATGTATCATCTGAGTGCTGCCTACATAGCCCTGGTCTTAGGGCCTCAGACCAATGTAGTTTAGACTAGGAGAGACAAAATGAGTGATGATTGGTGTGGTCAAAGTGGTCAATAGGTTAGTCTTGGTCATGATGAAATGATGAGGAGAAAAAGATGTTACAGCCTTTTCCAAATGGTGTATGCTGTAACATTGGTTGGGGGGTCATTCATCCCTAGCAATTTTCCATATTCATGATGGATTTATGCTAAAGATGAATTGAGGTCTATTTATGCTTCAGCAAGTATTGGTTTATGCTTAACATAAATTGCGTCTGGTCGATAGTTTCCATGTGTATTGGTGTCCAGAGAAACTAGTGTGAATATGCTATGGGAGTGGCCTGAAAAGAGAGTTGAGTTGAGTTGATTGACAAGTGATGAAGTTGAATGTGACCAAAGTGTAGAAGAAGTGAAAGTCATATTTCTCTTTCATTGACAAGGATCAGAATGACAGCATAGATAGGGGTTATTAGAACCAAGAGCCCCATTCATGCATGACGTCGTTGACCATATGTTGTGTTAGAACGGTAATCGAATCACTTTGATATTAAAGTGAACTTGAAGTCCCTTGAGTAGGTGTTTAGGAGGAGGAAATAGGGTAACCCATTTTAAGAGCAGAGATAACTTTGCCCCTTTTTTATAGGAGACCCTGAGACAACTATAAGTCAAGTCCATGACTCATTTTTTTTTTGGTGCAGACTGATCAATGCGGGAAGCTTGCATAGAGATGTCATTTGCTTGGTGGTCAGTTGTGAAGCTGATCAATGCGATAAGCTTCTAAGATAGTGTTGTTTATTGCCAGAGTAGTCATAGCCATCCTTTGAGGGAGTGGTCTAGAATTTTACTTAATATAAGGGCTTTTGAATAGATGTCCTTCGAGGGAGCAGTCTATTAGTTATAACAATGATAGTACAGCTATCCTTCAAGGGAGCAGTCTACCTTTTGATTTGATATTGATATGGTGACCATGGATATTTTGACATCTTGATTTGTTTTGATAGAAATGTGAGTCATGGACAAGATTATAAAAGGTCAAGGGCTCCCTTTTATTAGGACAAAGCATCCATACATCATAAAAGGGTTATAGAGGAATTGTTAAGAGGAATAGGGATGAAAGGAATTAGGACTAAGAGGACGGGGATTGCTCAAGGGATGAGCTCAAGTTAAATGTCAAGTGAACAAGTACTTGACTAGTAGTAGAATGATCGTAGATGCAATGCATTAAGAGGCTCAGGTTCGGGTCATCCATCAAGAGAGGATAGACAATAAGTCCCTGATCCATACTTGTGCATGATAATGAAAGGTTCGAGCCAATTAGGAGCAAACTGGCCTCGTTTACTTTGCTCCATATTGGTCATGTTCTGATGATGATTAAGAAGTTGGTTGATGTGGTCACTGATTTTTCGAGACTGGTTGAGGGCCGGGTCGATATTGGTGTTTGGTCATGATTAAGAGGTTAAGGTTGATGATTGGTCAAGGTTTGGTTGCTTGGTCAAGGTCTGGTTTGATGATTGATTGAGGTCATGGTTGATGTGTGATTGATGTTTGGTTGAGGTCATGATAGGCAGTATAAAGTCGAACTCCCCCCAGCCATTTGGTGGTAGGAAGAATGTCTAACACCCAGTGCGGATGAGATGGAGAGAAGATGAGGGGGAGAGACTTGGGTACCCCACCTAGTTGGTAAGTCAGGGGTTCCCAAGTGAATGGTGTTTAGGCATTGAAAAAGTTAGGAGGGATGGAAACCACTGACTCCATAGGTGAAGGAGGAGGAATGGGCGAGCATGGAGGAGATTGGTCAATGGTTGGTTTGGGGCAAAGGTCTACAGAGTCATGAGTGGGGTCGTGATATCCTAGGCCATAACGTTTCTTGGCATCGTCATCATTGAGTGGCTCAATAGGATGATGGGAGCCCTGCTCATAGCATCCGAAACTAAAACCCTTCCATGCACACCTATAAAGGTAAGTGTGTGCAAAGGTGGGGTTGCCAAGAAACGAGAAGTCTTATGTGAAAGGTTGGGGTGAAGAAAGAGGATTGTCGTCAGTAGGAGCTTGATTGAGCCCCCCATAGACAAGGTTGGTTCGGAGGTGAGGAAAACCATAAGGCACGATCATCCCGATCCAATGGTTGTAACTAGGGCTATGATGAAGGCGTCCATACTCTTGTGGAGTTTGGAACATGTCTAAGGTCAGCAAGTGATACTCCCCCAATGAAAGTCTTTGGAAGATGTCTTCCATGGGGTCTGTGGTCGTCACTTGAAGGGGAGGTGTGAGGGCGACCGCCTGTTGTGAACTATTCGAAGCTTATGCGGATGGAGGCGGTGCTGGGATTGATGGCTTGATAGGAATGAGGACATCATTTGGATGGTAGGTGGTGTTACAAGTTTTAAAGGGTGAAGGGTCAGCAGGAATGGTGTGGACTTGCCTGTCGTGCTCAAATTTCACACAATGATGCAGGGTGGAGGGGACACAGGCCATGGCATAGATCCAGGGTCAGCCCAGTAACATGTTGTATTGAAACTCTCCTTTGATGATATAGAAGAGCTTCAGGACTATGCGTGGACCAATGCGAATGTGAAGGACGACTATGCCAATGGTCGTGGCAGTGGTGTCATTAAAGGAGCACAAGATTGCGTCAGTTTTGGAGACACAATTCTTGGGAAGAGCCAATTGATCAAAGGCATGGGTGGAGATAATGTTGATGTTGGTGCCTCCATCGATCATAACGTGTTTAATGCGTGTTCGATCAACATAGGCAGTGATGAAGAGGGTGGCATCTTGATCTTCCATGTTGGATGTGGGAATCTTAGAATCACTGAATGTGATGGAGGCAACAGGGGCTAAAGAGTGGACAAGGGTAGCAAGTGGCTGGGGGTCCTCAGGTTGGACCTCCACTGCCTGCAGGCTCTGATGAGGGCTTGGTGATGTTGGGGCGAGGTTTGGATGAGGTCATAGAGGGACATCTTCACGGGTGTCTGGTGAAGTTGTTTCAACATGGAGTCATGAATTGGTCCAAAAGAGGAAGAAGAAGAGGGTTGAGGCGCGCCAAGGATAAAAATCTTAGACTTGGGTGGTTGAGGTGGATTGACGAAAGGGTAGGTCTAAGGAATGGCAGCTTTTTCTTTCACCTTGTCCTTTTGTGACCTAGTGGTTATGTGAATGGCATTGATTTCAAAGATAGGAGGTGAAGGAGATAAAGGGGTTGTGACCTGTTGATGAGATGTTGATGAGTTTGAAGAGGTTAGAGGGTTATGAGAAGGAGTCAAGGGTCAGTCGAGAGTGTCCTCAAAGAGAAGGGTGTCTTTCTCTAGATAGTGGTGAATGACAACTTTGAGGGCACAACAAGTCTCGATATCATGTCCTGGCGTACGATGGTATAAGCAAATCTTTGTGTCATCAAACCAGGAGGGCTTAGACCCAAGGGGTTGAAAAGGCCTGATGGGTGGAAGAGTTATGTTGGAAGTCTGCAAAATTCAGTGCAAGATCAAAGAGTATGAGCCCGCAAAAGGGTCCGTGCTCATCGATGTATGCAATGCTGGTGACTTTTGCTTAGGTGGAGTTGGAGGAGGTTTCTGTACCACCTTCTGGGTTGATGGTGCAGCGACAGGCAGAGACGATACTTTTTTCATGAGAGGTACCACCCTTTTGGGAGAGGGTAGGCTAGCAGTACATAAAGGAAGTAGAGGAGGCAACCAATTTTGATTAGAGGTCAGAGTGAGAAGGACTCTGGTTAGGGTCAAAGGATGAGGGCCCAAAATGGAAGGCAATGGTGATGAGAGAGGAGGCATTCACCTCTATGGTTTGGTAGTCTTCTTTGACTTGATTTGAAGACTACTATTGGTCAAAGTCTGGTCTAAGTCCACCTTCACTTGTGGATGAGTGAGGTTGGAGACAAGGTGAACGCCGAGTGACTTGATTGGTTTAGGCAGGGTAGATGAGGGTTTCAGTTCTGATGCAGTTGGTTGAGGTATAGACAGTCTAGAAGTGGAAGTCAGGTTTTTGTTGAGAGTCTTGGGAGGTTCTGCCATGGGAGGATTAGCAACATGAGATAAGAGGGCACGGGCATGTTGAAGAGTTGTGAGATGCTCCCACAATCCCTGATGCTCCACTTTCCTTGAAGGGAGAAGTTTGAGTTTCTCCACTAATCGAGAAAATGGCTGAGAAGATGTTGGCTGAGATTTGGGTTCTTGAGAAAATGTTGACGATTGTGGGACTGAAGGCATGGTAGTCTTGGCCCCAAGGCATGATGAAGTTGTGACAGGTCCGTCTTTGGTTGGAGACGAAGGAGAGGCAGGTTCTTCCCTGGGTGGAGAAGAAACGAGAGAATGAAGCTCCTCAAGCGGGTAAAGGGCAGGGATGATGGTGCCCTCCACTTGCGGTCAAGGAGTAGGAAGGGTTGGGTCCTCCATGGGCAGCAAGAAGGAAGATGGTGAAACTGGTGGTGCTAGTAAGGTCGAGGCATCCTCCAAGATGAGAGAGGTTGACGGAGAACTAATCGGAGAAAAAGGTTCATCCACATGTGATGGACTGATGGATGGACTCACCTCTTGAAGTTGGTCAAAAATGAAGGGCGAGACCGTATTGACTGTTTGAATGTTGTGTTCATGAGTGTTGTCAATCAAGGTCTGGACATTGTTTTGAGTTGGTGGATGATTGGGGAATGGTTGTTTGAAGATGTCGATATCCTGATTAGGTGGTGCATTGGGATTGTCTAGGATGAGGTCACCCTTTTCAAGCATGTCTTGGATTATGTTTTTAAGGGTTTTATAGTTGCCCGTGTCATGACCTTTAACACAGTGGTAGTTGTAGAAGTCATTTTCCCTATACCACGCAAGGATGGTGCGTGAGGGATCAAATTGTGGAGGTGGTCAAATTTGGGGGAGATTGAGGACCCCCTGTTTGATGAGTTTTTCTAGCACAGACACGTATGATTATCTGAGTGGAGTATACTATTATTGTACGTATCTCTACTGGAATTGGCGGGTGATGCTTTAGGACGTGGATGGTTCAGGCTGGTTAGTTGAAGGGGAAGAGGAGGAAGATCTAACGACCACAGCGTTTGCTGAAGCTTTAGATTTAGAATTGGATGAGGAAGGCTTAGAAGAGGGGTCATTGGTCTTGGATTTGAGATTCTTGCTCTACAACTTGACTTTATTCTCCTTGATGGCATGTAACTCAAGTTTGTGGGCCATCGTGAAGGCTTCGTCAAAAGTGTGGAAGGTCTGAACCCTTAAGGCAGAAGAAATATGTTTGGCACAAGATTGGGAGAAAAGTTCAATAAGTTCGGGTTGGGATAAGGAAAAGGAGAGTTGATTGATGAGGCCCCTCCATCGAGTGATGAAATCAGCAATGGATTCGTCCTCGAATTGGCAGATAGAGTAGAGGTCTGTGATTGAGACCTTCTTGGTGATGTTGATAGAGAAATGATCAAGGAAGAGCTGGGCTAGCTGAATGAATGTGAAGAGGGAATGGCTGGCAAGGGAGCTATACCAGTCAAGCACAGCACCTAAGAGAGACATAGGAAACATGCGTAAAAGCAATGCATCATCATGGGTGATAAGGTAATAGGCATGTCTGAATGCCTATAAGTGCTGTTGTGGGTCTTCCTTGCTTTGAAAATGAGAAAACTTAGGAAGTTCCCATTGGCTAGGATATGGTATGATCGAGATAGAAGGATGAATGGGCTCATTACAAATTTGTTCGTATGAGAGAGTATTGTGTGAGCTAGAAACGGAGGTCTCTAGGCTAGACATCTTGTTCATCAACATTTTGATGATATCTACTGACAGATTGGTGGGTGGAGCACCCCCTAGATTGTAAGGCACTTGAAAGAGGCTGGAAGAGGCATATGACATAGTCAGTTGTACCAATAAGGGCGCAATGTACAGATGACTAATCGTAGGGATAGAGGAGGAGACTAAGGATGGTTGGGTAGAAGGCATGACTAGGTTTGATGTTGCCACAGGAGGTTGGTTAGAGGTAACATGGGCCAATGGATAGGTAGCCACCCTAGTGTTGATAGGAGCAAGGGTAGGTGGAATAGAGATGACCAGATTTTGAAAGGGGGTAGAGAGTGGTTGAGTGGGTTAAGGTTGATAGGGGGCCAAAACCCTGGTGGAAGTGGGCCCAACGATGGAGGGAGAGGCCACACTTGGATGGTTGGTCAAAGGCTGGTCATTGGTCAAGGCAATAGCTTGGGTGTCTAAAGGTTGAACTACGGACGCTGTTGATATGGCTGCAGTCTCAAGAAAAGAGGTCGGCATTTTGTGAATTGGATTGCCTAAGGAGTCTCACGTTTGGCTATTTGCAAGATAGTGCTGCAAGGCTTTGACGTTGAGGTCCAAGAATCATGCAAAATCTTGGTCCCCTTCTGGGACAATAGGAGTCTAGGTTGGGGATGGTTTAGTAGGAGTTCTTTCAGTCTTCGAGTGGAACTCCATTATAGGACTGGTTATGGATGGGGTAGACAGAAGCGGATGATGCCTCACGTGATCGACTAGAGCCTTGGCTTGGCTACGAGTCAGAACCATTCAAGGCAAGAAAGAACGTCCTCACAAGCTCAAACAAGCAGATAAGAACAGAAAAGATGAAGAACACAAGCAGATCCTAAAAAAAACCCCTAAGAGTAAATTATTAGGATTATAGTGGCTTATGCCTTAGAATATGTGTAGAGGAAGATTGGCTTTTGATTCGGGTCCTAGAAGAAGTAGTATATGGATGGTTTCAGGTTAGTTATGGTGCTCAAAAGTCTATTTTAGGTTTTGTACTTGGCCTGGTGCTAAGGATCAAGCTCCCCTCACTTCACGAGTCCAGTGATAAGTTGGTCTCGCTTAGCCAAAATATACTTCCTCTAGAGATTAGACTCCACCAGAGAACGGAGTGGGCTTTCCCCTTGGTGATAAAATCCAAGTAAGATTACCGGGATGGGTAAGGTATCTGCTGGGTGATGAAATCCCAGTCGAGCCTTGTCTCAGGTAAGTTAAGATGTTTGATTTGTGCAAGTGGTTTGGTCATGTAACATCAAGTGGACTACGATTAATTCAATATGTGATTATTAATTACTAGGTGTGGTCTAAGAAAATGAAAGCAATCAGAAATGAATGCAAAGTGTTTTAAGCCCCAAGTCAAAATGTGAAGTTGGAATGAAAATAAGTTGAGAAAGGGTTGAAGAATATGATTTTTGACTAGTCTAAAAGTGCAAGTAAAGAAAGAAAAGTTCTTTTTATTCCTGCTTATGATGTCGTTTAGAAGAGATGAAAGAGGTGAAAAGGGAGAAACCTAATGCACCTAAATGAAAAGAAAGAAAGAAAGAAAGAACCCAAGGAAGGCCCTAGGGTCCCACCGGGCGTGCCAGAATGTTTCTACGCTATATCGCTTTCTACATTCAAAGAAGAAATTAAGAAACTAAGAAGAATGGTCAAGGCTAGATGTTACCTAGATATGGTCGTGTGCACCGAAATCAGACGTTGGAAGGTACTCCTCTTTGGCTGTGGAGGAATGACACCTACAAAGAAGAAAAGATTGAAACATGAAAAATGTTAGACAAGGAGATGGTGGGCTGTCAAGCAAAAGATTGATCCCTGAAGTACTAAGACTTCCTTAAGGGATATCAACCCACTAATTAAAAATAGAATATTTGACAAAGACAGAAATAGTGAAAGACAGAATAAAATAAATAAAGACAAAAAGCACAATGCGTACCTGATATGCAGTAAATTGCTCTGCATAGTCACCGGTGTCGATCTCTGTGCCAGCATCGGTCAAAAGGGGTGCCGACGTTGGTTAAAGTGCCGGCATCGGTAGGGATAATGACTGGCATCAGTCAAGGTAGCAGTTTTGGATGGGGTCTGGTCGAGTCTGGACAAGGTTTTAAGATTGCAGAATGGTCTGAAGTCTTCGTCTGTGGGTTAGGAAGCCGGTCTGGGAGTCAGAGGGATTGTTTGGGGGTTTGAGCAAAAATTTGGGTAGAGTTACAGACTATATAGGGTGGATTGAGGTGATACGGGAGGAATTCAAGTCGGGTCTATAATCTAAGTCGGGGTGGTAATATTAAAAAACAATAACCAGAGAATAAAATGAAAGCACAAAGGAGATACTTACCTGTTACATGCTGAAGACAGAGTAGGAAACATAATTGTTGTTGTCCATGTGTTGCAGAAGTTTGATGTAGCAGACCTCCAACAGGATGACCAAAATAGAATACCTGTACCGGAGAGAGAAAATATGAGAGATTGGATTGCAGATTGACTGGATGCAAAAGTTGGTTGATCGTTGCTTCTGTGTTTGGATGAAAAAAGATATTTTGAAACACGAAGGTCTGATAACCGGTTGCAAAACTGATTGGCAACCGAATAACGAATAACAGATTGAGAAACGAATTAACGGACATAGTTTAAGGTTAACCAACGCCGGCATAACTGCCGACGTCGGTCGAAAAGATGACCGGCGTCGGCAAATGCAGAATGGGGACAGAGGCTAGTTTTAGCCTTTTGCTCATTTTGACATGCTGCCAGGGGCAAGGCTTGTGGGAAAATGGTCGATAGGGGTTAAGGGGAGGACAACAAGGGTTAGACACAATTCTGGTGTCTACACCATTTACTTCATGAGTGGTTTTTATTCCCCTTTAATTTTTCTAATGTATATGTTGTGTTCATGTGTTTCATGCTCTTATGATTTGATGCTTATGTTTGCTAAAGATATACATGCTTGTTAGAATGGTTCATGTATGTTTAATTGTAATTAAATTAAAAGTTTTTTATAATTAATTCACCCCACCTTAATCATCTTATTTTCAAAAATTGGTATCATATCAAGTCTTTTGGAGCAGGCTTGATAGCCTAAAGGAGATCCTAAGAAGCAAGGATGACTAGTCAGCAAGCTCAAGATGGTTTCTCTACCAGTAAGGTTCCATTATTCAATGGATATAACTATGTGTTTTATAAAGTTATAATAAATATATATTTTATGTCACAAGGACATGATATTTGTTAATTAGTTATGGATGGTTATATTAAACCTATAATTCCACCAACAGATGTAGTAGGTAAGAAGGCTAGTGTAAATAACTCCAAGGAAAATAATTCCATTTTATGTGGCCTATAAAAGGTAAATCTTATAAAATTTATGCATTGTATCTCAGCCGAAGCCATATGTGACAAGCTAAAGACCATCTATGAAGGAAACACCAAGGTGAAGATGGCCAAGTTATAGACCCATATAAGATATTTTAAAATCCTAAAGATGAATGAAGATGAAAATATTTCATCCTATCTATTGAGGGTTGATGAAGTTGTCAATATCATTATAGGATTGGGAGAAGAAGTGAAAGAGTCTACTATTGTCCAAAAGGTGTTGAGACCAATCACTCCTAAGTTTGACTCTAAAGTATCTATAGTAGAAGAGATGTAATATTTGGATAAGCTAGATATGGATGGCCTTTATGGCATATTGACTACCTATGAGATGATATCAAATGAAGGAACACCTCTCAAGAGGGAAGCTACTTTCAGGGTTAAAAATAATTCAAATACTAAGAAGATCAAAGATGAGGTATGTTAAAAAATTGATGATGATGGAATCATAGTTATGTTTTATAGGAAGTTGAGGTTTATCTTAGGTAAATACAAGGGTAAGTTACCCTTCAAATGTTTTATCTATGACAATATTGGTCATTTTGTAACAAAGTGTCCTAACAAGGACAAATATGAGAATAATAAAGAGCATGATGAAGATGATATAAAATCCTATAAGTTTTATAAGAACAAGAGAGAGTTAAAGAAGAATTAAGGAAGGAAAAGGCCATTCAAGAATAATAAGATTTTATATGCCAATTAATATAGTTCATCAAATGTAAGTGATTCAAACACATATGATAGTGATGATGGCAATAATGAATCTGAATATGACAATAATGAAATTATGTTCATAGGCATAAAATTAGACAATGAGGTTTATTTAAATGGTAAAATCCTCATGATTGATGTAGAATCAAATGAAGAAGTATATTATGATAGTGAATAAGGAGAAGATAAATTATATCTTAAGGTAGAGCTGGTAAGTACCTTAGAAGACTTGAAACCTGTGAAGAAGAACAAGAAAATGAAGTCATTAGTTTTGGACTATGAGGAAGATATTGGATTGTTTGAGAAAAGGCTGAATAACACTTCTAAGGAGTATGAAAAGATCATATAATAATTTGAAACCCAGATAGATATTGTGGTAGCAAGCCTAAATGATAAAGAGGAAGATTGTAGAAGGTATGAAACTAAAATAGAATCTCTAAAAATTGAGTTGTATCAAGCATCTAGAAAGGTGAAGAGTTTTGTGAAATTTGAAAAGATCACTGAGGATCTAGATGATATTTTAAGAAATTAAATTTCTATAAGTGACAAGATAGGTCTTGGATTTAAAGAAGACCAAAATAAGGCATCTCAAGATGAAAAGAAGATTATTTAAGATAAAAAGGTCAACATGAAAAGACCCATCAAGTAGCCTAATACTATAAGGTATGTTAGTTCTTTTAATGGTTACTATTTTACATGTAGTCAGTTTGGTCATAGAGTAAGAGAATGTAGAAAACCCTCTAAAAAAGAGTACTCATTAAACTATGGAAGGAGAAGAAATTAGCCAAAGGGATATCATAGTCATCATAATTCAAATGGTATGTATAAGGTGGTCTATTATAGCTGTCATAATGTAGGAAATATTGAAATATTATATCCTAACAGAGTTGGAAGATCATCAAGTCAAATAAGGAAGTTTGAAGCTCCTAGAGTGCAAGAAAGAAGGTAAATGAATGTATGGAAACCAAAGGTAGTAAAGATAAGTCGTGATCAATCTACAAGCTCAAGTGGAATGCTTATTGAGATAAAGCATACCTTAGGTGAGAAATCAATTAAGTAATGTTAAGAACATTTTTTATTTACATGTGTTGACAAGTTATCCAAATAAAAGAAGAAGGATTACAAGGTTGATGATCATATCAAAACTATAATGATAATAAAGTCTAGAAGAATTTTGAATAATATTAAGTCTTATGAAAAGAATATGGAGATTTGGGAATCTCCTAATTTTATCTTATTCTAGATCCCTATGAAAAATGGGTGGCTCCATTAAGCTTCATGGAGATATTATTAAATCAATATAATCATGAGGGTACAATAAAAGAAGGTTTCTTTTGAACATATTTTAGGTTGTATATGTTATAAGAAAGGAGATGAAGATGGATATTATTCATTATTATGTTGATAGATCTATGATTTAAAGTATAGAAAGTAGCATGATGAGAGATCTAAAATTGGAATTAGGTATCTGAAGTTAAAATATGTAGATAATTGGTATATAAGAGGTAAGATTTTGATATCTATTTATATGAGTAGTTGATTTTGATCTATGAAGACAAAAGGGAAGTTTCTATTTCTATAGTTGGTATCAATTAATATCAGTTGGTATCAAGTATGGGATAGACATGTGTATGGTCAAGAGTTTGGTATCTCCTTCAGGAATGTAATCTAAGTTCCTAGTTATTATAAATAAGATATGCTTGGTCTAAGGGGGAACTTGGTAGATATGAGTTCTTTGTCAAGGAAGTGATTGATTTTTAATATGCATGGAGTTAAGGAGAGATTGTGTCTGAGATACTTCATAAACATTATTTATTTTATTTATTTAGATTTTGATGAATTAGCTAGGAGAGCAACTTGATTGAAATAAGGTTCTGAGAATGGTTGTCATAAGTGGTTGTCATAGTTTTTAAATATTTCATGTCATCTAGTGTCTTTGAGAGATTGCATTAAATCAAAGGGGGGAAGTATGATTTTAATAGTTATATTTGATCTTTGATGTTTACTTCTAACAAAAGCATGGTGGATGCTTCATTAGAGGGGGAGATATTCAAGTTGTTAATTGAACTTGATCTATGTTGAAGTGGTCTTGTAATTTGAGTTCATTTTGAAAGATATGAATAGCTGTGAAAGATATTATCATTAATGTTAAATGGGACAAATGATCAAAAAAGATGAGAAAGGAGAGAAAGATTAGAAAATATGAGAAAAGGGGAAAGATCAAAAAGGGAGAAATCAAAGACAAGAATAGATGATTTCCATCAAGAGTGGTTTACAAAAAAAAAAATTAGTATGATTACCCTCAATGACAAAGGGGGATATTGTTATACATTGTCATTAATTAAGGGAGAGTCTATTGAGCATTGTCATTGTGTGTTGAGATTTGGTATTTATTGTTGTCATTGATGTCAAAGGTTATTATGAATATGCATGAAGATTCATGGTTATTTCATTGATGTTAATATAATATCATTAATGTCGAAGGTTCTTGTGAAAATGCTTAGTCAAGTAATCTTTGATTTATGTTTATGAATGCGTTATATTGCCAACATAATGAGTGTTGTTTCTATTTGAATAATAGTGATGTGTGTTAGCATAGTTAGTGTTGTTACTATGTGAAGAGTATTAATGTGAATGTATTGTCTAAAAAATGAGATTAAAATCATTGAAGATCATTGAGTAAATATAGGTCATTATATTAAATGTAAATCATCTTGTAATGATTTTTGTAGACCTTGTGAGATAGTATTTACAAGTGGCATGATGAAATTAATGAGCTCTTAAGAGGAAGTTATGTGATCTAAAGATCTATGTAAGTAGTTTTGAAGATGATCTGAATGAGCTATGAAGATGAGAATGCTTTGAAAAACACTTGACAGTGTTTGAACATGAGAGAGTCCATTTTAATTTTTTCATGAGATATTGAGATCCTTGTGATTGATTAAAAGGTTAGTTCTAGAGATCTATTTTGTATCTCAAAAGATTCTAAAAATATCCTATTCAAGCTCCAAATATCTGTATGTAGCTCCAAAGAAGTCAAGTTGAATATACAAAGAATAATGAGTGTATGAAGTTGCTTGAGCATACACAAGAGACATTGAAACACATGAGAGTTTCAAGGTGAAGCTTATAGGATGGATACAATATTATATTTAAGGAATAATAAGACTTTAAATTCAAGTATTATTAGTCAAGAAGAGATATGGTAGATACATGAGGTAACATAATCAATTTCTATGACATGGCTGAGTCGGTGAACATTAATAGAGGTGAGTCAAGTTTTTTGAAAATTGTCATTGATTAAGGGAAAGATTTTTTAGTGTTATCTTTGAGTGTTGAGATTTGATATTTAATTTTATGATTTATGTCAAAGGTTCTAATAAAGATGCATGGTTATTTTATCTATGTCAATCTAATATCATTGATGTCAAAGGTTATTGTAAAAATGCCTAGTCAAGTAAGCCTTGAAGTATGTATATGAATGAGTTATGTTTCCAACATAATGAGTGTTGTTGTCATGATGAAATAATACTATTTAAATAATGTTGTAATATCATCTTGATTAAAATCATTAAGAAGTAGTATGAGTGAGTATAGGTTAATATAGTAAATGTAAAGAATATTTAAATGCTTCTTATAGACCTTGTGAGATGGTATTTATAGGTGAAATTATGAAATAATTGAGCTATAAAGAAGAAATTATGTGCTTTGAATATCTGTATAAGCAATTATAAAGATGCTCTAAATGAGATATGAAAATGAGATGCTCCAAAGTGAATGTTATGAAGAACACTTAATAGTGTTTGAGCATGAGAGATGTTATTTTATTTTGTACATGAGGTGTTGAGGACCTTGCAAAAATTAAAATTTCAAATCTAAAGATCTATGTATGCAATTATAAAGATGCTAAAATTGAGCTCCAAAGAACTATAAGTAGCTCTGATGAAGTTATATTGAAGTTTTAAAGAAGAGTAACTATATGAGGTTGCTTGAAAATACAAAAGAGGCATTGAAACATATAATATTTACAAGGTGAAGTCTATATAGTGGCTAGAAGGTTAGATTCAAGGACTAATAAGACTTGTAAGTCAAGCCTTAGAAAGCAAGAAGAAAGAAGATATCTAGATGAGGTAATAATATTATTTTTTAGGACATGAGTGAGTAGGTGAACATTAAAATAGGTAATTCAAGTTGTTTTAAGTATGTTCATTAAGTCTCATGTCTTGGTTTGCAATAAAAATCTTTAAAAAGTGTTTCAATGTTTCTCAAATTCACAAAATGGAGTAATCTACCTAAGAAGGTTTTCTCAATGCTCTTTATCACATGTAGTATCTCCATGAGAACATAAGTTATTAATTGTAGATGAGGAAGGGTTTTCTAAAAATTTCAAGAATTGGTTTTTGGAAAGAGAAGCTAAATTTTATGAATGATCGTTAAGACTGAAAGATGGTCTAAACCCTCATAAAACCTTAACTATGACCTGATGTTGAAGATATTTTTATAAAAGATTAGAATAATTTGATATGATCAAACAAGTGATTGGAGGTTTAATTTAACTCTCCCAATAATCTCTAAGTGTGATTGGTTTCTTAGGTAAGTGAGCAGACCCTACATAAAAGTACTTATCTTTTAGAGATTTATTGTAGCAGATATGATTGACCAAGTCAAAGCTATTATGTGGATGAAGATCAAAGTATGAAAATTTTATTTTTTGTTAATGAAGATTTATAAATATATTATAGATCTTAGGTGTTCAATATTTTTGATCCAAGTTGTCCAGTCGCTAACAAGACCTAGTGGTGTAAATAAAAAGGAAATCAGGTAAAAGTAAAATCATGTTTCTTGATGTGTTTTCATGTAAGAGTGATTCATTGAAATGCATGATGATGTTTTTTGGTATTTTAATGACCTATACATTCATTTCAAAAAATTATAATTTGGTGTAAGAGGTTGAAACATTAAAGCTAAAATGGCTTATCTGGCCAAGTAGAGTCTATGAGAGAGAAGGTTAGAAGATTAGTCTGTAAGACCAATAGTTTTCATTATATCTCTTGATATGATTGATTAAGGTTGATATAAGTATGTTATAAGATATTTTTCATGAATTTAAATCCATTTAATATATTCAATCATGTATTATATGTTCATGTTTCCTTGACTATATTTTGGAGTCAGTTGGCAGTTCTGAGTGAACATCTTACAAAGATGTATTTGAGCCTGTTTACCCTGAGTTGAAGCATCATATTAAGTTTTTGATGACCCTAAGATCATGATTTTTATGAATATTTAATTTTTTCCCATGGTTTTTTGGAAAAAATGAGTATATACTTCAGTTATTCAAGATAGAGTTTTTATATATGCACAAGTTTTTTATAAGCAACGATTTGAAGAAGGGTTCAAGTGATAGCTGGACCTAAAAGGTATTGTATACCTAAAGTGAAATTTGTATAAGGTATATTGGATTGCATTATGATGTGTTCCTACCATTTGAGGTTTTTTTATATGCTTAAATAAATATCAAAGGGTATTGTGTTGTTAAGAAGGCCTATTACATCTCCATAAACCTAAAAGAGGTGTAAGGGCTAATTAATGTATGGTTTACCTATTATATTGATTGATTCATGATTATTTCATGTCATTTTAGTATGATAATACCTATTCATGTATGACATAAGTTATTTTAATATGTATTTTACCTATAAAGATATGATCAAGTGACTTGTATAAAAGTAAGGCAATTTAGGCCTATTTGGTATGCTTAGAAGATGTAAAGTATGGGAGAATAGAAGAGAGAAAGTGAATGATACAGATCATTGGTGTTTATAATGAGGTCATGAGGATAATTAAATAAATGTTATGAATATATAATATAGGTTATTCATATGAGGATCAAGGTCAAAATAACTAATCAAGCCATGAATATGGCTTATTGAGTGAAGAGAGTTGAAGGCCAGTTTGAGAGGGAATAAAGTGAGAAAAGAGATAAAGGAGTAGATTATAATATATTTTAATATATATTAAGGTTTCTAAATTTTATCAAATAATCAAGTGTATTAATTTGTGCTAAGTCGTCTAAGGGTTTATTACCTCTTTTCTAGTGGGTGTTTATTAAAGCCTAGCTAAGTTAGTACTATGTTAGCTAGGGTTGGTGTTCCATGCAGAGTTGGTGCTTCACTAAAGGTTGATGTTTGTATTATATGATTAGAGTCCATTTTATTCATTAGTGGTTTTTATACCCCTAGATGGTTTTTCATGTATATGTTGCATTCATGTGTTTCATGCTCTTATGTTTTGATGTTTATGCTTTCTAAGATGTGTATACACATAATATTTTAAAAAAATTATTAATTACTGACACTCTTTATCTTACAAAAAATTGTAGAGTCTCAATATCTATGATTACATACCTTAATGGGTTCACCAAGAAAGGGGTGGGAAGACCATTAGTGGTTCATATGATTGTTCTCCCTTTTTCCACTTTTTATCTACACACTTGGCTCGTGAAAACCATTCCCCTAAGCTTGTTCTTCTCTCTTGTATACTCCTCTAGACATTTATCACTTTTCATCCCCCTTTTCCTAACCTAAAACCCCTTTTTAAATTTTACAATACTAGTTTTATTGGGTTAAACCTATACTCTTATGGGTGAAATTCATTTAGGGTCTAGGTCAACTCTTGGCTGACCTAACTGGTGACCTAGTGAATTTTAGTCCATAATAGTACTAGGTCAACTAGTTCAACCCTTATTAAGGTATGTTCATAGTGTTGGTATTAAGTCATTGATGTTTTCATTGATGTAAAATTTAAGTTGAATGTCCTATAAATGGGATTAAGGCATTATAATACATAAGTTTTGTCTCTCTGATGAGAGAAATTTTGAAGGAAACCTAGTATTCTTTTCATGGTTTGATAACATGTCAAGATCATATTCAATATACAAGGTAATAACATAGGTAAACAAGTCCTTATATTATGTATGAGGTCTTGGAAAAAAAATTTAATGTGATAAATGTCAAAAATTATGATGAGAATGGACTTGTCTTTAGGGAATAATTTTTAAAATAATGACATCATTAAGAGCGAGCTTGTTTTTGTCCAAACTCTGAGTACTGGGTATCTTAAGTAGTCTGGTCTAGCTCTATGAAGGAGATGTATGCATGAATCATGGAAAAAAATTTGTTGTGGGTTATTACAAGAATAATTAAGTGCTAAAATATTTTTGAATATTTGCAAGAATCCTTCAAATGAGCTCAAAGGTCAAGGTTGAAGCTTAGCTCTTGCATAAAAAGACCTAGTGAGAAGATACAAGCTTTGTACCTTAATGAGACAATCTATATGAGACTCGTATAAGGAATTTTTTTAGTGTCATATAATTTCATTATGTTTTATGAAATGTGGATGACATGTTGAAGATAATTCAAGAAGTTTCAAGGTGATCATAGTCCAAGCATGACTTGTAATATAAGGCGTAGTGTACAAAGTGACCTATAGTGGCCTAATAAGGGGTCAAGATCATTTTAAAAGGTGTAATATATATTTATATAATTTAAATAGGTATGAGGGATTTTTATAATCATGATGACCAAGTTTTAAGTCATAGCCTATAGGAAAAATCAATAAATTTTGTAGTAAGGTTCATTGTGTGTATAGAATGGGATGTTGCAGACATGAAAAGAAGTTTCTCATTATCATTGGAATGTTAAGACTTTGCATTAGAACATGATAAATTCATTTTAGTTTTTTAAGGTCCATAGATTTAATTTCTTAGCACTAGTTTTAGACTTGAGGGGAAATCCTTTATGAATGATTGTTAAGAAGGTAAGGTAGTCAAAACCCTCCTAAAACCCTAACAAATACCTGATAGGAAATATTTAATTAGTTATTGGTCAGAATGGTCCAATTGAAATAGTTTGAAGTTTTAACATGTAAATTAATCTTCATAGTTTATTTATGTGTTTTTTATTTGTCTTGACAGTGAGTATAATCTACAAGAAAACCCTTATTTTTAGGGTTTTTGATGCTATAAGTAGGGTTGACCAGGTCAAAACATGTAAATGGATGGAATATGATGAAAAATAATTATAGTTTATTCTCATGAAAGTTTTTTAGTAGGTTTCATACCAAAATTTTCTAAACCAGTCATGGAAGTTAGCCTATCGCTAAACTAACCTAATGAGTAGAATAGTGAGAAAACTAGGTGAGAATGAGAATGAGATTAAGGATTGGTTGTAGATGACTAGGGATGGATCCTAAGGCATGGGTTAATCATTAAATATATATCCATACTATCCCCTTGGTATATATTTTTTTATGATACCTACATCTATGCAAAAATTTGTCATCAAACTAGTTTGTCTAGCACAATGAAGTCTGTGTAGAGTGACATAGTGAGATTGGTCTATAAGACCAATATTGATATATGACCATGAAGTATATATTTTTAATGGATGATATAATGATGAAAAAATTTCAAAAAAATACATTTTAATATCACAAAAGTGTTCCCATAGGTGATCTCTAAGTTGATTTTCTTGACTGTATTTTTGGTCTTACAGGCAACTTTCTATGTGTGTGTGAAAAGGATGTTCCTGAGTCATTTTTCACTAAGTTGAATGATCCAAAGAAATTTAAGGTGTTATAAATTATTCATAGGATAATTTTAATTTATTTTTATTCATTTAAATTCCATTTTAAATCTTGAATAATCAAATGATTTTGATTGTGTTGATAGTGTTTGGTGTTTCTGAGTAAGCCATCTACAGGGGTGTTCTTGAGGCCTTTTGGCCTATTTTATGGATACTAAATCATTTTTGGAAGGTTTTATGTAATTATGATCCTATATATATTCATTTATGCATGATTTATGTGTAAAAGTTATGTATATGGTTCAAATTTACAAGACAAACTTTCAGACAGTAATAAGGCCTAAAAGTGAGTAGACGTAATTAGAGAGTTCAAGGTGTGAAATGTGCCAAATGGAGTTGGGGACCCAAGGTGAAATTATAATGGCTATATTTTATGAATTTATGAAATTTTTAATATATTTTTTTATGATAATAAGTGTTCCTAAGGGTCAGAGTGGTAACATGTAGATAAGATAAACCTAATTGCATTAGGTCTCCATTAGACCTAATTATGGATTTGGTCCTTATGGACTATGACCAGATTATGTAATTTTTATTTACCATTTTAAATGTGTATTATGATATATTCCAAATTTATTTAATGTATGTAAATTCTCATGTATAGCTAATATGTGTGAGAGCAAGGGTTGAGTACTTAAGAAGACTTAATAGGCCTAAATTGACTAGTTGAGATATTGAGCTATTGAGCAAAGGATATAGTGTTTTGGAGAAAAAATAAAGGGATTAAAGATAATAAATAATATAAAATTAAAATTATATTATTATATAAATATTTTTATATAGGTGTTGATCAAGGTCATTTGACCTAATTCTGCCGAAGAGAGGGTTATTTAAGTGAGAAATCCTAAGAGGTTGTTTGAGTGAGATTGAAGGGTCAAGAGTGAAAAATAAGGTTGTCATATACATTTGATTTATAAAAAGTTTTTTAAAGGTGATTATAGATCATAGGTTACTTATTTTATGCTAATCTATTGGAAATATTGTCATTGATGTCAAAGGTTTAGTATTATTGGTGATAAAGGCCCCATTGCATTTAATGTTATTTATCTTGGCTAATATGAGTTAATATTTATTTAATATTAATGAATATATTTTTTGTTGCATATGAGACAAAATAAGGGCCCATGGAGAAGTCGAAGAGTCATGGGATAAAGAAAAAAGAAGGATGGGATGCATTTTCCCATGAAGAGTCATCTTGGGGAATACCAAGAGTCACCAAGTGAAGACAAAAGAGTAAAGGGCGAATTTATCATGAAAGGACACTTTAAGGAATACAAAAAGTCACCAAAGATAAGGACAAAAGTGGGAAAGATGTTTTTGGTCATGAAGGGTCACCACATGACTTTTCAAATGCTTGGATATGAAGGGTCATCCAATATTGGCACCATTTTCCATAAGAATTGAAAGGTCACAAAGGGGGAAGGCCAAAGGTCATTTGGAAAGCTATAAATAAAGACTTGAGTAGCCATTTGTAATATGGGTGTGAGAGGTTGATTTTATATTGTAATATCTAGCTTAGAAGAGAAATTGTGAGAGATGATTTGTATTTGTTATATCTAGCTTAGAAGAGCAAAAGTGAGAGAGAGGAAGAAGATGTTGTATTGATCTATCATTTATTGAGATAGCAACATTGAGAGATAGGTGTGTGGTATACACAAAGGGTTTGGTGCTCCTATGGGTTGGTGCTCATGAATTATTGTTGAGTTGGTGCTTGGCAAAGGGGTTGGTGCTCTTGTGGGTTGGTGCTCATGAATTGTTGTTGGGTTGGTGCTCAGCAAAGGGGTTAGTGCTCTTGTGGGTTGGTGTTCATGAATAGGTGTTGGGTTGGTGCTCGGCAAAGGGGTTTGAAGCTCCTATGGGTTGGTGCTCATGAATTTAATCTAAGTTTTGTACTTAGAAAATGGGTATGGTGCTCCTGTGGAGTTGTTCTCATGAATATATTTGAGATTGATTCTCTGTGGTTTTTTCCACATTGGGTTTCCACGTTATATCTGGTGTCTCTCTCTATCTTGTGTGGATGTTTATTGTTTGATTTTTATTACATATCTTGAATGTTTGAATAAGTGGAATTTGGTTAAAGGAAAGATTTATAAGATATATAATATACTGATTCACCCCCCTCTCAATATATTATGTGCTTAACAATTGGTATCAGAGTAAGTTCCTTCAGAAAGGGTTTAACAGCTTGAAGGTAGATCAAAGGAAAAACATAGATGGCCAAGCAGCTAAAGAAGGAGAATCAAGAATTGAAATTTGTGGTTGAAGCTCTTAAGGAAAAGGTGTGTATCTTAGATTCTAAGTTGGCTATAGAAGTAAAATAAAATAAGATATTTATTCAGGATCTTAAGAATCAGTTAGAGGTTGCAACTTTAATTTTAACATCAAAAGAAGAAGAGTGTAATCAATTGAAGGTTGAGTTAGATTATTTAAAGGATAATCATGACAAGCTTATAATCAAGGTTGAGAAAGATCATGAAATATCAGTCCAAGGAAAGAAGGATGTAGGTTTTGCAGGCAAATCAAAGAAGCCAATCAGGCAGCCCAATGCTTTCAAGTTTTCAAATTCTTTTCATGGTCATTGTTTTGTTTGTCATCATGTTGGTCATAGGGCAAGAGATTGTATGAGGAGAATCAATCAGTCAAAGGGAGATCTCAGTCACATTCAAGAAAAAGGTATGAGAAATATTCTTTGCTTTTGTTGTCATGAAGTTGGACATATTGCTAGATTATGCTAAAATAAAGTAAAGAGATATTCAAAGTATGTCAAAGGTTACAGAGACCCTCGAAAATATGAGAAAAGACAAATTCAGGTTTGGAGACCTAAAATAGTAAAGGTTGATTAGGTTGAGTTCAAGAATGAAAATGAATTACTTGCTATAGTAGATAAAGAATCAAATAAGAAGGATTGTAAAGAATCTCTTGTTACATTTGAGCATGAGCTTTGTTAGGATAAGATAGTTGCAAAAGTCGATAAAAAGAAAACATCATAAATGATAAGGTTAGTAGGTCAAAAAGGTTAGACATGCTTAAACGGATTCTAAAAGAAAAACACAAGAAGATCAAGGAAGAAATAGAGGAGATGTGGGAATCTCCTGAGATTTATTTCTAGAACCCTTTTGTGTGGGGGTGTCTCTTCTAGGCTTCAAGGAGACACTTTTAAGAAAATTGAAGCATGGTGGGTGCTATTGAGTCTTGGATATTTTGCATGACAAGAAGTGTTTTAAAGTGTTTCAAATGATTATGGTCATAAGAAATTAGAATGTTGAAAAAGAGCTAACAGTTTCAAAGAGAAAGAAGAGGATACTCATGCAGATTCAATCAAGAAGGATCAAAGTTTCAAAGCTTCATTCATCAGGAAGAAGGTTCAGTCGTGTTCATGTTAGAAGAAACAACCTGAAGATTCTATGTTGGTGCAAATAGCTTTGCATGTAAGAGATAAAGATCAGCCATGGTTCGTTGATAGCGGATGTTTGAGGAATATGACAGGAGATAAGAGTAAAGAAGATCAATGGTGGTATAGTGAGATTTAGAGATAAAACCACTACCAGGATAGCCAGAAAAGGTACTTTATTTTTGGATAATGGTAGAACCAAGAATAAGAATGTTTTATAAGCATATTATATTGAGTATAAGGCAAATATGTGATCAAGGATACACCTTAAAGTTTCATACAGAAGGAAATATTCAAATGAGTTGATTGCAGATTCTCAAAGGATAGGTAAAATCAGATATCTTCTCAAAGTTTAGCGAGAGGAGTTGGGATTAATTTCTATTACTTCCTACCATTGATGTTCAGCATCAAGTGAGGGGGAGCTAAGTGTTAGCTCCAGGTAGGCCCTTTGCCATTGATGTAAAAGGGGGAGAATAATAGGTATAGGTGTAGGTGCAAAAAATAGGTACAGGGAACAGGTACAGGTTGCTACAGTAAGGGAGAGTTACTGTATGTTTTTAGATGATGGTATGTGCAGGTGATAGGATATGGTAGTTTTAGGATTGAGGTTGCCATCAATGACAAAGGGGGAGATTGTTGGAAATATTGTCATTGATGTCAAAGGTTTAGTATTATTGGTGATAAAGGCCCCATTGCATTTAATGTTATTTATCTTGGCTAATATGAGTTAATATTTATTTAATATTAATGAATATATTTTGGTTGCATATGAGAAAATATAAGGGCCCATGGAGAAGTTGAAGAGTCACGGGATAAAGATAAAAGAAAGATGGGATGCATTTTCCCATGAAGAGTCATCTAGGGGAATACCAAGAGTCACCAATTGAAGACAAAAGAGTAAAGGGCAAATTTCTCATGAAGGGACACTTTAAGGAATATGAGAAGTCACCAAAGATAAGGACAAAAGTGGGAAAGATATTTTTGGTCATGAAGGGTCACCACATGACTTTTTAAATGCTTGGATATGAAGGGTCATCCAATATTGGCACCATTTTCCATGAGAATTGAAAAGTCACAAAGGGGGAAGGACAAAGGTCATTTGGAAAGCTATAAATAAAGGCTTGAGTATCCATTTGTAATATGGGTGTGAGAGGTTGATTTGATATTGTAATATCTAGCTTAGAAGAGAAATTGTGAGAGATGATTTGTATTTGTTATATCTAGCTTAAAAGAGCAAAAGTGAGAGAGAGGAAGAAGATGTTGTATTGATCTATCATTTATTGAGATAGAAACATTGAGAGATAGGTGTGTGGTATACACAAAGGGGTTGGTGCTCCTGTGGGTTGGTGCTCATGAATTGTTGTTGAGTTGGTGCTTGGAAAATGGGTCAGTGCTCCTATGGGTTGGTGCTCATGAATTGTTGTTGGGTTGGTGCTCGGCAAAGGGGTTGGTGCTCCTGTGGGTTGGTGCTCATGAATAGGTGCTGGGTTGGTGCTCGACAAAGGGGTTTGAAGCTCCTATGGGTTGGTGCTCATGAATTGAAGCTGAGGTTTGTACTTGGCAAAGGGGTATGGTGCTCTTGTGGGGTTGTTCTCATGAATATATTTGAGATTGATTCTCCATGGTTTTTCCCACATTGGGTTTCCACATTATATCTGGTGTCTCTCTCTATCTTGTGTGGATGTTTATTGTTTGATTTTTATTTCATATCTTAAATGTTTGATTAAGTGGAATTTAGTTAAAGGAAAGATTTATAAGATATATAATATACTGATTCACCCCCCCCTCTCAGTATATTCTGTGCTTAACATAATCTACCTAGGGGTTGGATCTTTCTTACAATATTGTGCTTGTAGAAGACTAGTTGAGTGGGTGCTTAACTAGGTATGGGTTGGATACCCTTGTGAAGTTGGTACTTCACTAAAATTTAGATCTTGACAATATAGGACTGTATTCCATGTTCATGGCTCAGTGGGTTTTTACCCCTAAGAGGGTTTCCCACATATATCTTGTGTTCTCTAATGATATGCTTATGTAGTTGCTTTGTTTATGCATTAATATTTTTGTATCAATGAATGCTTCATGGAATGATGAATGGAATTAATTAGATATTTTTAATAAAATTATTCACTCCATAACCTCTTAGTAGTTACTTCCAACATTTTGTATCAGATCAAGTCCTTTACATGAGTTCTTACAACCTCAAGGATATTCTAAAAAAGATAAGATTGCTAGTCAAACACAAGATGGTTTATCTACAAGCAAAGTTCCATTATTCAATGGATCCAATTATGTCTTTTGGAGTGTTATAATTAGAACATACCTAATGTATCAAGTTCATGATGTTTTTAAATCAATCTTGGATGGGTATATTTCTCCCCTTATTCTTGTTGCAGATGTAGTAGGTAAAAAGGCCAATGAAAACAACTCAAAAGCAATGAATGGCATTATGTGTGGTCTATCTAAAATAGAACTTGTGAATTTATGCACTATATATCTACCAAATAAATTTGGGATGAGTTGAAAAATATTCATGAGGTAGACTCTAAAGTAAAATTGGCAAAGTTTCAAACCCATAAAAAATAATTTCAAAGTCTAAAGATGAATGACGATGAGACCATTACATCCTAATTGTTAAGGGTTGATGAAGTGGTCATTATCATAAGAGGTTTAGGAGAAGAAATTAAAAAGATAATAATATTTTTCAAAAATTATTAAGGTCTATAACTCCCAAATTTGATTCCAAGGTATGTGCCATTGAATAAATCTAATATCTAGACAAATTAGAGATGGATGAACTTCATGAAACCCTAACAACCTATGAGATGAGGACAAGTGAAGGAGGACATGCAAAGAAGGAATATACATTCAAGGTATAAAATAATCCAAAATATAATAAGTTACAAGGTAATAAAGTCATTAATAATTATTAATCTGATATTGATGATGAGTTAATAGTTATGTTTACAATAAAGTTGAAGATAGGTTCTAGTAAATACAAGGGCAAGATGCCTTTTAAATGCTTCAGTTATGTAGATGTTGGACACTTTTCTAAAAAAAATCCTCATAATCATAAGACAAAGGATGATGTAGATAATGATGAAGATCATGGTGATGATAAAAAAGTCTTATAAATTTGATAAAAGGAATAAAAACTTCATAAACTATGACAACAAGAAAAGGTTCTTCAAAAACAAAAGGAGTCTTTACACCAAAAAAGATTGAAACTCATCTAATGAGAGTGAGAAAATTGATTCTAAGATTTATCATGAATATGATGGTCTTAATGTTAATGATGTTCTCTTAATGGCTAAATAATTAAGTTAGTCAAATATAGAACAATCCATTTGGATTGGAGGTGTTGTTGGTGATTCAGATGAAAAAGGATATGAGGTAGACTTTGAGGCTGAGTTGATGAATACTCTAGAAGAATGAAATATGATCAAGAAAAATAATAGGGTGATAAGGTCCCTTATCAAATACTATGAGGATAAAATCAACTTGTTTTAATCTAGACTAAGCAACAACTCTAAGGAGAAAGAGGAAATAGTCAAATAGGTGGAGAGTCAACTTGAAATTGTGATTATAGGCCTAGAAGTAAAAGAAGAAGTCTATGTAAGGTATGTATCTAAATTCAACTCCTTAAGAGTTGAATTGAAATAAGCAGCAAATAAGTTTAAGTCATTTTTGAGGTTAAAAAAAGTAACAATGATCTAGACAACCTTCTAAGTAGTCAAAAGACTGTTAATGACAAAATAGGCATTGGCTTCATTGGAGATCAAGACAAAGACACTAATGTTATCAAAAATGTCAAAAAACAACCAAATAATGAGGATGATGATAGAATAAATGTAAATATTATAAAAATATATAATAACATAAGGTATGATAATCCTTTTAATGGCTATTATTGTTCATGTAATTAATTTTGTCATAGATCAAGGCATTGCAAAATGCCTTTCAAGAATGAATTTTCATGGAACTATGAGGAGAACCATAATCCAAAAGATATGGGTCATGGTATGTTTCCATATAGAGTGATAACATTTTTTAACTATCAAAAGGTTCATCATATATCAAAATACTATAAGAATGACTTCTCAAGACAAGACAAGAAGTTTGAGGCTTCTAGAACACAAGAGAAAAACAATAAGTGGAAATGTAAGGTAGCTAAGGTTGATAATTAGTCTACAAGTTCAAGTGGAATATTTCTCATGGTGGAACATATTGAAGGTACAAAGGAATGCCAAGAATTTTATCTATATACTAAGATTGTTGATGGAGTCAAAGTCAATAAATCAAACCAGATGTTGATCAAAAAAATAATGAGGGGATAAAGCTAGAAGGAAAAATCAAGCATAAGAGGATCATGAATAAATTTTAATCCTAAAAGTACATTGAAATATGGGAATTCCTGAACTCATGTTATTCTAGTCCTCTAGATAATAGGTAACTCCATTAGGTTTCATGGAAACACTCAGCTAGAAAGAAAGAAGCATGAAGGATGATTGGTCATAGGGGGAGTTTTGTGGTCTTAAGAGACCTTCAGATTCAAGTTTTAGTCAAATAAGTCTGCTATAGGTGTGATCTCAACAGACAAGTCACAAAATTTTATATAATGACTTGATCAAACCAATTCACATTTTTGAAAATGTCTTGAATTTTCATGAAGGAAAAGGGAATCAATCATGTCTCATGAGTAGGTATGAGAACCTGGTCTATGTTAAAGCTTTTGACAAAAAAGAATGATGAGTTTTTTTTGAAATAAAAGGTATGTTGTCCTTAGTTCAAGGATCAAATATCTTCCAAGAAGGTGAACCTTTATCATTAATTTCAAAGGAGGAGAAAGTTCCTATTTCAAAGATCAATTTTTGAAGAAGATCCATCTTGAAGGAAAGAGAATGATATGCTATGATTAAGAATGTTTGATATCAATGACAAAGGGGGAGATTGTTAAGTTATGTTCTTAGTGTTGGTATTAAGGCATTGATGTCAAAGTTAAGTTGAATATCATCTAAATGGTGCTAATGTAAAAATTTAGAATTAATGTTATGATTGGTGAAGTGGTGTGTAACACACAAGTTTTTTCTCTATGATGAGATAAATGTTTTTTAGGCAACCTGGTATTCTTTCTATGGTTTGATAACATGTCAAGATCATGTTCAAGATACAAGGTAAGAACATGGGTCAACAAGTCCCTGTATTCTATATGAGGTCTTGGTATAAATTTATAATGTGACAAAACTCAAAATGTATAATTAAAATGGACTTGTCTTCAGGAAATCATGTTTCAAATAATGACATCATTGAGAGCTAGCTTATTTTTGTCCAAACTCTGAGTAATAGGTATCTTGAGTAGTCTGGTCTAACTCTGTGAATGAGATGTGTGCATGAATCATGGTAAATATTTGTTTTTTGGGTTAGTATAAGCATAATTAAGTGTTAAAATATGTTTTAACATGTTAAATAGGCAAATAATCCTTTATATGATCTCAAAGGTCAAGGTTGAAGCTTAAATCTTGTATGAAAACAACTAGTAAAAAGATACATGATTGGTGCCTTAGTGAGACAAGCTATATGAGACTTTTATAAGTAAGTTTGGTAGTGTTATATCATTTCATTATGTTTTATGACATGTGGATTAGGTTTTCAAGACAATTCAATAAGTTTCAAGGCATGATCATAGTCCAAGTATGACTGATAATATAAGGCCTAGTGTACAAAGTGACCTATAGTAGCTTAATAAAGGGTCAATATCATTTTAAAAAGTGTAATATCTCTTTATATCATTGAAATATGTGTGAGGTATTTCTATAATCATGATGACCAATTTTTAAGACATATCCTATAGGATAAATCAAGAAATTTGGTGGTAAGATTGACTATGTGTACATAATGGGATGTTGTAGACCTAAGAAGAAGTTTCTCATGTTGATTGGAATGTGAAACCTTTGAATTAGAAATTGATAAATTCATGTTATTTGGGTAAGTTCCCTATTTTCTTGTCATTGGTTTTAGATTTGAGGGGTAATCCTTTATGAATGATTGCTAATAAGGTAAGGTAGTTAAAACCCTCCTAAAACCCTAATAAAGACATGATAGGAAATATATAATTATGTATGGCTTATAATTTTATATTTTACCTATTTTTGTGTTTGTAACATGTAAATTACTCTTCAATTATTCCTCAAGTGGCTTTTGTTTGTCCTTATAGTGAGTAGAAGCTATAGGAAAACCCTTGTTTTTAGGGTTTTTGATGTTATAGGTAGGTTTAACTAGGTCAAAGAATTAATATGGATGGAGGATGATATTAAATACTTATATTTTATTCTAATTAAATTTTATGATCATGTTTAAAACTAAAATTTTCTAAACTAGTCACATAAGTTAGCCTATCGCTAAACTGGCTTAATGAGTAGAACAGTGAGAAAATTAGAAAAGAATGAGAATGAGATTAGGGATTGGTTTTAGAGGAATAGATATGTATCATAAGGCATGGGTTAATTATTAAATACCTATCCCTCATATACCCTTGGTTTATAAGTGTTTATGATACCTACACCTATGCAAAAAGTTGTTGTCAAATTGATTTGTCTAGCATAGTGAAGTTTGTGTAGAGTGACATAGTGAGATTGGTCTATAAGACAAATATTGATATATGAAAATGCCATATATATTTAAAAATATGATAAATGTTCACAAAAATCAATTTTAAGATTATAAAAGTGTTCCCACAAGTGTTCTATAAGTTGATTTTCTTGACTATGTTTTTGGTCCTATTGGCAACTTTCTATGTGTGTGAAAAGGATGTTCCTAAGTCATTTTTCACTAATTTTAATTATCCAAATATATTTAATGTGTTATAAAGGACTCATAATATTATTTTAATGTATTTTTATCTATTTAAATTACCTATTCAAGCTTGGAGATTCAAATTTTTTTTACTATGTGTTGATTGTGTTTGGTTTTTATGAGTAAGCCATCTACAAGAGTGTTCTTGAGGCTTTTTGTCCTATGTAATGGATACAAAATAATTTTTGGAATTTTTTTAAGTAACTATGATCCTATATATTATTTTATTCATGGGTTATGAGGCAAATTTATGTATATGGTTTAAATTTTCAAGACAAACTTTTAGACAATAAGAAGGCCTAAAAGTAAGTAGACCTAATTAGAGGGTTCAAGGTGTGAAATGGGCCAAATGGAGTTGGGGGCCAAATTTGAAATTATTATGGATATATTTGAGGCATGTATGAATTTTTTAATGTTTTTTTAATTATAATAATTGTTTCTAAGGGTCAAAGTGGTAACATGTGGATAAGACAGACCTAATTGCATTAGGTCTCCACTAGACTTAATTATGGACTTGGTACTTGTGGATTATGAATGAATTATGTAATGTTTTTTTCAGCTTTTGAACATGTATTATTATATATTAAAATGGTATTTCATGTATTTAAAGGTTCATGTCTGAATAATATGGGTGAGAGCATGGGTCAAGTACTTAAGAAGGCTTAATTGGCCTAATTTGACTAGTTGAGATATAGAGATATTGAGCGAAGGATATGGTGTTTTGGATAATAGGTTAAGGGATTTAAGATAATAATAATTTTATATGAACATTAAATTAGTATCTAACTATTTTTTATAGGTGTTGAGAAAGGTCATTTCACCTAATTTTGCTAAAGAGAGGGTTATTTGAGTGAGAAAGCCTAAGAGGTTATTTGAGTGAGATTGAAAGGTAAAGAGTGAAAAAGAAGATTATCATATAAATTTGAGGTATAAAAAAGTTTTATAATCTGATAAAATATCATATGTGACTTATTTATTTTTAAACTACCTATGGGTTTGGAGCTTCCTTATAATATTGAGCTTGCAAAATACTAGTTGAGTGGGTGCTTAACTAGGTAGGGGTTGGAACTCCTTGTGAAGTTGGTACTTAAATAAAATTTGGATATTGACACTATAGTAATGTATTCCATGTTCATGGTTCAATGGGTTTTATCCCCCAAGAGGGCATCCCACATATCTCTTATGTTCTCTCATGATATGCTTGTGTAGTTACTTTGTTTATGCATTAATATTTTATATGAATGAATGTTCATGGAATGATGAATGGAATTTAATAGAGAGTGTTAAGAAACTAATTCACCCACCCCCCCATCTCAATAGATACTTATAACAACCCTATCAGCTAAAACTTTTGGAAGGCATTAGGGTTAAATCTACCTATATATAGAAGATCATTTTGCCATTATTTAGAGAAGAGAATAAGAAGTAAGAGCTATTGTGCATCTACTTATCCACCATTATACTTGAGGATCAAGCTTATGGTTCCATACTTTATTTTTAGATACTTATTTTGTCTTATTGATAAGTCTTTTGGATTCATTTATAGGTTTTGTATCCTATATTTTATGTATCCTTGTCATCCTTATATACCACAACAACCTCTTGCAAAGCAGTTTGGCCAAGGGAGAGATTAAGGATCAGTGCATTCATCTTCAAAGGTAAGTATTCCTAACTTTGTTTCTCCTTTGTAAGAGTATATAGATATGTATTTTTAATTATATTCCATGTATTTGGTTTATGTATACATTGATGTGATTATATGTCTCTTATGCTTATTTACTTTTAGTGTTTATGACCCCCACTTTGTGCCACAAGCTTTGGTGAGCACTAGATTAGATTTATTTGCTTTATTTTTTATTAGTATAGTGAATATGAAAACATAAGGATTACTTAGGGTTATTACATAATTGTTATTTATTTGAGGCTTTGGAACCCTCCCTAGTATTTTTATTATGATAAGAGATCCCCTAATTGTGTCTAGTGGATCTACATATTGGTCATGTTCCCAATTATCTAATGTATCCCAAATTGGATGTGTAAGTATGATCTATTTTCTTTGAGTTAAGATTTACTTATAGAAATGATGCATTTCTCATTACATAAATTCTGGTGAACCTGATGTGAATCTAACCCTTACAAATTTTCTTTCACATTTTTCATTATTTTATCATTTTATTAATTATTTTTCTATATTTATTATATTAGATCGACAAGGTCGATATAGTTTCTAAATTATGTGAAAATTTTTAACACATAGTCACATCAAAATGACTATGTCCTTTCTATGTAGGTATTCTTCAAATATAGGTTACTAGATCAAATAGGTCAACACAGTACAAATTTTCACTTCCAAATAGACTACTAGGTCAAATAGGTCTACATAATACACTTACAAGTTTCTAGAAAACATACTAGGTCGACTAGGCTGATATAGTATTCTAAACATTTTACAAAAAAACATACTAGATCAACCAAGTTGGTATAGTCATCTTCATAGGCTTCAACAAATAGGGAATTACAAAACTAGGTCAACCCAGTTGACATAGTTAGTAGAATTTACAACATTTAAGGTATTTCAACAATAATCTCACATTATTCTACATCTTCCAGCCCACCAAAGTTCCTTTCTCTCATTCTCTATCATTTTAGTTATTCACTACAAATCTATTTTTATATAGTTTATAGTCTTTAAAACAACAAACTAGGTCAACTTGGTTGACCTAGTTTTGTATTTTGTATTCTATCTAAAAGACTAGGTTGATACTACCAACATAGTTCTTAAAGGCCCTTGATTCAATAATAAAATATAAACATTATCAACTCTATTATATAATTTCTATATACATTATCATCCAAATCAACACTGTATTATGTTTCAAAGTTAGAATTAACATCTATATGCTAGTAATTACTTCACACTTTCACTTTCAGTTGTTTGCATGCTTAGAATAGATCACATAGTCTAATTAGGTGGTTTTTAAATATACCTCTTAGTTTCACTATTTTTCTCTTTCTTACACAAACTACCAAATCACATAATCTCAAAATACATTTAAATGATTTTCTACCCAAGGCCTACCTATTTGGATTTCATCACCAAGGGGGAAGATGGCTTGATTTTATGGCCAAGTATAAACATGTAGTTAATGGTATATATTGGTAAATAACCTAACACCCTTATCACTATGAGATTATGAAGTGAGGGGGTACACCTCAATACCAAGCTAGTATCATTACCAACATAGATCCCTTTCAGCCTAAACATCCTAAAACCATGTATAGATTGCTTTCTAGTTCCCTAATTTCACCCAACTTCTTTATCACACTTAAAATAACACTTTATAATAATCTAACAACATTCAGGATGACCATTTAATTAGCATTTAATTTTCAAGTTACCTATTTTTTCTTTGCTCATTGTATATAGTATTGCAAAAAATTGCATTGGCTAGTGTTAGTGCAAGATTTTGTGTTGTGTGCCTCAATTAGATCATTCTCATTGTTATAATTGATTGTGTGTTTCCTTTAATATCTTGCTTTCAAAATTACATTGAAATTTTTTTCTTGTTTCAAAATTCTATTGTTATGTTTGACATAGTCTCTTATAGACTATCTATTTTCCCTACCTATAGTACTAAGTCAACCTAGTTAAGTGAGTATTCTTCTCTACCTCACAATATATAGTACTAAGTTGACCCTATCGACTATGTATCCTTACTAGGTTGCTCTCTATCCTAGGTTATAGTATTAGTTCAACCTTGTTGACTCTATATCCTTATTTTCCTAATTTTTAGACCTTGTTTCCAGTACTAGGTCAACCCAGTTGACTTTGTACTCTTATCTACCCCTTTTTATTTCCTTATTTTTTCATCACCTTTGAATTATCTTATCCCTGTCTTTCATCATGAACTTCTTGTTTGAAGATAACCTTAAATAATAATTTAATGGATATGATGAGTCTTACCAACCCTAATAAGTTCTCCCATAAACAACCTATGGCTCCTATCCTAGATGAAAGTAATGTTCATATATCCACTCACACAATAAACTATAGGACCCCTCCTCATTCCTATTAACTTTATAATCCTCTCCTCTTAGTTGAATATTAACCCAAATTATAGTATACACTATAAATGATCTTATTCATCTTTGATTTTCCTCGATATTGAGGAAAGGATCCTTTTACCATTGACCAATTAATGATAAGTGGTCAAATTGAAGAGCCTCATTCACCTTATCCCACATTATCACATGTATTTGGGGATACTATCTTCTTTATTTCTCATCCTCTTCCCTCTCTTTTAACCCCTTATCATACAATGACTTCTTCTTTGATTTCCTCTACCTTCATGCCTTGTATCTCTACTAACATGGTGGATTTTATATCTAGTGGGCCTCTTCTAAAACCCACTCTTCTCAATTATTCCACTAGTGTATCTTTTTCTACCCATGGTAACTATACCTCTAGTGATGCTTCTTCTCATCCCTTTACTAGTCTATCTTTTTTCCACGCAAGCAAATTATGCCACTAGTGCCTCACTTACCAATAGTTCTTCTCAAACTCCTACTAATACCCATAGTGGTACCCAAGCCACTACTTCCAATTCTAATGATTCAAACAATGCCAATAATGCAATTTAAACCCATTAACTCCTATTACAAACCCTTAATCAAATGAATTGTTTTCAAGATAATAATGAAAATCAAATGATGCAAATGCAAAATCACCTTATCCATCTTCAAACCCACCCTCAACATATTCCATGGGGCACGCATAATCAAAATTTTCCCCCACCTCCTCTTAAGGATTCCCATGGTAATCTTATCCTCAACCTCCTCTTATCAATAAGATAATAAAGTATCTTTCAAATGAGCCTCTTACATCTCAAATTTATACTATCAATCTAGGAGGTGTCACCCCTACCATTTCTTACAATGGGTCAACTAATTCTACTATTCATTTAAAATCATTTGGAAATCTATATAAAGAGTAGGTCAAATTATATACCTTTAACAATACTAAGATATTAGCCAAAAATTTCATGATTGATGCTTTAGATTGGTACAACAAACCTAGAACTCATTCTATTACTAGTTTAGAAGATTTAGTAAATACTCTAGTCCAATATTTCCAAACTAGTGATCTTCATGAGAATACCTTGGCCCATTTTATAAATTTTAAGAAACTTGAAACCAAAACTACCCAAGACTTCATTAAATGATTGAATATTTTGTACAAAAAATGTGAACATACTATGGCCAATGACAACCTTTTACATCTCTTTACCAATGCTATTTTATCCAATTTGTAATATTGGGTCCAAACTCTCTCTCCACATACTTTGGATGAAGTTATTGACCAAGCTAAACATCAATATTTCCTTATGCATCAATTCAAGCTATCCCAACCTTATATGGGTACTCATATGTTACTCAATAATAATAATAATCATGACACTAATGATGGTTTCATATAATCTTATGATACCATTCACACTAATCAAGCTTTTGTTCCTAACCAATATTTGGAACTAGCTCCCCCTTCCAACCAATTTACCAATCCTCATGTATCTTCACCTAATAACATCAATGTTCACAAAAATTTATCCTTGGTATAATTACTAAAATGTTTACCAAGGCATATCACATGAGAACTTGATCCTACTCATCCCATGAAATCTTGGTATAATCTCAATAAATTTTGTTGGTTTCATGATAGTTAGAGTCATTCTCATGAGACCTGTAGGAATCTTCATAATTTGGCTATGGATTTCCTTCTTGTTCCCAATTTTGACCATAATACTAGCATTCATTAATTCCAACAATCCTATGACATTGCTTTCAAACCCCATGAAACACATACTAAATCTCAACCTTTGAATCAAGCTAATGCTTTTTTGGCCATCTATAAAGATCCTCTTCCAAATCACCAAGATACCCAAGACAAGCCCACCCATTTTACCAATAATTTTTATATTCTTATTGACCCAAATTTTGAAGATAATGTGGTTAATATGACTAAAATATGAAGGGTGGTTAATTTCATTAATCCTCAACCCATCTACAACCCTCCATTATCTCGCACATTTTCTGTTATCCAAGATTCTTTTCTAACTCACTTAAATGAGTTGGTGAAATATGACCTTATAAATTTTTACTAACCAATTCCAACACCTCCCTTAGATAATATTCCTAATTCTATTTCTACCATCACTTTATCTTCTTTACCTAATACCAATAACACTCAAACTTTTATCAACACTTCTTCTAGGAATTTTGAAACTCAACCTACATCAACTGATCCATATTCTCAACATAATCTACAACCTTGTCCTCATATTAAACATTATGCCTCTTATCAACATAAATTCACATGTACTTTGGCTCCTTTTGAGGTCCTCCAATACTATGCACTTTTTTCTAACAATATTCTTATGGGTTATGATGAGTGGGATCCTATCATATAACTCACTAATCTCCCATCCCAAATTCCATTTATTTATCTTATGAGGACCTCTCCATTTCATCATAACCATCTTATGTAACTTTTATTTAAAATTAACATACCTCATCCTCCCCTAGTAGGATGCAAAGTAACCTTTCTAGATCTGAAGATATCATATTATTGTAACAATACAAAGAGATGTACATACATGTTGATGAAAAAATGGACACTTCTCTTTCCGTCAAATTTATCATTGCTTCCATGATTCTCAATGAGATTCTACTTCGTGTGGATGTTCCTCCTCTTTTCATTAGTTTCCAAAATGGTGATATCCAAGTCAAGCATGCCTTAATTGACAATGGTTATGGAACTTATGTTGCCTCTCTCAATTTTATCAAAACCCTTAGATATTAAGAATGCAATCTTAAATCCACATGAAATACATGTCAATGCTATGACTGAAAGCAAATGCCTCCTTTAGGTTAATTTTGGTTCCCCATTACCATCCCACCTATCGCCATTTATGTGAGGGTGATGATATTTTATTTTCCTCTATCTTACAACATTTTTATTAGTAGGCCATGGACTCATAATATGAGGGTAATTTCCTCTTTCACTTGTCAATTCATCAAATTCCCTTATAATGGAGACATCTATAAGATTCAAGGAGACACCAACCCTTAGAATTTTGAATAATTCCAATACTTGGGTGTATTCAAGATTCCTAACCTTGAACCCTTTCCAATCATTCCATTTCATGAGTCTCAAATACATAAATTTCCTATCAATTCCACTCAAGGTTACAATGGTCATCCCAAACTCATTAGGAATATTCCCACTAACCTCTTAGATTTTGATGATGATGAGACTGATGAGATCAATCTCAATATTAAAACTTCTGATCTCTCACCTCATCTTATCTCTCATCTTCCCACTTGTTTACAACCTCATTCTCATTAACCACCTTGTGATGACATCCTCATTGCCTTAACTAAGACTTAGAATTCCATTCATCACACCACATCAAATGACAAGATCATCCCTACCTACACCATTGATCTTCAAACACCTAATTGTGATGATGCTTATACCTTAGATGATCCATTCTTATGAGGTCTTGTTTGATCCCATGATGTTGAGATTATTCATTATCATTCCTCTCTTTGCTTAAGTATTTTAGTATGTCTTCCTATGTTTCATCGTATATCGTTCCTAATTTTAGTGTTTTTCCTCTATATTTTAGGGTAGAGATGGTGTGGTCATCTCTAGTTTATAAATAAACTCATATGAGTATTCTTATGTATTGTGTTATGACTGGGCCCTTTCAATTTTATAGGTACCATGACCCCCTGAGATGTGTGAGACTCTCCTTAAACCTTTTATAGGCACCACCCCACCCTCAGTAGAGCCAAATTTAGATCCCATTCCCACTCCCACTTTAGATGAGTCTATTCCCTCTTTTGATCATATCACTCCCTCAATTAATATTTGTCCAATCTCTCCACTAGCCCCACCTTCTCTTGGTAATGGTTTACTCCCTTTACCATAGTAGGCTCTTTCATCCGCCAAATGGGTAGATCAAATTTTTTATGATATTCATAAAGTTTTTGATAATTGGACTAGAGATTATTCCCTATACCAAGCTCTTTCCACTTCTGTTACACCTCCTCCTATGAGTACATCTCCCAAAACTACTCACATGCATATATGCTTTTTTCATGGCATAGATAACCATTCATCCACACATTATCACAAGATGCAATAGTATATTAACACTTTTCATCCTACTCCTCATTCTTTAGACAAGGCTAAACCTCCCCCAAAGGTACTACTCGAATACATTCCTAAGTATGGAGAGGTATATTATCTATGGCACCAATGTGGCATACATCACACTGATCATTTCCACATCCTTCAACATCATCTTAAATATCACCTTTTAACCATTCCTATATCTTATACCATTCCTCCCATAGGTCATTATTGAAATAAGGCTCCCCCTTCTTCCCCTATGGTTCCACCTTTTATGGTTCCATCTCCTCTTATGGTCCCTTATTCACCTCCTATTCATCCACCCATGAATCCTTAACCTATGGACCTTCCCTCACCATGGATCCTTCCCATTAGTGACCATTTAATCTCCCTTAAAAACCACTCTCATACATTCTCTTGAGCATCCCTTGCATGATAACCCTCATCATCATGATCCTTCAAGCATTCTTACCTTTTATATTGAGGAGATTTGACGTGAAGTATTTTCTTAGATTTCACTGAAGATTGATGACACATTAGCTACAGTTTGTATTCAACTACATAGAGACTTATCATATGTTATTGATAACGTGTGTGGACAAATCTATCAGTACTTATGAGCACATACATGGTGTTCTTGTATTTTCATTTGGATTGCATATGTCTTATAATTTTATCTTTATCTATTTGTTATATCATTTGACATTGTGTCAAATTCTTATCTATATTACATGGTGACTTTAGTTTCACACTCTATATTGATTATGATATCATTATGTTTTCTTATAAATTTAGTTTTCCTCATTACATTAGTTTTCTTCTTGAGTTCATTTCCTTATGACTCCCTTGTTATTTTTCATGATTATTTTCTATCTTATCTCTATAAACATAAGATAATTACTATTGTGACTTGGTTATGCAAGCCGTATTCCCTTTAGTAATTCCTTCTTTACCAAGTGATCAATTAGAAAACAATTCATCTCATTATAATCTCATTTCAACAATCCACTTTGGATCTCCTTCTATTCCCCTTTATTCCCTTTCACAAACTAAGCATATACATGGTTGAAACTTAAGATAACATGATAGTTCATAATTAAGCCTAACTGTTCTAGTTAGTCTTGTATTTTGATACTTATCTTTCTTTAGCCAAATCCTAGAGCTTATTCATGTGTATCACTCTATGTCTCATGATTGGTCATTCCAAGTCTGTATGGAAGAGGAATCTTAAAAAATCAATAAAAACATTCAAAATCTATAACATTTAACTAAATGGCAATGATCTAAAAGGCAACATTAAAAAATCCTAAAAATTAAAAACACACTAAAAGATGTGATTCTAAGCATATCTCTTTCTTTTAGTTAAATCTCAGACTCCATAATTGTCCTCATAATAAAGCTAAGTTTTGTTGGGGTGTGGTAGGCCAGTAGATTAGAAAAGGAGATTAAAAAATATTTTAGTGCTACCTACTTTCTCATGTAAGTAACCAATCTTCACAAGAGATTGACAATCTTGTAAAGGGTCATACGGAGTAAGGAACATGTCATGGAAAGGTAGGTTAATTTTACTTTTCTTGTTCAAAATTTACCTACATGAGTTGATATTAGTATCACACTTATTTTCCTACATATCTTTGTGTTTATACCAAATAGGTATCCTCTATATATTGATGGCCACTAGTCACTTAGTGTATTCTCATGTCATTAGCGTGCCTCATGTATCCTAAGTTCTTATAATAATATGCCTAAGTTATGATTTTTACATTATTTTTTTTCACTCCCTACAATCCTAATATTTCCACTTGAGAAATATTGTTTTGTTCATTGATCACTCCTCTAGGGATTCTATTTATGAGTTGCATTATAAGACCATGGATAGGACCTGGCCTTTCTCACAAATTACCATATTTTCACTTTACCATTACAAAACATCCCCATTTACCATATTTTCAAATTCATTCCACCTCATTGGTGTTCCCTTTGTGAGTTGAAGTGTTAGACCATGGATAGGACCTGGCCTTCCTCACAAAAATTTCTAATATCCAAGTCACAACAAAATTACATGTGTCACATATAAAATAAGATGTGATTTATTATGAGTTACACATCATTGAAATGCTTACCATCTTGATTTATCACATTTTATGCTTATTTAATTTATTCTCTTTTACTTTTATCTTCTTATTTTTTGATTGAATGTAAGAATCCAACCATTTCTTGATTTTTTCATACTTCCCAACTTGAATTAGTGTGATTAATTTAAGACCATTTTTTCCAATTTTGTTTTTATTTTATACTTCCCAATGTAATTTAGTATGATTTATTGACTTAATTTATTTTTTTATACCATTTGATCTTTTATGTACTTTTCACTTTATTACATTATTTTCATACTTCCCAATTTTATTTAGTGTGATTTTATTTATTTTAATTTGGTGCCAAATATTTTCATGGTTTAAAAATAAAACATTTTGCCCTCTTATTTACCACTCTTTGGTTTCTTATGCTTAGTCTTCTTTTTTTATTACACATTTCCCAACATGAAATAGTGTGTAGTACATTTTTTTATTGATTATACTTAGCCAAGTCTTTTTCACCAGTTTCATCTTAACCATGCTTGTATCCCATATAATTCTATAAAATAAACCATAACACATATATTTCCTATAGCATATATAACAAAATATAAATACATGTGCTAAAATGAAATGTATCCATGCATCCACAACCATAAACACAATACAAACACATAAGATCAACATCTAACTGTCAAAATGAGATATCTATATATATCATGTGTTTTTATACAAAGTATAAAAATACATCATTCCATCTCTACATTTGGGATTTATCATATATATCTCATGGCCTAGCCATGCTACCCATGGATAACTTATATAGTCCATTTTAAATAGTACATTATAAAGAGGATGTTCAAGATTTCAATCCTATCACTTGACCCTATAAGTTAGCCATCTAGTCCTGTACCTATGTGATCTGACTCATGGTAGCTATATGTATGGCTTTCTCCTAAGACAAGGCATACCATGTCTATTACTCTCCAACTCCAACCCATATTGATAGTTGTATCTCATATCTATGTGCATGTAATCACCTTGAATTTTTTCCTACTAGTCTGAACCATCTCGCCTAAGCTAGGGTAGATATTACCATAGGATCATCCAATATGGTAGGGTCATATGGCATCAACACCCCATCTAGGATCTCATGGAGTGTTCCCCTTACTAGGGATCCCCATATGGTCTCCTCCTCTTTGAAATATCTACAAAATTCAAACTAGATAAATATTATATCATAAATCTATCTCAAAAACTTAGACAAATTTCAACCATTTATTACCTACCTAAATGCCAATTTTCACTATCACCCCATCTATATTACCATCAATCATGATCTCTCAATCAACTCATCACCTAAGTACCTTATCCTTGGGATTCCTCTCAAATAATTCAAACCCTATGGTCACCACCCTACCCACATCAAGCCTAACCTTAGTGGTGCCTCTATAGACCAATAATGTCCTAGGCTAATTGATGGGTCATCCTAGATGACCACCCTCTATGGTCTCTCTCATCATTAGTGTATCCATTAGTGGTATAAAATATGTGGTAGTCACTCCTCCTAATATGGTTTTAGTTGTGGTACCTATGGTATTATTGCATCCACATCCAGCTCCTCTCTAACTATTGGCCATCATGTTCCACTTGTCCATATCTCTCATGCCATGGTCTGATCTCTAGTCTCATGAATGGTGGTCCCTCTCCTCATCTCCCCCTTAGATATATCACATGTCTATCCTAAAATATGGTCATCACTATTATAGACACTAGGTGAGGGATTATAAAATATCATGGTAAGCATGCCACTAGATGTGGCTCTATCTACCAGGTAAAGTGGCCTATAATCCATGCTCATGCCAACTCTAGTTTCACCATCCTCTCAATTAACCATACTATCCTAATTTCCCAATACAAATACCACATGATATCTACTTTCATGATCATATATCACACTAGCACATGGGGCATGTCCTGTGCCTCCTGATCCTATCTCCATCTCTATACCAAAGGCAACTGATCATCAACTGTATGAGGTAACCTAGTTGATTGTTACATCAAGAACCTCTTATATATCTAGGTAATAAGTAATATCACTAACCCCATGGTCTTCTACCCTTTGGATAGATAGCATCCCATACATATCATACATGATCTAAACCTAAATGACATAACCTAGGTCATAAAGTGCCCCTTACTCCAAAATAGATTAGTACATGGCTATTGTATATAGTAGTACCTTACCGTCTAACTTGTGACACAACACCCATTCTATCATAATTATTATCACCACCTTCTAAATATCTATAATATAAGATATATATATATATATATATATATATAATATATATATGTATTTATGTATGTATGTATGTATCTATGTATATATGTATGTATATAAAATAGGTCCACCCTCCAACTTGCATATATCCTATCAAAGCACATCACCAATTAGGCTAATGCTTATCTCTCTTCCTACCCATCTAGTATCCCCATGATTACTAGTGTCCCTCCTATAATAATACTAAATATATCATGGACATCCTCTAGAGTAATACCCACCTCGATGGTATCCCCATATGCCACCCACCTAAATGTATTAGTCAAGTGTTCCTATGCTCCTAGTAACATGACTACTATATATACTTAATGGCACTTAGCACATCTCCATGATGCCTCTTAAGCCTAGTGTGACTAACCTATCTTGGTCCTCTACTATCAATTTCTCTAATAGATATGGTACCTAAGAGGAATCCACTAATCACCAAAATTTGTGATGCCCCTATAACCATCAAACAACAAAAGATGTATCAGACCTCCATGTCAATTATAATCAAATAAATTACTTTTAAATTTTAACAAAAATAATCTTTAATCTACCTTAATTTATCCATTTTTGACCAATTTCACCTATTCTTAACCTACTTATCCATTTTGGTACTTACTCGATCAACCTAGGCCTTACAAGTACTATTTTATCTAATTTCTTGCATTTTAGTAATATACCAGTCACTTAGTCATATACTAAGTTGACCAAATAGTATTGGGTTAACCCTATAGACTTACTCAACTAAGTCAACCCTTTCATTTTACCCTTAGTACTAATTTTTTAGAGTGGATCAATCAACTAAGCTGGCATAGGGGTACTAAGTCATCACTTTACCCAAATCAACTAAGTCGACACACACCTACTAAGTCAGCAATCTCAAATCAAGATTTTCAACCTACTAAGTCGATTAGGTTGACCTAGTTGGTTTAGATTGATGACACTTTGTCATGATTATAATAAATGCCTTTGTCATTTATTACTTAGATTCATTTTAACCCATTTCCCCATTTATACTCTAGTACCCTTATCAACTTACTTGGGTTTATTTCAATTTCTAGAATATGTACATGCTTGTTAGAATGGTTCATGTGTGGTTTAGTGGAATTAAATGAAAATTTTTGAAGGTTTATTTATCCCCCCCTCTTATTCGTCTTGTTTCTAGTAATTGGTATTAGAGTAGGTCCTTTGAAATAAGCTTGACATCCTAAAGGAGATCTAAAGAAGTAAGGAATTCATCATGTTTTGGCTTATGAGTGGGAGTTCATCACCTCCTCATGGGTTCTCTAGGGAAGTGTTGACCTTAGAATTAATCTATCAGCATAATTTTAACCCTAATTCATGTGGGGTATATAAATTGAGTTCAACTTATGGGGATGTTTTATTGAGTGGTTAAACAAGTTTCATTAGAAAGATATTGTCTCAAACCATAGGGGTAACTCATACATCTCACTACACTGAGAAAGCAACAGATGCAGTGGTTATGAAAAGGACAAGACCTTTTCACAATAATCTAGTTGATCTGGATCCAAATGGCATGAGCATCTCTTGTGCTAGCCACACTTTGGACCATCTAGAAATGCATGAAAATTCATAGATTAGAATAAACTCACTTGTTGTGGACATACTATTAATGTAGGTCAAGTAGCTTGAAGTTCCATGTCATAGTAAAAACTCTTGGGATAAGATGGAGCCTAAAAACACTACTTTTAATGCACTTTTATTTTTGGATTAACACTTAAAATCCTTCCTAAAGAAAGTATATTGACATAATTTGATAGTATTATGTAACCTTATGCTAAGTTATTTCTAGTTGTAACTGTGTTAAATCTATTGAATTGATGTTTTATGTCACACTCTGTGAACCATCATCAGGATAAGAAAATAAATGACTTAGCGCATTGAAATAGACTATGGAAATACTATTATTCATATTATGCAACCTTGTTAGTTTTAGGATCTAGGATGTTATACTTAGGTTTTTATGTCATTGTTATCCTTTATTTCATGGTTTTTTGAGTCTAAACTATTGGTTTGTTATACCATGTCAAAAATGAGTCTTGTCTTATACATCACTCCATTATTTGATGAGGCATTATGCCTTCCATTTGGTACCATACCTTTTCCTTAGTATTGTGACAAATCTTTGTGTATGTATCACTTGATTGAAAAGGGTAACATTACACTACCCAATTCATTTCAAGTTTTATGCCTTTAAATTTTAGAGATGACCATTGATTAAATCTTTATATCACAATAACATCATTACACTAATCAAATCATTTCATAGACTTGTTTTCCTTATGTCCAAATTCCATTTTTAAAACCAAAGCCTTGTATGCCTTTTAGACTTTACCTAGGGTCGTTATGTCATTCAATTTTATCTAACTTGTTATTGTTCGAGATAGCGTAGTTTCCTAAGTTGAGTTTTTAATTAACCTTGAAAATTTCAAATCTAAAAATTGATTGATTTATTTTTATACATTGTGTGATTTTATACTAGACATCGATCTTTCTCTTTTAGGTTGTGCAAATTAGGTTAATTATTTACCCAATTTTGTAAAATATTTTTTATGCCTTTATTTGGGAGAAATAGCCTATCTTATATATGTCTTTTATTTCATGCCTTATGCCAATTAGCCAAGTTCATGTTTAAATTTTAATGCCTCGTTTATGCCAAGGTGTTTCAAATTTGTTAGATTAAATCTCACCTTTTTTTTTAAGTCTAGCTTTTTTGCCTTTTCTAAAATACCTAGCATATGCCTATTTTGAGCCTAGATTTTGTGTTGTATATAGACAAAAGACCTCTCAACTTTAGTTTTATTGTATTATACTTGTTTGAAATACTTTTTACCTATTTTTTGTCATTTTGGTTTTATTTCATCTACTTGACCTTTTTAGTTAAATACATTTAAACATTAGACATTTGATGTTAGACTATTTTATACTGAGTTTTAAAATAGACCTTTTTAGAGTTAAAACTCCATCCATTGACAAAATTAGACCAAGTTCAAACCATTTATCCTTTGTAAATTATTTTTTAGATTTTATAGAACTCTAAGAATTTTTTCAAAACATTCATCATTTATTTGAATATGTCCCACTATACTCATAGTAGATCCATGTACAATCTAGGATATGGTAATCTGGTCAAACAAGATGAATTTATTCAAGACCCTTATGGTGATGATGTAATTTTTGAGATGGATCCTTATCCACCTTAAAACACTCAATTAGGGGAACAAATCCAAGATCTTTTATCTCACTATTTGGTCAACATGCCTCCATACTCAGAGCAGGACCAAGAGTAAATATCATAATACCTACCTAGTGTGCCATCAGTTGTAGACCAAGTTCAAAACAACCATATTTTTTATGATGCCATAAACAAATGATCCCTATTTTTTTAATCCTTACTTAATTTAAAACAAGGATGAGATCTTAATCATAGATGCAAAGGTAGGGGTCTAGTTTTTAGTAGACTTTCCCCACAAATTTTTTCCAAATCTAGTTAGAGTGCCTTGCAACATGCCTTATAATCAAAACATCAAACATGCCTCTTTTATAAATCCTCAAGAACTAGTGTTGATGTCATATCAGGACCCATGTATGCTTTTCATAGTAAAAGGATTCATGGAGGACCACTTCATACAGATGCAGAGAACATACCAAACCTATTTGAACTTAGCATGTAATTTAAATAATATGACCATGTCAAATGCTCCTTGTATCGAGTTAGTTCCTTCAAAAAGAGTCTTAATTGAATTGATAGGCCAATAAAATTTGAGTATAGACCCATTCACAAAAATTAATTTAATTGGAAACATGTTCAATACCCAAGCTATTGAATAAGTGTCTACTTCATCCATACCAATGAATGTGCCAAATGTAGCAGATAACATACAAGTATCATCTAATCCAAAACAAAGTGGTTTAAATGTAAAATTAACTAGACCATAATAATTTCCTCTAGTTATCACCATGATTGGTTCACAATAGAATGGGGTAGGAACTTCTACCTCCCAACTATAACAAACTACATCTAGTCCTCAACCAGCTACTTCTTCAAGCATGCAATTGTAATGATTAAGTATTCAAGTAACAACTAGTGATTTTCATAAATAAAATGTGATGAATGTTACTCCACCATAATAGGTGACAACTAACATTCCACAATAATAAGCATAATATCGTATACCAACATAGTAAAGGCAAAACAATTTTCCACCTCAATAAGGGGGAAATCAATGTTCCCCCTTATCAGGTAGTAACAAGTATACCTCTTCAATCATAAACCAACATACCTTTGTAAATTTTATCTAGTAAATAATTTATTTCCATTGTTTATAAATTAATATCTAACACTCTACAAGAATCTACTTCCCAACAAGGGTTCGCATAGCCAAGATGGTCTACTATTCCACAAGTGCTAATCAAGCAATAATTACCTTTTATTATAAATATGCCACAAATCCAATGATGGGGCCTTACTTAATAATGAGTTCCCCTTATCCAATTATATTTTAATATTTGGTATCAATTCCCTATTCAACCACAATAAGCCCATTACATCACCTAAATCCATATCCTTCTATCTTAGCCATAATTTCCTTAAAACTAGGCCTATATACCAAACCCAAACTAGAATATCATACTGTAATACATGTAATTTCAACAATCACATCATAATTCATGAATTCATATTCTTGTTCAATTCCCTAGATAAACTATCATTTCACAACAAACCATGCCTCCACTATACCCTAGTCAAATTAATCCATTTTTTATCACCCAGCCTCTACCTTAGGCTAATGTTCCCTTGAGTTTCTTAGCACAATAATTGCAACAAAGGAAGGATGTAATTTTTGATATCTAATCTAGGAAACAAACCAAAAATTTTAAGTTGGATGAAGTGTGTTCCTACCATTTAACATGGAGTATCTGCAAATACCATTTCCTCAAGGGTAAAAACCATTAAAATTCAATAAATACAAGGGTAAGGAAACCCTAAGGCCCATTTAATTGAATTCTTTGTTGCTTTCCAAATAGTGGATTAAAGTGACATATACCTCCTATTTTTATTACCTTGGAGTCTAGTAGGACAAGCTTTGGAATGGTTCCTAAAATTGCTGAAGAACTTAGTGTTGATTTTGATGATCTTTTAGACAAGTTTATGTAGCATTTCTCCTAAAATATCAAACATGATATTTTTTTGGTAGATTTGAATCAATCCAAATATAAGGATAGTGAAATATTTCAAATTTATTTATAGTGATGGAGATCCTTTGCAAGTAGATTCACCCACATTTTACTAGACAAGTAATTAGCCACTATGTTTACTAAAAATTTGAATAGTGATATATCTTACCATCTAGAGATACAATGTGTACACACTTTCAAGGAAATCATTGACAGGTTTTTTGATTTAAAAATCCCTTATTAACAAATGTATTATCAAGCTTACCTTATTAAATTAGAACTAGAATCAAAACTAAGGAAATGGCCAAAATTAAAACCATAACTAAGTCCAAGGACAAGCATTATAACCAACACAAGCCAATAATTATGAAAATTCTAAGAAGCTTAACTAAAAAAAAAAAAATTGGAAATGTATTAATCAAGTTATGACATGTCAAAATAGTACAAACATTGTCTGCTTAGCCTAGGTTGTAAATGCAAATTACTCCTCATAAACAACCTCTTCAATAAGCACAACCTTCATAGTAGACTAGATCAACTCAATAAACAAAACAACCTTTACCTTTGTAAACCCCTCCTCCAAGGAAAATGGGCCCACTTTCCAAATTTTTAGTGACCTTAGAGAGCATATTTAAGTTGTGTTTCATAAACTAGATGTCACTAATCTAATTAGTTATCCCATTCTGAAGCACTATCCTGAGGGAATTCCTTATCTAGATTAGTATAGATAAAATGAATTTTGTGAGTACCATCAGTTTAATGGACATAATCTACATAATTATGTGAAAATTAAACATCTTATTCAAAATATTTTTGAAAATGGGGAGATAACATTAGATAATGGAGTTGTTGACTAATCGTGACCCTCAGGTCAAAATGGTCAAACCTACATTTGAAACTTGACCTTGTCATGGGTTTTCAAGTCATTCTATGCCTTCATTTTTCCTTAATGATTCCAATTTATCCTTTTTAACATCATTTAAGGTTCATTTAAAAATTTTAAGGTCAAAGAATTTTGAAACCTAGTGTTATTTTAGGCATTCATGACCATAGTCAAGTGAGTTCAAGTGTACCAAGTGATAAAAGGGGTCATTTTGGTAATGTAATATTATTTTAATGTTATGTTTCCCCTTAATATAGCATGTACCACTCTTGAAAAAGGTGAATATGTCAAAATATAATATACACTCCACTTTCATGTGTTTTATTGCCTTTTTATGACTTCAAAAGGTGTTTTTGAGTGATATAGCACATTGGAGGGAAAAGTAAATGTTTGAAAATATCATGATAGGTCCATACATTCCTTCACCAACTATAAGATCACTTATAATCTATTATCCATCAGTCTCCAAGGTAGACGTGGCAATTTCAAGATAAAACCAAGTGTTTTCACTAAGTCCATATAGGTTTACTTACATTAAATTTATTCCAGATGATCCCATGGCTATATATGTACCCCAAATTCCAAATATATGATTTGGAGGAGTCTCAAATCCATAATATTAAATAAACCTATCCCATCTTTCCATATCTCTCTTTGGTAGCTTATACAACATCTCAAGTTTTCACTTAGTATAGATATGAGAGAGAAATTCATGACCAGAGATTTTGGAAAGTGAAAGGGTGTCCTTTGACTATATCATCCATGTTAATTGTATACAAATTCATCTCCTATGTTTTATGAACAATGTCTAATAATATATCCACTCTTATGAGCTTATCTATTTATGTAGCGGTTAAGGATTATAATTGTTTTGGTTTTCTACTAAAGTTTTTCTACAAAAAAGTGCTTGTTTTATGTTCATAAGGATCCCTTCAACCACCTCCATCACCCAAACCCCTATATCACATGTGTGGTAGTTTCAAGAACAAACTAACTCTAATCTTTCTTTTATTTACAGAGTATCAACTGAGTTTCTTGAAGTTGTAAAGTCTTAGTGCACTTAGGTAAAAATCTTGATGATGTTTGAAGTGTTTTATTATTCCCTTAGTCTCCTTCATGTATCCTTTGCATCTCCAAGCCATTAGGACATTCATCATCAATCATAACAATCTCCACAAGCCCCCTATGACATCAAATTTGTAGTTTCATTGTTCTAGTCATCATGAGCATAGGGTATAATGTGTATAAGGATCTAAGTTCCCCCAAAAGAGAGATTTTAGTACCCCTTCATGTGTAAGGTCTAAAAACTATACATTAAATAGTCAAGTGGAGGCTTAAAGGAGATAAGCTCAACAAGAAGGTTCCTGAGCTGGTCAAGAACCTAGTTAATTCCCTTTAGACCTTAGATAGAGGCATGAATTCAATAATAAAAGCAATATGAGATAGATGGTAAGGACATGCAAGGTATTATGAAGATTAGTGGCTTTTAGAGACACCCCCATGACATATGAGTCAAATGGACACCCTTCATGGAACTCCAAAGATGTATAAGATAACATAAGTATCTCTTTGAAATAAATATTCACCTACATCAATGTCATTATAGCAAGGGTTTGAGAAAGAGGGATATCATGCTATAACACCCAAACTAAGGCTCAATAACACTTACCTTAAGTAATATGTGGTTAATCATGAAGGCTCCATGACCTAACCATGATCTTATTTCTTGAAAGAGGTAGTTGATGGTGTAATTAATAAGATGGTTGAAACTTAGTTCAAATACTACCACCTACAATAGTTATGACTACTACGTCAAGAAGCATGGTATTTGAGATGGTTCATGAAGTCTATAATGTGAATATGAAATCGGTATTAAGTGATTTAATTCAATAGGTAAATGGTTCCAAGAAACCCAAGAAATTTTGGTCATTAAAATCAAGTTTGAAGGCCTAGTAGTCATCCTAGTTTACCTTATTAGCATAAATTAAGGTAATTTTGGTGATTTAAAGGTAATTCATTTTCTTGCCCTTAATATATCCCATGATGGTGACTATTACTTCTCCAAGATGTATATGAGTGTCAAATTAAATTAATAAATTCAAAAATCCATCTTTGCATCTTGATATCACCCTCATACCCATCCTCTATCCATACAAAGGTTTGGCATATAGTCAACAATCACTATGGAACACTTTAAAAGATGTTATGATGGGTGAAGATGAACAAAAAATGGAAGGGTGAATGAAAATAAATTCAATATTTGGTCAACTATTGTGATTTCATGTGTTTCCTCAAGCCCTTCACCTCATATTCTATAACACAAGAATCTCAATCCGTACAATAGAGCTTACACTCCCTTGATGACTGAGCTTTTGAGAATGGGGTCTGGGTTTGGATCTTAAATGAGGAAAAACAATAGATATTCTCAAGTTTATCTTTAAGGTGGATTCACCACAAATAAACTTCACATCTCCACCTCAACCATTGTCCCATGTAAGATTTGATTTATGCCTATAGACCTTAATTTGTCTTATCCATGACATGAAAAGATAGTTAAATAAGAGTTGTCTTTCATAAGACTGTGAGGGTACTAATGGAAAGTCCTAGGTGTGAATGATGATCAATGAGTATCAAAGAAAATATGTGGAAGATATTAACTCCCTAAAAAGGACCTAATACAGAGCAAAGACTTACAGTTAGTCTGCTAAGAGATAACAATGTGAGTTGTAATTTAGAGGTAGTTAGTTGAGTGAGTGGAATCATATAGAAATATTCAAGGCATCCATGTTCCTAAATTCCCAATACATTCACATGGATAGAGGTTAAAACCCTTACCTAGCTAATAATTCAAGAACATACACCTATAACCATCCCTTTAGGCTACTATAGTAGGATCTTACAAGAGGATACTATGTATGTCATTTAAGGACATGGAAATTAATGACATCATGAAGAGATATGCATTATAAGAGATAATTAAAGATATTATGTGCCATTAGGGTTAGACAAATTTTGATCATTATTCACTAACACAACTTGACACTCAAACCGTACATACCAAGCATGAATGAAGGTACACCTATAGTAGGTGTATTCATATTAGATACCACGATTTGATTATGATAGAAGGTAAAAATTAATGCAAGAGTGATTAAGGTTCAAATATAATGAGAATATAATTTTCATCACTAATGAAGGGTCAAAGGAACACCTACATAGTCCTAAGAATACTCAATCATATACAAACATGAGACCTAAGTCTGAGCAAGGTACAAGACATACAAAGGAAAGAGTGATAATAAACCATCATATGAGTATAATAATGACTTAAATCACATGAAAAAAATCACCATGGTCCTAGATACTTCTATATATAGTGTTGGGGGATATACTTAAGACATCCACACTTGAGTGCATAGTCAATAGATAGTTTCGAGTCATTTTTTGGCAAAATGGTGATTTAAGACCCTTGTAGATGCTATAAATCTACACCATAACCTAAAACCCTAAAATAGGCTGTCTAAAAACCTAAAATAGATAAGTTTGAAAATGTGGTAGAAACCTCCAAAAATATATATTTTTCATCTTAACTCCTAGAGGTCTGAAACCACTCTCAAACACCCTAAAAGTATATACATAAAATATAACTTAAAGTTTAAGAAACTAAATGTCCATTAATAAATGTCAAATTATACTTAAATGCTTATTTTATGTATATAACCCCTATTTAACCATGACAATCAATGGTCTAATCAATGTTGATCTTTTGTGATCGATGCTAATTCTCCCAAATCGACATCGATACATATATACATAGTGAGCCTCAATGGCTCACGACTATAATTTTGAACCCTGAAACATTGACAAAATTTATCCAAGAGACTCATAGGTGATTATTAGACCCATTTTTGGTGAATTTATACCCAAATATAGACAAAAGAATGCACAATATCAACCTCATGCCAAGATTGTTTTCAAGGCAAGTATTGCATTTAATTCATCTTATTATTTAGTTTTTCTCATCCTTTTGTTTTAGTTTTACCATTCATTCATAGTTTCCCTTTGGAATATATTACACACCTTGAAATCTTTATTATACTCCTTTATTTCCTTATGTATAACTCTACACATATTTTATAGAATTGACATAGATTTGTTAGAATCAACCTTGATCCTATAGGATCGACATCGATCCCCATAGCTTATTTTCTATCACAAACATAAATCCTTCTAAATGATTACTTATATCTTAAAACCCCATCCAATTTAACATTATATTTTGTTAATGCACATTCTAGTAATAAAATAGCATAAATTAGAAAAGTGCTTATCTATTTTATCCATTAATAAATTATCTATTACATCTATCTATCTTATACCTCTATATCGATTTATCTTGTTTATACCTCTAACATCAAAAATGGGAAGTTTCAAGAATGTGGGACTTGCAACTTGAAATGACCTCCATATTTTTAAGAAGTTGGTCTCTTCTTTATCTTGAGTGTTGGGAGAAAAGGGATAAGAATTTAAATACAAACACAAATGCAAAGAAAAAAAATCTAACTATGGCAATGTGCATGAATGTAATTTTGACCCTTAATCCTAATAAAAGTGAAACTATATGTAAGATTCAATTACATTAAAGAGCAGACGAGGCATGATCAATGTAAAAGATAGAAACAATAGAAATAGAGGCTCACAGCTTAGACTACTTTTGCAATGACATAGAAAACATCAACAAAGGCACAAAACTCTATCTTCTTATTAATTCTCCAGTCACATAAAAGGCCTAGAAACATGCATAGTTACATAAACTTTCCAACTTAAGAAAATAGAACAAAGGTAAATGATATTCCTAATCACAGCTCTAGAAAGTCTAAAACTCTTGGCAATGATCTCAAAAAATTCTCTCTAATCTTTTGCTGATGATTTTTGATGATTTTTGTGCCCCTTTTTATAGCACTAGATTCACTCCAAATTGTCCACGTGTTCCCAATATAATGGCCCAAACTGAACTCTAACTGAGCTGGAAGTGTCTATCAAAATATATTTCTTAGATTTTGAAACGTTTTGTCTCCCTGTAGTTCACTTGTTGAAACAGATACATAGGATGCTCTATTCTATCAAATAGATGAGGACACTTGGTATATTTCCCCTATTTTACTTGAAAAACTTCTTATTATTTAGGAAGCATCATAAAATGACACTTGGAGAATTCTGCAGCTTTATCGAAGACACATGGCACTCTCTGCTTTACCTATACTCTTACTATATCTTCGCTTAGAAGTGTTTGGTCCTTGACATCTGTCACCATCCACTTCTCCAAAACTAAAACAACTTCTATAGAAAATGGGACCCAAAGTAGTTCTTGCTTGAGCAACTTTGAAAAGGTAATAGGGACATGTGGCACTTTTCGCTTACTCTTGACAAAGGACACGTGGTGATCTCCGTTGGCTTTAGCTACCTTTTGAGAAACCTATGGAAAGTGACACTTATCTGTCTCTATGTTTCCCTATTTATACTATAGAAACAATCAGGCCTCATTTCATACTTACACAGATGGTGACACTTGGCAGCTTACGCTTGCCTCAGAACAAAAACTTGAGACCCACCATAGTCTTTACTTGTCAATGAAACAAAATAAAGATAATTCAGAGGTTGACATGTGATGGCTTCCACTTTCTTCAGCTGGGTATACATGGTATCTTCCATTGCTTTCAAAAAATCACATTAAAACCTTCTGTTATTACCACCTGGAACCTTTTGCTTTATCTTGATACTTAGCCTGTTGAAACCTTCCACTCAAAAGAGATTTGAAATGTAGATGCTGATACGAAATGTAGATGCTGACACTGTCACATTCCCTTGAGTTATTATGAGACACATGGCATGCTCTAACCAACTTCAAAAAATTATTAAAGGCGCCTCAACTAATGACACTTGTCAGCTTCTGCTTGACTTTGACACTTAGATAAAAATGAGTCAAAAGGAAATTTGAGCCCGCGCTCTGAGTGCAAACTTCGCCGTCTCAAACCAAAGTGTGCGGGGACAAAATTTTGCAATGCATAACTAAAAATTAGAATGAAACGTAGAGTATTTTTTACTCTACATTACCTTGTGACATTTCCATCACCCTCATATTATTTTTTCAAACCTTAAACATCCCCAAACATACAAATGTCCTTCATTCTCCATGTGCAGGCCTGTACATGCCTATTCATGCTTACTATGCCTAATCAGCTTGTCAAGGCTCTTAAATTATTTTAGAGGGCCAAAAAATATAATTGAGACTCATAAATATTATAAAATAATTCAATATACCTTATTTTCACTCTTTCAATTCACCTCCATACATGTTTCCTCACACTTTCACCCTTCTTTATGACCCTGCCAGTAGGTGTTAAATTAGGTCTACCTAAATGAGATATACATACATCCTCCTTTATTGGTTGTAATTTTGATACTTCATTGAGTGGTGAAACATGACACATATGTTATTAATATTTTCCTATAATTTTTTAAACTTTTATCAAGTGTACTCATAACTCAGTCACCCTACTTACCCAAGACTCTGCCTATAGGTAATAATTGGCATCCTTGACTGTGTGAAAGGTGAGAGGTGTGATTTCTTCTTGAAGTGAATCTTATATAACCCTTTTTTTTATTTTTTTATAATGTTAACATGTTTCACATTGTTCCTCTTATACCTTTTCTCACCCTAAAACAAGACTCATTTGCTCATATGTTTTCCATCTATAGTTAGGTATGTAGATGTTCAACTCTATGCTCTTATTTGTGTGTGAAATGAAAAATAAGGTTTCATTATTTATTGAATATGGGTTTTTTTATTATTTTATTAAATGTCTTCTCCACTCCTTTTTACCTCCTCAACTCATAACACCATTAGTTTTTCTTTAATCTTGCAATCCTATGTGTGAAATAGGAGTCTTGATTAAGCCTATTATCATGGGGTGAATTGATGGCTTTGATCTTTGTTTTACCTTGATCTCTTCATCTCACATGATTCATAATAGTTATTTATGACTCTTAAATGCATTATATACCCCATACCAAAATCTAATGTGCCATTTCCTTAGTTTTCATGATAGGTATATAGGTTCCCAAATGATAGCCTACCTCTATAGGCTATGGAATGAGTTATTAGCTTGAGGAGTGAATCATACAAGATTAATTCACATGTACTAATCACCATATGGAAAAAAATTCATGTTATATAGTATCCTAATGATCCTCATCAACCATTAACTATGAAACTCTTTGCTCACACTTGCAATGGAGGTTAAACAACATAGGTTGTCACACTTGAAGATATGATCTTGAAAGAGTTGAATATCCACTGATGACTCCATTATACTTGGAAGGAAAATAAGACTTTAATGGTTTCAAGAAACCCATAATCTCATCAAACCATTACTCACTTACATAATTATTCTTTGAAACCTCTAAAACATCAATAAATCACTACCTATAACCTATAACTTGTGACAACATAAAGGTTTCTTACTCTCATGAGCTCACACGTGTGAACTAGTGGTGAGGGGTGAAGTGGTAGGACCTTGAACACTTCTATAATACATATAAAACCACCATTTTCATCAACTAAGTCATGAATTCAATGAAACCATTCAAATATTTATCTTAAGTAGATGTAAAATATAACTTAGGTTGCTTGGGTTCTTAACATTTGTTCATAAAGCATGGGGCATCAATCTTGAAACTAATACAAAGGATTGAAAGGCCATTATACCCCATTCCTTTATCTAAGATCTTAGTTTGTCATTTCTCTCTCATTTCCATACTAAGAAATAATCTAAATGGATATCTAAGGCTTCCAAGATGAGTGATGGAGCTCAAAGGGGCCGATTTTTAACCTTTTTGACTCTAAAACTCATGGATTTTCTTCTCTAATGCTTGAAATGAGCCCCCACTAAATAAACCTGACCTCTTCTAATCCTTAATATATTATATGTGTTCATACAATCCTTAAAACACCTATAAAACACCACTTTCCTACATTTTCTCATGTTTGGGATGTTGAAATGCTATTGGTGGGTAGGAAGAGGGAAATGAGTAGTCAAAAATGTGTTCAAAATTGGGATTACAAGGAGAGAGAATGTGAAAAGTCATTTTTTAATGTGTGGGCCCCTTTGGTGGTGAATAAATGCATTTAAATTCTAAAATAAAACCCTTTTGCATATAAAACCACTCCATAATGGCATTATGATGATAATGAGACCCATTTGAAAGCATTTTACCTTCTATAATTATTTAATGTTGTCATAGGGGCCACAATAATACTATTCCATGGTGTGAATACCCTTTGAAGGAAACATGCATGATCTCAAGTGAAATATCAATTGAAGATTACCTTATCATTTCCTAAAAGACCTTAAAACATGTTAAGGCTTTAAACAAGGTTATCACATTCTCTTCATACTAGCTCTAATCTTTTGATTTTTCCATATTTTTTAGTTTCTAAACATACTTAGATGGATTCATAATTGGACATGAACTGTAACATTTGATGTATCTTCATATGAGTGATTTAGATCATTGGTACCACCTCAGTACTTTTTAAGGACACTTATATACAACTATCACAAAATGAGCATTTGACACAAGCTAAAACAAGGTAAGAAGATGACCACCTTGACATTACTTGATATATCACACCACTTGAACATGTTACCTATGACTTCCTAAGGAAAACACACCTCCTCTTTGATAAAAAGATACTTTACCAAACACAAGAAGGAGAACAAGACTAATCTTAGGTGGTTATTAGGCATAGGTTGACCCTTTCTAAGTCTAACTGGAGGAAGAAGTCAAAAGGAATGTGTAGAGAGAGAGAGAGAGAGAGAGAGAGAGAGAGAGAGAGAGAGAGAGAGAGAGAGAGAGAGAGAGAGAGAGAGAGAGAGAGAGAGAGAGAGAAGTTTTTTTAGGCAATAAATTCACCAAGTTAGAAATCAAGACTAGAAAAAATTGTTGAGAGAAAATTTGACATTCAAAAAAAGAAAATATCTCTCATTAAATAGTTTGAAAATACCTAATCATATACTTAGAGATATTAAACATACTCTATAAAACTATTTAACTCATATAATATAAATGAATAATCCTCTGTATTTTCTAGCAAAAACTATTGAACATTATCATTAATTAAGGGAGAATCTATTGATCATTTTCATTATGTGTGGAGATTTGGTATTTAATATTGTCATTGATGTCAAGGGTTCTTATTAAGATGCATGGATATTTCATTGATGTCAATATAATATAATTAATGTCAAAGGTTCTTGTGAAAATATTGGTCAAATAAGCCTCAAAGTATATATATGAATGAGTTTTATTTCTAGCATAATGATTGTTGTTGTTATTTGAAGAGTAGTGATGTGTGTCAACATAGTTAGTATTATTGTTATATGAAGAGTAGTAATGTGAAAGTAATATTTATATAATGAGAGTAATATCATTGAATATCATTGAGTAAATATAGGTAAGTATATCAAATATAAAGCATATTGTAATGCTTTTTCTAGACCTTGTGATATGGTATTTGTAGGTGGCATGACGAAATGAGTGAGCTCTGGAGAAGAATCTATGTGCTTTGAAGATCTATGTAAGTAGTTCTGAAGATGCTCTGAATGAGCTAAGAAGATGAGAATGCTTTGAAGAACACTTCTAGTTTTTGAACATGATAAAGTTTGTTTTAATTTATTCATGATATGTTTAGATCCTTACAATGTATGAAAAGGTTAGCTCTAAAGATCTATGTTTTCAAATTTGAAGACGCTATGAAGATCCCAGTCGAGCTCTAAGGATCTTTAAGTACCTCCAAAGAAGTTAAGTTGTAGTTTCAGAAAAGAATGAGTGTATGAGGTTTCTTGAGCAAACACAAGATACATTGAAACACAAGAGAGTTTAAAAGTGAAGCTTATAGGATGGATATAAGATCATATTCAAGGCCTAATAAGACTTGAAAGTCAAGGCTTATAAATTAATAAGAGAGATGGTGGCCAGATGAAGTAACAGGATCAATTTCCATGACATGGGTGAGAAGGTGAACATTGACAGAGGTGAGTCAATTATTTTTAAAATTTTCATTGATTAAGGGAGAGATTGTTGAGCATTGTCTTTGAGTGTTGAGATTTGATATATAGTGTTGTCATTAATGTCAAAGGTTCTAATAAATATGCATGGATATTTCATTGATGTCAATATAATATCTTCGATGTTAAAGGTTATTATAAAAAATCTTGGTTAAATAAGCCTTGAGGTATGTATATGAATGAGTTATATTACCAACATAATCATTTTTGTTGTTGTGATTAAATAATACTATTTGAAGAATGTTCTAATATCATCTTTAGTGAAATCATTAAGAAGTATTATGAGTGAGTATAGGTCAATATAGAAAATGTAAAGCATTGTGTAGTGCTTTGTCTAAACCTTTTGAGATGATATTTATAGGTGTCATGATGAAATAAGTGAGCTCTGAAGAAGAAAATATGTGCTCTAAAGATCTATGTAAGTAATTTTGAAGATGCTTCAAATGAGCTATGAATATGTGAATGATTTGGAGTGAATGCTCCAAACAACACTTGATAATGTTTAAGCATGAGAGATATTTTGAATTTGTACATGAGGTGTTGAAGACCTTGAAAATGATTAAAAGGTTATATCTAAAGATCTATCTACATAGCTCCAAAGATTCTATAGTCGAGCTCCAAGGATCTGTAAGTATCTCTGATGAAGTTTTGTTGAAGTTTTGAAAAAGAGTGAGTGTATGAGTTTCCTTGAGAATACATAAGAGGAATTGAAACATAGGATATTTTCAAGGTGAAATATTTAACATGTATATAAGGTCATATTCAAGGACTAATAAGACTTGAAGTCAAGCCGTAGAAAGTAAGAAGAAACATGTTAGCCAGATAAGGTAACAAGATTAGTTTTCATGACATGAGTTAGTAGTTGAACATTAACAAAGGTTATTTAAGTTATTTTAAGTATGTGCATGAATTTTTAGGTCTTATTTAACAATAAAATGCTTTAAAAAGTGTTTCAAGGTTTCTCAAATGCATAGAATGAAGATTAATATACCTAAGAAGGTTTTCTCAATGCTTGTTGGCATGTACATCATCTGCATGAGAACCTAAGTTGTTAATGGTATATTATGAAGGGTTTTATCTCAAAATTCCAAGTATTGGTTTTTGGAAAGAGGAGATAAATTTTATGTATTATCGTTAAGACTGAAAGATGGCCTAAACCCTCATAAAACCCTAACTGTGACTTGATGTTAAAGATATTATTCTAAATAGATCATAATGGTTTGATATGATCAAAAAATTTACTATAGGTTTAACTCAACTCTCTAAATAATCTCTAGTTATGATTGGTTTCTTAGGTGAGTGAGCAAACCCTACATAAAATTTGTTAACTATCAAAGATTTGTTGTAGCAGATGGAGTTGACCAAGTCAAAGTTGCTAAGTAAATGAAGATCAAAGTATAATACTTGTAGTTATTTTTCATGAATATTTTTGGATAGGTTCTAGATATCAAGTGTGAAATAATGGTGATCCAAGTTATCCAATCACCAACAAGACCTAGTAGTGCAGAAAGGAAAGAAAGCAAGTAGAAGTGAAAAGATGTTTCTTGATGTGTTTTCATGTAAGAGTGATGCATTGGAATACATGATGATATTTTTTTTGTATTTAATGACCTATCTATACTTTTAATAAGCTTGTAATTTTATGTAAGAGGTTGAAAATTTGAATCCAAAATAGCTTATCTGGCTAAATAGAGTTTGTGAGAGAGAAGGTCAAAAAATTAGTCTATAATACCAATAGTTTTCATTAGATCTTTTGATCTGATTGATTTACACTACTCTAAAGATTTTATAAGATCTTTTTCATTCATTAAAATATATTTAATAATGTATTATATGTTCATGTTTCCTTGACTATGTTTTGGATTCAGTTGGTAGTTCTGAGTGAACATCTTGTAGAGAAGTATTTGAACATGTTTACCTTGAGTTGAAGCATAAAATTAAGTTCGTGATGACCCTGAGGTCATGATTTTTTTTAATATGTATTTTTTTTCCATGGTTGTTTGGAAAAATTGTTTATATACCTCAGTTTTTCAAGATAGAGTTTTTGTATATGTTCATGTTCTTTATAAGTAGTGATTTGAAAAAGGGTTCAACTGATAGTTGGACTTAAAAGGTATTGTATAACTCAATTGAAAGTTATATAAGGGATATTTTAGTGTCCTATGATGTTTTCCTTTCATGTGATGTGTTTATATATGCTTAAATAAATATCAAAGGGTAACATGTGTATACATATAATATTTTCAAACTTTTATTGATTACTAACACTTCATATCTTACAAGAACCTATCGAGTCTCAATATTTCTAAGTGCATGCCTTAATGGGTGCATTGGTAATATGGTGGGTATAACATTAGTGCTTCATAATATTTTTTTTCCTTTTTCCACTTGCTATATACACACTAGCTCCCTAAAACCATGAACCCTAGGCTTGTTCTTCTCTTTCCTATCCATTCCAATCATTGTAATTATTTATGCCTTAATTTCTTGCCTTATACCCTATTTACCTATTCAATACACTAGGTAAACCTATTTGACCTAGTGTATTCTAGGGACACTTTATCTATTTTGACTTCTTTGCATCCTGGTCGACCTAGTACAAACTTTAAGCATTAGCTTGAGAATGTGCTAGGTCGACCCAGTCAACCTAGTATAGCTAATATGTCTAAATTTTTTTTAGGCAAGTTACTAATATATATACAAGGTCATTTACCAAAATTTCATAATATTTTAAAGGGAGTGAATAAGTGCTAACAAACATCTACTTATTGACCATTCTACTTGAGGAATAAAGCTTTAGGGTTTAATACTTTCTTTTGGATCTCTGTTCTTATCTTGTGGAGAAGAATCTTGGATGATTAGGTAGGTCATGTATCCTATATCTGATTAATCTTGGTTATCCTTATAAGCCACAATAATCTCTTGCAAATCACCTTGGCCAAGGGAGAGGTTGAGACTCAATAGGTTTATCTTCAAAGGTAAGTATTTCTAACTTTATTTCTCCTTTATAAGAGTAGATAGATAATAAAATATGTATTCTTCTCTTCAATGTATTATGATTATGTATGCATTGACATGAGTATATGTCTTTTATGCATGTTTATTTTAGTTTTTGTTCATTTTCTTTATTTTAACCCTCACTTTTTACCACAAGCTTTGGTGCGCACTAGATTACTTTAATTTTCTTGTTATTAGAATAGTTTACTTTCTTATTTATTAGCATAAGTGAACATCAAATCATAAGATTATTTTAGGGTTGTTATGTTATTTTTTTAGACTATAGGTTTTGGAACCCTTCCTAGCATGATGTGTTGTGACAGTTGATATAAGTTATCCCCTAATTAGTTCTAGTGGATCCCCATATTGGTCATGCTCCTACTTAATAAGTGTATAACCAATAAGAAGCGTAGGTGTGCTCTATCTTATCCAATATAGGATTAATTCATTGTGCATCATGTAATTTTGATTGCATACATTTTGGTGAACCCAACATGAAACTAACCCTTTCAATATTTCTTTCACTTATTTCATTTTTTATCATCATTTTTATCATATATTTTGACCTACTAAATCAATTATGTCAACCCAACTATTTATATCTTTGTGTAGATTTTTAGGTTTCTAGACTACTACATCGACCAAATTGACCTAGTGTATTTCCAAACTTCTAATCCAACCAACTAGGTCAACCAGGTTGACCTAGTGCATTTTCAGCTCTTTTTTAGTAGGTTTTTATATTTCTTGGTTGACCAACTCAACCTAATTTTAAGGTGTTCGATTAGTTTTAGTCAAGGTTTCTAGTTAGTAATATCCTCCATTTCCATCTCTAAACCATCAGGTGAGTTTCTATTATTTCGTATCTTTCTATTTTATACTTTCCTTTGACAATTTGCAATCTTTAAAATTGCTTTAGCATAGTCAACTAGGTTAACCTAATCTACCTAGTTCTATGTTATTTCATAAATTTATATCAACTTTATCATCTTACTTAAATGATCATGAATCCAATGTATTTTATGGTTTGTAAAATAGATAAGTAGAACTAAAGATATAGTCAAAACAAGAAATCAACCCCTATCTATTGTACTAGGTCAACCCTGCTAACTTAGTGTCTTTTTTTAGCCTCTATCCACTATACTGGGTCAACCTAGTTAACCTAATACTATATGTAGCCCTTTTATTTTTTTTCCAACCTTTTTTCACTATACTAGGTTGACCTGGTCGACCCAGTATAGTTTTGTAGTCCCTATTTTTATGCTAGGTCAACCCTGTCAACCCTATACTATTTTCTGTCACTTTTTATTCTCTTTGTGTGGTTATCTAGTCTTGTTTCATCATGATGACATATTTTCAGCCTTCCCTTAATCAAGAACATTTCATTATTAAGGACTTGGATAATAACCTCACTTATTTCATTACTTCTACTGAGACTATCCAATTGCTTCCTTCCCCTTCTCCTAAGCCTAAACTACTCACTACACAATGTAATGTAGTTAAAATCCTTCGTCATAATCCTCATCCCAATACCAATGTTGGGAATACTTCACCAAATCATACCAATCAAATTGATAATCTAGATGGTTCCCAAATTTTTAAAAACCTTGATGATAATAATATTTACACTCCTTACAAGAATAGTAGCTTGACTAACTTCCTTCTTTTTCTACCACAATTAAGACAACTAATACCAATATTGGGAATCCTCCACCTACAAATAATCCTCTTCCCACCAACACTAACAATACTCTTCTTATCAACACTAATACCCCACCTTCAAACCTTCTATTGATACAACTCAACTTCTTGCACAAGTCATTCAACAAATGAACATCATGCATACAACCAATCAATCTCAAATGATGAGCATGCAACAATATTTATGCAACATTATTAGTAAACCACCTCAATTCATCATGTCTCAACCAAATAAAAAATTTATCCCTCCTCCTTTTAGAGATGCTAATGGAATTATCATCCCTCAACCTTCAATGAATAATAAAATGCTTCAACATCTTCAAAATGAACCTTTAGCCCTATTCATTTCATCCATAGATATTAGAAACATTTATCCAAATATCACATATAATGGGACTAAGGACCCTACTATTTTTATTAAGTCTTTTAGTAATCTCTATAAGGAATGGGTCCAAACTAATACCTTTGCTACCACCAATCACTTTGATAAAACCTTTATTTGTGATGCACTTGAAAGGCACAACCAACTACCTAGACATTCTATCTCACAACTAGAGGATTTATTAAATGCTCTAGTGAATTAATTCCAACATGATGACCTTCTTGAAAATTACCTTAGATATTTTATCAATTCTAAACAACTTCTTAATGAATCTGCTCATGCTTTTATCAAACGATGGAAGTATCTTTCCCATAAAGTGGATCATAACATGAATGATGACACTCTTTTAAAACTATTTGTCACTCCTCTTAAACCTTATCTTCAATACAAAATTCAAATATTTTCACCTCAAACTTTAGAAGAAGCCTTAGACAAAGCAAAAAGGCAAGACTTTATTATGACTCAATTTGATCCATCTCAAATAGATACTAAAGCATCTTTCCAATCTTCTTCTCATACCTTTGATTCATCCAAGTCTCCCCAACCTCAACATGTAGCATCCAATTCAACCAATTTTAACCCAACCCACCCTTCCTTAAGTCTAGAACAACTTAAGAAAAAAATTCCACCCTCTAAACCCATTGCTTTGATCCTTCCAAACCTCCTCCAAAATGGTACAATCTTGATAAATATTGTTGGTGCCATGCTACTATAGGTCATTCTCATGAATCTTGTCATGATATTTAATGATTTATTATTTCTTCCTTGCTTGGTCCACATTTCAATATTGATATTCTTACCAAATAATTTTATCAAGACTATCTTCAAGCTTCTCAAAATCAATCTCAAGAACCACAATCACATCAACATCAACTACCTAATGAACAAACCTCATCTACTAATTTTATTCAAACAAATATTGATCCTTATTCCTACCCAAATAAGGAAAGGATATCTAACATGAAAAAAATTAAACATGTTTTGGAATATATTAAAATTTAACCTCTTAGGCCACATGAACCAAAAGAATACCTAGTTTAAATGCCTACTCCAAAGCATATCATCCATGGTACTCCTTTATCTTCTCATACTTATCCTACACATCATATGCCACATTCAATATTATTAAAAATTAACAATCCAAAACATTTACCTCTTTCCAAATGCACCTACCAACCCAATGCAAGTCATTCTAATGGTTCAATATCACCTTATTCTAACTCACACTTTGGGGCATCTTATGATACCCATCCACATATCCATTTAGACTTTGGGGTATCTTACGATGCCCACTCTTATTTTATAATGCATAATAACAAACAAATCTAGCTTAAAGAAATATTTTGAGACTTATATACTTGACTTTCACATGTTCATCTTTGGTATAGATGTTAATATAGATTTTGCTTATTTTTTGTCTCATGTTCCTTTATTTTTATGCATTTTTTTTCTTTTTCACCTTTACTAGAATCATTGTTTTCCTTTACATTCTTTAACTTTATTATACATCACATTTGGCATTTTATTTCATTTTTGCCTTTATATATATCTTCTTTTATTTTTCATTTTTATGTCATTCTTTGCTTTAGTAGATTTATGATCATTTTGGCCCCTTTCTTTAGCATTTACTTCTTGATGTACCATAGTATTCTTTCTCTTTTGACATTTATTTTTGTCACCCTCATGGTTTTCTCTTTTATGAGTTTCTTCGTAAGACCATGGATAGGACCCAACAATCCTTACAAAATTACCATTCCTTTTAATTATTTTTTCTCTTTTTGCTACTTGTCAATGTTATTTTTTCATCCTTAAGGTCTTTTATTTTATGAGGTGATTTGTATAAAGGCTCCCTCACTTTGCTTTTATCTTTCTTATTATCATCCTTTTATTTCTCTCTTTTATGAGTTGCTTTGTAGGACCATGGATAGGACCCAACCCTCCTCATAAAATTTCCATCTTTTCATGTTCTTTGTGATCTTTGTTCTCAACTTTAGCTTTTGATTCTTTTGCTAGATGGAATTTGCACAACAATAATATGTTAGCATGTTTTCATCCACTTCCCTCTTTCTTATGATAAGGAATCACAATTTTTCTATCATTTTATCCTTTCTCTTTGCCCTTTGTCACTTTTTTTATGATTTTAAGTAATTCAAATTTCTCCACGTGTCATCTCTTCTTGATTTCTCCTTTCTTTCATCTCCACATTAGATAAAATAAGGTCAAAGTCAAGATAGAATTTTTATTTCACCTAGATTTACGAGAATTTTAGACCCCATGATCTTTAAAATTTATCTCTCTAAGAAACCTTATCCCAAGTTTTCAAAACAAATTCATCTTTAACACCCATGTTTGGTATTCCAAATCCGTATGGAGGAGGAATCTAAAAAATCCATCAAGAAAATTAAAATCTAAATCATTTAAACAAAAGGTAATGATATATAAAATGCAACATACAAATCTCAAAATTCAAATTCACACTAAAATATGTGATTACAATCACATCTCCTATCTCTAATTGAAGGTCAAACTCCACAGTAGTTTCACATAGAGCCAAAGCCCTTTTGGGGTGCGGTAGGCTAGTAGATTCAAATAAGGGAATTCAAAAATATATATGGTGTTACCTACTTTCTCACGCAAGTACCCAATCTTTATATTAGACTAAAAACTCTGTAAGGGGTCTTAAAGAGTAGTGAACACATCATGGGGAGGTAGGTCCATTTTAATTTTCATGCATATAGCCTTCATGGAATGATCTATATACTCCATTTGTTTACCCAAGACTTATGTTTCTAAGAGAAGTTATTAATAGTTCTTAATGTCTAAAGTCCTCTTTTTTTGACAAACCTAATTTGAGTTTCTTGAATTTGATAAATAATTCTCTCTACCTTGGTTTTTTATTCATTCTCCCCTCCACCCATTTCATTTTCCTAGCTTGACATGCAAAATTGTGATTCCAAATCTGTTTTCCTTCTTCTTTAATTATTTCTTCTTCATCTCTTAAAAACATGCTAGAAATACTTTGTTTTAGTTTTATCTATATTTTAATGTGAAACAACATGTTTGAGTACCTATGGTTCACTCTTTTATTTCATTTGTCATTAATTTACTACCCTTCTATTGTGGACAATTGAGTTCACACCTTTTTGCCATTATTATATGTTTTTCTTTATGTATGCCTTCTTCATGTTTTTCTTACATCTTGACTTACATTTCATTTGACATTATTTCATATTTTCTTTTATGTTTTTATTTTTCCTATCTTACATAAGCCTACTTTTTAATTTCATACATATCTTTGTTCAAGTTTTCTTGCATTGATATTTCATGTTTTACATGTTTCCCGAACATGATTTAGTATGTTCTACATTCTTTTTTTCCATTTATGTTTTACATATTTTTTTAATGTGATTTACCATTTTTTCCAATCATTTGTCATTTATTTCATATTATTTATCATTTATTTACTATCATTTGTCATTCATTTTCCATCATTTGTCATTTATTTCCTATCATTTGCCATCCTTTTATCACTTATTTGTCATTCATTTGCCATCATTTATCATTTTTTTCTATCACTTATCATTCATTTGCCTTAAATATTATAAACCTTGCCTTAACAATCCTAATTTTCCAAATTTTCCTAACAATCTATGTCCTTACTAAATACTATATGCCTATCTTTCACACAATTTGACTTTTGGCTCTTTATTTTTTCACTAACTTATACAGGTTTGTCTATTGATATCTACATTGGACACCTTCATCTCTTACAATTTTATTCTTTATCTACAACACTAAGGTAAGTTAAAGGTATGTATTTTTCAATTCAGTCCTTTCATTTATCTTATTTTTTTCCTATTTCACCATACTTAGCATCAATATTGTGTGTTATCATGTTATATCTCTGAAGCATCATCTTGTGTTTTACTTATGTGACACATGATGAGCTTTAACTAGGGCATATATATACACATAATAATTTCAAACTTTTATTGATTACTAACACTTATTATCTTTTAGGCACCTATTAAGTCTCAATCTCTCTAAGTGCATGTCTTAAGGGGTGCACCAAGAAAGGGGTGGGCAAACCATCAGTTCTTCATAAGATTTTTGTTCCTTTTTTCACTTGATATCTACACACTAGCTCCTTAGAACCATGAATCCTAGGCTTGTTCTTCTCTTTCCTATCCATTTCAGTCATTATCATGATTTATTTCTTCCTTTATTTCCCTATTACCCTTTTTTCCTATTGAGTACACTAGGTCAACTTGGTCAACCTAGTGTATACTAGGGACACTTTAGTTATTTTGACTTGTTTGCATCTTGGCCGACCTAACATAGACTTTAGGCATTAGCCTAAAAATGTACTAGGTCAGTCGACCTAGTATAACCAATATGTCTGAATGGTTTTTAGGCAAGTTACTACTATATATACATGGTCATTTACCACCATTTCATAAGAATCAAAAGAGACTAAAGAATTAATAAAAGTGATAACAAACATCTACTTATTGACCATTCTATTTAAAAAATAAAGATTTAGGGTTTAATACTTTCTTTTGGAGCTTTGATATTGTCTTGTGAAGAATTATTTTAGATGCTTAGGTAGGTCATGTAGCCTAGAGCTGATTTATCATGGTTATCCTTACAAGTCACAACAATCTCTTATGAAGCACCTTGGCCAAGGGAGAGGTTGAGACTCAGTAGGTTCATCTTCAAAGGTAAGTATTCCTAACTTTATTTCTCCTTTGTAAGAGTAGATAGATAATGTAGTATGTATTCTTTTCTTCTATGTATTATTATTGTGTATACATTGATGTGAGTATATGTCTCCTATACATGTTTAGTTTAGTTGTTATTTATTTGCTTTGTTCTAACCCCCACTTATGTCACAAGCTTTAGTGTACACTAGATTAGTTTACTTTTCTTATTATTAGAATAGTTTACATTCTTGTTTATTAGTAGAAGTGAACATTAAATCATAGGACTCTTTAGGGTTGTTGTTCAATTTTGGTAGAATTTAAGCTTTGGAACCCTTCCTAGCATGATGTGTTTGTATAATTGATACAAGTGATCCCCTGATTAGGTCTAATGGATCCCCATATTGGTCATACTCTCTCTTAACAAGTGTATACCCAATTAGAATTATAGGTGTGATTTATCTTATTTGATCTATGATTAATTAATTATGCATCATGTAATTTCGATTGCATATAACTTGTTGTTAAGAAGGCCTATTAGGTCTTCATAAGCCTAAAAGAGGTGTAAGGGCTAATTGATGTATGGCCAACTTAATGTATTGATTGATTCATGATTAAGTCATGTTATTTTAATATGATAATACCTATTAATGTTTGACCTAAGTTATTTGAATATGTATCCTACCTACAAGGATATGATCAAGTGATTTGTATAAAAACAAGGAAATTTAGGCCTATTTGGTATCTTAGAGGATGTTAAGTGTGGGACAGTAGAAAAGGATAAGTGAATGATATAGATCATTAGTGAGAAGAAGTAGGTCATGCAGACCTTTAGATAAATGTTATGAATATCTAAAAAAGGTCGTGCATATGAGGATCAAGGTCAAAAGACATAATCAAGCCATGAAGAGGCCTAGTTGAGCAAAGATGGCTGAAGTTTAGTTTGAGAGGGATTGAAGTGAGTGAAGATCTAGAGTATATCATCATCTTTTATAGAATCAACAAAGATTTCATAAGGTGATTAAATAATCATGTGGTTGAGTTGTGTTGAGTCATCTAGGGCATTGGTGCCTCCCTGGAAGTAGATGATCGTTAAAGCCTAATGGAGTTGGTGTTGATCTAGTTAGGGTTGGTGTTCCATATAGATTTAGTGCTTCACTAAAGGTTAATATTTATATTATAGTAATGTAGTCCATTTGCTTCATCAATGGGCTTTCTATCCCTATAGAGTTTACCACATATATATTATCTTCATATGTTTCATGCTCATATGTTTTGATGCTTATGCTTGATAAGATGTACATGATTATTATAATGGTTCATGTATGGTTTAGTGGAATTGAATGAAAAGTTTTGAAGTCTGATTCACACACCCCCATCATTCATCTTAATTCCAACAATTGGTATTAGATCAGGTCATTTATAAAAGGCTTGACAACCTAAAAGAGATCTTAAGAAGTAATGAGTTCATCACATTTTAGATTGTGAATGGGAGTTCATCGACTCTTCATGGGTTATCTACGAAAGCATTGACCTAGTAATTCATCTCTTAGCATAGTTTTAACCCCATTCCATGGTGGGTTATATAAATTGATTTTGAATTACTGAGATTCTTGTTTGAGTGGTTAAACAAGCTTTGATAGTAATATACTACCTTGAACCATAGGGGTAACTTGGACATCACACTACACTAAGCAAGCAACATATGTAGTGGTTGTGAAAAGGACAAGACCTTTTCATAACAAGCCAGTTGATGTGAATATAAATGGTGTGACCATATCTTATGTTAGCCATATTTTGGACCATCTATAAATTCATGAAAAATGATACATTAGAACAACCCCACTTATCATGGACATACTATTCATGCAAGGCAAGTAGCCTGAAGTTCTATGTCATATTGAAAACTCTTGGTAGAAGAAGAGGCCTAAAAACCTTAATTTTCATGCAATTTTATTTTTTGATTAACACTTAAAATCCTCCTAAACTCAATTATATTGATAGAGTTTGACATTATTATGCAACCTTACTCTAGGTTATTTCTGGTTGTAACTATGTTAGAGATTTTGAATTGATGTTTTTGGTCACACTTCATGAACCATCATCATGATGAGAACAGAAATAACTTAGTGCATTTAAATGGACCATGAAGATACTATTATTCTTATTATGTGACCTTGTCATTTTTAGGATCTAAGATGTTACACTTAGGTTTTTGTGTCATTTTTATCCTTTACTACATAGTTTTTGAGTCTAAACTATTGGTTTGTTATACCACATCAAAAATGAGTCTTGTATTATACATCACTCCATTGTTTGAGGAGGTGTTATACTATCCATTTTTCACCATACATTTTCATTAGTATTTTTACAAATCTTTGTGTGTGTGTTACTTGATTTAAAATGGTAATGTAATCTACCTAATTCATTTCAATTTTTATGCATTTGAGTCTTAAAACTAACCATTAATTACATATTTAGAGCATGTTAACATCATTATGTTGATTAAATCATTTCATAGACTTATTTTCCTTATGTCTAAATTCCATTTTTGAAACCAAAGCCATGTGGGCCTCTTGGATTTTTGCATAGGGTCATTATGCAATTTGATTTCATCTAGTTTGTTGTTTGTTTAAGATAGCCTAGATTCCTAAGTTGAGTAATTAACCTTGACAAGTTCAAATCTAAACATTTATTTATTAGCCTAGACATTGATATTTTTCTTTTGGGTTGTGTAACTTAGGTTAATTCTTTACCCAATTTTAAAAACTATTGTTTGTGCCTTTATTCGGGAGAAATATCCTATCTTCCATATGACTTTTGTTTCATGCCTAATGCCAATTTCCCAAGTTCATGTTTAAATTAAAATTCCTAGTTTATGCCAAAGTGTTTCATATTTGTTAGATTAAATATCACCTTGTCTTTAAAGTCTAGTTTTTGTGCCTTTTCCAAAAGACCTAGCATATGCCTCTTTGGATCTTAGATTTTGTGTTGCATTTGGCCAAAACACCTAGCAATTTTTTTTTCTTATATTATACTCATTTGAAACACTTTGTACCTAGAGTTTTGCATTCCAATTTTATTTCATCCACTTGAACTTTTTATTTAAAGACATTTAAACATTAGAAATTTGATGTTAGACTATTTTATACCATGTTTTAGTGTAGACCTTTTTAGAGTTATAGCTCCATCCTTTGACCAAGTTAGACAAGGTTCAAACCATTTATCCTTTGTACATTGTTTTTAAGAGTTTATAGAAATCTAAGCCTTTTTTCAAAACATACATCATTGATTTGAATATGTACCACTATACTTGTAGTGGATCCATGTACAATCCAGGATATGATAATGTGGTTGCACAAGATGACTTTGTTCAAGACCCTTATAGTGAGGATGTATTTTATGAGATGTATCCTTATCCACCTTACAATAATAAAATATGGGAACAAAGCCAAGATCTTTTAGCTCACTATTTCATCAAAACACCTATATACTTCAAGAAAGACCAAGAGCAAACAACACAATACCTAACTATTATACCATCGATTGTATACCAAGTTCAACAACAACCATATTACATTACAATGCCATCAACATATGATCCATATTTGTTTTATCATCACTTGATTACAAATAAGGATGAGGTCTTAATCAAAGATATAGAGGTAGGGGCCAAGTTTCTTGTAGAATTCCCCCATAAAAATTTTCCAAGTCTAATTAGAGTGCCTTGCAACATACCCTATAATCAAAACATTAAACATGCCTCTTATATAAATCCTCAAGCTCTAAACGTGATGTTGTATTATGACCCACATATAATTTTCATAGGAAAAATCCTCATGGATGACCACTTCATATAGATGCAGATAGCATACCAAACCTATTTGAACTTAGAACATAATTTAAATAACAAGACCATGCCAAATTCTCCTCTTATCGAGTTAGATCCTTCAACATGAGTCTTAATTAAATTGATAGGATAGGAAAATTAAATTATAGACCCATTCACATAAATTAATTTAATTTTAGACATGTTCAATACCCCAACTATTAAATAAGTATCTACTACTTCCACACCAATGATTGTGTTAAACATAATGGATAACATACAAGTATCATCTAATCTAGACCAAAGTAGTTTAACTATATGAACAACTAGCCCAAAATAAGTGACTCTAGTTAGCACCATAAGTGGTTTGCAATAGTATGGGGTAGGAACTTTTACCTCCCAACTAAAACAAACTACCTATAATTCTCAACCAGTTACTTCTTCAAGGATGCAACCATAATAATTAAGTAGTTGAACAATAACTAGTGCCTTGCCTCAACAAAATGTGATGAATGTTACTCCACCACATTAGGTGACAACTAAAATTCCACAATAATAAGCACAATCTTGTATACCAATGCAACAAAGGCAAAACATTTTTCCACGTCAATAGGGGGAAACCAATGTTTCCCCTCGTCAAGAAGTAACAAGTATACCTCTTTAGTCATAAACCAACATACATTTTTAAATTTTGTCTAGTCAATAACTTATGTCCATTGGCCAATGATAAATTTCAAACACTCTACAAGCATTTAATTCCCAAAAAGGGTTTGCACAACCAAGAGGGTCTACTATTCCATAAGTGCCAATCAAGAAATAATTGACTTTTATTCCAAGTGTGCCATAAATCTAATGATAGGGCCTTGATTAATAATAAGTTCCCCTTATTCAACTAGATATTACTGATCAGCATCAAGTCACTATTCAACCAAAATAGGCATGGTACTTTAGCCAAAGCCATGTCCTTCTATCTCAGCCATAATTTCTTTAGAACCAAACTTAAACTAGAATATCACACCATAATACATGTAATTTTAATAATCACATCCTAATTAATGAATGCATATTCTTGGTTAATTCCATAACCAAATGAACATTACACAAAAAACCATACCTCCACTACACCTTGGTCAAAGTAATCCACTTTTGATCACCTAACCTCCACCTCAGGCCAACGTTCCCTCAAGTTTCCTAGAAAAAGAGTTACAAAAAATGAAGGATGCAATTGATATCATCTAGGCTGGGAAATAGACCAAAAAATTTAAGTTGGATGATGTGTGTTCCTACCCATTTAACATGGAGTATCTGTAAATACCATTTCTTTCAAGGTACAAACCACCAAAATTTAACAAATACAAGGGTAAAGGAGACCCTAAGGTCCATTTAATCAAATTATTTTTTGTTTTCCAACCAATGGATTACAATGAAATATACCTCCTATTTTTGTTTCCTCAGAGTTTAGTAGGAAAAACTTTGGAATGGTTCCCAAAATTGTTAAAGAACTCAGTATTTGATTTTGATGATCTTTCAGGCAAGTTTGTGTAGCATTTCTCCTACAATCTCAAACATGAGATTTTATTATTAGATTTGACTCAAGCCAAACAAAAGGTTAGTAAAATATTTGAAAGTTATTTATAGTGATGGAGATCCTTTTCAAGTATATTCACCCACATTTTACTAGACAAGTAACTAGCCACTGTGTTTACTAAAAATTTGCACAGTGAGATATTTTACCATCTAGAGTTATAATGTGCACACACTTTCAAGGAAATCATTGAAAAAGGTTTGTTGATAAAAAATACCTTATTAACAAAGGGATTATCAAGCTTACCTCATTTAATCAAAACCAAAATCAAAACTAATGAAATGGCCAAAGTCAAAACCACAACCAAGTCCAAGTGCAAGCATTGTAACCAGCTAGGCCAAGCATTATGAAAAGTCTAACTAGTTTAATTTCAAAAAAATGTTGTTAAAAATGGGGTAACCAATTCATGACATATCCAAACATTGAAAACACCATCTGATTAGCCTATGTTTCACATGAAAATTACTCTTCATTAACAACCTCTTCAGTAAGTATAACCTTCATGGTAGCCTAGACTAGCTCAACAAACACAACAACCTTTACATTTGCAAACCCAACCTTTAGCTCATTATGAAGCACTATCTTGAGATAATTCATTATCCAAATTGATATAGAAAAAATTAATTTTGGGAGTACCATCAGGCTAATGGACATAATCTACATCATTGTGTGAAAACTACACATCTTCTTCCAAATATTTTAGAATATGGGGATATAAAATTGGATAATGGTGCTTCTATATCCAACTAGAACCTGGGTATCTATCAAAACCCTTTTCCACAACATAACAATAAAAACTAATATCAATAAAAAAAAATGCTAAAACAACAACAACAATATCAATAGTGGAACCAACATCAACCAAAGAGATGGAACCAAGGCCAAAATGATGCCAATAACTAACAAACTTACCATGAATTTTTACATTACAAAAATAAAGGTTTAGGCCATACTTTAGGAGGTCATATTTCCACCATCTCCATTAATCTAAGACTAGTAATAATTAAAAAAGGACAATTGTTAATCAATCCTAACCAACCGACCTATGTCAGTGATCCTTCTTTGACTTGGGACTACATACAGGCATACCAACAAGTGAGGATTACTAGTTTTAGACCTGTTGGCCAATTTTTTCCTATATACAAAGCTTATTCTTGGATGGATGAGCTAAACATAGTTTTGGATCGAATGAGTGGTCCAAAGATCACATACATCTTGCAAATATTTTGAAACACTTTAAGTAAACTTAAAGTGTAGTTTGTCAAAATTTGAGAAAGCAAGTTTCCATGGTGATCATAGAATTTAGGAACATGAAGCAAGTTTTCACAAGCCTCAGAAGTTGATTCAAGCATTGGAGATTCAAAAAATAGTTCAAGCATAAGTCTAGAATAACTAAACTGTCATTTTACATCATAGAGAAATGAATAGACCAATTTGATTATAAATTTTATAAGTATGATTAGGAGGCCTATTAGATCCAAAGGATTACATATACATGAAGTTATTAATTCCTAAATCATGATCTATAAATTTGTTATCTTGATGAATTTTCTATCTCAAGATATGAGCCTTTAAAGTTAAACTTGTAGAGTGAAACGCATGTGCAAACATCAAGTTTAAGCCTCATAAAATAGTTGTTTGGATTCAAAAGTTCCCAATGATGAATGTAGAGCTGATAAGTGCCAATATATCAGTTTTTTAAACAAATATATAATGATGTACATTGACTAACAAGGCCAGTGGGCCTAAATACATCAATGGATCATGTTCAATCATACCAAAGCATATTAATGGTGAGCTTAAAGTCAAAATGTCAGTGAATCTTGAGCATAAGTGACAAGTTACCAAGTGTCACAACCATGGTAAATATCAAGTAGATAAATTAAATGCATTCACTCATACAAATTAGATATGATGGTGAGTAGTGGGTCAAAAAGTCAGTAGATCTTAAGTGAAAATGTGTAAGTGAAAAGTGTCTTAATCACATTAAACTGAAAAAATATATATGGCTCGCATTCATTTGTACAAATAAATATCAATTATAAAATCAAAGTCAATAATTCAATAAATATCATATCAAGCATGAGGCCACTAAGTGTCTAAATTTGATATTCTTGAATCAATAAGTCGATGGCCAATAAATAAAGGTGAGCCCAGGAGATTTCTGGTGGAGGTTAATGAAGTTATTTTTCACCTATACAAGTAAATGCATAGGATTCAAGTTCTAAGATGATCAAGGTTGTATTAGAATATATATATCAAGGATTGAACATCATCGTAATATATCCATGGAGGTAGAATAGGTATTTTAGACCTAATACAAAAAAAGGGTGGCAATTTATTATTGAAGCAAGGTCAAACACCTAACAAGATTCATTTCATCAACATTATTGACTATATGGAAACCAATAAATTTTATTTTTTTTCAATCTATAATAAGAAATATGATTAGATATTAAATTAGGGGTAGATATATGGTTATGGATAAATGTCTCATCTATTGACATGGCTATGTCCTCATAAAGCAAGTACTTATCACCGCTCAAAGCAAACATGGCATGGTTTTGTTAGAATTAAATATACAAGGATTTTATCCTCATAAGAAAGTTAGTGGAAGATTAAATCAAAGAGATATGGTGGTTAGAGAAGTATTTAGAGCATTCAAATATGTTCAGGTCTAAAGGACTTTCCTTTCTTGGTAAAATCTTGATCCATCATCTTCAAAATAGACCCTTGTCTTCTAGTGGATCTCTTATCCAATGAGAAAAGATTTAAGTTTATTGGATCAAATGTAGGTTAAATTATTAATGGACAAGTTTTTATTGGATTAAATATGGTTTTAGATTATTTAATGATCTTAGATGGCATTCTCTTCCTCTCTTTCTTTCCCTTTCTCTATATTACCCATTCTTTCCCATTTATAATCTCTCTCACTCTCTTAGATTTTAGACTCTCACAAGGACTCTTTAATATTGAAGAGTAGGGTATTCTCTAAGATATTTCAAAACATGCTCATCTTGATTAGGCTAAACCCTATCAAGCATTTGTAAGAACTACCTTTTGATGTAATAATAGACTTTATTTACCTATCTCTTGCCTTGAATTAGTGTTTAGTGAGTTGTTCATGATGGCATAGTGAAGGAGAATCTTATTCATCCATTTTCCTCCTTTCTGACCTCTTTTAAGGTGTTTTCAAACTATTGTAGATCTAGATTAGTGTTTTGCCTGAACCTAGTCCATGAAACACATATGTAATCAGTTGGATGGTGAGGTTATATGAGTTAGCATTATCTTATGTTCATCTAGTGTGGGTTAAATATTATGGGAGTCTCCCATTTTTATTTGGTTCATCACCTTTTGGCCTTCTTAGGAGACCTTTACCCCTTTTAAACCCTTTTCTTAGTGTAAACATTGGTATAGATGATCCATCAAGAGGAAGTTGACCTTCTCTAGAAGTTCACCCCCATCATAATTTACCCATAGGTTGGCATTTTTCCAATATTATTGATTAATTAGAGGGATCTTGAATAACTCTCTCCAAGGGTGCATATTAATGTCATAACAATTTTTTTCATGCTCAATGGGACTTACTACATTGTTCACTGGTGAAGAGTTTTGGTGTTCTCTTCATCCAACCAGCCTTTAGAGGCATGTGTGAAAACACTAATGGCTACTATGAGAATCTATTATCTATTTTAATTATCCTAACTAAGTTCCTAATCATCATAATTTGGTATGTACAATAAATCATCTTTTGATTAGTATGCTTCGCCTCTACCTCAGCATCACACTTATCAAGAAAATAATGTTTGTGTTCCCCCCAAGTGGCCCTCAAATAGCCTATCATCCCTATCATGGATTTTTACCTCCTCCCACCCCTTCATATGACTAGGGTTAGCCTCCTTTGCATTTAAGTCAGTCCTATAATTCCCCTTGTCAAAACCAGGCTTATCCTATTACATCCTTATCAAGAGTCAAGCAAACATTATCATTTTATATTGAGTTGATAAGGGAGATTAGTAGGGGTTTGTATTTTTCTCTAGTCATCCCTATCCATGTCCTAAAATATTCAAAGAGTGTTCTTTAGTTGGTCAAGAATAAATGGTCAATTTTTTAGGGTGAATAATGGTCATATATAGAAATGAGGATATATCATTGATGAGAAGCATGATCTAGAATGTAAAAAGTGTGTTGATATCTTATGCAGATTAGAAATCTCATTTAGATCAGTCTTATGTGTTATCTCCCCTCCAAGATCCTCAAGCTCAACCTTTAAGAGTTCCTAATCAACCCCCTAGTCAATGTTGTCAAAGTCCATTCTTGTCAAAATATAGAGAGGAAATACTAGACCAAGGTAGAACAATCATGAAAATCAATGAGGGGGTCAATATTAGACAAGAATTCCCAATTCATGTCATGGAAGGGATAAGGATATTATTGCAAGATTTTTGGAATGTGTGGGCATCCATTGAAGAATATGACTATCCATAGGTTGAGAATCAAGAATTGAAAGGGTGGGTATTATCCATTCAAAAAATGTTTGAGTAGTGGGAGAAAGAGTATGTCAAACCTGAGTTAATCATTTTACCCTCTCCTACCCATGTTCCCATTCCTACTCAAGAGCATGAATCCATTACATCATGGATCTTCTCCAACATATTTGACCCTAGCTATGTCCTGCCCTCACTTGTGAGGCCACCCTCTCTTATAAACATTTAAAATGAATAAAGTGTTTGTTCCATACTCATTTCCATCATGTAAATAAGTTTATAAGGGCATAAAGAAGAAGGAAGAGGTGTTGGTTGTCAAATTCCAAGCACCTATTCAAGAGCCACCAAAGAGACCTTGTAAGGTACCTAGCTAGAAGGACACTCTCCTAAGCTGCAAGCAAGGTGAACTTTTTCACCCTCCTACCATTTCCCTCTAAGATAAATATCTTATTTTATAAAAGATAGAGGAGGAGCTTATAGTCATAAGTCATCCACAGGAGGACAATGTAAGTGTCTATGATGAGGAAATCATAATAGGTAGCCTAGTTCATAGGGAGCAACATATTTTAGATGTCAATTTATAATAATTTGATGAGCCAAAATAGGAAAACCTCCATGAAATTATTATGGAGGTCAAGGGTAGCTCAAGCAACTTAGAATATCAATGGCAGCATTTTTTCTCAGGTTTCTTGAGTGAAATGGATCAACTTAGTCTTGAAAACTTGCCTGAAAAAGATAATCCTCAAGATAAACATGGAGATGAATTTAAATGGACTATTGAAGTTCCATTATACATAGATGAAGAATAGGACCATAACTAGGTTCTTGAGGTTGGTCCACTTCAAGATGAGTTGTTAGTTGAGGATAGCCATGATAAGTTGGAGCTAAAGGAAAGCATATCAGAGCTTGAGTAAGAAAGGTGTGATATTTCAAACCTTGGATGTTCAAGTCAACCCTCATTTGAAGTTGAATAATAAGATGAAATCTTGAGTGAGGTTAATGAAGAAGACAACTCAAGTTCTCTAGTGATACATTTTGATGAACACACCAGTGAAGAACATGAATAGTTATGGCAATGGTTCAATGGCATAACCAAAGAGTTTGAAGAGGTTAAGAGACATGTCCTTCCTCCAAAACATTATGAGCATGTTACTCTAAGCATAATCAATCTTGATTTACACAAGGACAAGGTAGAAGAACATGGTATTTTTAAACCACCAAGTTAACCAAATGCAATTTCTCCTAAGAGCCAAAATGAAGTCTTCATGCAAGGCTTTCTCAATAGTGATGAGAAACATCAAGCAAGTGCTCCTGCGATCCAACATGAACCAAGATTGGAAGACTTGGACTAATATGTCTACATTGGAGGCATGTTTGTTCCTTTTCATCTATTAGAGAGCACATTAAAAGGATTGGCCATTAAGCTACCTAGTTCATCAATTATGGTACCTCCAAAGCAAGGTATTTTTCATCTTGGTTTGTTACAAGTGAATGATACTAAAATTTTCCCATTTGACCTAGGAGGGAGGTACTTGTAAATTATTGTAAAATATTGTATATATTAGAGTAGATTTCATGTTTTTCTCTAAGTTCCTATGTGCACATTTATTTAGTAGGTTAGTTTCCTTTCCTATTATATGTTTCCTTTTCTAAAGTACCTTGGGCACTTTATTTTGTTTTGTTTATTTTTGTCCTTGTTGCTTCAAGAGGGGGTTATTTCGAGGAGCAACCTTGCATCATTTCATGTCATTTAAGAGCAAAGACTTGTGACTCCTTGCCTAATGGATCAGTTAAGGCAACCAGTCTATTGTATAGTAGGCATGAAACCCCAAGATGTCACTAGAAATGTTGGCCAATTTTGGGTTACATACAAAGATTCTTCCTAGATGGATGAGTTGAATTGATTTTTGGATGGAATGACTGTTCCGAAGATCACATATGGCTTGTAAAGCTTTTGAAACACTTTAAGTAAACTTAAAGTGTATTTTTTCAAAATTTGAGAATGCAAGTTTCTATGGTGATCATAGCATTCAAGAACATGATGAAAGTTTTCACAAGCCTCAAAAGTTCATTTGAGCCTTGGAGATTCAAACAATAATTCAATAACAAGTCTAAAATAACTAGACCATCATCACACATCATAGAGAAATAAACAGACTAATTTGATTATGTATTTTATAAGAATGATTAGGATGCCTCGTAGAGCCAAAAGATTGCATGAACATGAATTTATTCATGCCTAAATCATTCTCTATAAATTTTGTATATTGGTGAGATTTCTATCTCAAAATATAATCCTTTAAAGTTATACTTGTAAAGTGAAACATGCATACAAATGTCAAGTTTAAGCCTTATAAAATAGTTATTTATATTCAAAAGTTCCCAAGGATGAATGCAGAGCTAAAAAGTGTCAAGATCTTGGGTGCTTGAATGAATATATAATGGTATGTATTGACTAACAAGGCCAATGGGCCAAAATAGATCAGTGAATTGCATTCAATTGTATGAAAGCAAATCAATGGAAAGCTCAAAGTAAAAATTTCAATGAATCTCAAGGATAAGTGAGAAGCTATTAAGTGTCACATCCATGGTAACTACCATGTATATCAATGAATCACATTTACTTGTATAAAGTATATCTAATGGTGAGTGGTGGGTCAAAATTTCAATGGATCCTAAGAGAAAATACACGAATGACAAGTGTCTTAAGCATGTTAAAATGGAAAAAGATCTATGGCTCACATTCATTCATACAAATAAAGATCAACAATGTGATCAAGTTCAATAAGTTAATAGAGATTCGATCAAGTGAAAGGTTGCTAAGTATTTAAATTTGATAGTCATGAATCAATAAGTTGATGGCCAATAAATAAAGGCAAGCCCAAGAGACTTCTAGTGGAGGTCAATGAAGTTATTTTTGACATAGGTAAGTAAATGCATAGGATTTGAGTTTGAAGATGATCCAAGTTGAACCAAAATAGATATTTCAAGAATTGAGTATCACCATTAGAGATCTATAGAGGTATAATAAGTATTTTAGACCTAATACATACAAAAAAAAATTAACTTATTATTGAAGCAAGGTTAGATACCTGGTGATCTTCTTTTCATCGACATTTTGACTATATGAAAACTAATAAATTAGATTGGTTTTCAATTTATAGTAAGATTTATGCTCAGATATTGAATTATGGGTAGATATATGGTTATGTACAAATATCTCATCTATCAACATGGTTATATCCTCAAAAAATCAAGTACTTACCACCATTCAAAGTTGACATAGCATGGCTCTATTAGAATTAAAGATATAAGGATTTTATCCTCATAAACAAGTCAAGTGAAAGATAAAAGCAAAGAGATATGGTGGTTAGAGAAATAATTAAAGCATTCAATGTTGGTCAGAGCTTAAGGATTTTCCTTTCTTGGTAAAATCTTTACCCATCATCTTTAAAAAAGACCCTTGTCTTCTAGTGGATCTCTCAGCCAACAAGAAAAGATTAAAGGTTATTGGAGTAAATATAGGTCAACTTGTTGATGAAGGTCTAGTCTAGATTGGATTAAAGATGGTGGTAGCTCATTTAATGATTTCATATGGTTTGTTCTTCCTTTATTTATTTCCCTTTATCAATATTACCCATTATTTCCCATTTTTAAGATCTCTCACTCTTTCAGATTCTAGACTCTCACAAGAACTCTTTGATCTTCAAAAATAGGGGACTCTCTAAGATATTCTAAAATATGCTCATCTTGATTAGGCTAAACCCTATCAAACATTTGTAAGAACTATCTCTTAATGCATTAATAGACTTTATTTACCTATCTCTTACCTTGGATTAGTGCTTAATGAGTTGTGCATGAAGGCATAGTGAAGGAGAAGATTCCTCATCCATTGCACTCCTTTCTGACCTCTTTCAGGGTGTTTTCACGCTATTACAGGTTTAGATTAGTGTTCTGCCTACACCTAGTCCATGAAAAAATTATATAATTATCTGGATGGTGAGGTTGTATGAGCTAGAATTATCTTCTACTAATCTAGTGTGGGTTCAATCTTATGAGAGTCTCCCATTTTTATTTTTTGCATCACCTTTCATCCTTATTAGGATCCATTTCCCTCTTTCTAACCATTTTCTTAGTGTAAATATTACAATAGGTGATCCATCAAGAGGAATCCAACCTTCTTTGAAATTTTATCCCCATCATAGGTTACCCATAGCCTAGGGTTGTCCCAATATTATGGCTTAGTTGAAGGGAGCCTAAATAACTCTCTCCAAGGGTGAATATTAATGTCAGAATAGGACCTTATACTAATAACTCATCATTATCCCATGACCACATACAAGTGCACTGACAACCAAGACTTATCCTATTTGATCCTCTTACACCATCATTTGTTAGCAACAATGGTCTTATATCTAATCCTGATTTTGTAATCACAAATCACTGGTCAAATATTTCCATCTCAGGCCCATAGACATTTTCCACTTCGCCCATCCAACCCACCATTCTCGCTTAGAACCAATCATTTACCATTGTGAAGGAAAAGACATTTGATATTATGGAATAGATTTAAAATATGCCTACATAAATTTCCATTTTAGATTTGTTATGTACATATACCATACACAATAACATCTTAATAGATTTCTTTGGCCAATCCCAAGTTCCCAATGACATATCCCTAGATAAATTCCAATCTTTGGCTAGACAATTATCCCTAGGCCATCAGTTATCCTTTGACTAAAGTGATATATCATCCCTTGGCCCTCTTCATAATAATCCATTATACATCAAATTTATCATCATGTGATAAAAATTAAAGTGTGTCCTCATAGACAATGGATCAGGTCTAAATATTGTGTCACTAAAACTCATCAAGCATCTCACATACACAAAATCCAATCTCTAGCTAGAAAATATAACTATCAAGGCCTATGATAATGAAGAGTGGGAATCACAAGACACCAATAGTTTGCTAGTTATCATTAGGCCCTTGATCTATGAAACCCTATACCATGTGTTAGACCTTAATTTTTCATATAATTTTCTTTTGGGTAGACCTTAGATACATGAAATTCATTCAATCCCTTCAACATTGCACCAGTGTATCAAGCTCTCCTTTTTAGGCATGGACATCACCATTCACAAAGATTTGGATCCCTATGAATATTTCAAGCATTTGGAGGCTGAGTATGAAATTTATAACTATCATTTTGGCTTGAATCTAGTTCCCAAAAAGGAGAAGGGGAAATAAATTCTTGTTGATTTTCCAGAGGCCAATTGCATTGACATAGATACCCTTGATTATTCTTCCCACATGCCACCTCCTTAAATGTCCAATTAATTTACCATCATGGTTAATGTCCTAGGATAATATTTAACCCATGATACATTCCAAATTACCAAGATTCCATAGAACCCCAAGTCCTATGGAAGACCAAAAGCTAAACCACCTTGCATAGAGTGGCATCAAAATTGAAAAGGCAAAGTGCATACTCCATCACCTATCATTTTCACACCATCCATTGGCAAAGAATAAGACCCTATTTTAGATTATTAATCATGGTTATACAATGATAAAGTATATAATTATTATAAAAATGCCAAATACCCCATCCTTAATAGGATCATGAAGAATCATGCCTATGAAGGAGGAGGTCTCAGGCCAAATCAACAAGGAACACTTGAGCCAATTTTTATCACTCAGTATAAAGGAACTTATGGTCTTGGATTTAAACAACTTGGGGGTGACCCCATGTATCTTATTCATGTTCTAATTCTAATGACTAGTGACAATGATGATGATGATGATGATGATGATGATGATGATGATGATGATGATGATGATGATGATGATGATATCAAAACATAGTCTAATCATAGCCCTTATGAAGACTTGGCCCATATAAATTTGTTTGACACTCATACTACTTGTAATCTTAGACTAGTTATTCACCACAATCCACTTCCTTTATATCATCCTCTACTTATATCTTGTGACCAACAAGAATCCATAGTACTTGTTGATGAGTTTGATAATGATGAGGCCTTTTATGATTTTATAGTCCTAAGAGACAATGTTATGTTGGGAGACCATAAACAAGAGTTCTCAATCACACTAGATACTACAACTTATTTTATAAAATGGGTGAACACCCCTAGCCATATAAATTAAATAAAACATTGAGGTCCCAAAGTGAAAACCTCTTTGGGGCACTTTTAGACTAGGTAATTAGTAAATAAAAAGGCTAGTCTTCTAGTGAAAACCTATTTTAGGTGCTATTATATGGGGATGTTCAACCTTCCTCAAACATAGATCAGGAGATCACTAATTATGAATTTACCTATGGGTCTAAATTTAGTTCTAAAGAATATCATTCCTTCAACTAAATCATTCAATATTTTCCAACAATTTGTATCACATGGCCATACTTACCATTATGGGATTCTAATTCATCTTGCCTAGGAGAGCTTGAAGATCTAGTCCAAATAGAGGACTCTACCATTGTAAGCTAATTTAAATCTTTACCAACCATTCTAGGATATGGTTTAACTCTTCTTGTATAATACACTATAGAAGTCAACATCAAGACTCATGATGACCCAAAATGGATGAAATTAGGCAAGTCCCTCACTAAGGAGGAACACGACATATTTATATCCCTTTTGATGGAATTTATTGATATATTTTCATGGGCATATTCTAACATGCCAAGTTTGGACCCCACCTTGGTTGTACACCATCTTGTTGTACATCCTAATGCCAAACCTATAAAACAAAAATTATGTAAGATGCATCCATACATTATTGTATTAGTAAAGAAAGAGTTGGAAAAATTATTGGAAGTGAGATGTATTCAATCGATTGACTATTTAGAGTAGATATCGAATGTTGTGCCAAAAAGTAACAAGATAGAGAGAATCAAAATATACACTAATTTCAAAAATATAAATAAGGCCTGCCCTAAGGATGACTTTCCTCTACCAAACATTGATATGATAGTTGACTCCACAATAGGTTATGAAATGCTTTCACTAATGGACAAATTCTCAAGATACAACCAAATCTAAATTACACCAAAAGACCAACATAAAATAGCATTCACCACTCCATGGGGAATTTTTTATTATTAGTTTATGCCATTTGGTCTCAATAATGTTGGGACCACATACCAAAGAAACATGGCCATCATATTTCATGATATGATGCATGACATTGTTGAAGACTATATCAATGACATATTGGGAAGATTAAAGACCAAGTTTGATCATCTAATAGCACTACGATTAATAGTTGAGAGATTGCATGAATAGAAGGTCAAACTCAATCCTAATAAGTGTGTTTTTTAGAAATACTTCAAGTAAATTTCTACCACCATTGAGGTTGACCTATTCAAATTCCAAGCCATTATCAAGATACTACCACCATCCAATTTGAAGTAGCTCTATATTTTATAGGGTAAGATCCATTCTATCAAACACTTCATTTCTTAATTGTTCAATAAATGACATCCATTTACACATTTAGTGAAGAAATATGTCATGTTTCATTAGGATGATGAATTCCATAAATTTTTTCATCACCTAAAAAACTCTCTTGTAAATACACCTATTTCATTACCTCTTATGCTAGGAAATTCATTACTATTATATCTATCTACCATGGATAAATCCTTGCGTCACTTCTAGCTCAACATGATGATAATGGAGATTAATATTTTGTGTAATATCTAGGTTGTACACTAGTCATATATGAATATAATTATATGCCCATCAAAAAATCTTATTTAGTTATGATATTTTTAGCTCAAAAAAATGACATTACATGTTAAATAACAAGACCATAGTTATTTAAAATGTAGATATACTCAAGTATCTACTATCCAAAATAACTTTACAAGGTCACATGGTTAAATGGATCATGCTTCTAAGTGAGTTTGAGATAGAATACATCAACTAGAAGGTCATTAAAGGATAAGTTCTTACAGATCAGCTTGATAAATCTCCCCTTATAAATACAAAACCTCTAACATTCCAATTATTAAATGAGTCCATTATGACCTTCATTGAAACACACCTTGAGGATTATTACTATAAGCTATATTCTAATGGATCATTCATAACATATGGATAAGGGGAAAACCTTTTATTTATTACACCACAGGGGGATATAATCCCTAAGTCATTCAGTATCAAATTTCCTTATACTAATAACATGGATGAATATGAAGCACTCATTGTAGGGATTTAATATGTAGTATAATGGAATATTTAATATATTAAGGTTTATTATAATTTTAAATTAATCATTAGTCAATTTATAGACCATTTTTAGACCAAGGATGACAAATTGGTACAGTATAAGGCCATGGTCGATACTCTCAAACAATAGATTACTGACATATAATTTGAACATATACCAAGAGCTAGTAATAGAAAAATGGATGTCATGGCCATTATTGGTTTTGTGATCTATCATCCTAACAAGGTAAAATAATATCAATTCCTTATTGAAAATATTCAAGTGCTAGCTCATGAACCTTCAACCATTGCAATGATTTGTGATATTATTGGTCCTATCTCTATATGGTATTCAGAGCTTTATGCCTATATTCATGACCAAATTATGCTAATAGACCTATCATGAAAATAATCCAAAGCCTTTATCCACCATGTCATACATTATACCTTACTCGAACCATCCCTTACCATTACAGTTTTGATGGAACTCTACTTCATTATTTAACTTTTATATAATAAACTTTAGCATTATGAGAAGTTCATGAATGAGTATGTGGATCCCACACAAGTGGGTCTATCTTAGCCAAAAATCACTTACATACCAAGTATTATTGGCCAATGTTAGATGCATATGCAATTGTGTATGTTAAAAAGTGTTATAAATGTCAAAGGCATACTAATCTGATTCATTCCCTAGCTAAGACACTAAAACCAATGTTTACACCATAGCCATTTTCTACATGGGGCCTCAATCTCATTGGGAAAATAAACCCTACCTCATTTTATGTCCATAAACATATCATTACCACTACCAAATATTTCACTAACTGGGTTGAAGCTATGCCTCTCATGTGACTAGAAAATAAATTTCCAAATTCATCTTTAACCATCTCATTTGCCTCTATAGTACCCCATTTGACATTATATCTTATAATGGCACATCATTTAAGAATAAGGATGTAAATCACTATGTGTTGAATACAAAATTACTTAACATTTTTGTACCACCTATTACCCACAAGGTAATAGCCGATGAGAAATATCTAACAAAACCATTGTTAATATCATTAAAAATATTGTCAATGATGTCGATTATGATTGACACATCCAAATATTTTGTTCCCTCTAGGCATATTGCACCAATTACCATACCCTAATAGGAGCCACTCTATATTCCCTTATTTATGGCATTGAGGTCATTCTTCCCATTAAGTTCGATTCACATTCTTTTTGAATATCTTTGAAGCATGTCCTAGATGATGAAGATTACCAAATCAGCCACCTACAAGAGCTAGAGTTAGTTGATGAGAAATTCATGGTCATAGTCAATAGCCTTGAAGCATACCAAAATAGTCTTTATGGACACTATAACCAGTGGGTCAAACATAAAAAAATTGAACTTGGTGATCTTATTCTCAAATAAAACCAATAGAATACCATGTCTGAGAAGAAGCATAAGTGAATTTTTAAACCCAACTAGATAGGTCCATTCATCATTGTTGTAAACTATGGCTCCAGAGCATATAGGATTGCTACACTAGATGGTGATGAACTTTATGAGCTAATGAATATTATACACCTCAAGCATTAATTCACTTGAGAGACTTGATGCATTGTCTATGAGTCCCATTTATGTTATACGATAATATCAACATTATTATTTGTATCATACCATTCTATCATATAACATTCTATCATTCCTTTCCTATCGACTGAGTTGTTTTCACCCTCCCTACCCAACCCCTTTGACCTTAGTTCCATTATATTGGTTCTATGATCACTTTTAGCATGAAAATTATGATAAAATTTTAGAATTTGATTTATTATTATAAATAGAGGCCATATTTTGGATTAGTATGACATAGTTTAGCAGTTGCATCCTTTATTTCTTTTTTTTTTATACTAATTATTCTTGATTATAACTTGTTTTGGGAAAAATAGTGTTTCACCATCATGATACTAATTAAAAACACCTATGAGAAAATTAGTATCATTTACCTATGTTTTTATTTCCTAATTATAACCACCTATGGAAAAATTATGGATAACACTTGTTTATCATGCCTTGAAGTACCACCTTTCCATTCATATGTTTTACTATGTCATTTTATTACTTTTCCTAGTTTTTCAATTTGTTGCTACATATTCAAATTCCTCTAATTTAAGTTAAAACTATAGTGAATTGATGTCGTATCTTGGGATTATATATGTACCACTTGATTCATGTTGAGGTCATCTCAGTCACCCTTTTTCCATGCTCTCACTATTTTATGAGTAGTTTTAGTTTAAATGCTCTCATCATTTTATGAGCTTGGATAGTTTAGTATCTCATCATTCTCATTCTAATTGATATGCTTTGAGAATTCCAAAAACATTTGAAAAAATATCTAGAAAATAATCATCACCATTGAACACTTCTTTGCCTTAAGGATTCTAAGAACCCTATCTATTTCGAAAGAAACCACTTGTCATTTAGTTTCCCCATCCTTATTGGCCTCGCATCCCATGTTCTCACTATTTTATGAGTCCATTCCCATATTCCTTTCTAACATGAATTATGTTTTCTTTCTCATCATTTTATTCTATCTTATTTCCTAGGAGAACTACATTTGGCCCAAATTCTATGTTGGACCCTATATTCATGAAACTATGTAGGTAGCATCCATTTGTCTAGTGCATCTAGAGCCAACTCAGCCACCCACTTCATTTTCTTCTATTTCCCCCATTTTATTTATTTATTTATTTTATTGTCTCCTATAATCTAGGGGTAATGTGTGTCCTCTTGTTTGTTCTCTATTTATGCTAACATTGCACTTATCCATTGTTCATTTATGTTTCTTTTTATTATCTTTGTTTTGTTTTTGTTTTTTCTTTTCAAGGTGTTTTGTTTATTTGTTTGATTATTTACCTATTTGTTTGCTTTTTTGTTGTGCCTTGATTTAGTCTATATGTGTTCATTGGGTGATTCTTATGCATTATTCTTGAATCTATTTGCATTCATACGTCAACATTATCATCCTAGTTTTTACCATTGGTGCATTATTTTTTTATTAAGTATTGGATCACATGTTAGTAATTATGTATATTTTGGATAATTTCTCATGGTGTTTTATCATAATACCTATTGTCATGTGTTATAGTAAAAATTAGCTGAAGAAGTATACAAAGCACCAAAGCTAGAGTATTTTGTGGCACCCAAACAATTCTTGACCTACCCCACATCATACCTAAATGTAAAGTAATTTAATCATGAAATAATTTTAAATCCTTTCTAGTTAGTACATGCATCTCCCTATTAGCAAGTTGCCTAAATTCCTTTTTCTCTTCTATTCCAATTTTTCATATTCTTTGCCATCAATGGGATACCAATTATTATAACCACCTCTAGGTAAATCATTGTATATCATCCCACTTACATATGAATGATTCTAACTGCCTTTGGGAAAATCATTATGTGTCATCCCACCTATTAAGCTAATATTTATAACTGTCTATGGGCAAATCATTATGTTTAATCCTATCAAGAGGTTAATGATTATAAATACCTATGGGTAAATAATTATCTTTTTTATGCCCAAATGGGGCATATTTTTATTGTGAAAATTCTTATAACCACCTTTGGGAAAACCATTATCTCTATCCACCCATCTAGGGTAAGTTTTATCCAAACAATGGTTATAACCAACAATGGGTAAGTCATTGTTTTCCCTTTCATGATAAATCATTTTCATGGTACCCTAAGCCTTTGTTTATGATTATAACTACCTTTGGACAAATCCTTATCTTTTTTATCCTACTTATGCCAATTATTATAACCACCAATGGGTAAATCATCTTGTTTACCTACCCAATTGGGGTAGCACCATATGCCACTAATTATAACTACCTCTAGGCAAATCAATCTTTTCCACCCCAAATCATATTTTTGGTCCCATCATTTCCTCCTTTCGAGGGATTGCTCGCCAACCCCTTTTTGTTGACCACTCCCTTTAGGGGGCATATAAATTTCATCCATTTCCATTAAAGTCATAGGTCTACATGATATTTTCATTATTTGATAAGACATTATTATGCCTATAGATTACAACACCTTCTAAAATAGGTTAAAATTATAGACACCTAAAACTGACAACAATTGACCTTCAATCAGACTTTAGACTGATTCCTACCAACCATTGTAAATTAAGCCTAAAAATTATTGAACATCCTAAATTTTATTGCACATCATTCATAAAAGATCATAATCATGTTGATACATCCCTAATTAGGGTATCTTATCATATAAAATAATAACCTCTCATGGATTCATCCTTAATTGTGTTACGACATAACAATAGTCAATTTAGCCTATGGACCTATTAAGTGGGACACTTGCACACTTAAATCAAATCTTGGAAATGATAAAAGTTTAATCAGAGTTAATTAACATGTTAAACCAAATTAAATGCCTAGTTGAATAATCTATGTGAAATTAATTAATATCTAAACAAAGGAAATTCAAAAATTCAAAATATCCTAGCCTTTCATCATTGACTTTATGAGTTGTCAAGCTATTTAAAAATATCTTAAAATATCTAATTTTGAGAGCCATGCCTAGTAATTATAAATCATAATTACTTAAAAACTATTAACTCTACTAGGGTTATATTTGACTCACCAAATTTTAGTTTGAACCCATTCCAAGGCTTAATTTAACCATAAGTCACCTTGGGTGAGATTTAAATCCTTAGGCTATAAATATAATGCCATGCCAATTGAATTTTAAGCTCACATAATCCAAAGTTATAATGTCAATTTGAAAAGATACAAGCTTTTTAATAGTGTTATAATGCCAAAATATTGAGCCAAAGAAATTACAAGCCACATCAAAGCCAACGGTTACAAGGATAAAGGGAGCCAAAAAGCTTCATTTACCAAAGACTTATTGATGCACAAGCTGAGCAAGCCACTCAACAAATAATTTAGAGCTCCCAAGGAAGGTAAAAAATTTGTGTCTTTTATATTTTTATTGTGATTTCATTTCGCTCTTGTTACTAATCTCTCCCTAAGATGTAGGTTAAGAGTGTAAGTGTTACTGTGTTTCTATTTGAGTTTTATAACTTGAACTAACACTATACTAACCTCCCTTCTTAGATTCCTATGATCACAAATTCTTGATTGAATTCTTCCCTCTCACCTAATATACTACCAATTCACTATCTCCCATCGATTGTAGTAGCTTAAAACCTCTCTTCTTTTCCCATTTCATCCCATGAATGACGGCCTCATATTTTATTATGTTGTATGTGTAGCTAAATTGGAACCTTATGGAAGAAAAATATCTTTGTTTATAAGGAGAGACAAGCATGGCACATGCCCCACTTCTATTCTTTTACCTAGATCCATCAAATAATAACCTCCATACTCCATCATTATCTTCTCTTCTCTTAGGTTAGTAAGAGGTGGTATGATTACCTCCTCCTAATGCATATAGTATATCTCCAAGCCTTATTCTTCAATGCTCTTAAATGAATCATAGTCATTGTTATCTACACCCCACTCATCAAGAAGTAAGTCTGATATGCCTTCAAGTGGTTCAACTAGCTCTTGATCATTGGGGTGTTCATCTTCATCTATGATATTGTATTTGACATTGGACAAATTAGGAATGTGGGAATATAAATTTAACCTAGAGATACTCTCAAACTTGATGGTGACCTTTGTTATATACCTTATCCTAAATACCATATAAGACCAATCAAAAGAGAGAGCCTCATATTTTAGTGGTGACATCCCTATACAAACACAAGGAAAAATAAGGTGAGATATTAAACACTAAACCATATTAGGATATGTTACAATTAGGACAATAATCTAAGACAATTTTTAGGTCTTTAAGTATGCCAATAGTATTATTAGTGCACCCATCTAGTTGTAATACTCCCTTAGAATTAGGCTCATACCTTAATCCCAACTTTTCTATTATAGACATGGGCATGATAGATATGTTATCCCCATTATTTTTCATATATTTATGTACTAAGAAGTATCTTATGATGACAAAAAGATATAAAGGAGGGGGTTTATTTACCTTTGCTGGTTGGGGCTCATTAGGTTGATTGGTGTTGGTTAGGACTACACCCACTTTTCCTGCTTGCCTGTCCAAGATGTGAATTTTGGAAAAATCTTCTTGGAGGAGATATTTTTGTCTTAGAATGAGAAATGTGTCTCACATTGGTAAGGTGACATTATCCTTCTTCATATTATCCATAATACTAATATGAGAGATAGCAACCTTTAGATACAACTTAGGAGTAGTATTACTACTTGTGGCTTAAATGAATTGAGGTGTAAATACACCTTTGTAAGTCTTCCCCTTCACATATTTAACCTTCTAAATTGGTATATTTTTAGGGGATACATTTTGTACACTAATCTATTAAGATGTTTTATATGATGGAGGAACTATTCTCCCAACTTCTAAGTCATCACGTACTATCTTTTTGGCCCCATTATGGGATGTAATAGGGTTGTCTACCTTGGTTGAACCCCCAATTTGATTAGTTGCACATTATTTAAAATAATTTTCCCTTTCTTTTAAGTTGAAAAAAATAGTCTCTAATTGTGTCTTACTCCCACTCATTCCTTGTTGGTTTGACATTTTATATTGAGTCATGAAGTGAGTCTCTCCATGTTGCATAGAAGGGCCTTATTTATGTTGTGTAAAAGGTTGATTGTCTTATACAGGAAGATCTTGATTCTGATGCATAAGAGAGTTTTTACAAGCATCTCCACTTTGAATAATTAACATCTCATGAGACTTCCCCCATTGTGTATATCATTGACCTTCTTGAGCATAGTTGTTTTGAGTTAGAACTAGTGCTCTAAAAGTCCTATCAAAATTAGGATTGAAATTATTATAGGGCCTTGCTTGAGTGATCTACCCTTCACCTTAAGCATTAGGTTGATATGGAGTCTTATTTAATTGATAAGTCTCATAGGGACATTGATAAAGGGTTGGGTAAGGTCTATGAATTAGAAGTTGCACAAGGTCACTATCTTGTTGCTTTGTGCCTTAAGAAGCCCTTCAATTTTATCTAATCTATCTATGTGATTAGCATTTTCTTGATCATGGTTGGTTGGAATTGGTATGGGAGAAATGGTAGGCACATGAGGTTATATATATATATATATATATATATATATATATATATAAGAACAAAGGCATGAGGGGCCTTAGAGTAATCTTTTCTAATTGTATTAGACAATTTTCTACCCTTATTTCCACTTCATAGGCATCAACTTGTGTGTTCCCTCTTATGGATTGTATCATGACTACCACTTCAAAATTTAGGGATCTAAAATAGTACAAAAAGGCATATTTAGGAGTGGGTTTGATTACCATTATGATCATATCCCAAGTATTCTAGAACCTATAGTTAAAGTCCACCATAAACTCTTGAGGAACCCTTTTGATTGTGCTCAATCGGTCTACTAGAGAAAAGTGGTCACTTTTATCCTCAAAATGTTTGAATAGGTGTTCCCCAAACTCATCCCAAGTGTTTATATATGAATTTGATAAGAATCTATACCATTGAAGTGCCTTACCTCTAAATGAATTAGTTAATATCCTTATGTCTATAGTTTTGTGAGTCATATTGTGTACTAAGTAGAGGTTGGCTATGTCTACAATGTGTTAAATTGGAGTGGTAGAGTTTTCTCCTATGAATTATGGAATGATATTAAGTGAATTAGTAGGGATATAATAAAATTGGTTCAATTTGAAATGGATGTCATCATTGAAGGGAATAAAATATTGGTTTTTAGGCCTAACCATCAAAGGTGTAGGGGTTATAATAGTACTTTATTGAGTAGTATTAGGATAATTAAGGGGTGTAAGAGTAGGATTATACTTAGGGTACCTCTTTATCCTATAAAAATCCAAGGATAATTCAACAAACTCATCTTCTTTACCTTTTTATTAAGATCTTGTGACCACTTTTCGCATGAAATTTAACTACAAATCATCCACTAAAGTGTTTAAAGCTTGTTAAGATCACTAAATACTTTAATTATTTTATCCAATTTATTGAATCCTAGTCCAACCAGGTATGCTATAAATTATTATTAGTCTAGATTTCACCCTTGAGGTAGAGGTGTTTCAAACCTACCTCATCCATATGATACAATGGGATCACCTCTCGATGTGGTTAGCTAGTTGATGAGGTGAACCTCTAATTTTGGGGATAGCTCATCATGAATAATCTATTGGATTAATTCCTAAACCTATTAAATTTTTGATGAAACAAGATAAAGAGATACATGATCCAAATCCTCAACTAAGTGAGGTGATGCACCAACATGTTATATTTACTCTATTTAACCCTTTAGAACACTTATGAACTAGACAAGGAGTAGTGACTAAAACATATTCTCTAAGAGAATCCTAAGAATTATTACTTCACATAAATTTTATGGTATATGGTTGTAACTTGAAGGTGATTAATAAGAGGTTTGCTTCAAGACACTACTAATTAGATTTTACTTTAAGCACTGTCACTAGCACTTTCACATATCATATGATTTATTTAAGATAATTTCCTAGCAATTAAGTAATAAAAAGGACCTACAAAGGAAGATAAAACTCAAAACTTATGTAAATCAACAAGTATGAAAACAATAATCTAGCAGAGAGAATTTGAAATAGTCTTTATGTTGATTCAAAGGTTATAAGGTATAATTTGGGTAAAATTTATTCATACCCAATCGAAGGATGCATACAATGGAATTTTAATCTCAATTTATAGAACATGAAAAGGAGAGAGAATGGAATATGTCATTTAAGTGTGGAGGATATTTTATGGTGATCCTCATTTACTCAATAATCATTATAACATGCATAAGGATCTAATAGTTCCTTTATTTCTCCCATGCATTGGATTGGCTGCATAATGGCCTTCAATGAGAGTATGGCTTAGAAAATGGTCTAATGGAGGATATTTAAATATTTTTGACCACATTCAAATCATTATCACCCCAACCTAGTCAACCACATCCTTTCTTGGTAGTTACAACTGTGGCATTATGTTCTAATTGACCCTCATGAAGTATTAACTAGCTTACCTCTCTCTTTTGCATGCCAACAAGGCTTAAGAAACTACCCCATCATCCATAATGATAAATTTTCATGCTCACATCCATGAAAAAATTATGAGGATGTTCATGACCCTGTGTTTAATCCCTTATCATCCCTCTATTCTAATAAACATATCTCTTAGTTGACCCAATATGCCTAATAGGTAGCTAGGCCTAACCAATTAGCATTAGTTTCTTGGATGGCCATGAGAATTTCATAAAAACTTAATAATGTATAAATTACCAGGTTTATGGTCTAAAAAATCATATCACACCATGACCTATGCCTTTAAAATAGTGTACACCTACAACTCTTGTTCATTTAAGTGACTAGGTCACATTTCACTAGCATTTTTAGACTACCTCATTAGTCCAGGCCTATAAAAGCATTTGAAAGAGGAATTAAGAGTATTTTATGACATTATATGGTGTAATACACTCCAAACCATACTATTTAATTATTTTAAATCATTCATATAGCTATGTGCCTTGGATTCATCACTAAATCTTTCAAAAATAGGGTTCTTGTACATCTGTATAACTATCTGTACAAACCAATTTCTTGAAAAGAACCCTTTTAGAGTTCACAATGTGATTCAAGTGTCATAAATACCAATTCAATGCATTTTAGTTTGAATTCTCAAGATCTTTCCCATCAAGCTTCTATTAGGGTTTTAGAGAGGTTTACAGAGGTTTAGACTCTCAACAATAGTTCATAAAGGTTATGCCTTAAAATTATGAAATAATTACACTAAATTATATTAAAAATTCCCATCAACCTTACCCACATGGTCATAACTCCATGTAAATCCTTCATACAATTTTGAGCACAAGAAAGTGCTCCTTGGGTGACTATTCTACATTCTTTGCACTCTTAAGGCAATTTTGGACCAAAATGGCCAATTTTGATCTCTCCTCTATAAACCAATGATTATTTCACATCTAAAAATCCCTTAAATAAACTTAATGTTATTTTTAGGTCCTATCAACCCTTTCTTATCCTCTGACTTCAGTCTCCAAGTAGTAATGCTTTAAGAAGAGTATTAGGCAAATATACCTAATGATAGTGTTTATTTTTTTTGATCTCAAAGGGATTTATCTAATAAATTTTCCACATATATGAGTATGTAACCTAACCCCTATATCCCTTGGATCACTTATTTTTTATTTCTTAACCACTTGCTTCCTCCTTCACAATGTTCATCATCAACTAATTAGATATTTAGGCATGTTTGTAGATGACCATCAGATGAACTAGTTTGAGGACTATAATTTTACCTTGAGACCTCTAAATAAAAATTTATTTTAATCTTACCACATATACCTAAGGCCAAAAATGTCTCTAACATACTCCCTCAGGTGTCACCTAGTCCAATTCTATGAGAAACATTCAAAACTGCACTCTTTAGGCCTATAGTTATCCTCTCTAGGCTTGATCCATACTCTATACACTTTGAATGTGCTAATTATTGACTCATTTATGTTCCCATCAGACTTTATAATACCATAAAAACCATTCCAAGGTCAAAATTTGCATTTAAGTTTGTTAAGAAACACATATTCTCCATTAGGCCACTATAAGAGGTTTAAGAAGGGTTTAGAGACTACACTAGTATTTAAAATGATTCATATGATTAGGGGGACTAACCCATAGAAAAATTCCTATAAAACTCAATAAAAACACCCTATATCATCTAAAAATGTCATCCAATCCCATACAACTTCTCCTATAATTACCATGTAAAACTATGCCCTTTTCGAGTTCTAAAATAGTGTAAAATAGTGTTTCTAAGGTGGTTGGGTTCTTATAAATGATTCATAGATCTGAGGGGTTTAATGAGGGAATAAATTTTAGGATTATTAATTATATATCCCCATCCACATTTCCTAATTATCTCATATCCCCATGTAACATCTTCGTATAGTTTTATGCATAAGAAGATGACTAAAGTTGACTACCCAACCTAATTGAGAGATCAAGAGAGGTGCATTTTCTCAAGGAGGTGTGAAAGAATTTATGTTTTGGTTATAACACCTCTTATTGGTATGTGACACCCCACATAAGCAAATACCATGATTTATCTTCTTTATCAACCCTTCAAACTCTTTTCATACCACTCATGCTCTTACCCAAGGTTTGTAGGCTTCATGGCACATTTGACCCTACAAGTATATAAGTGAATATTTTCCATATTTCCCAAGTTAAAAACCCATGTAATTACCTTGTGACATTTCCATCACCCTCTTATGATGTTTTATAACCTAAAACACTCCCCAAACATACAAATTTCCTTCATTTTCCATGTGCAGGCATGTACATGCCTATTTAGGTCTACTAGGCCTAATTATCCTATCAAGGATCTTCAATTGTTACAAAGGGCCAAATCATTAAATTGATACTAATAAATCTTATAAAATTATTAAATATACCTTATGTTCTCTCTTTCAATTCACCTCCATGCATGGTTCCTCACACTTTTGCTCTTATTTATGACCCTACCTATAGGTGTTCAATTAGGTCTACCTAAATGAGATATACATACATCCTCCTTTCTTGGTTGGAATTTTAGACTTCATTGAGTATTAAAACATGACACATAGGGTATTAATATTCTCCTAGACATTTTTAATCTTTTATCAAGTTTACTCATAACTCAGTCACCTTGTAACCTTGACTATGTGTGAAAGGTGAGAGGTGAGGTGTCTTATTGAAGTGAGTCTTATACAACCATTTTTGTATTTTTTATCATGCTTCCATGTTTCACATTGTTCATATTATACATTTTCTCACCTTAAAACAAGACTCCTTTTCTCACATGTTCTCCATCTATAGTCAGGTTTGTAGATGTTCAACTTTATTCTCTTGACTGTGTGTGAGATTAAAATTAAGGTTTCCTTCTTCATGGAATATGGGGTTTCTTACATAGGTCATAAATTTATTATCAAATCCTATATACCTCCTCAAACCATCACTCCATTATTGTTTCATCAATCTTGCAACCATAGTCCTATGTGTGTAATAGGAGTCTTGATTAAGCCTATTATCGTGGGGTGAATTGATGGTGTTGATATTTGTTTGACCCTGATATCTCCATATCCCATGCTTATTCATAGGTCCCTATGACTCCCCATGACTCATAAATGCCTTATATACCCCATCCCAATAGCTAATTCTTTAATTATTTAGTTTGTATGATAGGTTTGTAGGTGCCCAAATGAGAGTCTACCTCTCTAGGTTATGGAATGAGTTATTATCATGAGGAGTGAGGAATACAAGATTCATTCACATGTAATAATAACCATATGGAAACCATTAAATTTTATATAGTTTCCTAATGATCCTCATCAACTATCAACCATGACACTCTTTGCTCACACTTGCAATGGAGGTCAAACAACATAGGAATTCACACTTAAAGATAGGATCTTGAAAGAGTTTAATATCCATTGATGACACCTTTATGCTTGAGAGGTAAAGAATAATTTAATGGTTCCAAGAAACCCATAAAATCATCAAACCAATCCTCACTTACATATTCATTCTTTGAAGGCTATACAACATTAAGAAATCACTGCTTACAACCTACAACTTGTGACAACATGAAGGTTTCTTACTCCCATGAGCACACACATGTGAAATAGTGGTGAGGGGTGCAGTGGTTGGACCTTTAACACTTATATAATACATATAAAACCACCAATTTCACAAGATAAGTTAGAAATTCACTAAAATCATTCAAAGATTAACCTTGTGTAGATGCAGAAGATAACTTTGGTTGCCTGGGATCTTAACATTTTTTCATAAATCATGGGGCATCAATCTATAAAATAATGCCAAGGATTGGAAGGCCATTATACCCCATTCATCTATCCAAGATCTCAAGTTACCATTTTTATCTCTTATATACATACTAAAAAATAACCTAAATGGATTTCTAAGGATACCAAGATGAGCGATGGAGATCAAAGGGATCGAATTTTGACCTTTCTAACTCTAAAACTCATGGATTTTCTTTTTTGATGCCCAAAATGAGTTCCCCCTAAAGATACATGACCTCTTCCAATCTTGACTATATTGTATGGGTTATTAAAAGCTTTAAAACACCTGAAAGACACCACTTTCCTACATTTTCTCATGTTTGGAATATTAAAATGCTATTGGTGGGTAGGAGGAGGAAAATGAGGAGTCAAAAATGTGTTCAAAATAGGGAGTACAAGTGGAGGGAATGTGAAAAGTCATTTTTTCATTTGTGTAGGCCCCTTTGGTGGTGAATAAAAGCATTTGAATTATAAAAGAAGATCCTTTTGCATATGAAACCACTCTATAATGTCATTATGATGACAATGAGACCCCTTTAAATGAATCTTACCTTTTATAATTATTTAATGGTTTTCTAAGGGCCATAATAATATTGTTCCATAGTGTGAATACCATTTAAAGGCAACATGCATGATCTAAAGTGAAATATAAATTTAAGGTTACCTTATCATTTTCTAAAAGACCTTAAAACATTCTAAGTCTTTAAACAAAGTTATCACATTCTCTTCATACTAGCTCTAATATTCTGATTTTGCCAAATTTTGTAGTTTATCAACATGTTTAGATGGATTCATAACTAGCCATGAGTTGTAACACTTGAGTCATCTTCACATGAGTGATTTAGAGCATTAGGACCATCTCAAGAATTTTTATGGACTTTTATACATAGCTAACACAAAATGAACATTTGACACAAGCTCAAACAAGGTGAGAAGATGTCCACCATGACATTCCCTTATATAGCACACCACTTGAACATGTTGCCTCTAACTTTCTAAGGATAACCTCCCTCCTTTTTTATTAACAAGACAACTTACTAGACATAATAAGGTGAAAAATAATAGGCTTAGGTGTTAATTTAGCATATGTTTATCCTTTCTAATCCCAAGGGAAGGAAAAAGTCAATAGGAATGTGTAGAAGGAGAGAGAGAGAGAAATAAGAAGTTTTTTAGGCAACAAATTTGACAAGTTATAAATTGAGAATGGAAAAATTTATTGAGAGAAAATTTGACTTTCAAAATAAGAAAATATATTGCACTCTATAGGTTTAAAATACATAATCATATCCTTAGAGATATGAAACATACTCTAGAAATTTATTGAACTATGATAATAGAAATGAATAACCCTCTATATTTTATTATCAATACTATTGAACATTATCATTAATTAATGGAGACTCTATTTATCATTGTCATTATGTGTTGAGATTTGGTATTTAATGTTGTCATTGATGTCAAAGTTTCTTATGAAGATGCATGAAGATGCATGGTTATTTCATTGATGTCAATCTAATATCATTAATTTCAAAGGTTTTTATGAAAATGCTTGGTCAATTAATCCTTGAGGTATGTATATAAATGATTTTTTTTGTCAGCATAATGAATGTTGTTATTTGAATAGTAGTGATGTGTGCTAGCAAATTTAGTGTTGTTGTTATATGAAGAGCAGTAATGTGAAAGTATTGTCTAAAGAATGAGAGTAATATCATTGAAGATCATTGATTAAATAAAAGTCAATATAGTAAATGTAAATCATATTTTAATGCTTTATCTAGACCTTGTGATATGTTATTCATAGGTGGCATGATGAAATGAGTGAGCTCTAAAGAAGAAGTATTGTGATCTAAAGATCAATATAAGCAGTTTTAAAGATGATCCAAATGAGATACAAAGATGAGAATCTTATAAATAACACTTGACAATGTTTGAGCATGAGAGAGGTTGCTTTAATTTGTTAATGAGATTTGAGAGCCTTATAATTGATTAAAATGTTAGCTCTAAAGATCTATGTTTGCAGCTTAAAGATTCTAAGAATATCCTAGTCGAGCTCCAAAGATTTATAAGTAACTCTGAATAAGTTAAGTTGAAGTTATAAAAAATAATCAGTGTATAAAGTTGTTTAAGCATACACAAGGTATATTGAAACATAGGAGAGATTTAAGGTGAAGCTTATAGAATGGCTAGAATATCATATTCAAGGCCTAATAAGATTTACAAGTCAAGTCTTAGAAATAAAGAAGACAGATGGTGATTAGATGAGGTAATAAGATCAACTTCCATGACATGGATGAGAAAGTGAATAATTACAAAGGTGAGTCAAGTTGTTTTAGGAATGTGCATGAGTTTTCAAGGCTTGGTTTGCAAGAAGTGCTTGAAAAGTATTTCAAGGTTTCTCAAATGCACATAATGAAGAGTTGTCTACTCAACAAGGTTTTCTCAGTTCTCATCATCATGTGTAGCATCTTCATGATATCATAAGATATTCATGGTAGATAAGTAACGGTTATAGCTCAAAGTTCTAAACATTGGTTTTTAGAAAGAGGAGCTAAGTTTTATGAATGATCATTAAGATTAGAAGATGGTCTAAACCCTAATAAAACCCTAATAGTGACTTGATGTTGGATATCTTGTTATAAAGAGCTCATAATAGTTTGATATGATTAGACAAGTGATTGGAGATTGAATAAAACTCTCCTAGGCATCTCCAAGTATGAGTGGTTTCTCAAGTGAGTGAGTAGACCCTACAAGAAAGTGATTATCTTTTGGATATTTATTATAGCAAATAGATTTGACAAATTCAAAGTTGGTAAGTGGATAAAGATCAAAGTGTGAGACTTTTATTTATTTTTCATTAATATTTATGGATAGGTTCCAGGTCTTAGGTGTGTAAAGTTGGTGATAGACCTAGTGTTGCAGACTATAAAGAACTCAGATAAAAGTGAGAAAGATGAATCCTAATGTGTTTTCATGTAAGATTAATGCATTAAAATGTATGATGATGTTTTTTGGGTATTTAATTATCTATATATGATTTTTAAAATCTTTTAAGTTAGTGTAAAAGGTTGAAACATTGAATCCAAATAACTTATTTGACTGAGTAGAGTTTGTGAAAGAGCAGGTCAAAATATTGGTATGTAAAAACAATAGTTTTCATTAGAGATCATGATCTGATTAGTTAAGGTTACTATAAATATGTTATAAAATCCTATTAATGTATTTAAATCCCTTGAATATACTCGATCATGTGTCATATGTTCATGTTTCCTTGATTGTGTTTTAGAGTCAGTTGGCAATTCTGAGTGAACATCTTGTAGAGAAGTGTTTCAACTTGTTTACCCTGAGTTGAAGCATCAAAATAAGATTTTGATAACCCTAATGTCATGAGGATTTTGAATATATATTTTTTTCATGGTTATTTGGAAAAATTAAGTATATGCCTTAGTTTTTTAAGATAGAGTTTTTGTATATGCACGGGCTTTTTATATGTAGTGATTTGAGAAAGACTTTAAGTGGTGATTGAATCTAAGATGTGTTTTAGACCTAAATTAAAGTTGGATAAGGTATATTAGAGTGTAATATGATGTGTTCCTACTATGTGAGATGTTTTTATATTCTTTAATAAAGATAAAAGGGTAATGTGTTGTAAAGAGGGCATATTAGGTCTCCATAAGCCTAAAAGAAGAGTAAGGGCTCATTGATGTATAGCCAACCTATTATAATGATTGATTCATGATTAAGGAATTTTATTTTAATATGCTAAGACCTATTTATTTCTAACTTAATTTATTTGAATGTGTGGCTAACTAAGAAGGATGTGATCAAATGACTTATATAATAGCAAGGTAGTTTAGGCCTATTTGGTATGCTTAGAGGATGCTAAGTGTGGAAGAACAGAAGAGGATAAGAAAATGATATACATAAATGATAAGTATAATTATGTAATTTATAATATCATATAAATATCATGAATATATAAAATAAGTTCTACATATGAGGATCAAGGTTAGAAGACCCAATCAAGCCATGAAGAGGGCTAGTTGAGTGAAGAGGTCTAAAAGCTAGTTTGAGAGGGACAAAAGTGAGAGAAGAGCTGAAGGAATAGATCATCATATATTTTAAAAGAAATGAGGGTTTATTAAAGTGATAAAATAATCAGGTGGTTGAGTTGGTGTTGAGTCATTTAGGGGGTTGGTTCCTCCATGAAAGTAGGTGCTTGTTAAAACCCTAGCTAAGTTGGTGCTAAGCTAGTTGGGGTTGGTACTCCATGTGAAGTTTGTTATTCACTATATGTTGATGTTTATCTTATAACATTGTATTCCATTTAATTCATTAATGGGTTTTATTCCACCTGAGTATTTCCCACATACATGTTATGTTCATGTTTTTCATGCTCTTATGATTTGATGCTTAAGTTTGCTAAAGATATACATGCTTGTTAGAATGGTTCATGTATGGTTAAGTATAATTGAATAATTTTTTTTTAAGAATGATTCACTGCCCCCCCCCTTTTAGTCATATTTTTGCTAATAAGTAGTATCATAGCATGTCTTTTGTAGTAGGATTGACAACCTAAAGGAGATCCTAAAAATCAAGGATGACTAATAGGCAAGCTCAAGGTGGTTTATCTACCATTAAGGCTCTACTATTCAATGGATCTAATTATGCCTTTTATAATTTCATAATTAAGATATATATGATGTTAAAAGGACATGATATTTGTTATTTATCTATGTATGGCTATATTACACCTCTAATTCTATCAATAAATGTAGTAGGTTAGAAGGCTAGTGAAAATAACTCTAGGGAAATGAATACCATTCTATGTGGCCTATCATAGGTAGATCTTGTAAAATTTATGCATTATTTTTCAGACAAATACATATGGGACAAAAAAAATACCATCTATGAAGGAGGCACCAAAGTGAATATGGCCAAGTTGTAGACCCATAAAAGATAGTTTGAAATCATGAGGATGAAACTATTGTATCCTACCTATTAAGGGTTGATGAAGTTGTCAATATCATTAGAGGATTGGGAGAAGAAGTGAAAGAGTATACTATTGTCCAAAAGGTGTTGAGATCACTCACTCCTAAGTTTAACTATAAAGTATCTGTAGTAGAAGAGATGCAAGATTTAGAAAAGCTAGAGATGGATGGGCTTCATGGCATCTTGACTACCTATGAGATGAGATCAAATGAAGGAAGACCTCCCAAGAAGGAAGCTAATTTCAAGATCACTTTTAAGTATGTAAATATTGGTCACTTTGAAACCAAATGTACTAAAAAGAAATGTGGCATAAGGAAGAACATGATGGAGATGATATAAAATCCTATAAGTCTAAAAATAACAAGAGAGTTCAAGAAGAATGAAGGAAAGGGTTATTTAAGAATAAGAAGATTTTTTATACCAAATAAGATAGTTCATTAGATGTAAGTGATTTAGATACATCTAATAGTGATGATGGAAATAATGAATCTAAATATGATAACAATGAATCTCTATTCATAGGCATAGAATTAGACAATGAGGGTTATTCAATGGGAAAGGCCTCATGATTGATTTAGAATTAGAAGATGAAGTATACTATGATAGTGAGGAAGGAGAATCTAAATTAGACCTTGAGGTAGAGCTTTAAAGTTGCCTAGAAGAGTTTAAACTTGTGAATAAGAAGAATAAGAAATTAAAGTCATTAGTTTAGGACTATAAGGAGTAGATCTGATTATTTGAGGAAAGGCTAAGCAAAACTTCCAATGAGTATGAAGAGATCATCCAAAAAGTTGAAACCTAGATAGATATTGTGGAAGCAAGCCTAAAGGCTAAAGAGGATGATTGGATAAGGTATAAAAATGAAATAAAATATTTAAAAACAAAGTTGGATCAAGCACCTAGAAAGGTGAAGAGTTTTGTGAAATTTTGAAAAGAGCACTAAGGCACTAAATGATATTTTAAGAAGTCAAAAGTCTGTAAGTGACAAGATAGGTCTTGGATTTAAAGAAGGCATCTCAATTTGAAAATAAGAATATTAAAGATAAGAATGTCAACATGAAAATACCCATCAGACAGCCTAATGCTACAAGGTATGCTAGTTAATTTAATGGTTACTATTTTACATGTAGTCAATTTGGTTATAGAGCAAGAAAATGTAGAAAACCCTCAAAAAATGAGTACTCATGAAACTATAAAAGCAGAATAAATTGGCCAAAGGGAGATCACAATAATCATCATTTAAATGGCATTTATAATGTGTTATGTTATAGCTATCATAAAGTATGACACATTGTAAAATTATATCCTAACAAAGTTAGAAGATCATCATGTCAAAGCAAGAAGTTTAAAGATCTTAGAGTGAAAGAAAGAAGGCAAATGAATGTATGGAAAAAAAAAGTTGTAAAGATAATCCATGATTAGTATACAAGCTCAAGTGGACTACTTGTTGAGATAAATTATACCTAAGGTGAGAAATAAAGTAATGAATATCAAAACACTTGTTATCTACATGTGTTGATAAGCCAGTCAAAGAAAAGAGGAAGGATGATAATGTTGATGATTAGATCAAAGCCATAGTGCCAATCAAGTATAGAATAATGTTGAAGAATATTTAGTCTTATGAAAATAATATGGATATTTGGGAATCTCTTGAGATTATCTTGTTCTATATCCCTATGAAAAAGGGTGGCTCCATTAAGCTTCATGGATACATTCTTATATCAACAGAAGCATGAGAGTATAGTTAAATAAGGTTTATTTTTAGAAGATTTAAGGTTATATATATTGTAATAAAGGATATGAATATGGATATTATCCATTCCTGTGTTGATAGATATGTGGTTTGAAGTATAGAAAGTAACATGATGAGAGATCTAAGATTGGTATCAAGTATCTGAAGTCAAAATATGTAGACAATTGGTATATGAGAATTAATCTTTTGATATCTATTTATATCATAAGTTGATCTTTATCTATGAAGACAAAAGGTAATTTTATATTTCTATAGTTGGTATCAAGTAGGGTATAGCCATGTGTATAGTCAAGAGTTTGGTATCTTCTTCAGGATGTCAAGAAAGGTATGTAATCCAAGTTACTATTAATTTTATAGAAGATATGCTTGGTCTAAGGGGAGCTTGGTAGCTCTGAGTTCTTTGTTAATAAAGTCATTAATTTTTGATATGTATGAAGTTAAGGAGAGATTATGTTTTAGATACTTCATAGACACTATTTTCTAAGCTTTCAATGAATTAGCTAGAAGACTACCCTGATTGAAAGAATCTTCTAAGAATGGTTGTCATAGTTTCTAAAGATTGTGTGCCATCTAGTGTCTTTAAGAGATTGCATTAGCTTAAAGGGGGAAATTGTGATTTTAGTAGTTGTAATTGTTAACAAAATCATGGTAGATGCTTCGTCTAAGGAGGAGCTATTCAATTTATTAACTAAGCTTGATCTATGTTGAAGTGGTCTTGTAATTTAAGATCATTATGAAAGAGATGAATAATTTTGAAAGATATTTATTTTTGATGTATAAGGGGGGAAAGATCATAAAAGATAATAAAGGAGAGAAATATAAAAAAAAGTATGAGAAAAGGGGCAAGATTAGATGGGGAGAAAGAAAAGACAAGAACCAAGTATAATAGATGATTGCCATCAAGAGTGATTGACATAGTTTTTTTTAGGGTGTTTTCCATCAATGGAAAAGGGGGATATTATTTAAAATTGTCATTAATTAAGGGAGAGTTTATTGAGAATTATAATTATGTGTTGAGATTTGGTATTTAATGTTGTCATTGATTTCAAAGGTTCTTATGAAGATGCATGGTTATTTCATTGATGTCAATTTAATATCATTAATATCAAAGGTTCTTTTGAAAATGCTTGGTCAAGTAAGCCTTGAGGTATGTAAATGAATGAGTTATGTTGATAGCATAATGAGTGTTATTGTTATTTGAAGAGAAGTGATGTGTGCCAACATAGTTAGTGTTGTTATTATATGAAGAGTAGTAATGTGAAAGTACTATCTGAAGAATGAGAGTAATATCATTAAAGATCATTGAGTAAATACAGGTCAGTATAGAAAATTTAAATCATCTTTTAATTATTTATTTAGACCTTGTGAGATGGTATTTTTAGGTGGCATGGTGAGAAATAAAGTAATGAATATCAAGAACACTTGTTATCTACATGTGTTGATAAGCCAGTCAAAGAAAAGAGGAAGGATGATAATGTTGATGATTAGATCAAAGCCATATTGCCAATCAAGTTTAGAATAATGTTGAAGAATATTTAGTCTTATGAAAATAATATGGATATTTGGGAATCTCTTGAGATTATCTTTTTCTATATCCCTATGAAAAAGGGTGGCTCCATTAAGCTTCATGGATAAATTCTTATATCAACAGAAGCATGAGAGTATAGTTAAATAAGGTTTATTTTTAGAAGATTTAAGGTTATATATATTGCAATAAATGATATGAATCTAGATATTATCCATTCTTGTGTCGATAGATATGTGGTTTGAAGTATAGAAAGTAACATGATGAGAGATCTAAGATTGGTATCAAGTATCTGAAGTCAAAATATGTAGACAATTGGTATATGAGAATTAATCTTTTGATATCTATTTATATGATAAGTTGATCTTTATCTATGAAGACAAAAGGTAATTTTATATTTCTATAGTTGGTATCAAGTAGGGTATATCCATGTGTACAGTCAAGAGTTTGGTATCTTCTTCAAGATGTCAAGAAAGGTATGTAATCCAAGTTACTATTAATTTTATAGAAGATATGCTTGGTCTAAGGGGAGCTTGGTAGCTCTGAGTTCTTTGTTAATAAAGTCATTGCTTTTTGATATGTATGGAGTTAAGGAGAGATTATGTTTTAGATACTTCATGGACACTATTTTCTAAGCTTTCAATGAATTAGCTAGGACAGTACCCTGATTGAAAGAATGTTCTAAGAATGGTTGTCATAGTTTCTAAAGATTGTGTGCCATCTAGTGTCTTTAAGAGATTGCATTAGCTTAAAGGGGGAAATTGTGATTTTAGTAGTTGTAATTGTTAACAAAAGCATGGTGGATGCTTGGTCTAAGGAGGAGCTATTCAATTTATTAACTGAGCTTGATCTATGTTGAAGTGGTCTTGTAATTTAAGATCATTATGAAAGAGATGAATAATTTTGAAAGATATTTATTTTTGATGTATAAGGGGGGAAAGATCATAAAAGCTAATAAAGGAGAGAAATATGAAAAAAAGTATGAGAAAAGGGGCAAGATTAGATGGGGAGAAAGAAAAGACAAGAACCAAGTATAATAGATGATTGCCATCAAGAGTGGTTGACATAGTTCTTTTGAGGGTGTTTTCCATCAATGAAAAAGGGGGATATTATTTAACATTGTCATTAATTAAGGGAGAGTTTATTGAGAATTATAATTATGTGTTGAGATTTGGTATTTAATGTTGTCATTAATTTCAAAGGTTCTTATGAAGATGCATGGTTATTTCATTGATGTCAATTTAATATCATTAATATCAAAGGTTCTTTTGAAAATGCTTGGTCAAGTAAGCCTTGAGGTATGTATATGAATGAGTTATGTTGATAGCATAATGAGTGTTATTGTTATTTGAAGAGAAGTGATGTGTGCCAACATAGTTAGTGTTGTTATTATATGAAGAGTAGTAATGTGAAAGTACTATCTGAAGAATGAGAGTAATATCATTAAAGATCATTGAGTAAATACAGGTCAGTATAGAAAATTTAAATCATCTTGTAATTATTTATTTAGACCTTGTGAGATGGTATTTTTAGGTGGCATGGTGAGAAATAAAGTAATGAATATCAAGAACACTTGTTATCTACATGTGTTGGTAAGCCAGTCAAAGAAAAGAGGAAGGATGATAATGTTGATGATTAGATCAAAGCCATAGTGCCAATCAAGTCTAGAATAATGTTGAAGAATATTTAGTCTTAAGAAAATAATATGGATATTTGGGAATCTCTTGAGATTATCTTGTTCTATATCCCTATGAAAAATGGTGGCTCCATTAAGCTTCATGGATACATTCTTATATCAACAGAAGCATGAGAGTATAGTTAAATAAGGTTTATTTTTAGAAGATTTAAGGTTATATATATATATATATTGCAATAAAGGATATGAATATGGATATTATCCATTCCTGTGTCAATAGATATGTTGTTTGAAGTATATAAAGTAACATGATGAGAGATCTAAGATTGGTATCAAGTATCTGAAGTCAAAATATGTAGACAATTGGTATATGAGAATTAATCTTTTGATATCTATTTATATCATAAGTTGATCTTTATCTATGAAGACAAAAGGTAATTTTATATTTCTATAGTTGGTATCAAATAGGGTATAGCCATGTGTATAGTCAAGAGTTTGGTATCTTCTTCAGGATGTCAAGAAAGGTATGTAATCCAAGTTACTATTAATTTTATAGAAGATATGCTTGGTCTAAGGGGAGCTTGGTAGCTCTGAGTTCTTTGTTAATAAAGTCATTAATTTTTGATATGTATGGAGTTAAGGAGAGATTATTTTTTAGATACTTCATAGACACTATTTTCTAAGCTTTCAATGAATTAGCTAGGACAGTACCCTGATTGAAAGAATGTTCTAAGAATGGTTGTCATAGTTTCTAAAGATTGTGTGCCATCTAGTGTCTTTAAGAGATTGCATTAGCTTAAAGGGGGAAATTGTGATTTTAGTAGTTGTAATTGTTAACAAAAGCATGGTGGATGCTTGGTCTAAGGAGGAGCTATTCAATTTATTAACTGAGCTTGATCTATGTTGAAGTGGTCTTGTAATTTAAGATCATTATGAAAGAGATGAATAATTTTGAAATATATTTATTTTTGATGTATAAGGGGGGAAAGATCATAAAAGCTAATAAAGGAGAGAAATATGAAAAAAAATATGAGAAAAGGGGCAAGATTAGATGGGGAGAAAGAAAAGACAAGAACCAAGTATAATAGATGATTGCCATCAAGAGTGGTTGACATAGTTCTTTTGAGGGTGTTTTCCATCAATGAAAAAGGGGGATATTATTTAACATTGTCATTAATTAAGGGAGAGTTTATTGAGAATTATAATTATGTGTTGAGATTTGGTATTTAATGTTGTCATTAATTTCAAAGGTTCTTATGAAGATGCATGGTTATTTCATTGATGTCAATTTAATATCATTAATATCAAAGGTTCTTTTGAAAATGCTTGGTCAAGTAAGCCTTGAGGTATGTATATGAATGAGTTATGTTGATAGCATAATGAGTGTTATTGTTATTTGAAGAGAAGTGATGTGTGCCAACATAGTTAGTGTTGTTATTATATGAAGAGTAGTAATGTGAAAGTACTATCTGAAGAATGAGAGTAATATCATTAAAGATCATTGAGTAAATACAGGTCAGTATAGAAAATTTAAATCATCTTGTAATTATTTATTTAGACCTTGTGAGATGGTATTTTTAGGTGGCATGGTGAGAAATAAAGTAATGAATATCAAGAACACTTGTTATCTACATGTGTTGGTAAGCCAGTCAAAGAAAAGAGGAAGGATGATAATGTTGATGATTAGATCAAAGCCATAGTGCCAATCAAGTCTAGAATAATGTTGAAGAATATTTAGTCTTATGAAAATAATATGGATATTTGGGAATCTCTTGAGATTATCTTGTTCTATATCCCTATGAAAAATGGTGGCTCCATTAAGCTTCATGGATACATTCTTATATCAACAGAAGCATGAGAGTATAGTTAAATAAGGTTTATTTTTAGAAGATTTAAGGTTATATATATATATATATATATATATATTGCAATAAAGGATATGAATATGGATATTATCCATTCCTGTGTCAATAGATATGTTGTTTGAAGTATATAAAGTAACATGATGAGAGATCTAAGATTGGTATCAAGTATCTGAAGTCAAAATATGTAGACAATTGGTATATGAGAATTAATCTTTTGATATCTATTTATATCATAAGTTGATCTTTATCTATGAAGACAAAAGGTAATTTTATATTTCTATAGTTGGTATCAAATAGGGTATAGCCATGTGTATAGTCAAGAGTTTGGTATCTTCTTCAGGATGTCAAGAAAGGTATGTAATCCAAGTTACTATTAATTTTATAGAAGATATGCTTGGTCTAAGGGGAGCTTGGTAGCTCTGAGTTCTTTGTTAATAAAGTCATTAATTTTTGATATGTATGGAGTTAAGGAGAGATTATTTTTTAGATACTTCATAGACACTATTTTCTAAGCTTTCAATGAATTAGCTAGGACAGTACCCTGATTGAAAGAATGTTCTAAGAATGGTTGTCATAGTTTCTAAAGATTGTGTGCCATCTAGTGTCTTTAAGAGATTGCATTAGCTTAAAGGGGGAAATTGTGATTTTAGTAGTTGTAATTGTTAACAAAAGCATGGTGGATGCTTGGTCTAAGGAGGAGCTATTCAATTTATTAACTGAGCTTGATCTATGTTGAAGTGGTCTTGTAATTTAAGATCATTATGAAAGAGATGAATAATTTTGAAAGATATTTATTTTTGATGTATAAGGGGGGAAAGATCATAAAAGCTAATAAAGGAGAGAAATATGAAAAAAAGTATGAGAAAAGGGGCAAGATTAGATGGGGAGAAAGAAAAGACAAGAACCAAGTATAATAGATGATTGCCATCAAGAGTGGTTGACATAGTTCTTTTGAGGGTGTTTTCCATCAATGAAAAAGGGGGATATTATTTAACATTGTCATTAATTAAGGGAGAGTTTATTGAGAATTATAATTATGTGTTGAGATTTGGTATTTAATGTTGTCATTAATTTCAAAGGTTCTTATGAAGATGCATGGTTATTTCATTGATGTCAATTTAATATCATTAATATCAAAGGTTCTTTTGAAAATGTTTGGTCAAGTAAGCCTTGAGGTATGTATATGAATGAGTTATGTTGATAGCATAATGAGTGTTATTGTTATTTGAAGAGAAGTGATGTGTGCCAACATAGTTAGTGTTGTTATTATATGAAGAGTAGTAATGTGAAAGTACTATCTGAAGAATGAGAGTAATATCATTAAAGATCATTGAGTAAATATAGGTCAGTATAGAAAATTTAAATCATCTTGTAATTATTTATTTAGACCTTGTGAGATGGTATTTTTAGGTGGCATGGTGAGAAATAAAGTAATGAATATCAAGAACACTTGTTATCTACATGTGTTGGTAAGCCAGTCAAAGAAAAGAGGAAGGATGATAATGTTGATGATTAGATCAAAGCCATAGTGCCAATCAAGTCTAGAATAATGTTGAAGAATATTTAGTCTTAAGAAAATAATATGGATATTTGGGAATCTCTTGAGATTATCTTGTTCTATATCCCTATGAAAAATGGTGGCTCCATTAAGCTTCATGGATACATTCTTATATCAACAGAAGCATGAGAGTATAGTTAAATAAGGTTTATTTTTAGAAGATTTAAGGTTATATATATATATATATATATATTGCAATAAAGGATATGAATATGGATATTATCCATTCCTGTGTCAATAGATATGTTGTTTGAAGTATATAAAGTAACATGATGAGAGATCTAAGATTGGTATCAAGTATCTGAAGTCAAAATATGTAGACAATTGGTATATGAGAATTAATCTTTTGATATCTATTTATATCATAAGTTGATCTTTATCTATGAAGACAAAAGGTAATTTTATATTTCTATAGTTGGTATCAAATAGGGTATAGCCATGTGTATAGTCAAGAGTTTGGTATCTTCTTCAGGATGTCAAGAAAGGTATGTAATCCAAGTTACTATTAATTTTATAGAAGATATGCTTGGTCTAAGGGGAGCTTGGTAGCTCTGAGTTCTTTGTTAATAAAGTCATTAATTTTTGATATGTATGGAGTTAAGGAGAGATTTTTTTTTAGATACTTCATAGACACTATTTTCTAAGCTTTCAATGAATTAGCTAGGACAGTACCCTGATTGAAAGAATGTTCTAAGAATGGTTGTCATAGTTTCTAAAGATTGTGTGCCATCTAGTGTCTTTAAGAGATTGCATTAGCTTAAAGGGGGAAATTGTGATTTTAGTAGTTGTAATTGTTAACAAAAGCATGGTGGATGCTTGGTCTAAGGAGGAGCTATTCAATTTATTAACTGAGCTTGATCTATGTTGAAGTGGTCTTGTAATTTAAGATCATTATGAAAGAGATGAATAATTTTGAAAGATATTTATTTTTGATGTATAAGGGGGGAAAGATCATAAAAGCTAATAAAGGAGAGAAATATGAAAAAAAGTATGAGAAAAGGGGCAAGATTAGATGGGGAGAAAGAAAAGACAAGAACCAAGTATAATAGATGATTGCCATCAAGAGTGGTTGACATAGTTCTTTTGAGGGTGTTTTCCATCAATGAAAAAGGGGGATATTATTTAACATTGTCATTAATTAAGGGAGAGTTTATTGAGAATTATAATTATGTGTTGAGATTTGGTATTTAATGTTGTCATTAATTTCAAAGGTTCTTATGAAGATGCATGGTTATTTCATTGATGTCAATTTAATATCATTAATATCAAAGGTTCTTTTGAAAATGCTTGGTCAAGTAAGCCTTGAGGTATGTATATGAATGAGTTATGTTGATAGCATAATGAGTGTTATTGTTATTTGAAGAGAAGTGATGTGTGCCAACATAGTTAGTGTTGTTATTATATGAAGAGTAGTAATGTGAAAGTACTATCTGAAGAATGAGAGTAATATCATTAAAGATCATTGAGTAAATACAGGTCAGTATAGAAAATTTAAATCATCTTGTAATTATTTATTTAGACCTTGTGAGATGGTATTTTTAGGTGGCATGGTGAGAAATAAAGTAATGAATATCAAGAACACTTGTTATCTACATGTGTTGGTAAGCCAGTCAAAGAAAAGAGGAAGGATGATAATGTTGATGATTAGATCAAAGCCATAGTGCCAATCAAGTCTAGAATAATGTTGAAGAATATTTAGTCTTAAGAAAATAATATGGATATTTGGGAATCTCTTGAGATTATCTTGTTCTATATCCCTATGAAAAATGGTGGCTCCATTAAGCTTCATGGATACATTCTTATATCAACAGAAGCATGAGAGTATAGTTAAATAAGGTTTATTTTTAGAAGATTTAAGGTTATATATATATATATATATATATATATATTGCAATAAAGGATATGAATATGGATATTATCCATTCCTGTGTCAATAGATATGTTGTTTGAAGTATATAAAGTAACATGATGAGAGATCTAAGATTGGTATCAAGTATCTGAAGTCAAAATATGTAGACAATTGGTATATGAGAATTAATCTTTTGATATCTATTTATATCATAAGTTGATCTTTATCTATGAAGACAAAAGGTAATTTTATATTTCTATAGTTGGTATCAAATAGGGTATAGCCATGTGTATAGTCAAGAGTTTGGTATCTTCTTCAGGATGTCAAGAAAGGTATGTAATCCAAGTTACTATTAATTTTATAGAAGATATGCTTGGTCTAAGGGGAGCTTGGTAGCTCTGAGTTCTTTGTTAATAAAGTCATTAATTTTTGATATGTATGGAGTTAAGGAGAGATTATTTTTTAGATACTTCATAGACACTATTTTCTAAGCTTTCAATGAATTAGCTAGGACAGTACCCTGATTGAAAGAATGTTCTAAGAATGGTTGTCATAGTTTCTAAAGATTGTGTGCCATCTAGTGTCTTTAAGAGATTGCATTAGCTTAAAGGGGGAAATTGTGATTTTAGTAGTTGTAATTGTTAACAAAAGCATGGTGGATGCTTGGTCTAAGGAGGAGCTATTCAATTTATTAACTGAGCTTGATCTATGTTGAAGTGGTCTTGTAATTTAAGATCATTATGAAAGAGATGAATAATTTTGAAATATATTTATTTTTGATGTATAAGGGGGGAAAGATCATAAAAGCTAATAAAGGAGAGAAATATGAAAAAAAGTATGAGAAAAGGGGCAAGATTAGATGGGGAGAAAGAAAAGACAAGAACCAAGTATAATAGATGATTGCCATCAAGAGTGGTTGACATAGTTCTTTTGAGGGTGTTTTCCATCAATGAAAAAGGGGGATATTATTTAACATTGTCATTAATTAAGGGAGAGTTTATTGAGAATTATAATTATGTGTTGAGATTTGGTATTTAATGTTGTCATTAATTTCAAAGGTTCTTATGAAGATGCATGGTTATTTCATTGATGTCAATTTAATATCATTAATATCAAAGGTTCTTTTGAAAATGCTTGGTCAAGTAAGCCTTGAGGTATGTATATGAATGAGTTATGTTGATAGCATAATGAGTGTTATTGTTATTTGAAGAGAAGTGATGTGTGCCAACATAGTTAGTGTTGTTATTATATGAAGAGTAGTAATGTGAAAGTACTATCTGAAGAATGAGAGTAATATCATTAAAGATCATTGAGTAAATACAGGTCAGTATAGAAAATTTAAATCATCTTGTAATTATTTATTTAGACCTTGTGAGATGGTATTTTTAGGTGGCATGGTGAGAAATAAAGTAATGAATATCAAGAACACTTGTTATCTACATGTGTTGGTAAGCCAGTCAAAGAAAAGAGGAAGGATGATAATGTTGATGATTAGATCAAAGCCATAGTGCCAATCAAGTCTAGAATAATGTTGAAGAATATTTAGTCTTATGAAAATAATATGGATATTTGGGAATCTCTTGAGATTATCTTGTTCTATATCCCTATGAAAAATGGTGGCTCCATTAAGCTTCATGGATACATTCTTATATCAACAGAAGCATGAGAGTATAGTTAAATAAGGTTTATTTTTAGAAGATTTAAGGTTATATATATATATATATATATATATATATATTGCAATAAAGGATATGAATATGGATATTATCCATTCCTGTGTCAATAGATATGTTGTTTGAAGTATATAAAGTAACATGATGAGAGATCTAAGATTGGTATCAAGTATCTGAAGTCAAAATATGTAGACAATTGGTATATGAGAATTAATCTTTTGATATCTATTTATATCATAAGTTGATCTTTATCTATGAAGACAAAAGGTAATTTTATATTTCTATAGTTGGTATCAAATAGGGTATAGCCATGTGTATAGTCAAGAGTTTGGTATCTTCTTCAGGATGTCAAGAAAGGTATGTAATCCAAGTTACTATTAATTTTATAGAAGATATGCTTGGTCTAAGGGGAGCTTGGTAGCTCTGAGTTCTTTGTTAATAAAGTCATTAATTTTTGATATGTATGGAGTTAAGGAGAGATTATTTTTTAGATACTTCATAGACACTATTTTCTAAGCTTTCAATGAATTAGCTAGGAGAGTACCCTGATTGAAAGAATGTTCTAAGAATGGTTGTCATAGTTTCTAAATATTGTGTGCCATCTAGTGTCTTTAAGAGATTGCATTAGCTTAAAGGGGGAAATTGTGATTTTAGTAGTTGTAATTGTTAACAAAAGCATGGTGGATGCTTGGTCTAAGGAGGAGCTATTCAATTTATTAACTGAGCTTGATCTATGTTGAAGTGGTCTTGTAATTTAAGATCATTATGAAAGAGATGAATAATTTTGAAAGATATTTATTTTTGATGTATAAGGGGGGAAATATCATAAAAGATAATAAAGGAGATAAATATAAAAAAAAGTATGAGAAAAGGGGCAAGATTAGATGGGGAGAAAGAAAAGACAAGAACCAAGTATAATAGATGATTGCCATCAAGAGTGGTTGACATAGTTCTCTTGAGGGTGTTTTCCATCAATGAAAAAGGGGGATATTATTTAACATTGTCATTAATTAAGGGAGAGTTTATTGAGAATTATAATTATGTGTTAAGATTTGGTATTTAATGTTGTCATTGATTTCAAAGGTTCTTATGAAGATGCATAAATATGCATGGCTATTTCATTGATGTCAATTTAGTATCATTAATGTCAAAGGTTCTTTTGAAAATGCTTGGTCAAGTAATCCTTGAGGTATGTATATGAATGAGTTATGTTGATAGCATAATGAGTGTTATTGTTATTTGAAGAGAAGTGATGTGTGCCAACATAGTTAGTGTTGTTATTATATGAAGAGTAGTAATGTGAAAGTACTATCTGAAGAATGAGAGTAATATCATTAAAGATCATTGAGTAAATACAGGTCAGTATAGAAAATTTAAATCATCTTGTAATTATTTATTTAGACCTTGTGAGATGGTATTTTTAGGTGGCATGGTGAGAAATAAAGTAATGAATATCAAGAACACTTGTTATCTACATGTGTTGATAAGCCAGTCAAAGAAAAGAGGAAGGATGATAATGTTGATGATTAGATTAAAGCCATAGTGCCAATCAAGTCTAGAATAATGTTGAAGAATATTTAGTCTTATGAAAATAATATGGATATTTGGGAATCTCTTGAGATTATCTTGTTCTATATCCCTATGAAAAAGGGTGGCTCCATTAAGCTTCATGGATACATTCTTATATCAACAGAAGCATGAGAGTATTGTTAAATAAGGTTTATTTTTAGAAGATTTAAGGTTATATATATTGTAATAAAGGATATGAATATGGATATTATCCATTCCTGTGTCGATAGATATGTGGTTTGAAGTATAGAAAGTAACATGATGAGAGATCTAAGATTGGTATCAAGTATCTAAAGTCAAAATATGTAGACAATTGGTATATGAGAATTAATCTTTTGATATCTATTTATATGATGAGTTGATCTTTATCTATGAAGACAAAAGGTAATTTTATATTTCTATAGTTGGTATCAAGTAGGGTATAGCCATGTGTATATTCAAGAGTTTGGTATCTTCTTCAGGATGTCAAGAAAGGTATGTAATCCAAGTTACTATTAATTTTATAGAAGATATGCTTGGTCTAAGGGGAGCTTGGTAGCTCTAAGTTCTTTGTTAATAAAGTCATTACTTTTTGATATGTATGGAGTTAAGGAGAGATTATGTTTTAGATACTACATAGACACTATTTTCTAAGCTTTCAATGAACTAGCTAGGAGAGTACCCTGATTGAAAGAATGTTCTAAGAATGGTTGTCATAGTTTCTAAAGATTGTGTGCCATCTAGTGTATTTAAGAGATTGCATTAGCTTAAAGGGGGAAATTGTGATTTTAGTAGTTGTAATTGTTAACAAAAGCATGGTGGATGCTTGGTCTAAGGAGGAGCTATTCAATTTATTAACTGAGCTTGATCTATGTTGAAGTGGTCTTGTAATTTAAGATCATTATGAAAGATATTTATTTTTGATGTATAAGGGGGGAAAGATCATAAAAGATAATAAAGGAGAGAAATATAAAAAAAAGTATGAGAAAAGGGGCAAGATTAGATGGGGAGAAAGAAAAGACAAGAACCAAGTATAATAGATGATTGCCATCAAGAGTGGTTGACATAGTTTTTTTGATGGTGTTTTCCATCAATGAAAAAGGGGGATATTATTTAACATTGTCATTAATTAAGGGAGAGTTTATTGAGAATTATAATTATGTGTTGAGATTTGGTATTTAATGTTGTCATTGATTTCAAATGTTCTTATGAAGATGCATGGTTATTTCATTGATGTCAATTTAGTATCATTAATGTCAAAGGTTCTTTTGAAAATGCTTGGTCAAGTAAGCCTTGAGGTATGTATATGAATGAGTTATGTTGATAGCATAATGAGTGTTATTGTTATTTGAAGAGAAGTGATGTGTGCCAACATAGTTAGTGTTGTTATTATATGAAGAGTAGTAATGTGAAAGTACTATCTGAAGAATGAGAGTAATATCATTAAAGATCATTGAGTAAATACAGGTCAGTATAGAAAATGTAAATCATATTGTAATTATTTATTTAGACCTTGTGAGATGGTATTTTTAGGTGGCATGATGAAATGAGTGAAGTTTGAAGAAGAATTTGTGTGCTTTGAAGATCTATATAATCAGTTCTGAAGATGATCCAAATTAGCTACAATGATGAGAATGATCTGAAGAACACTTGATAGTGTTTGATCATGAGAGAGGTTATTTTAATTTATTCATGAGGTGTTGAGAGCCATGTAATAGATTAAAGGATCATTTCTAAATATTTGTGTTTGCATCTTTGAAGATGATACAAAGATCCCAATCAAGCTCCAAATATTTGTAAGTAGCTTCAAATAAGCTAAGTTGAAGTTCCAAAGAAGAATGAGTATATGAAGCTACTTGATCATAAACAAGAGACATTAAAACATAGGAGAGTTTCAAGGTGAAGCTTATACGATGGCTAGAAGATCAAATTCAAGGCCTAATAAGACTTGCAAGTCAAGGCTTAAAAATCAAAAAGAGAGATGGTGGCTAGATGAGGTAATAGGAATAGTTTCCATAACATGAGTGAGTAGGTGAAAATTAATAGAGGCGAGTCAATTTTGTTGAACATTGTCATTGATTAAGGTAGAGATTGTTTAGCATTATTTTTGAGTGTTGAGCTTTGATATTTAATGTTGTCATTGATGTCAAAGGTTATAATAAAGATTCGTGATTATTTCAATGGTGTCAACCTAATATCATTGATGTCAAAGGTTCTTATAAAAATTCTTGGTCAAGTAAGCCTTGAGGTATGTATATGAATGAGTTTTATTTCCAGCATAATGAGTGTTATTTATATGATGAAAGAATACTATTTGAAGAATGTTCTAATATTAGTTTAAGTGAAATCACTAATAAGTAGAATGAATGATTACAGTTTAGTATAGAAATTTTAATGCTTTGTTTAGACCTTGTGAGATAAAATTTGTAGGTGGCATGATGAAATAAGTGATCTTTGAAGAAGAAACTACATGCTTCAAATATTTGTGTAAGCAGTTTTGAAGATGCTCCAAATGAGCTACTAAGATGAGAATGCTCCAAAGTGAATGCTCTGAAGAACACTTGATAGTGTTTGATCATGAGAGAAGTTTTTTGAGTTTGTACATGAGGTGTTGAGGACATTACAAATGATTAAAAGGTCAACTCTGAAGATCTATGTATGTAGCTCTAAAGATGCTACAGTTGAGATTTAAAGATATATAAGTAGATTTGATGAAGTTATTATTGACCATTTTTGGTCTATATACAAAAAAATTTCCTAGTCCAATAGATCAAGTAGTAGTAAAAAGTCTAAATAGGTAACTTGTAGAGGCAATATCTCACACGTGTAGATGAATTGGAGAAAATTGGTCATATGGATTTCTTCCCTTTTATACCAAGATCCTATGTTTCAAACCTCAATTCCTTCACCAAAGTACATCGAAAGATATTGAAGTCTAAATTTAACTCCTCAGTCATTTTCTACATGTTTTCCACACTTATCCATCTTTAATAGAGTTCCAACAAAGTCAAATGAGCATCTTCACAAATTTATATCTCACACATACAATATTGATAGACAAAAGTAATCACATGGGTTTGTTCATCTTGGTCCCTAGTTACTATACACTAAGTTCTAAGTCATCCACTAAAATTCAAAGGAAGTTACACACATGCAAAGTTAGGTTCCCAAGCATTTTCACTAGGTTTTCCATACTTAGCCAAATAAGCTAGAATGTCACCAAGATGTCATACGAACCAGATATGGACTAGTCAACTTTAAAATTTTATATCTTCACTCAGAAGTATTTTGAGACCAATGAGTTAGTTGGGTTTATTTATTTTAACCTTAATAACACCTCCAATAAATTTGGCCCCTCCATGATTCTTGAATTTCAAGATATAAATTATCAAAGTTAACTAAATAATGAATCATAGTCGTGTGAGAGTAAAAATTAAAAAAAAACTATAGAAATCCATATGATCTTAGATTTGATAGTCTATGTAACATCAAATACGTCTGCATGAACATCAAATGATGTTATCACAAATGCTAATTTTAATCAAGGTAAGTGATTAATTGGGTTCAAAAGGTTCTTAAAATGCTTGAAGTTGGTCAAGATTTAATTGTTCAGGGATCCCTCATACTAACACATAATATCTAATGATCTATGCTAGAGTTAACCAAGTCAAAAGGTCCCAAGGTTAAATCCTTTAAATATCTATAAGTTAGACATAATCTAAACATACAAGATAATCAAGCCAAGATCCAATGGTACACATTCACTCGCAAAAGGTTAGGTCCAAGCTAAATCAATGATCAATGTTCAATCATACCAATGATCTGATGAAGCACAAGAACTGATAGGAAAGTGGGACCATGAATATCTATGGTACATGTTTAATCACTCATCAAAATTGGATGATGAGTGTGAGTCAAACTAGTCATTGAATATAAAGAGCTAATGAGTCAAGGACAAGTGGCATAAGTGTATTCATTTGGTAGAAAATTAATGGCTCACACACATCCATGCATAGATAGATCAATAGAGTGAGGTAGAGTCAATAATTTAGTGTATATATGGATCCAATGAACATAAAGATAGTTTAGAATGATGTAGACAGACTGAGTTGGTAATCAATAGCCAATAAGTGAGAATGATCTTGGGACATTTTCAATGAATGTCTAAGAAGTTTAAATGGAACTAGGTAAAGCAAATGTCAAAGAGCTGAGCTCAGAGTTAAACCATGATCATATTTTAGAGATAAAGCATCGCCATTAATACTCCATATAATAGATCTTTTGGGTCTAATACAAAAGGCAAAGATAAACTAGTGACCATGAAGCAAAGTCAAGCAGTTTTTAGACTTTCATAGATATTGTGACTATGTGAAAACCAATGGTTTAAGATTGGTTTTCACATATATTAGACCTATGTCTTGCCTATAATCATTGATAATTTTTTATAATCTAAGTATAGTTGGCCACCTAATGCAGATGTGGCACTTTTCAACTAGTTCTAAGACATGATCCTCATCAATAGATCAAGTGAAAGTAACATGGATTCCCAAGATAATGATTGGGTGGATGAATAAGGATAGTAAGCATTTAATTATTTTGCAAGGCCTTTGAAATTATGCCTTCTTGATAAGATCCTGACTTAGCTACATATTTGAATTGGTGATAATCCATCATAACTGGTTGGTCCTTTTCTAATACACATCTCTCCTTTTTTTATAAATGTAGGCTTCTAAGCCTTAAAATTTATATCCTCTATCTCTCTTTTTGGTGTGACCAGACTCTACCAAAATTTGTACTACAACACCTTTTGATGCTATAAAGATTGAATTATGTCATTTTCTAAGCTGAATTGAAGTGTGTTCTATGACTTCATGCACTATTTTTAAGTGAATATATGTTCCTTGCTTATGTCTAAGTTTTTCTCACCTTTAATAAGGGATTAATAGTCTCATAGGTCATTATAAGCACAATCTACAGTTTATTGTCTAGTTTGAAAGTGGATATTTGCCCTTTCTTGTTGATTTGGTAACTGATTAATGCCTTGTTTTGAAATATTTATGTGATATTGATGTTTCTTTGGTATAAAAAGTGTCTCATTGTGTGTTTTGTGTGAGTTTGAGTGATTAAATCATTGGTGCATCACCACATTTTTACATGCTTTTATAATGTTTGCCAATTCTCTCTCCCTTTTTCAACTAGGTGCTAGTTCACGTTTAGTGTAGGTGATAGATCCATAATGAATCTAACTTTATCCGGAGGATTGATCCACTTTTAGGATACCCACGGCCTAGGAGCAATCCCATGTTGGACTAGATTTGAGTAGGAAGATCTGAACAATCCCCTTCTTAGCTAGGGTGCAAATCTAGAACCCCAATAGTTATATTGAAGTTCTAAAGAGTGAGTGTATGAGGTTATTTTATGATACACAAGAGGCGTTAAAAAATAGGAGAGTTTCAATGTTAATTTTTAAAGATGGCTAGAATGCTAGATTCAAGGACTAATAAGACTTGCAAGTCAAGCTTTAGAAAGCAAGAAGAAAGATGGTGGTTAGATTAGATAAAAGGATAATTTTTCATGATATGAGTAAGTAGGTGAAAATTGAAAAAGGTGAGTCAAGTTTTTTTAATTATCTACATGAAGTTTCAGGTCCTAGTTTGTAATAAAAATACTAAAAAAGTGTTTCAAGGTTTCTCAAATGTAATGAATGAAGAGTAATCTACCTAAGAAGGTTTTCTCAATTTTCATTGGCACATGAATCATATGCATGAGAAACTTAGATTTTCATGGTATATGAGTAAGGTTTATATCTATAAATTCCAAGCATTGGTTTCTAGAAAGAGGAGCTAAGTTTTTTGAATGATCATTAAGACTAAAATATGGTCTAAGCCGTCATACAACCTAACTATGACCTGATGTTGAAGATATTGTTCTAAAATGCTCAAAATAGTTTGATATGATCAAACAAGTGATTACAAGTTTAATTAAACTCTCCCAATAATATCTAGGTATGATTGGTTTCTTAGGTGAGTGAGCAAACCCTACATAAAAGTGTTTGTCTATTAGAGATTTATTGTAATAGATAGAGTTGATCAAATCAAAGTTATTAAGTGGATGAAGATCAAAGTGTGATACTTTTAGTTTTTTTTCATGAATATTTATGGATAGGTTATATATATATATTAGGTGTGGAACATTGGTGATCTAAGTTGTTCAATTACTAATAAGACCTAGTGGTGTAGACGTGAAAGAAATTAGCTAGAAGTGAAAAGATGTTTCTCGATGTGTTTTCATGTAAGAGTGATGCATTGAAATGCATGATGATGTTTTTTGGGTATTGAATGACCTATCTATGCTTTTTAGAATCTTTGAATTAGGTGTAAGAGGTTGAAACATTGAAACCAAAATGGCTTATCTAGCTAAGTAGAGTCAATGAGAGAGAAGGTCAAAAGATTGGTTTGTAAGACCAATAGTTTTCATTAGATCTATTGATATAATTGATTGAGGATACTCTAAGTATATTATAAGATATTTTTCATGAATTTAAATCCATTTAATATATTCAATCATGTATCATATGTTCATGTTTCCTTGACTATGTTTTGGAGTCAGTTGGTAGTTCTTAGTGAACATCTTGCAAAGAAGTATTTGAGCTTGTTTACCTTGAGTTGAAGCATTAGATAATTTTTTTTATGACCCTGAGGTAATGAGGTTTATTAATATGTAATTTTTTCCATGTTTTTTTTCAAAAATTAAGTATATACCTCATTTTTTCAATACAAATTTTATGTATATGTGCACGTTTTTTTTAAGAAATGATTTGAAGAAGGGTTCAAGTGATAGTTGGACCTAAAAGGTATTTTAGACATAAATTGAAAGTTGGATAAGAGATATTAGAGTTAATTATGATGTTTTCATTACATTTAAGGTGAATGGATATTCTTAAGTAAATATCAAAGGGTAACATGTTGTTAAGTAGGCCTATTAGGTCTCCATAAGCCTAAAAGAGGTGTAAGGGATAATTGATGTATGGCTGACCTATTATATTGATTGACTAATGATTAAGGAATTTTATTTTAATATTATAATACCTATTCATGGCCTACCTAAGTGATCTAAATATTTATCCAACCTATAAGGATATGATCAAGTGACTTGTGTAAATTCAAGGTAATTTAGGCATATTTGGTATGCTTAGAGGATGCTAAATATGGGAGAGTAGAAGAAGATAAGAAAATGATATAGATCATTGGTTAGAATAATTAGGTCATGTGGACTATCAGATAAATGTTATTAATATCTAATATGGGTTTTGTATATGAGGATCAAGGTCAGAACACCTAATCAAGCCATGAAAAGGGCTAGTTGAGTGAATAGGGATGAAGGTCAGTTTGAGAAGGACTAAAGTGAGAAAAGAACTAAAGGAGTAGATCATCATCTATTATAAAAGCAACAATTCTTTCATAAGTTGATCAAACAATTAGGTGGATGAGTTGGTGTTGACTCATTTAGGGTGTTGGTGCCTCCCTACAAGTGGGTGCTTATTAAATCCTAGCTAAGTTGGTACTAAGCTAGTTGGGGTTGGTATTTCATGTGGATTTGGTGATTCACTAAAGTTTGATGTTTGTCTTATATAACTATAGTCCATTTTATTCATTATTTGGTTTTATTCCCCTAGAGGGTTTCCTATGTATATGTTGTTTTCATGTGTTTCATCCTCTTATGTTTTGATGCTTATGCTTGTTAAGATATACATGCTTGTTAGAATGGTTCATGTATGGTTTAGTATAATTGAATGAAAATTTTTGAAGACTAACTCAACCCCCCATTATTCATCTTGTTTCAAATAATTGGTATCAAAATAGGTCTTTTAAACTAGGTGTGATAACCTAAATGAGATCTTAAAAAGTAAGGAGTTCATCATATTTTGGCTTACGATTAGGAGTTTATCGCCTCCTCATAGGTTCTCTAGGGAAGCATTGACCTATGAATTCATATCCTTACATAATTTCAACCCCAATCCATGGTAGGGTATGTAAATTTATGTTGACTTATTGGGATGCTTTTTTGAGTGGTTAAACAAGCTCTGTTAGTAAGATACTACCTTGAACTGTAGGGGTAACTCGGATATTGCACTACAATGAGCAAGAGATGGATGAAGTGGTTTTCAAAATGACAAGAAATTTTCACAATAATACAATTGATGTGGATCCTAATGATTTGATCATATCTTCTGTTAGCCACACTTTAGACCATCTAGAAAAGCATGAAAATTGATAGATTAGAATAACCCCACTTGTCGTGGACATATTATTGATGTAAGGCTAGTAGCCCAAAGTTCCATGTCATAGTAAAAACTCTTGGTAGAAGAGGAGGCCTAAAAAACCTACTTTTCATGCACTTTTATTTTTGGATTAACACTTAAAATCCTCCCAAAAAATAGTATATTGATAGAATTTGACAAAATTCTACAACTTTGTGCTAAGTTATTGATGGTTGTAACTATGTTAGAGATTTTGAATCAAGATTTTGAAATGGACTATGGAAATTTTATTGTTCTTACTATGCAACCTTGTCATTTTTATGATCTAGGATGTTATACTTAAGTTTTTATGTCATTTTTATCTTTTATTGCATGGTTTTTTGAGTCTAAACTATTGTTTTGTTATACCATGTCAAAAATGAGTCTTGTTTTATACATCACTCTATTTTTTAAGGAGGTATTACACCATCCATTTGGAACCATACCTTTGCCGTAGTCTTTTGACAAATCTTTATGTGTGTGTCATTTTATTAAAAAGGGTAACGTTATGTTGCCCAATTCATTTCATGTTTTATGCCTTTGAGTCTTGAAATCAACCATTTATTACATATTTAGAGCATGATAAGATCATTATGCTACTTAAATAATTTAATATACTAGTTTGAATTTTGTCCAAAATTGATTTTCAAAACCAAAGCCATGTGTTCCTTTTGGACTTTTTTCCTGTGTCCATTATGCCTTTCAATTTAATCTAGCTTGTTGTTTATTCAAAAAAGTCTAGTTTCCTAAGTTTAGTTTTTAATTAACCTTAACAAGTTCAAATCCAAACATTGATTGATTTCTATTTACACCTTGTGTAATTTTGGTCTAGACATTGATCTTTATTTTTTGTGTTGTGTAACTTAGGTTAATTCTTTACCCAATTTTAGAAACTATTATTTGTGCCTTTATTTGGGATAAATAGTCTATCTTCCATATGCCTTTTGTTTCATGCCTTATGCCAATTGAAAAAGTTCATGTTTAAATTTGAATGCCTAGTTTATGCCAAAGTGGTTCAAATTTATTAGATTAAATCTCACCTTATTTTTAAATTATAACTTTTGTGCCTTTTCCAAAAGACCTAGAATATGCCTATTTTGAGCCTAGATTTTATGTTGTGTTTGGCCAAAAGATGTAGCAACTTTTGTTTTCTTAGATTAAATTTGTTTGAAATACTTTTTACCTAAAGTTTGGAATTTTGATTTCATTTAACACACTTAACCTTTTTGGTTAAATACATTTAAACATTAGACATTTGACATTAGACTATTTTATACCAAGTTTTAGCATATACCTTTTTAGAGTTACAACTCCATCTTTTGACCAATTTAGACCAAGTTTGAACCATTTTTCCTTTGTACATTATTTTCAAGAGTTTATATAACTCTAATCCTTTTTGAAAAACATTAATTATTGATTTGAATGTGTCCCACTATACTTGTAGTGGAGCAATGTACAATCCAAGATATGGTAATGTGGTCACACAAGATGACTTTGTTCAAGACCTTTACAGTGATGATGTAGTTTATGATACATATCCTTATCCACATTACAACACTCATTCAGGGTAACAAATCCAATATCCTTTAGCTCACTATTTGGTCAACACACCTCCATACTCAAAGAAGGACCAAGAACAAATAACACAATACCTAGATAGTGTACCATCAATTATAGACCAAGATTAATAATAACCATATTATGTTATAATGACATCAACATGCGATCCCTATTTATTTGATAATAATTTGCTTACAAACAAGGATGGTGTCTTAATCAAAGCCATAGAGGTAGGGGCCAAGTTTACATCAGACTTCCCCCATGAAAAATTGCCAAGTATAGTTATATTGCCTTGTAACATGCCTTATAATCAAAACATCAAACATGCCTCTTTTATGAATCCTCTGGAGGACCACTTCATATAGATGTAGAGAGCATACCATACCTATTTGAACTTAGCACATAATTTAAATAACATGACCATGTCAAATACTCCTCTTATCGATTTATCTCCTCAAATAAGAGTCTTAATCAAATTGATAGGCCAAGAAAATTTGGGTATAGACCCATTCACACAAAGCAATGAAATTAGAGACATGTTTAATACCCCATATTTCAAATAAGTGTCTACTACTTCCATACCAAATAATGTACTAAATGTATTAGATAACATACAAGTGTTATCTAATCTAGAGCAAAGTGGTTTAAATATATAAACAACTAGCCCACAACAAGTTCCTCTAGTTAGCACCATGAGTGGTTTAAAATAGTAAGGGTAGGAATTTATACCTCCCAAATATAACATACTACCTTTAATCCTAAACCAACTACTTATTCAAGCATGCAACTATAAGGATTAAGTAGTCAAGAAATAACTAGTGCCTTGTCTCAACAAAATGTGATGAATGTTAATCCACTGCAATAGGTGATAACTAACATTCCAAAATAATATGCACAATCTCGTATACCAACACACCAAAGGCAAAACATTTTTCCACCTCAATAGGGGGAAACCAATATTCCCCCTCCTTAGGCACTAAAATATATACCTATTCAATCACAAACCAACTAACCTTTGTAAATGTTGTCTATTCAACAATGTATATCCATTGGTCAATGATAAATGCCAAACACTCTACAAGCATCTACTTCACAATATGGGTTTGCATAGCCAATAAGGTCTACTATTCCACAAGTGTCAATCAGGAAATAATTTCCTTTTGTTCCAAACATGCAATAAATATAACAATAGGGCCTTGCTTCATAATAAGTTCCCCTTATTCAACCAGATTTAACTAGTCGATAGCAAGTCCCTATTTAACCACAATAGGTACTATAACCAAACTAGAATATCACACCATAATGCATGAAATTTCAATAATTCCATCCTAATTCATGAATGCATATTCTTGGTTAATTCCATAACCAATCCAACATTCCATAATAAACCATACCTCCACTATACCATGGTCAAAGTCATCCACTTTTGATCGCCCAACCTCTACCTCAAGCCAATGTTCCCTCAAGTTTCCTAGCACATGAACTGTAACAAATAAAGGATGAAATTGCTGCCATCCAATCTAGGAAATAAACCAAAATTTTAAGTTAGATGATGTGTGTTCCTAAACATTTAACATGTAGTATCTGCAAATACCATTTCCTCCAAGGTACAAACCACTAAAATTTAACAAATACAAGGGTAAAGGAGACCGTAAGGCCCATTTAACTAAATTCTTTGTTGCTTTCCAACCAGTGGCTTATAGTGACATATACCTCTTACTATTTTTTACTTAGAGTCTAGAAGGATAAACTTTGGAGTAGTTCTTAAAATTGTTGAAGAACTCAATATCTAATTTTGATGATCTTTCAGACAAGTTTGTGTAGCATTTCTCCTAAAATCTTAAAGATGAGATTTCATTGGTAGATTTGAATCAAACTAAATAGAAGGCCGGTGAAAGATTTGTAAGTTATTTTTAGTGATGGAGAGACCTTACAATTAGATTCACCCACATGTTTCTAGATAAGTAATTAGCCATTACATTTACTAAAAATTTGCATAGTGAGATATCTTATCATTTAGAGTTGTAATGTGCATACACTTTCAAGTAAATTATTGACAAAGGTTTGTTGATTTAAAAATCCCTTATTAAAAAATGGATTACTAAACTTACCTATTCAAATTAGAACTAGAATCAAAACTAAGTAAATGGCCAAAATCAAAACCATAATGAAGTCCAAGCACAAGCTTCGTAACCATCCCAAGTTAACAATTATGAAAAGTACAAATAGTTTAACCACAACAAAAATGTTATTGTAAATGGATTAAATGATTTATTACATGTCCAAATGGTGCAAACCCTATATACTTAGCCTATGTTACACATGAAAATTACTCCTCATTAACAACATCTTCAATAAACATAACTTTCACAGTATCCTAGACCATCTCAAAAAATGTAGCAACCTTTACCTTTAAAAACCCCTCCTCTAAGGAAAAATGGGCCTACTCACCAAATTTTTAATGACCTTGGAGAGGCTATTGAAGTTATGTTTCACAAACTAACTATCTATAATCTGATTAGTTAGCCCATTCTGAATCAATATCCTGAGGGAATTCTTTATCCAGATTGTTATAGATAAAATGAATATTATGAGTACCATCAAGTTAATGGACATAATCTATGTTGTGTGAAAATTACACATCTTATTCAAAATATTTTGGAAAATGGGAAGATATTATTGGATATCCAATCAAAACTTGGGTATCTATCAAAACCCTTTTCCACAACATAACAATAACAACCAATAGCAACAACAACAAAGGCTAGAATAATAATAGTAATAGTATCAACAATATCAATAGCTGAGACAATAACAATAATATCAACAATAGAACTAATATTAGCCAACTAGATAGAACCAAGGCTATAATTATGCTAATAACTAGTAGACTTACCATGAAATTATACATGACAACAAAACAAATTTAGGCCATATTATGGGAGTTCACATTTCCACCATCTCCATCAATACAAGACCAAGTAACAATCAAAAAATACTATTGTTAATCAATCCCAACCAATCAACCTATGTCAGTGATCCTTCCTTGACCTAGAATCACATAAAGTCATACCAATAATCAGGGATTACTATTTTTGGACCTTATACTGATAACTCATAGTTGACCCATGACCACATACAAATGCATAATAACCAAGACTTATCCTATATGGTCTTCCTCTACCACAATTTTTTAGAAACAATGGTCTTGTATCTAATCCTAATTATGAAATCACAAATTAGTGGTCAAAGATTACCATCCCAAGACCACAACCATTTGCCACTTCACCCATCCAACCCACCGTTCTAGATCAAAACTAGTAATTTACCATTATGAAGGACAATATATTTGATATTGTGGAAAAACTTTATAATATGCTCACATAAATTTCTATTTTGCATTTTTTGTGTACATCTACCATACACAAGAACATATTAAGAGAGTTCCTTGGCCAATCCCAAGTTCCCAATGACATATCACTAGATGAACTCCAAGATTTGGTTAAACATATAGCCCTAGAAGATTTTCAATGAGGAATTAATATTCTCTTGTCTTGTTGAGATGATGGATCAAAGAGCCAATGGTGGCAATGGCATCTTCCATTTTGTTACTAACTCTTGGTATATGTTTAAATTATATGTCAGCAATATGCTATTTAAAAGTGTCAACCATGGCCTTGTATGGTACTAGCTTATCATACTTGGTCTAAAAATGGTCTATAATATAATTTATGATTAATTGAGAACCACTGTAAACCTTAATATATTGAATATTCCATTGTACTACTTGTTAAAGCCCTATAATGAGTGTTTTTTATTCAACCATGTTGTTGGTATAAGGAAAGATGATATAGAATGACTTAGGGATTGGATCCCCTCATGGTGTAATAAATAAAAAGCCCAACCCTAATCTATGTGTTGTGAATGATGCATCAAAATATAGTTTCCAGTGTTACTCCTCAAGGGGTGTTTCAATGATGGTCATAATGGACATGTCTAGGAATTGGAATGTCAGAGGTTCTATATCTACAAAGGGAGTTTCATCAAGCTGATCTACAAGAATTTATCCCTTAATGGCCTTTTGGTTGATGTATTATATCTCTAACTCACTCATAAACATGATTTATTTGACCATGTGGCCTTGTAAAGCTATTTTGGATAGTAGATACTCAAGTGGATCTACTTTTTAAATAACTACGGTCTTGTTGTTTAACATGTAATGCCATAGTTTTTGAGTTGCAAAGACTATATCTAAACAATATTTTTCAATGGGAATATAATTGTTTTCATACATGACTAGTGTAAGACTTAGATATTACACATCCTGTTCTTTTTCATTATCATCATGTTGAGCCATAAGTGTCCTCAGGGATTTATATGTGAAAAATAGAAATAATAGGAATGACTTCCCTACTATAGGAGGCAATAAAATAGGTAGATTTGAAAGATAGTCTTTTAGGTGATAAAAACATTTTTGGCATTCATCATCCCAATTAAATATGACACCTTTCTTCAATAAGTGTGTAAATGGATGGCATTGTTTGGCCAATTGATAAATGAATCATCTGATAGACTAGATCTTGCCCTATAAATTGTGGGGCTACTTCAAATTGGATAGTAGTGGCATCTTGGTAAAGGATGGTACTTTGGTTGGGTCAACGTTAATATCTCTACGAGACATAATGAAGCCAAGAAATTTTCCTGAAGTAACTCCAAAAACACACTTTTTAGGATTAATTCTGACCTTGTATTCATGTAGTCTCTCAAATATTATTTATAGTGTTTTTAGATGATCAGCCTTGATCTTTGATTTTCCCAATATACCATTGATGTAGTCTTTAATAATTCCATGCATCATATCATGAAATATGACATCATGTCTCTTTGGTTTATGGCCCTAGAATTCTTGAGACCGAATGGCATAGCCTGATAACAAAGCATTCCCCATGGAGTGGTGAACACTATTTTATGTTGGTTTTCTAGTGCAATTCATATTTGGATGTATCCTAAAAATCTATCCATTTGTGAAAGCATTTTTTAACCCATTGTGGATTCAAATGTCATATCAATGTTTGGTAGAGGAGAGTCATTATTGGGGAAGGCCTTATTTATATCTCTAAAATTAGTGTATATTTTGGTTCCCTTATGTTTTTTACTTATTGTCATAACATTTGAGATCCATTCTAAATAGTCAATTAGTCAAATACATCTCATTTTTAATAGTTTTTCCAATTCTTTCTTTACTAATAAATAAATGTAAGGATGCATCTTACATAGTTTTTATTTTATAGGTTTGGAATCAAGATGTACAATAAGGTGGTGTACTCCAAGACATGGTCCAAACTTGGCATGTCATAATAGACCCAAGTAAATATATCAACAACTTTCCTTAAAAGGGCTATAAATATGTCACATTCCTCCTCAATGAAGGAGGTGCCTAATTTGATCCATTTTGGGTCATCAAGGGTCTTGATGTTGACTTTTTTAGTGTCCTCTACAAGAAGAGTTGAACCATCTTATATAATGGTTAGAAAAGAGTTAAATTTTCTTGTAATGGTAGAGTCCTCTATTTGCGCTAGCTCTTCAAGTTCTCCTAGGCAAGATGAATCAGAATCTCCCAATGGTAAGTATGACCATGTGACAAACACTATTAGAAAATATTGAATGATTTAGTTGAATGCATGTTGTTCTTTAGAAATGAACTCAGACCCATAGGCAAGTTCATTATTGGTGGTCTCTTGATCTATGTTTGAGGAAGGTTGAACATCCTCATCTAATGGTGCCTAAAATAGGTTTTCTCCAGATGACTGGCTTTTTTCTTTACTTTTTTCCTAGTCCAAAATGCCTCAAAGATGATTTCACTTTAGTACCTCAATGTTTTATGTAATTTCTTGTGGTTAAGGGTGTTCACCCATTCTCCAAAATAGGCTATAGGATCTAGTGTGATTGAGAACCCTTGTTTATGTCTCCTAATAGAACATTGTCTCTTAGGCCTAGAAAATTGCAAAAGGACTCATCATTATCAAACTCATCTATAGGCACTATGAATTCTTGTTGGTCCCAATATATAAGTTGAGGATTATATAAAGGAAGTGGATTGTGGAAAATAATTGGTATAAGAGTACAAATGGTATGAGTTTTAAACAAATTGTTATTGTCTAGATCTTCATAACAGTTATGATCAGACTTTGTTTCACTATCAGAATCATCATCACTAGTTATTAGCATTGGAACATGAATAAGATATGTGGGGTCACCCCTAGGTAATTTAAATCCATGACCACAAGTTCCATTGTATCGAGTGGTATAAAAGACCTCCTCCTTCATAGGCATGCTTCTCCATGATCCTATTATGGATGGGGTATTTGGCATTTTTATAACAATTTGTCAATTTTTCATTGTATAAACATGATTCATCAACTATAAGAGGGTCCTATTCTTGGCTAGTGGCTGGTGTGAAAATGATAGGTGTTGGAGTATGTAGTCTACCTTTTCCTTTTTGTTGCCACTCCATGTAAGGTGTTTTGGATTTTGGTCTTCCATAATAATTGGGATTCTATGGAAGCTTGGTTATTTGGAATGTATCATGGGTTAAATATTATCTTTGTCAATTAGCCATGATGGTAAAGTGATTGGACATTTTAGGAGGTAGCATGTGGGAAGATGAATCAAGGGTATCTAGGTTAATGCAATTGGCCTCTAGTAAATCGAAAAGAATTCATTTCACCTTGTCCTTTTTGGGAGATGGATTCAAGACAAAATAATAGTTATAGCTTTCATACTCAACCTCCAAATGTTTTTAATATTCATAGGGATGCAAATCTCTATGAATGGTGACCTCCATGCTCAAATGGGATAACTTGATACACTAGTGAAATGTTGAAGGGATTGCATGAATTTCATGTATCCAAGGTCTACCCAAAATAAAATTGTATGACAAATAAAGTTCTAACACATGGCATAGGGTATCATGGGTCAAGGGCCCAATGATAATTAGTAGACTGATGATGCCTTGTGATTCCCACTCTTCATTATCATAGGCCTTGATAGTGATCTTTTCTATCTAGAGATTAGTTGTTATGTATCTGAGATGCTTGATGAGTTTTAGTGACACAATATTTAAGCTTGATCCATTGTTTATGAGGACATGCTTTACTTTTTGATGTATTATGACAACTTTGATGTATAATGGATTGTTATGAAGAGGTTCAAGGGAAAGAATATCACTTCAGTCAAAGGATAATTGATGGCCTAAGGCTAGATGTTTAACCAAAGTTTGGAATTCATCTAGTGATATGTCATTCTGAACTTGGGATTGGCTAAGGAACACTCTTAATATGCTATTGTATATGGTAGATGTACACAACAAATCCAAAATGGAAATTTGTGTGGGAATATTCTAAAGTTATTCTACAATATCAAATGTCTTATACTTCACAATGGTAAAGGATTGGTTTTGAGATATAATGATGGGTTGTATGGGTGATGTGTAAAATGGTTGTGAGCCTAGGAAGGTAATCTATGACCACTAATTTGTGATTGCATAATCCAGATTAGATACAGGACTATTGTTGCTAGTAAATGATGGTAGAGGGGGACCAAATAGGATAAGGCTTGATTATCAATACACTTGTATATAGTAATGGGTCAATGATGAGTTATCAATTTAAGGTCCAAAATTAGTAATCCTTACTTGTTAGTACACTTGTTTGTGGTCTCAAGTCAAGGAAGGATCACTGGCATAGGTAGGTTAGTTGGGATTGATTATAAATGGTCTTTTTTTATTGTTACTCGGTCTCAAATTTATTGAGATGGTGTAAATTCAAACTCCTACAATATGGAATAAAACTTTGTTATAGTCATGTACAAATGTGTGGTAATTTTTTTGGTTATTGACATCATTCTATCCTTGGTTTTGTCTATTTAGATGACACTGGTTCTGCTATTGATATTGTTGTTATTATCTTGGATATTGATACTACTATTGTTGTTATTGTTTTGTCCTTTATTATTTTTGTTATTGGTTATTATTTTTATGTTTTTTAAAAGGGTTTTGATAGACACCCAAGTTTTGATTTGATGAAGAAGCTCCATTATCCAATTTTATTTCCCTATTTTCTAATATATTTTGAATAAAATGTTTAATTTTCACACAATGTAGATTATGTCCAAAACTTGATGGTACTCACAAAATTCATTTTTTTATATCAATATGGATAAGGAATTCCCTTAGGATAGTGCTTTAGAATGGACTAACTAATCAAATTGGTGGTGGCTAGTTCACAAAACATAGTTTCACTAGGCTCTCCAAGGTCACTAAATATTTGGTGAGTAAGCCCATTTTTCCTTAGAGGAGGGGTTTGCAAAGGTAAAGGTTGTTGCATTTGTTGAGCTCATCTAGGATACTATGAAAATTACACTTGCTGAAGACATTATTAATGAGGATTAATTTATATGTGAAGCATACACTAAGCAGATAGTGTTTACACCATTTAGACATGTCACAACTTAGTTACTCCATTTCCATAAATATTTCTGTTTTGGTTAAACTTCTTGGACTTTTTATAATTTTTAGCCTAGGCTAATTATGATGATTTCACTTGGACTTGGTTGTGGTTTTGATTTTGGTTTTGATTCAATGAGGTAAGCTTGATAATCCCTTTGTTAATAAGGGATTTTTTTATCAACAAACCTTTTTAAAATATTTCCTTGAAAGTGTGTACACATTGCATCTCCATATGGTAAGATATCTCATTGTACAAATTTTTAGTAAACACAATGGTTAAGTTATTCTTTGGTAAAATGTGGGTGAATCTACTTTTAAGGGCTCTCCATCACTGTAAATAACTTGAAAATATTTCACCAGCCTTATATTTGGCTTGAGTCAAATCTACCAACAAAATCTCATGTTTGAGATTATAGGAAAAATACTGCACAAACTTGTCTGAAAGATCATCAAAATCAAATACTGAGTTCTTCAAAAGAATTAGGAACCACTCCAAATCTTGTCCTACTAGACTCTAAGGAAATAAAAATAGAGTTATATGTCATTGTAATCCACTAATTGGCAAGTAACAAAGAATTCAATTAAATGGGTTTTAGGGTCTCCTTTACCCTTGTATTTGTTGAATTTAAATGGTTCATACCTAAGAGGAAATGGTATTTGTAGATAATCCATGTTAAATGAGTATGAACACACATCATCCAAGTTAAAAAATTTAGTCTATTTTTTGGCTTGGATGGTAGTAATTTTACAATTCATTTATTATAATTCTTGTGCCAGGAAACTTGAGGGAACATTAGCCTGAGGTGGAGGCTAGGCAATCAAAGGTGGATTACTTTCACAAGGGTATAGTGGAGGCATGGTTTGTTGTGGAATGTTGGTTTGGTTAGGTAATTGATTAGGAATATGCATTCATAAATTAGGATATGATTGCTCAAATTACATGCATTATGGTATCATATTCTAGTTTGGGTTTGATAAATAGGCCTGGTGTTGGGAAAATTATGGCTAATAAATAAGGATATGGCTTTGGGTGAAGTAATGTGCCTTTTTTAGTTAAATAGGGACTTGTTAATGACTATTAAAATTTGGTTTAATAAGGGGAAATTATTTTGAAATAAGGCCCTATCTTTGAATTTGTGGCACATTTGGAATAAAAGTCAATTGTTTCTTGATTGGCACTTGTGGAATAGTAAACCCTCTTGGCTATGCAAACCCTTGTTAGAAAGTAGACACTTATAGAATATTCAAAATTTATCACTAACCAATGGACATACATTGTTGACTAAACAACATTTGCAAAGGTATGTTTGTTTGTGATTGAAGAGGTATACTTGTTACTTCCTAACGAGGGGAAACATTGGTTGTCTATTATTGAGGTGGCAAAATGTTTTTCCTTTATTGTGTTGGTATATGAGATTATGCCTATTATTTTGGAATATTTTTCACTTGATACATTGGTATACTTGTTACTTTCACTTTAGGTATACAATACCTTTTAGGTCTAACTATCACTTGAACCCTTCTTCAAATCACTACTTATTAAAAACCTACGCATATACAAAAAAATTGTATTGAACAATTGAGTTATATACTCATTTTTTCCAAATAACCATGGAAAAAAATTACATATTCAAAAGCCTCATGACCTTGGGGTCATAAAAAACTTTATCTGATGCTTCAACTTAAGGTAAACAAGCTCAAATACTTCTCTACAAGATGTTCACTAAGAACTATCAACTGAATCCAAAACACCATCAAGGAAATATTAAAATATAATACATGATTTAAAATATTTAAGGGATTTCAATGCATGAATAGGATCTTATAACATCCTTAAATTATCCTCAATAAATTAGATGAAGAGATCTAATGAAAACTATTGGTCTTATAGACCAATCTTTTGACCTTCTCTCTCATAGACTCTACTCAGCCAAATAAACCATTTTGGCTTTAATGTTTTAACCTCTTATACTAACTTAGAATCTTCTAAAAATCATGGATAAGTCATTCAAGACCTAAAAAATATCATTTCACTTCTAGTTTATTTCCTTCCTATTTGCACCACTAGATCTTGGTAGTGACTGAATAACTTGGATCACCAATATTACACACCTGAGATATGGAACTTGTCCATAAATATTCATGAAAAACTACAAGTTTTATACTTTTATCTTCATCCACTTAGCAACTTTGACTCAGTCAACTCTATTTTTTATAACAAATCTATGATATACAAGCACTTTTATGTAGGGTCTACTCACTCACCTCAGAAACCTATCATACTTGGAGATGATTGGGAGAGTTTACTTCAACCTCCAATAACTTGTTTGATCATATCAAACCATTATGAGCTCTTTAGAATAAGATCTTTAATATTGGGTCATAGTTAGGATTTTATGAGGGTTTAGATCATCTTTAAGTATTAACAATGATTCATAAAACTTAGCTCCTCTTTTTAGAAACCAATGTTTGGAATTTTGAGCTAGAAACATTACTCATCTACCATGAATATCTTAGGTTCTCATACAAATGTTACACATGCCAATGATCACTGATAAAACCTTTTGAGGTAGATTACTCTTCATTTTGTGCATTCAAAAAACCTTGAAACACTTTTTTAAGCCTTTTATTGCAAACCAAGACCCAAAATTCATGTACATACTTAAAATTACTTGACTCACCTATGTCAATGTTCACCTGCTCACTCGTGTCATGAAAACTAAACCTATTACCTCATCTAGACATAATCTTTATTATTGATTTCTAAGGCTTGACTTATAAGTCTTATTAGTCCTTAAATCTGACCTTCTGGCCACCCTATAGACTTCACATTAAAACTCTCCTATGTTTCAATGCCTCTTGTGAATGCTCAAGCAACCTCATACACTCACTCTTCTTTATAACTTCAATATAACTTCATCAGAGCTAATTATAGATCTTCAAAGCTCAACTATAACATCTTCAAAGCCACATATATAGATATTCAAATCTAACCTTTTAATCATTTGCAAGGTCTTCAACACCTCATGTATAAACTCAAACAACCTCTCTCATGCTCAAACACTATGAAGTTTTCTTTAGAGAATTATCCTCTTTATAGCTCATTCTAGGCATCTTCGTAACTTCTTACATAGATCTTTAGATCACATATTTTCTTCTTTGGAGCTTACTTATTTCATCATGCCACCTGCAAATACCATATCATAAGGTCTAGACAAAACATTACAAGATGATTTACATTTTCTATATTGACCTATACTCGCTCATGCTACTTATTAATGATTTAATTAAAGTGGATATTAGAACATTTTTCAAACATTATTCTTTCATCACAACAACAACACTCCTTATGCTTGCAATATAACTCATTCATATACATACCTCAAGGCTTACTTCACTAGACATTTTTACAAGAACCTTTGACATTAATGATATTATATGATATCAATGAAATAATCATGCATATTTATTAGAACCTTTGACATGAATGAAAAAATTAAATATCAAAGCTCAACACTCAAAGATAATGCTCAACACTCTCCCCCTTAATCAATGACAATGTTCAACAAACTTGACTCACCTCTGTCAATGTTCACCTACTCACCCATGTCATGGAAAATGATCATGTTACCTCATATGGCCATCATATCTCTTATTTATTTCTATGCCTTGACATGAAAATCTTATTAGGCCTTGAATCTAATCTTATAGCCATCATGTAAGCTTCACCTTGAATCTCTCTTATGTTTCAATGTCTCTTGTTTATACTCAAGAAACTTCATACACTCATTCTTCTTTGGAAATTTAACTTAAATTATTTAGAGCTACTTATAGATCTTTGGATCTTGACTGGGATCTTTGAAGCTCCAAACATAGATTTTCAAAACTAACATTTTAGTCAATTACAAGGCTCTCAACATCTCATGAATAAATTGAAATAACCTCTCTCATGCTCAAACATTGTCAAGTTCTCTTTAGAGAATTCTCATCTTTGTAGCTCATTCAAAACATATTCTAAGTTTTTTACATATATTTTCAAAGTACACAACTTCTTCTTTGGTGCTCACTCATTTCATCATACCACCTAAAAATACTATATCACAAGGTATAAACAAAGCATTATAAGATGCTTTACATTTTCTATACTAACCTGTATTTACTCAATGATATTCAATGATATTACTCTCATTATTTAGATAGTAATTTCACATTACTATTCTTTATATAGTAACAACACTAACTATGTTGTCACACATCACTGCTCTTCAAATAGCATCAACACTCATTATACTGAAAATAGAACTCATTCATATACATACCTCAAGGCTTACTTAACCAAGAATTTTCACAAGAACCTTTGACACTAATGATATTATATTAACATCAATGAAATAATCATGCATCTTCATAAGAAACGTTGACATCAATGACAACATTAAATACCAAAGCTCAACACATAATAGCAATGTTCAAAAAAATTTCTCTTAATTAATAACAATGTTCAACAATCTCCCCCTTTACCATTGATGGAAAACACACTCAAAAAAATTATGTCAACCACTCTTGATGGAAATCATCTATTAGACTTGGTTCTTGTCTTTTCTTTCTCCCTTTTTTATGTTGCCCATTTTCTCATCTTTTTTTATATTTCTCTCATTTCTCATCTTTTTTGATCTTTCTCCTCCTTTGACATTAATAACAAAGATATTTCATAGTTATTCATCTCTTAAAAAATGAACTCAAGTTATAAGACCACTTTAAGATAGATCAAACTTAGTTAATAACTTGAATAGCTCCCCCTCAAACCAAGCATCCACCATGCTTTTGTTAGCATTAAATAACAAAGATCAACTACAACTACTGAAATCATACTTTCTCCCTTTGAGCTAATTCAATCTCTCAAAGACACTAGATGGCACACAATATTTAGAAAATATGGCAACCAATTATGATAACCATTCTTAGAACCTTCTTTCAATCATGTTACACTCCTAGATGATTCATTAAAAGCTCAAAAAAAGTTTCTATGAATTATCTCAGACATAATACCTCCTTAACTCCATGCATATCAAAAATCAATCACTTTCTTGATAAATAACTCAAAGCTACCAAGCTCCCCCTTAGACCAATCATATCTTATTATAATAACTAGGAACTTAGATTACATACCTTTCTTGACATGTCTAAACAAGATACCAAATTCTTGACCATACGCATGGCTATATCATACTTGATACCAATTGATACTAATTGTTACCAACTTTATAAATAAAAACTCCCCTTTGGTCTTCATAGATCAAGATCAACTACTCATATAAATATATATCAAAATTTTACCTCTTATAAACCAATTATTTTCATATTTTGACTTCAGATACCTGATAGCAATCTTAGATCTCTGATCATGCTATCTTCTATACATCAAACTATAGAGCTATGAACACAAGAATGGATAATATCCATCTTCATCTAATTCAAAATATATAACATAAAATCTTCTCAAAATAAACCTTATTTTATTGTACCCTCATGCTTTTGTTGATATAAGAATGTCTTCATGAAGCTTAATGGAGCCACCCCTTTTTCATAGGGATCTAGAATAAGATAAAGTCAAGAGATTCCCAAATCTCCATATTATTTTCACAAGATTGAATATTATTCAACATTATTCTAGACTTTAATGACACTATAGGTTTGATCTCATCATCAACCTTGTCTCCTTATTCTTTTCTTTGACTACCTTGTCAACACATGCAGATAACAACTATTCTTGACATTCCTTACTTGATTTCTCACCTGAGGTATTCTTTATCTTAGCAATCAATCCAATTGAGATTTTAGACTAATCATGACTTATCTTTACTACCTTTGGTTTTCATACATTCATTTTCCTTCTTTATTTCACTTTAGGAGCTTCAACATTCCTACTTTGACTTGATGATCTTCTAACTTTGTTAGGATAAAATCTTGAAATGTGTCCTTTATGATAGCTATAATAGACCACCTTATACATACCATTTAACTAATGATGATTATGATCTCCCTTTGGCCAATTTCTTCTCCTTCCATAGTTTCATAAGTACTCATTTTTTGAGGGTTTTCTACATTATCCTATTCTATGACCAAAGTGACTACATGTAAAATAGTAACCATTAAAATAAATAGCATACCTTGTATCATTGATCTGTCTAATGGGTCTTTTCATTTTGATCTTATTGTCTTTACAATCTTCTTTTCAACTTAAGATTCCTTCTTTTGGTCTTCTTTTAATCCAAGACCTATCTTATCTCTTGCAAACTTCTAACTTCTTAAAATATCATCTAGAGCCTCAGTGATCTTGTTAAATTCCATAAAAATCTTCACATTTATAGATGCTTGATCCAACTTAGTTTTCAAAGATTCTATTTTAGTTTTATACCTTCTACAATCTTCCTCTTTATCCTTTAGTCTTGCTTCCACAATCTCTATATGGGTTTCAACTTGTTGGATGATCTCTTCATACTCCTTGGAAGTGTTGTTCAGCCTTTCCTCAAACAATCCAATCTACTCCTCATAGTCTTAAACTAATGACTCTTATTTCATTTTCTTCTTCTTCATAAATTTCAACTCTTTTATGGTACTTACTATCACTACCTCAATATCTACTTTATTTTCTCCTTTTTCACTATCATAGTATACTTGTTCATATGATTATACATCAATCATGAGGCATTTCTAATTTGAATAACCCTCATTGTTTGATTATATGCCTATAAAAAAATTTCATTTTCATCATATTAAAATTCATTATTTCCATCATCATTGTTAGATGTGTTTGAATCACTTGCATCTAATGAATTATCTTCTTCGGTATAGAAAATCTTCTTATTATCGAATGGCCCTTTCCTCCTTCATTATTATTAAACTCTCTCTTATTCTTATTAGACTTATGGGGTTTTTTGTCATCTCCATCATCTTCTTCATTATGCTCAAATATGTCCTTGTTAGGACACTTGGTTGAAAATTGACCAATCTTGCCACATCTAAAACATTTGAAGGGTAACTTACCCTTGTACTTCCCTGAGCCAAATCTCAACTTCCTATCAAATATAGATATGATTTCATCATCATAAATATTTGAACATACCTAATCTTTGATCTTATTGGATTTTGACTTATTTTCAACCTTGAAAATATCTTCTTTCATAGGAGGTCTTCCTTCATTTGATCTCATCTCATAGGCAATCAAGATGTCATGAAGCCCATCCATCTCTAGTTTGTCTAAATCTTGCATCTCTTCTACTATAGATACTTTAGACTCAAACTTAGGATTGAGTGATCACAACACCTTTTGGAAAATATTAGACTCTTTCACTTCTTCTCTTATTCCTCTAATTATATTTATAACTTCATTAACCCTCAATAGGTAGGATGCAATAATTTCATCTTCATTCATCCTCAGGGTTTCAAACTACCTTTTATGGGTCTAAAACTTGGCCATATTCACCTTGGTGTATCTTTCATATATGGTTTTCATTTTGTCCCATATGTATTTAGTTAAAACATAATTCATAAATTTTATAAGATCTACTTCTGATAGGCCACATAGAATGGCATTCTTTGTCTTGGAGTTATTTTCACTATCCTTCTTACCTGCTACATTTATTAGTCAAATTAGAGGTGTAATATAACCATCCATAACCTACTATAAAATATCATGTCCTTTTTACATTATATATATCTTAATTTTGACATCCTAAAAGGGATATTTAGATCCATTGAGTAATGGAGCCTTACTGGTAGAGAAACCACCTTGAGTTTGTTGACTAGTCATCCTTGTTTCTTAAGATCTTCTTTAGGTTGTTAAGCCTGATATAAAGGACATGATCTAATACCAATTATAGGGAAAAATATTAATAATAATGGAGTGAATCAATCTTCAAAAACTTTTGATTCAATTCCACTTAACCATACATGAACCATTCTAACAAGTGTGTGTATCTTTAGCAAACATAAGCATCAAATCATAAGAGCATGAAACATATGAACACAACATATACATGGAAAAACATCAAGGGAAATAAAACCCACTAATGAAATAATGAACTAAATTCTTATAATATAAACATAGATATTTATTGAATCACTAACTATACATGGATTACTAACCCCAACTAGCTTAGCACCAACTTAGTTAGGCTTTTAGCAAGCACCCACTTGAAAGGAAGCACCAACCCCCTATATGACTCAACACTAACTCATCCACCTAATTGTTTGATAACCTTAAAAAAACCTTGTTTATTGAATAACAAATGATGATCTACTCCATCCATTCACTCACTTTTGTCCCTCTCAAACTAGTTTTTAGCCCTCTTCTTTCAACTAGACCTCTCTATGGATTGATGAGGTCTTCTGACCTTGATCTTCATATGCAAAACCTATGTTATATATTCATGAAATTTATATAATTGTATGCATGACCTCATTATACATACCAATTATCCATATCATTCACTTATCCTCTTCTACTCTTTGACACTTATCATTATTTAAGCATACCAAATAGACCTAAACTGCCTTGCTTTTACACAAGTCATTTAATCATATCCATCTTAGTCATCCACACATTAAAATCACTTAGTTCATTAATTAATAGTTATTATAACATTAAAATAACATTCCTTAATCATGAATCAATCACTATAATAGGTTGGTCATACATAAATTATCCCTTAATCTTCTTTTAGGCTTATGGAGACCTAATAAGCCTTCTTAACAACATGTTACCCTTTGATATTTATTGAATAATATCTAAAAAACTCACACAATAGGAACACATCATATTCCACTCTAATATACCTTATCCAGATTTATTTTATGTCTAAAAAACATTTTAGGTTTAATCACCACTTGATCTCATTCTCAAATCACTACATATAAAAGGCTTGTGCATATACAAAAACTTTGTCTTGAACAACTAAGGCATATACTTAATTTTTACAAACAACCATGGCAAAAAATTATATATTTATAATCCTCATGACCTTAGGTTCATCATAATCTTCATCTTATGATTCAAATTAGGGTAAACAAGCTCAAACACTTCTCTGTAAGATGTTCACTCAGAATTGTTGATGAAGATTATTGAGTCACTTGTCTATAAGAGCTAGAGTTACTTGATGAGAAATGCATGGATGTAATCAATAGACTTCAATAATATTGGAATAGTCTTCATGGGCACTATAATTTGTGGGTAAAACATAGAGAATTTTAACTTGGTGATCTTGTTCTAAAATAAAACCAACATAATACCATAGCTGAGAAGAAGTATGAGGGAAAATACAAACCCAACTGGATAGGTTCATTCATCATTGTAACAAACTATGGATCCAAAACATACAGGATCGCTACACTAGATGGTGATCAACTTGATCAGCCAATGAACATTATACACCTTAAGAATTACTTCACTTGAGAGACTTGATGTACTATTTATGAGGCCCATTTACATTGTACCATAATATCAACATTTTTCTTTGTATCATACCATTCTATCGTATACAATTATACCATGCCTTTCCTATCGATAGAGTTGTTTTCACCCTCCCTACCTAGCCCCTTTGACCTTGGTTCCATTATATTGGTTCCATGATCTCTTTCAACATGAATATTTCAATCAATTTTTAGTAGTTGATTCAATATTATAAACAAAAGTTATATTTTGGATCAGTATGACTATGGTTTGGCAGTTGCATCCTTCATTTCTTGTTTTATTTTATACCAAATGTTTTTTATTATAACTTCCTTTGGGAAAATTAGTGTCTCACTTTTGTGTTACTAATGATAACTACTTCTGGGCAAATTAATATCATTGAATTTTGTTGTTTTTTCCTAATTATAACCACCTATGGGAAAATTAGGGATAACACCTTTATATCATGCCTTGAAGTACCACCTTACCATTCATATGTTATACTATGTCATTTATCTAATTTTCCTAGTTTTTGAATTTACTGCTACCTAGTCATATTCTTCTATTGTAAGGATAAACTATAGTGAATTGTGGTCCCATCTTAGGACTATATCGGCAATGCTTGATTTACATTGAGGTCATCCTAGTCACCCTTTTGCCATGCTCTCACTATTTTACGAGCACTTTAAATTTGAATGCTCTCATCATTTTATGAGCTTGGATCATTTAGTATCTCATCATTCTTGATCAAGTTGAGATGCTTTGAAAATTCCAAAAAAAAAAATTCAAAAATATTTAGAAAATAGTCATCACCATTGACCACTTCTTTGCCTTAAGGATTCTAGGAACCCTATCTATTTCATAAAAAAACATTTATCATTTAGTTTCCCCATCCTTATTGGCCTTGTGTCCCATGCTCTTACTATTTTGTGAGTCCATTCCCATATTATTATATAAAATCAATCATGTTTTCATGATCATCATTTTCTTCTATCCCATTTCTTAGGAGAACTGCATTTAGCTTAAAGTTTATGTTGGACCTTGTGTTCATGAAACTATGTAGGCAGTGTCTATTTGCCTAGTGCATTTGGATCCAACTCAGCCACCCCTTTCCTTTCTTCTATTCTCCATATTTTATTTTTTTCATTATCTCCTATAACCTAGGGGTAATGTTTTTCCTCTTGTTTATTCTTTATTTGTGCTAACATTGTACTTAGCCATTATTTTTTTGTGTTTCCTTTTATTCTCTTTGTTTTGTTTTTATTTTTATTTTCTAGGTGTTTTGTTTATTTGTTTGATTATTTGACTATTTATTTGATTTATTTTTATGTCTTGATTCAATCTATATGTGTTCATTAAGTGATTCCTTGAGCATTATTCTTAAGTCTATCTGTATTCATACATCATCATTATCATCCTATTTTTTTATCATTGGTACATTGTTTTTGATTGAGTATTAGATCATGTGTTATTCATTATGCATATTTTGTCCAAATTCTCATGGTGTTTTATCATGATGCCTAATGTCAAGTGATCCATTAAAAATTAGCTTGAGAAGTCTACAAAGCACTGAATATGCGGTACTCCTTTACACCCAAATAATTCCCAACATACCCCACATCATACCTAAATGCAGAGTAATTTAATCATGAAATAATTATAAATCCTTATTAGTTAGGATATGTATCTCCATATTAGAAAGTTGTCTAAATACATTTTTCTCCTCTATTCCAATTTTCCATCATCAAGCTACCAATGATTATAACCACCTTTGGGAAAATCATTGTGTGTCATCCCACCCATTAAGCCAATGGTTATAACTACCTATGGGTGAATCATTGTGTTTCATCCTATCTAGAAGTTAATGATTATAACTACATATAAATAAATAATTACCTTTATTCTACCCAACTGGGGCACATTATCATTATGATAATGCTTATAACCACCTTTGGGAAAATCATTATCTATATCCACCCAATTGGGGAAAGTTTTTATCCAACCAATGATTATAATTAGGTATAGGAAAATAATTATTTTCCCTTTCATAATTATAACCACCTTTGGAAAAATAATTCTCTTGTTACCCTAATACCTTTTCAATGATTATAACCACCTTTGGTTAAATCCTTATCTTTTTAATCTTACCTATGTCAATGATTATAATCACCTGTGGCCAAATCATCTTGTTTGTTTTCCCAACTGGGGTAGCTCCATATGCCAATGATTATAACTACCTCTTGTCAAATCAATATTTTCCACTCCATTTCATATTTTTGGTCCCATCATTTCCTCCTTTCAAGGGATTTCTTGTTGACCTCTTTTTGTTGATTTCTCCCTCGAGGGGCATCTAAAGTTCATCCATTGTCTTTGAATTCATAAGCATATAGGACCTTTTCATTATTTGAGAAGACATTATTATGCCTATAGCTTGTGACACCTTCCCAAATAGGGGAAAATTGTAGACACCTAAAAATGGTCATAATTGGCCTTCAATCAGACTTTAAACTGATTCCTACCAACCATTATGAATTAAGCCTAGGAATCATCAAACATCTTAAATTTGATTATGCATCATTCATAAAATCTCATAATCATGTTGAGACATCCCTAATTGGGGTATCCTATCATATTCAAGAATAACCTCTCATGGATTCATCCTTAATTGTCTTGTAGTATAACAACAATTAATTTGGCATATGGACCTGTTAAGTGGGTCACTTACACACTAAAATCAAATCTTAGAAATTTTAAAAGGCTAATTAGAGTTAATTAACAAACTAAACCAAATTAAATTTCTATTTGAATAATCCATGTGTAATTAATGAATAGATAAAAAAGGAAATTAAAATTTTAAAAATATCCTAGCCTTTCATCATTGCCTTTATGAGTTGTTAAGCTCTTTAAAAATATCCTAAAATATCTAATTTTGAGAGCCATGCCTAGTAGTTGCAAATCATAATTAATTGATAACTATTAACTCTACTAGGGTTAGATTTGAATCACCTAGGTTTATTTTGAACCCATTCCAAGGGTTAACTCAACCCTAACTCACCTTGGGTGAGAGTTAAATCCTTAGGTTATAAATACAATGCCATGCCAATTGAATTCTAAGCTCTTATAATCTAAAGTTATAATGTTAATTTGGAGAGAGATAAGATTTTAAATAGTGTTATAATGGCAGAATATTGAGCCAAAGTAATCACAAGCCACATCAAATCCAATGGTGCCAAGGATAGAAGGAGCCAACAAGCTTTTGCACAAGTTGATGAACCACTCAAAAAAGCTTTTAGAGCTCTCAAGGAAGGTAAATAATTTGTTTCTTTTATATTTTTATTGTGATTTCATTTAGCTCTTTTTACTAATATCTCCCTAAGATATAAGATAAGAGTGAAAGTGTTAGTGTATTTTTATTTGATTTTTCTTACTTGAAATAATACTATACTAACCTCCCTTATTGGATTCTTATGATCATAGATTATTGGTTGAATTCTTCCCTCTCACATGATATACTACTAATTCACTATCTCCCATGGCTTGTAGTAGCTTAAAACCTCTCTTCGTGCCTGTTGTAGGCCATAAATGAGGGCCTCATATTCTATTATGTTATATGTGCATATGAATTGGAACCTTATGGAAAAAAACTATCTTTGATTATAACGAGAGACAAGCATGATACATGCCCCACTTCCATTCTTTCACCTAGATCCATCAAAGAATAACCTCCACATTCCATCATTATCTTGGGTTGGGTTAGTAAGAGCTGGTATGATTGTCTCCTCATATATATAGTATATCCCCAACCCTTCCTCTTCAATGCTCTTATATGGATCACATCCATGGTTATCTGCCCCCAACTCATCAAGAAGTAAGTCTAATATTCCCTTAAATGGTTCAACTAGCTCTTGATCATTGGGGTGTTCATCTTCATCTATGATAGTATAGTTGACATTGGAAAAATTAGTAATGTAGGGATCTAAATAGTTACTATAGATATTCTTAGAGTTGATGGTGACCTTTGATCCATACCCAGTCCTAAAAACCATATAAGACCAATTAGAAAAGAGATAGCCTCATATCTTAGAAGTGAAATCCCTAAACAAACATAAAGAAAAATAAGGTGGAATATCAACCACTAAAACATATTTGGATATGGTATAATTAGGACAAGAAGATAAGAATTTTTTTATGTCTTTAATTATGCCAATAGTCTTATTAGGGGACCCATCTAGTTGTAAAACTCCCTTAGAATTAGGCTCATACCTTAACCCCAACTTGTCTGCTATAGACTTAGGCATGATAGATATAGTAGCCCCATTATCTATCATAAATTTATGTATTAAGGAGTCTCCTATGATGACAAAAATATAGAAAAGAGGGGGATTTTTTACTTTGGATAGTTGGGGATAATACGCTGATTGGTGTTGGTTAGGACTGCACCCACTTTTTTGCCTATTTGTCCAAAATGTGAATTTTGGACAACTCTTCTTGGAGACATTTTTGTCCCAAAATGAGAAATGTGTCTCAAACTAGTATGGTGACATGAGTCTTATTCATTTGATCCATAATATTGAGATGAGATATAGCAAACTTTGACTATAATTTAGAAGAAGTAGTACTACTTGGGGATTGAGCGAACTGAGGTGTAAATGGACCTTTGCAATTATACCCCTTCCCATCTTGAACCTTATGAATTGGTGGATTTTTAGGGGATGAATTTTTTCCACTAATATATTCAGATGTTTTATATTTTATAAGAGTTATTCTACCAAATTCTAAGTCATCACCCACTGCTCTCATTTTTTCCTTTGTATGGGTTGTAATAGGGTTTTCTACCTTGGTTACACCCCCAACCTGATTGGTTGAACATTATTCAAAAGAATTTTCCCCTTCTTTTAAGTTGAAAAAATTAGTCTCTGATTATGTCTTAACCCCACTCATTTCTTGTTGGTTTGACATTTTAGATTGAGTCATGAAGGGAGTCTCTCCATGTTGCACATAAGGGCCTTCTTTGTGTTGTGTAGGAGGTTGACTATCTTGCATAGGAGGATTTTGATTTTACTACATAAGAGAGGTTTGAAAAACATCTCCACTTGGAATAATTGACATATTATGAGACTTCCCCCATTGTGTATTGAGCATAGTTTTTTTGAGTTAGAACTAGTGTTTTAGAAGTGCTAGCAAAATTTGGATTGAAACTATTATAGGGCCTTTTTTGAGTGATCTACCCTTGACCTTGAGGATTAGGTTGATATGGAGGCTTGTTTAACTAATAATGCTGATAGATATCTTGATAAAGGGTTTGGTATGGTCTATGAGGTAGAAGTTGTACAAGGTCACTATCTTGTTGCTTTATGCCTTGATTAGCCCTTCAATTTTATCTAATATATCTTCCTAATCATGGTTGATTGGCATTGGTATGGGAGAAATGGTAGGTACCTGAGGTTGTATCTTTGGGTAAAAATTCATGAGGGGATTTGGAGTAAGTGTGTCTACTTATATTAGATAATTTTATGCCCTTATTACCACTTCATAGGCATTAGCTAGTGTGTTCCCTCCTATAGACTATATCATGACTGCCACATCAAAAGTGAGGGCTCTCAAATAATATAAAAAGTTATATTTAAGAGTGGGTTTGACTACCATTGGGATATTATCCTAAGTCTTCTAAATCCTATAGTTAAACTCCACCATAACATCTTGAGGAGCCCTTTTGATTGTGGTCAATTATTTCACTAGAGATAAGTGATCACTTCTATCCTCAAAATGATTACATAGGTGTTCCCTAAACTCATCCCCAAGTGTTTATAGATTTAGGTTCTAAGACTATATAATATTTAAGTGCTTTACATCTCAATTAATTAGTTAATAGCCTTATTTTAACATTTTATTGAGTCACATTTTGTACTGAGTAGAGGTTAGCTATGTTTGAAATGTATTCAATAGGAGTGGTAGAGTTTTATTTAGTGAAATATGGAAGGATATTAAGTGTAGAAGTAAGGATATCATCAAATTGGTTTAATTTGAAAGGGATGCCACCATTGAAGGGCATAAAATTTAGGTTTCTATGCCTGGCCATTAGAGGTGTAGGGGTTACATCAGTACTTTGTTGAGAAAGATTAGGAGAAGTAAGGGGTGTAGGATTAGGATTATACCTAGGGTACCTATTTATCCTATAAAAAATCCAAGGATAATTAAATAAACTTAACTTCCTTACCTTTTGATGAAGACCTTGTGACTAATTTTGACATGAAATTTAATTACTTATCTACCACTAAAGTGTTTAAAGCTCGCTAAGATCACTAAATGCTTTAAGTAGTTACTCTAATTATTTGAATCCTAGTCTCATCACGAATGCTATAAGTTATTATTATTTTGGATTGTACCCTTAAGGTAGAGGTGTTTCAAACTTTCCTCATCTAGCTAATACAATGGGATCACCTCTAGATTTGGGTAGCCTAGTTGATGAGGTGAACCTTTAGTTTTAGGGATACTTCATCTTATGCATCAGATATTGGATCAATTACTAAACCTAATTAATTGATGATTATAAGGGATAAATATACGGATGAAACAAATCATAAACTAAGTATGATGATGCACCAACATGTTATGTCTACTCTATTTGACCCTTCAAAACACTTATGAACTAGATAAGGACTACTGACTAAAACATGTTCTCTAAGAGCTAAGAATTAGTAATTCACATGAAGGTTATGTTCTATGGTTTTAACTTAAAGGTGATGAATAAAAGGTATAATTCAAGACACTACCAATCAGATTTCACTTTAATCATAGTCACTATCACTTTCACACATCATATGACCTATTTAGGATGATTGCCTAAAACTCTTCTTGGAGACATTTTTGTCCCAGAATGAGAAATGTGTCTCAAACTATTATGGTGACATGAGTCTTATTCATTTGATCCACAATATTGATATGAGAGATATCAACCTTTGACTATAATTTAGGAGAAGTATTACTACTTGGGGCTTGAGTGAACTGAGGTGTAAATGGACCTTTGCAATTACACCCCTTCCCATCTTGAACCTTATGAATTGATGGATTTTTAGGGGATGCATTTTTTCCACTAATATATTGAGATGTTTTATATTTTAAAAGAGTTATTCTCCCAACTTATAAGTCATCACCCACTACTCACTTTTTTGCCTATTTGTCCAAAATCTAAATTTTTGACAACTCTTCTTGGAGAAATTTTTGTCCCAGAATGAGAAATGTGTCTCAAACTAGTATGGTGACATGAGTCTTATTCATTTGATCCACAATATTGATATGAGAGATAGCAACATTTGAATATAATTTAGGAGTAGTACTACTTGGGGCTTGAGTGAACTAAGGTGTAAATGGACCTTTGCAATTATACCCCTTCCCATCTTGAAGCTTATGAATTGGTGGATTTTTAGGGGATGCATTTTTTCCACTAATGTATTCAGATGTTTTATATTTTATAAGAGTTATTCTACCAACTTCTAAGTCATCACCCACTACTCTCATTTTTCCCTTGTATGGGTTGTAATAGGGTTGTCTACCTTGGTTACACCCCAAACTTGATTGGTTGAACATTATTCAAAAGAATTTTCCCCTTCTTTTAAGTTGAAAAAAGTATTATCTGATTATGTCTTACCCCCACTCATTCCTTTTTGGTTTGACATTTTAGATTGATTCATGAATGGAGTCTCTCCATGTTGCACATAAGGGCCTTTTTTATGTTGTGTAGGAGGTTGAATATCTTACATAGGAGGATGTTGATTCTAAAACATAAGAGAGGTTTAACAAACATCTCCACTTTGAATAATTGGCATCTTATGAGACTTCCCCCATTATGTATTGAGCATAGTTTTTTTGAGTTAGAACTAGTGTTTTAGAAGTGCTAGCAAAATTTGGATTGAAACTATTATAGGGCCTTTTTGAGTGATCTACCCTTGACCTTGAGGATTAGGTTGATATGGAGGCTTGTTTAACTGATAAGGCTGATAGATATCTTGATAAAGGGCTTGGTATGGTTTATGAGGTGGAAGTTATACAAGGTCACTATCTTGTTGCTTTATGCCTTGATTAGCCCTTCAATTTTATCTAATATATCTTCTTAATCATGGTTGATTTGCATTGGTATGGGAGAAATGGTAGGCACATGAGGTTGTATCTTTGGGTAAAAATGAATGAGGGGATTTAGAGTAAGCATGTCTATTTATATTAGATAATTTTATTCCCTTAATACCACTTCATAAGCATTAGCTAGTGTGTTCCCTCTTATAGACTGTATCATGACTGTCACATCAAAAGTGAGGGCTCTCAAATAGTAAAAAAATGTATATTTAAGAGAGGGTTTGAATAAAATTGGGATCTTATCCCAATTCTTCTAAATCTTATAGTTAAACTCCACCATAACCTCTTGAGGAGCCCTTTTGATTGTGGTCAATTATTTCACTAGAGACAAGTGGTCACTTCTATCCTCAAAATGATTGCATAGGTGTCCCCTTAACTCATCCCCAAGTGTTTATAGATTTAGGTTCTAAGCCTATATAATATTTAAGTGATTTAACTCTCAATTAATTAGTTAAAATCCTTATTTTAACATTTTCTTGAGTCACATTGTGTATTGAGTAGAGGTTGGCTATGTTTGAAATGTGTTCAATAGGAGTGGTAGAGTTTTATTTAGTGAAATATGGAAGGATATTAAGTGTAGAAGTAAGGATATCATCAAATTGGTTTAATTTGAAAGGATTCCACAATTTAAGGGCATAAAATTTAGGTTTCTATGCTTGGACATTAGAGGTGTAGGGGTTACATCAGTACTTTGTTGAGAAAGATTAGGAGAAGTAAGGGGTGTAGGATTAGGATTATACCTAGGGTACCTATTTATCCTATAAAAAATCCAAGGATAATTAAATAAACTTAACTTCCTTACCTTTTGATGAAGACCTTGTGACTAATTTTGACATGAAATTTAATTCCTTATCTACCACTAAAGTGTTTAAAGCTCGCTAAGATCACTAAATGCTTTAAGTAGTTACTCTAATTATTTGAATCCTAGTCTCATCACGAATGCTATAAGTTATTATTATTTTGGATTGTACCCTTAAGGTAGAGGTGTTTCAAACTTTCCTCATCTAGCTAATACAATGGGATCACCTCTAGATTTGGGTAGCCTAGTTGATGAGGTGAACCTTTAGTTTTAGGGATACTTCATCTTATGCATCAGATATTGGATCAATTACTAAACCTAATTAATTGATGATTATAAGGGATAAATATACGGATGAAACAAATCATAAACTAAGTATGATGATGCACCAACATGTTATGTCTACTCTATTTGACCCTTCAAAACACTTATGAACTAGATAAGGACTACTGACTAAAACATGTTCTCTAAGAGCTAAGAATTAGTAATTCACATGAAGGTTATGTTCTATGGTTTTAACTTAAAGGTGATGAATAAAAGGTATAATTCAAGACACTACCAATCAGATTTCACTTTAATCATAGTCACTATCACTTTCACACATCATATGACCTATTTAGGATGATTGCCTAAAACTCTTCTTGGAGACATTTTTGTCCCAGAATGAGAAATGTGTCTCAAACTATTATGGTGACATGAGTCTTATTCATTTGATCCACAATATTGATATGAGAGATATCAACCTTTGACTATAATTTAGGAGAAGTATTACTACTTGGGGCTTGAGTGAACTGAGGTGTAAATGGACCTTTGCAATTACACCCCTTCCCATCTTGAACCTTATGAATTGATGGATTTTTAGGGGATGCATTTTTTCCACTAATATATTGAGATGTTTTATATTTTAAAAGAGTTATTCTCCCAACTTATAAGTCATCACCCACTACTCACTTTTTTGCCTATTTGTCCAAAATCTAAATTTTTGACAACTCTTCTTGGAGAAATTTTTGTCCCAGAATGAGAAATGTGTCTCAAACTAGTATGGTGACATGAGTCTTATTCATTTGATCCACAATATTGATATGAGAGATAGCAACATTTGAATATAATTTAGGAGTAGTACTACTTGGGGCTTGAGTGAACTAAGGTGTAAATGGACCTTTGCAATTATACCCCTTCCCATCTTGAAGCTTATGAATTGGTGGATTTTTAGGGGATGCATTTTTTCCACTAATGTATTCAGATGTTTTATATTTTATAAGAGTTATTCTACCAACTTCTAAGTCATCACCCACTACTCTCATTTTTCCCTTGTATGGGTTGTAATAGGGTTGTCTACCTTGGTTACACCCCAAACTTGATTGGTTGAACATTATTCAAAAGAATTTTCCCCTTCTTTTAAGTTGAAAAAAGTATTATCTGATTATGTCTTACCCCCACTCATTCCTTTTTGGTTTGACATTTTAGATTGATTCATGAATGGAGTCTCTCCATGTTGCACATAAGGGCCTTTTTTATGTTGTGTAGGAGGTTGAATATCTTACATAGGAGGATGTTGATTCTAAAACATAAGAGAGGTTTAACAAACATCTCCACTTTGAATAATTGGCATCTTATGAGACTTCCCCCATTATGTATTGAGCATAGTTTTTTTGAGTTAGAACTAGTGTTTTAGAAGTGCTAGCAAAATTTGGATTGAAACTATTATAGGGCCTTTTTGAGTGATCTACCCTTGACCTTGAGGATTAGGTTGATATGGAGGCTTGTTTAACTGATAAGGCTGATAGATATCTTGATAAAGGGCTTGGTATGGTTTATGAGGTGGAAGTTATACAAGGTCACTATCTTGTTGCTTTATGCCTTGATTAGCCCTTCAATTTTATCTAATATATCTTCTTAATCATGGTTGATTTGCATTGGTATGGGAGAAATGGTAGGCACATGAGGTTGTATCTTTGGGTAAAAATGAATGAGGGGATTTAGAGTAAGCATGTCTATTTATATTAGATAATTTTATTCCCTTAATACCACTTCATAAGCATTAGCTAGTGTGTTCCCTCTTATAGACTGTATCATGACTGTCACATCAAAAGTGAGGGCTCTCAAATAGTAAAAAAATGTATATTTAAGAGAGGGTTTGAATAAAATTGGGATCTTATCCCAATTCTTCTAAATCTTATAGTTAAACTCCACCATAACCTCTTGAGGAGCCCTTTTGATTGTGGTCAATTATTTCACTAGAGACAAGTGGTCACTTCTATCCTCAAAATGATTGCATAGGTGTCCCCTTAACTCATCCCCAAGTGTTTATAGATTTAGGTTCTAAGCCTATATAATATTTAAGTGATTTACCTCTCAATTAATTAGTTAAAATCCTTATTTTAACATTTTCTTGAGTCACATTGTGTATTGAGTAGAGGTTGGCTATGTTTGAAATGTGTTCAATAGGAGTGGTAGAGTTTTATTTAGTGAAATATGGAAGGATATTAAGTGTAGAAGTAAGGATATCATCAAATTGGTTTAATTTGAAAGGATTCCACCATTTAAGGGCATAAAATTTAGGTTTCTATGCTTGGACATTAGAGGTGTAGGGGTTACATCAGTACTTTGTTGAGAAAGATTAGGAGAAGTAAGGGGTGTAGGATTAGGATTATACCTAGGGTACCTCTTTATCCTATAAAAATACAAGGATAATTCAATAAACTTAACTTCCTTACCTTTTTATTAAGACCTTATGACTAATTTTGACATGAATTTTAATTGCATATCTTCCACTAAAGTGTTTGAAGCTTGCTAAGATCACTAAATGCTTTAAGTAGTTACTCTAATTATTTAAATCCTAGTCCCATCAAGAATGATAGAATATATTATTATTTTGGATCGTAACCTTAAGGTAGATATGTTTCAAACTTGCCTCATCTCACTAATATAATGGGATCACCTCTAGATGTGGGTAGCCTAGTTGATGAGGTGAACCTTTAGTTTTGGGGATAGCTCATCTTATGCATCAGATATTGGATCAATTCCTAAACCTAATTATTTGATGATTATAAGGTATAAATATATGTATGAAACAAATCATAAACTAATTATGGTGATGCACCAACATGTTATGTCTACTCTATTTGACCCTTCAAAACACTTATGAACTAGATAAGGACTAGTGACTAAAACATGTTTTCTAAGAGACTTCTAAGAATTAGTACTTCACATGAATTTTATGTTATATGGTTATCACTTAAAGGTGATGAATAAAAGGCATAATTCAAGACACTACCAATCATATTGCACTTTAATCATAATCACTAGCACTTTCACACATCATATGACCTATTTAGTATAATTGCCTAGGAACTAGATTAGAACAAGGACCTAAAAAGGAAGATAAAACTCAACACTTATGCAAATCAACAAGTATGAAACACACTAAGATAGAATATAAAATCTAAAATAGTCCTTCTATTGATTCAAATGTTATAAGATACAATTTAGGTAAAGTTTATTTATACCTAGTTGAGGGATGCATATAATGGATTTTTAGTCTTAATTTATAGAACAAGAAAAGGAGAGAGAAGGGAATATATCATGTAAGTGTGGAGGAGAGTCCATGATGATCCTTCATTACTCAAAAACCATTTATAACATGCATAAGGATTAGTAACAGTTCCTTAAGCTCTCCCATGTATTATCTTGGCTATATAATGGCCTTCAATGAGAGTCTAGCTTATAAAATGGTCTAATGAAGGCTCCTTGAATATTGGTTGACCCCATTAAAAGCATGATCACCCCAACCTAGTTAACCAATTCCTTTTTTTGTAGTTGAAATTGTGTCATTATGGTCTAATTGGCCTCTATGAAGTATTAAGTAGCATATCTCTCTCTTTTACATGCCAATAAGGCTTAATAAACTACCCCATCCTCCATAATGGTAAATGTGCATGATCTCTTTCATAGACTAGTTACAAGGATGTTTATGACCCTAAATTTAATCCCTTATCATCCCTCTATGCCAATAGACATATCCCTTATTTGAACTAATATTCCTAATAGGCAACTAAGCCTAGTCAGATAGTGTTAGTTGCTTAGATGGACATGAGACTTGTATAGAACCTTAATAATGGTTAAATTATCATTTATAAAGTCTAGATAGGCATATCACACCATAACCTATGTCTTTCAAATAGTGTACACCTACAACTCTTGCTCATTTAGGTGATTAGGTCATATTTCACTACCATTTCTGGACTGCCTCTTTGGTGCAAGCCTATAGAAGAATTTTTAGAAGGAATTGGGAGTATTTTGTGGCATAATATGGTGTATTACACTCCACACCATCCTCTTTAATCATCAAAAATAATTCATATAATTATGTACCTTATATTCATCATTAAATCTTGTAAAAATAGAGTTAGTACATTTGTATAACTTTTCATACAAACCAATGGCCTAACAAGGACCCTTTAAGAGTTCACAATGTGATTTAGGTATTTTAAATACCAATTCAATTCATTTTAGTTAAAATTTATCAATATATTTCCCATCGATATTTTATTAAGGTTTTAGAGAGGTTTAGGGAGGTTTAGACTCTTAACAATAGTTCATAAAGGTTATGCCTTTAACTTATGAACTAATTCCAGTAACTTATAGTAAAAAGGGTCTCTCAGCCTTCCCCTCATGCTCATAACTCCATGTATATTCTCCATATAGTTTTGAGCACAATAAAGTGCTCCTCAGGTGACTATTTTACATTATATGCACTCTTAAGGCAATTTTGGGCCCAAATGGCCAATTCTGAGCTCTCCTCTACAAACCAATGATTCTTACACATCTTAAACTCCATTAAATAAAATTATAGGTTGGTTTTAAGTCTTATCAATCCTTTTTTATCTTATTACTTTAGTATCTAAGTAGTAATACTTTTAGAAGGGTATTAGGCCAATAGACCTAATGATAATGTTTCTATGTTTTGATCTCAAAGGGAGTTATCTGAGCACTTGCATACTTATAAGAGTATGTAAAATACCCCCTAGATCAATTTTATCACTTATGTTGGCTTGGTGAACCACTTGCTTCCTCCTTCACAATGTACATAGTCAGTTAACTAGACATTTAGGCATGGTTGTAGATGACCATTAGATGAACTAGTTTGAAGACTGTAATTCTACCTTGATACTTCTCATGAAAACTTGAGGGGAATATTAACACATCTACCTAAGTCCAAAAATGGATCTAACATACTCCCTCAAGTGTTACCTAGTCCAATTCCATGATAAGCATTCAAAACTACACTATTTAGGCCTATAATTATCTTCTTTAGGCCTGATCCATACAACATACAGTCTACACATGAAAAATAGTGACTCATTTATGTTCCCATGAGACCTAAAAAGACCATAAAAAATTATAAGGTCAAATTTTACATTTAAGGGTGTTGAGAAACACATTTTCTCCATCAGGCCACTGTAAGAGGTTTAATAAAGGTTTAGAGACTTTACTAGGATTAAAAATGATTCATAGAATTACGGGGCCTGACCCAAAAAAATATACCCAAATCAATTATTAAAAATACCCTATATCATCTCCAAATTCCATTCAGTCCCATGTAACTACTCTTACAAGTACCAAGCAAAACTATGTCCTCTTCTATCTCCAAAAAAGTGTAAAATAGTGTTTCTAAGGTGGTTGGGTTCATAGCAATGATTCATAGAGCTATGGGGTTTAATGAGGGAAAAAATTCTAGGAGTCTTAATTATATATCCCCATAAAAATTTCATAATGATTTTATATCCCCATGCAACATTCCATATAATTTTGTGTATAGGAAAATGATTAAAATTGACTGCCCAACCTAATTGAGAGCTCGAGAGAGGTGTATTTTCTTAAAGAGGTATGAAAGAGTTTAGGTTTTTGTTATAACACCTCCTAGGGATTTATTCCACCCCACCTAACCAAATACCATAATTTATCTTCTTTTTAAACCCTTCAAACTATCTGCATACCACTCATGTTCTTACCCAGGGTTTGTAGCCTTTATGGCACATTTAACCCTACAGGTCTATAAGTGCATATTTTTCCATATTTATTGCATTTAAAACCCATGAACTTACATTTTAACATTTTTTTCACCCTCTTGTGATTCTTTCCAACCTCAAACACTCCCTAAACATACAAATGTCCTTCATTTTCCATGTGTAGGCCTGTACATGCCTATTCAAGCCTACTAAGCCAAATTATCCTATCAAGGCTCTTCAATTGTTGAAAAGGACCAAACCATCAATTGAGACTAAGAAATATTAGAAAAAAATTTAATAGACCTTTTTTTCACTCTTGCACTTCACCTCCATGCATGGTTCCTCACACATTTGCTCTTCTTTGTGACCCTGCATGTAGGTGTTCACTTAGGTTTTCCTAAATGAGATACACATACATCCTCATTTCTTGGTTGGAATTTTGAGACTTAATTGAGTGGTGAAACATAACACATAGGGTATTAATCATTTCCTAGACCTTTTTAACCTTTTATCAATTTTACTCATAACTCACCTACCTTACTTACCCAAGACTCTACTTGTAGGTAATAATTGCCATCCTTGATTGTGTGTGAAAGGTGAGAGGTGAGGTTTATTCTTGAAGTGAGTATTACACAACCATTTTTGGAATTTTTATCAAGTTAACATGTTTCACATTGTTCCTCTTACACCTTTTCTCACCCTAAAACAAGACTCCTTTGGTCGCATGATCTCCATCTATAGTTAGGTCTGTAGATGTTCAACTCTATGCTCTTGACTATATGTGAAATGAAAATTAAGGTTTATTTCTTCATGTAATATAGGGTTTATTACTTATTTTATTCAATGTATTCTCAACTCCTCTATACCTCCTCAACTCATCACTCCATTAGTGTTTATTCAATCTTACAACCACAATCCTATGTGTGCAATAGGAGTCTTGATTGAGCCTATTATATTAGGGTGAATTGATGGTGTTGATATTTATTTGACCCTGATATATCCATCTCCCATGCCTCTTCATAGGTACCTATGACTCCCCATTACTCCTCAATGCATTCTAGACCCATCCCAATAACCAAAGCTTCATTTCCTTAGTTTATATGATAGGTTTAAAGGTGCCCAAATGAGAGCATACCTCTCTAAGATATGGAATGAGTTACTAACATAAGGATTGAGGCATAAAATATTCATTCACATGTATTAATCACCATATGTAAACATTTGCATGTTTTATAGTGTTCTAATGATCTGCATCAACCATCAACCATGAAACTCTTGTCTCACACTTGCAATGGAGATCAAACAACACAAGCAATCACACTTGAAGATAGGATCTTGAAAAAGTTAAATATCCATTTATGACTCCATTGTGCTTGTGATTCAAATAAGACTTGAATGTTTCCAATAAACCCATAATCTCATCAAACCATTACTCACTTGTAGATTCATGCTTTGAAGGCTCTATAACATGAAGAAATCATTGCCTGCAACCTATAACTTGTGACACCATGAAGGTTTCTTACTCCCTTGATCTCACACATGTGAACTAGTGGTGACCAGTAAAGTGGCAAGACCTTTAACACTTATATAATACATATACAACCACCATTTTCATCAACTAATTTAGAAATGAATTGAAACCATTCAAATATTAACCCTATGTAGATGCAAAAGAAAACTTTAGCTTCCTGAGTTCTTAACATTTATTCATAAAGCATAGGGCATCAATATAGAAAATAATGCCAATGATTATATGGCCATTAGATCCCATTCTTATATCTAAGAGCTCAAGTCACCATATCTTTCTCATGTCCATACTAATAAAGAACCTAAATGGATATCCAAGGCTACCAAGATGAGTGATGGAGCTTAAAGGGACCAATTTTTTACCTTTTGGACTCTAAAATTCATGTATTCTCTTATTTTATGCCTAAAATGGGTTCCCCCCAAAGATACCTGAACTTTAATGTACTGTATTTGTTCGTACAAGCTTGAAAACACCTATAAAACACCACTTTCTTGCATTTTCTCATGTTTGATATCTTGAAATGCTATTGATGGGTAGGAGGAGGGAAATGAGGAGTCAAAAATGTGTTAAAAATAGGGATTACAATTGTAAAGAATATGAAAAATAACTTTTTCAAAAATGTGGGCCCCTTTAGTGGTGAATAAAAGCATTTAAATTTTAAAATAAGACTTTTTTGCTTATGAAACCAATCTATAATGGAATTATGATGATAATGAGACCCCTTTGAATGCATTTTACCTTTTACAATTATTTAATGGTGTCCTAGGGGCCAAAATAATACTATTCTATTGTGTGAATACCATGTAGGGAAATCCAAGAATAAACACACCTGTTCTGATTCCTCTTGTTAGGATCTTGCTCCTCAGAAAGAGCACAATATGATTACCAAATATAAGCAATTAAATATGTGGAAATAACCAGAAACACAAGTAACTAGAATTCACCAATAGCACAGAATATGAGAGACAATACACTATCTTGTATTAACACTTTACAAAAAAGAATACTACAAAGAGCCGCCACACTCTTCCACCTTACAGAGGTTTCCCACACCTCAAGTGTACAGTAATTATTCTTCACAACACTCTCCTACACAAAAAAGGGTCCCAACAACCAACTCACACATAGAATTGGTGTTCACCTCTCTAACCAGTCAGTAATAACCCTGCTAGTACACCAAGCACTTTATAACACTTCAAGTTGATCTCCCATGAACCTGCAACCTGCAATTCAATAGACCAAAGTTACATGTAGATCACCTATGAGCTTGCACCAACCTGCAACTCAATGATCTTATAATGGAAGGAACTTACTTGCCTTCCTTTCTATCTCATACTTATACAATACATGCCAATGGGTCTATAAATAGATCCCTAACTTAAACAATAACTTAGACTCTTAATATGGAATGAATATCCACGCAGCTCAAGACTCTAACTGGTCTTTACATGCAAACTCTTTGTTCACTCAACTAACTATTCGTGCAGTGAATAGTTTTGGAACACATAGGCGACTGACGTCAGTCCCTATCTAACTGGTTCTGACTGACATCGGCTGACTACCTACCGACGTTGATTGCATTTTGCATACAACCTGACTGACATCGGTCATACTGCTAATGCTGGTTCTTATAGAACTCAACAACCTTCTCTTCATCTGCATAATTGAAGCTTTTAGCTCCACAACCTAACAATCTCCCACTTGGAGATAAAATGCTGCAACCTGTACTTATACCTATACTTAGTCTAGTTTGTTTCCTTGGCTCCGTATCCCTCTTCAAGATTACTCTTGAAGACCAACCACCACAAATCTTGTAGTGAAAAACCTGTCATCCAAATTACCTACCACATCTGCATCTACAACCATGTAGATAAGAACTTGACCCTACATAGCATGTGCACCTGTTGTTGGTCCCACTGAACTGCCCTTCAATATTACTTTCTCAGATTGACTCCAAACTTGTGACAACTCCCACTACTTGTAAAAACTTAGGTTTAGTACATACCATGCACTTAACCTCATTATGTGAATCAACACACCTGTTCTGTGAACTGTCCAACCATCGGCATGCTAATCGGTCTCACACAATCATCCTGAAACAAAGTCAACAAGACCTTCCATGTCTCTAGAACACACTCATGCCAAAGAATCTTGCTACTCCTAGATTCTCCATGACACACCCCTGAACTAGCTTTACCTTTAGTTCAGCAATACCTATATATGTAACCCTGAAACAAGCACATCATACAGAAATAGGATAATGTATCTAATATTATCCAACCTGGTAAAGAGAAACACAATGATCAAACCTCCATTGTCTTGTAGCTTATACAAGACCATATACCCTGATCTTCCATCTCACATATCCATTTCCACTCTTCTTCATCCTGAACATCCATTCGTCTCTCAGTGTTTTCTTCTAGCTGGCAACTCTACCCAAAAACACTTGTTTGGTTCTCCTCCAAGGAATCACATCCTCATCCATGCCAAGCTCCCACTATTTCTTAGATCTACCTGTTCTGCTTCTTTAACAACTTCCTGGTTCTATACCATAAGTGAGCAACAAGTAGTGTAAAGAAGGGAAATGATGAATTTAAGAACTTACTTACACCTTCAGTCCTCCATATGGGCACTTGAGACTCCATGACAGCTAGCTATCCACCCAAAATTCATCTCAGTGACCAATGTCAGTCACATCTCAGTCTGTAGCCAACCGATGTCGGTTCCTTGTGATTGCCACCTTGTTGACATCGATTTCCCCTGGCTGACTCCGGTCATTATCTGCCCTGAGTCACCAACGTCGGGCTGCACATAGCCGACGTCGATCCCTGTCTGGATGCCAACATCGATTTTCCTGCCGACGTCGGTCTCTGTGTTTTTCTAGTGAGACCTAACTTTTTATCGCGAGCTCCTTTTAGATCAAACCCTTGTCCAAATCACCCTTGCTCTACTTAGAATTCCTCTGCACCTTGTGCTAAACTCTGTCCATCACCTTCTCCTTGAAAACCAAGGCTTTCCTGTTCTTGTCACTAACATCAGATTCCTCAAGAAACTTCACCTTCTTCTTCTGCATATAGAAATCATGATCCATACCTTCCAAATCTGAAAGCATACCCTTTGACTCAAGAACATGCATCTCTTTCTTATTCATGTGACCAAGCCTATTAAGCCACATCTTCGAATCTACAGTTGAAGTAGATAACCCAAAAAGAGAATCAGTAGTACAAGTAGATAGATAAAGCGTACCTACTTTCTTACCTCTTACTACAACAAGTGTACCCTTGGTAACCTTCCAAGAGTCTGTTGTGAGAGTTACTATGCAACCCTCATCACCCAAACTTCTAACAAAAATCAAATTCCACTCCAGAACTGGGACATGCATGACCTCCTTTAACAACCATGTGTCACCTGTCTGTAATTTCAGCTTCACTTTTCCTTTGCCAACCATCTGACAAGGCTTACCATCCCCTACACAAATTTCTCCAAAGTCTCCCTGGACATACTCATGAAAAATTCCCTATGTGGGGATGCATGAAAAGAGGCACCAGAATTTAAAACCCAAGATTCTACTTTATCCAAAGAACATACCAGAGCATCTTGTGTAAGGTAATCCACAACATCTGCTTCTTCTCCATGTCCTTCATGCTGATCTTCACCCGATCTGCAATCTCTCTTTAAGTGCCCTTGCTTTCCACATTTCTAGCAGGTTATTCTGCCATACCTGGACTTGGATCTACTGCCTATCTTCGACCTTGATCTCCCACACTCTATCTTCTCTCTTTGCCTTCCTCTACCTTCAACACTCAAAGCATCTCCTGATGATTCACCTGTGCTTTTCCTGCATATCTCTTCATTCAAGATCACACTCACAACATCATCCACTTTTAAGACTTTTGAAGCAGACACAGTGTTAGAAACTGCCATTACCAAACCTTCCCAACTTTCAGGTAATGAACACAAGATTAAGAGAGCTCTAATTTCATCATCAAATACAATATTGACTGAACTTAACTGGTTTACCAAACCATGGAAATCACTAAGATGGCTATGAACAGATCCACCTTCCAATATTTGCAAATTAAATAAACGCTTCATAAGAAATACCTTATTAGAAGCTGAGGGTTTTTCATACAAATTTGCCAAAGATTTCATCAACTCCATCATTGTCTTACACTGTGATAAGCTAGAAATCATAGATGATGCAAGACTCAATCTTATAGATCCCAGAGTCTTCTGATCAAGAACCTCCCATTCTTCATCCTTCATATTTTGGGGTTTGCAACCAACCCCACCCAATGGTAAGTATAAATCTTTCTGATACAGATAGTCCTCAATCTGCATCCTCCATAATTGGTAGTTCTTGCCATTAAACTTTTCCATTCGTAGCTTACTGTCTTTTGCCATTGCTCAACTCCCACTCAAATAGAAACCCTGTGAGTAACCTATAATCAAAACACACTACCCAGATCCAAACTAATCTATTAGTATCCCAACCAAAAGCTCTGATACCGATTGTAGGGAAATCCAAGAACAAACACACATGTTCTAATTCCACTTGTTAGGATCTTGCTCCTCAGAAAGAGCAAAATATGATTACCAAATATAAGTAATTAAATATGTGGAAATAACCAGAAACACAAGTAACTAGAATTCACCAATAGCACAGAATATGAGAGACAATACACTATCTTGTATTAACACTTTACAAAAAAGAATACTACAAAGAGCCGCCACACTCTTCCACCTTACAGAGGTTTCCCACACCTCAAGTGTACAGTAATTCTTCTTCACAACACTCTCCTACACAAAAAATGGTCCCAACAACCAAATCACACATAGAATTGGTGTTCACCTCTCCAACCAGTCAGTAATAACCCTGCCGATACACCAAGCACTCTATAGCACTTCAAGTTGATCTCCCATGAACCTACAACCTGCAATTCAACAGACCAAACTTACATGTAGATCCCCTATGAGCTTGCAACAACCTGTAACTCAATGATCTTACAATGGAAGGAACTTACTTGCCTTCCTTTCTATCTCATACTTATACAATACATGCCAATGGGTCTATAAATAGATCCCTAACTTAAACAATAACTTAGACTCTTAATATGGAATGAATATCCACGCAGCTCAAGACTCTTACTGGTCTTTACATGCAAACTCTTTGTTCACTCAACTAATTATTCATGCAATGAACAGTTCTAGAACACACAGGCGACCGACGTCAGTCCCTGTCTAACTGGTTCTAATCGACATCAGCTGACTACCTGCCGATGTCGGTTGCATTCTGCATACATCCTGACCAATGTCGGTCATACTGCCGATGCCGGTTCTTATAGAACTTAGCAACCTTCTCTTCATCTGCATAATTGAAGCTTTTAGCTCCACAACCTAACATACCATTTGAATGAAACAAGCATGATCTCAAGTGAAATATCAATTGAAGGTTACCTTATCATTTGCTAGAAGATCTTAAAACATGATAAGGCTTTAAACAAGGTTATCACATTCTCTTCATACTAGCTCTAATCTTCTTATTTTACCATATTATGTAGTTTTTCAATATGATTAGATAGATTCATAATTGGCCATGAGATGTAACATTTGATTCATCTTCATATGAGTGATTTATATCATTGGAACCACCTCAAGACTTGTTATGGACTCTTATACATAGCTAGAAAAAAATGAACATTTGACACAAGCTCAAACAATGTGAGAAGATAACCACCATGAAATTCCTTGATATAACACACCATTTGAACATGTTGCCTTTGACTTCCTATGGACAACCTACCTCCTCTTTGATTGAAAATATACTTTACTAGACATAAAAATGTGACCAATACTAGCCTTAGGTGTTCATTGGGCATAGGTTGACCCTTTCTAAGCCTAGGAGAAGGAAGAAGTCAAAAGGAATATGTAGAAGGAGAGAGAGAAAGGAAGAAGTCTTTTTAGGCAACAAATTTTCCAAGTTAGAAACTGAGACTGGAAAAATTTGTCGAGAGAAAATTTGACTTTCAAAAGAAGAAAATCTCTCTCATTCAATAGGTTCAAAATAAATAATCATATCCTTAGAGATATGAAACTACTCTAGAAAAATATTTAACTCTGATAATATAAATTAATAACACTTTATTTTATAACATAAACTTTAGAAAAGTATCATTAATTAATAGAGAGTCTAATGAGCATTGTCATTATATGTTGAGCTTTGGCATTTAATGTTTTCATTTATGTCAAAGTTTCGTATGAGTATGCATGAAGATGCATGGTTCTTTCATTGATATAAATTTAATATCATTAATGTCAAAGGTTCTTATGAAAATGCTTGGTCAAGTAAGCCTTGAGGTATGTATATGTATGAGTTATGTGTTTAAAATAATGAGTATTATTGTTATTTGAAGAGGAGTGATGTGTGCCAGTATAGTTAGTGTTGTTTCTATATGAAGAGTAGTAATGTGAATGTACTATTTGAAGAATGAGAGTAATATCATTGAAGATCATTAAGTAAATATAGGTCAATATAGCAAATGTATATCATCTTTTAATGCTTTGTATAAACCTTATGAGATGGTATTTACACACGTGGCATGATAAAACGAGTAAGCATTGAAGAAGAAATTGTGTGCTCCAAAAATCTGTGTAAATAGTTTTGAAGATTCTCCAAATGAGATACAAAGATGAGAATGCTCTAAAGAACACTTAAAAAATTTTGAGCGTGAGAGATTATATTTTAATTTTTTCACTAGATGTTGAGAGACTTACAATTGATAAAAAGGTTAGCTCTGAATATTTGTGTTTGTAGATCTAATGATGCTATGAAGATCCCAGTCAAGCTCCAAAGATATGTAAGTAGCTCCCAAGAATTTAAGTTGAAGTTACATATAATAATGAGTGTAATAATTTGATTGAGAATACACAAGAGACATTTAAAGATAGAAGAGTTTCACGGTGAATCTTACAATATGGTTAGAAGATCATATTTAAGGCCTAATAAGACTTGCAAGTCAAGGCTTAGAAAGTAAGAAAAGAGATGGTGGTAAAATGAGGTAATAGTATTATTTTCCATGACATGGGTGAGTAGGTGAACATTGAAAAAAGTGGGTTAATTTTTTTTAGGTATTTTCATGATTTTTTAGGTCTTGATTCATAATAAAAAGCTTGAAAAGTATTTCAAGGTTTTTCAAATGCAAAGAATGAAGAGTTGTCTACCCAATAAGGTTTTCTCAGAGCTCATAGACACATGTAGAATATACATGATATCCTAATTTTTTCATTGTATATTATTAAGGGTTCTAGCTCAAATTTCCAAGCATTGGTTTCTATAAAGAGGAGCTAAGTTTTATGAACGATCATTAAGACTGTAAGACGCTCTAAACCCTCATAAAACCCTATCAGTTACCTAATGTTGAAGATATTGTTATAAAGAGATTATAATGGTTTGATATGATCATAAAAATGATTAGAGATTGAATAAAAATCTCCCAGACATCTTCAATTGTGATTGGTTTATCAAGTAAGTGAGTAGACCCTATATGAAAGTGCTTATCTTTTAAATATTTACTATAGCAAATAGAGTTGACTGAGTCAAAGTTGCTAAGTGGATAAAGATAAAAGTGTGAAAATTTTATTTATTATTAATGAATATATATATATATAGTTTATATATATAATTTGTGTAAATATGATGATCCAATATGTCTAGTTGTTAACAGACCTAGTGGTGCAAATTGTAAGGAAATCAGATAGAAGTGAAAAAGATGATTCTTGATGTTTTTTCATGTAAGAGTAATGCATTTAATGCATGATGATTTTTTATATGTATTTAATGATCTATCCATTATTTTAATAATATTTTAATTCATTTTAAAATTTTGAAACATTAAATCCAAAAAGGCTTATTTGACTGAGTAGAGTCTGTTAAAGAGAAGGTCAAAAGATTGGTCTGTAAAGAGAAGGTCAAAAGATTGGTCTGTAAGACCAATAGTTTTCATTAGAGATCATGATATGATTATTTGAGGTAAATTTTATGATTTTATAATATAATTTTATGCATTTAAATCCTTTTAATATATTAAATCATGTGTCATATGTTTATGTTTCCTTGATTGTGTTTTGGAGTCAGTTGGTAGTTCTGAGTGAACATCTTGCAGAGAAGTGTCTGAGCATGTTTACCCTAAGTTGAAGCATAATATAAAGATTTTTATGAATCTGATGTCATAAATATTATGAATATATAAATTTTTATAACAATTAATTATATGCCATATTTTTAGAAGAGAGAGTTTTTGTATATGCACATGCCTTTTATATGCAGTGATTTGAGAAAGAATTCAAGTGGTGATTAAGTATGAAAAGTGTTGTGAACCTAAATTAACTTTGGTTAAGGTATATTAGAGTGTAATACTATGTGTTTATTATGTTTTATATTTTTGGATATGATTCAATAAATATCAAAGGGTAACATGTTGTTAAGAAGGCCTATTAGGTCTCCATATACCTAAAAGAGGAGTAAGGGCTAATTGATGTATGGCCGACCTATTGTAGTGATTGGTTAATGATTAAGGTATGTTATTTTAATATTATAATACCTATTTATGTTTTAATTAATTTATTTGAATGTGTGTCATAATAATAAGGATATTATCAAATGACTTGTATAAAGCAGTTTATGCCTATTTAGTATGCTTAGAGGATGATAAGTGTGGAAGAGCAGAAGAGGATAACCAAATGATATAGATAATTGGTAATAAAAAATTAGGTCATTAATAACATAATATAAATTTCATTAATATCTATCATAGGTTTTACATATAAGGATCAAGGTCAGAGGACCTAATCAAGCCATGGAGAGGGCTAGTTGGGCGAAGAGGGCTAGAAGCCAGTTTGAGAGGGATAGAGGTGAGTGAAGATATAAATTATTAGACCATAATTTATTATATAATAAATAAGTGTTTTTTAAAGTGATTAAATAATTATGTTCTTGAGTTATTACTAATTCATCTAGGGGTTGGTGCCACCTTGCAAGTGGGTGCTTGCTAAAAGCCTAGTTGAGTTGGTGTTGAGTTACTTGGGGTTAGTGTTCCATGTGAATTTGGTGACTAAATATTTATGTTTTTTATAAAATAATAGTCTATTTTCTTTATAATTATGTTTTATTCTCTTTTAGGGTTTCCCATGTATATGTTGTGTTCATGTGTTTCATGCTCTTATGATTTGATGCTTATGTTTGCTAAAGATATACATGCTTTTTAGAATGGTCAATGTATGGTTAAGTAGAATTGAATGAATTTTTTTTGAAGAGTTTTTTACCCCCCTAGTTTCATTCATCTTTTTTCTAATAAATTGTATCATATTAGGTCCTTTGGAGTAAGCTTGATAGTCTAACGAAGATCCTAAGAAGCAAGGATGACTAATCAGCAAGCTCAAGGTAGTTTCTCTACTAGTAAGGCTCCATTATTAAATGGATCTAGTTATGCATTTTATAATGTCATAATGAATATATATTTTATGTCACAAATACATGATATTTGTTAGTTAGTTATGTATGGTTATATTGCACCTCCAGTTCCACCAACAGATGTAGTTGGTAAGAAAGCTAGTGAAAATAACTTCAAAGAAATGAATGCCATTATGTGTGACCTATAAGAGGTAGAGATTATAAAATTTATGCATTTTGTTTCAACCAAATACATATGGTACAAACTAAAGACCATTTATGAAGGAGACCCTAAGGTGAAGATGGACAAATTTTAGACCCATAGAAGATAGTTTGAAAGCTTGAGGATGAATGAAGATGAAACTATTGCATCCTACCTATTAAGGGTTTATAAATTTGTCAATATCATTATAGGATTGGAAGAAAAATTGAAAGAGTCTATTATTTTCCAAAAGGTATTCAGACCACTTAGTCCTAAGTTTAACTCTAAAGTATCTATAGTAGAAAAGATGCAAGATTTGGACAAGCTAGATATGGATGAGTTTCATGGCATATTGACTACCTATAAGATGAGATCAAATGAAGGAAGACCTCCCAATAATGAAGTTTCTTTCAAGGTTGAAAATAATTCAAAGGCCAAGAAGTTTAAATATGAGTTATGTTCAGTTATTGAAGATGATAAACTCATAGCTATGTTTGCTAGGAAGTTAAGGTTTGGCTTAGGTAAGTAAAAGGGTAACTTATCCTTCAAATTTTTTAGATATGGAAAGATTGGACACTTTTCAACCAAGTGTCTTAATAAGGACATAACTGAGCATAATGAATAACATGATGGAGATGAGAAAAAAGCCTATGATTCTAACAAGAACAAGAGAGAGTTCAAAAAGAATGAAGGAAAGAAAGGGTCATTCAAGAATAAGAAGATTTTTTACACTTAAAAAGATAATTCATCAGATGTAAGTTATTCAAACACATCTGATAGTGATTATGGTAGTAATGACTCTAAATATGATAATAATGAAAATTTGTTCATAGGCATAGAATCAGATAATGAGGGTTTTTAAATGGGAAAGGCTTCATGATTGATGTAGAATCAGATTAATAAGTATACTATGATAGTGAATAAGGAGAAGTTGAAGTAGATCTTGAAGTAGAGCTGGTAAGTGCCCTAGAAGAGTTAAAACTTGTGAAAAAGAAGAACAAGAAATTGAAGTCATTAGTTCAAGACTATGAGGAGCAGATTGGATTCTTTGAGGAAAGGCTGAGCAACACTACCAAGGAGTATGAAGAGATCATCTAACAAGTTGAAACCTATATATATATTGTGGAAGCAAGCCTAAAGGCTAAAGAGGAAGATTTTAGAAGATATGAAACTGAAATATAATCTCTAAAAATTAAGTTAGATCAAGCATCTATAAAGGTGAAGAATTTTTTGAAATTTGAAAAGAGCATTGAGGCTCTAGATGATATTTTAAGCAATTAAAAGTTTACAAGTGATAGGACAAGTCTTCGATTCAAAGAAGACCAAAAGAAGGCATCTCAAGTTGAAAATAAGACTATTTAAGACAAGAAGGTCAACATAAAAAGACCCATTAGATAGCCCAATACTACAAGGTATGCTAGTTTTTTTAATAGTTATTATTTAAAATGTAGTCAGTTTGGTTATAGAGCAAGAGAATGTAGAAAACCCTCCTAAAATGAGTACTAATGGAAATATGGAAGGATAATTAATTGGCCAAAATAAAATCACAATCATCATCAATTAAATGGTATATATAAGGTGGTTTGTTACAACTATCATAATATAGGACACATTGCAAGATTATATTCTAATAGAGTTAGAAGATCATTATGTCAAAGCAGGAAGTTTGAAGCTCCTAGAGTGCAAGAAAGAAGGTAAATGAATGTATGGAAACCAAAGGTATTAAAGATAATTCATGATCAATCCATAAACTCAAGTTGATTTCTTACTGAGATAAAGCATACCTAAGATGAGAAATCAAGAAAAGAATGTTAAGAACACTTGTTATTTATATGTGTTGACAAGGCAGTCAAAGAAAATAAGAAGGATGATAAGGTTGATGATGAGATCAAACCTATAGTTCCAATAAAGTCTAGAAGAATGTTAAATAATATTCATTCTTATAAAAATAATGTGGATATTTAAGAATCTCCTAAGTTTATCTTATTATAGAGCCCTATGAAAAATGGGTAGCTCCATTAAGCTTTATGGAGACATTCTTCTATCAGTAGAAGCATGAGAGTACTATCAAAGAAGGTTTATTTTTAGAAGATTCTAAGTTATATATATATTGCAAGTAAAGAGATGAAGATGGACATTAGCCATTCCTATGTTGATATCTCTATGGTTTTAAGTATATAAGGTAGCATGATGAGATATCTAAGACTGGTATCAGGTATCTGAAGTCAACATATATAGATAATTGGTATATTAGAGGTAAGATTTTGATAGATTTTTATATGAGTAGTTGATCTTGATCTATGAAAACAAAGGGGATTTTATATTTATTCAGTTGGTATCAATTACTATCAGTTGGTATCAAGCATGGGATAGCCATGTGTATGGTCAAGAGTTTGGTATCTTCTTCAACCATGTTAAGAAAGTTATGTAATCTAAGTTCTTAGTTATTATAAATAAGATATGCTTGGTCTAAGAAAGAGTTTGGTAGCTCTAAGTTCTTTTTTTAAAAAGTGATTTGTTTTTTATATGCATGGATTTAAGGAGAGATTGTGTTTGAGATACATTATAGACACTATTTTTTGAGCTTTTGATGAATCAACTAGGAGAGTAACCTAATTAAAATAAGGTTTTGAAAATGGTTGTCATAAGTGGTTTCCATAGTTTACTAAGATTGTGTTTCATCTAGTGTCTTTAAGAGATTGCATTAGCTCAAATGGAGAAAGTATGATTTTAGTAGTTACAGTTGATCTTTGAGGTTTACTGCTAATAGAATCATGGTAGGTGTTTAGTTTGAGGGGGAAATATTCAAGTTATTAACTGAGATTGATTTGTGTTGAGTTCATTCTAAAGAAGATGAATAGTTGTGAAATATATTTGTCATTAATGTCAAAGGGGGAGAAAGATTAGAAAATATGAGAAAGGAGAGAAATATAAAAAATGGTGAAAAATGGGCAAGATCAAAAAGGGAGAAAGAAAAGATAAAAACCAAGTCTAACAGATGATTACCATCAAGAATGATTGATATAGTTTTTTTTATTGTGTTTTCCATCAATGATAAAGGGGAAGATTGTTGAACATTATCATTAATTGATAGAGATTTTGTTGATCATTGTCATTGTATATTGTTATTTGGTATTTAATGTTGTCATTCATGTCAAAGGTTCTTATGAAGATGCATGCTTATTTCTTTCATGTCAATCTAATATAATTAATGTCAAAGTTTCTTGTGAAAATGCTTGGTCAAGTAAGCCTTGAGGTATGTATATGAATGAGCTATGTTGCTAGCATAATGAATGTTGTTTCTATTTGACGAGTAGTGATATGTGACATCATAGTTAGTGTTGTTGTTATATGAATAATAGTAATGTGAAAGTATTATCTGAAGAATAAGAGTAATATCATTGAGTAAATATTGGTCATTATAGAAAATGTAAGGCATATTTTAATTCTTTATTTAAGCCTTGTGAGATGGTATTTACATGTGGCATGATGAAATGAATGAAATCCAAATAAGAAGATGTGTGTTCTGAAGATATATGTAAGCATTTTTGAAGATGATCTGAATGAGCTACAAAGATGAGAATGCTCTGAAGAACACTTGACAATGTTTGAGAATGAGAGAGGTTGTTTTAATTTGTTCATGAGATGTTGAGATACTTGGAATTGATTAAAAGGTTAGATTTGAAGATCTATGTTAGAAATTGTAAAGATGCTACAAAGATCCCAATCAAGTTACAACGATCTATAAGTAGCTCCAAAGAAGTTAAGTTGAAGTTCCAAAGAAGAATGAGTGTATGGAGCTACTTGAGCATACACAAGAGAAATTAAAACATAAGAGAGTTTCAAGGTGAAGCTTATAAGAGGGTTAGAAGATCAAATTCAAGGACTAATAAGACTTGCAAGTCAAGTCTTAAAAATTAAGAAGAGAGATGGTGTCCAAATGAGGTAATAGGATCAATTTTCATGACATGGGTGAGCAAGTAAACATTTATAGAGGTGAGTCAAGTTTGTTGAAAATTATCATTGATTAAGGGAGATATTGTTGAGCATTGTCTTTGAGTGTTGAGATTTGATATTTAATGTTGTTATTGATGTCAAGGTTCTAATAAAGATTCATGTTTCTTTCATTGATGTCAATGGTTATTATAAAAATACCTAGTCAAATAAGCCTTGAGGTATGTATATGAATGTTTTCTATTGCCATCATAATGAGTGTTGTTGATGTGATGAAAGAATACTATTTAAAGAATGTTCTAATATCATATTGAGTGAAATCATTAAGAAGTAGATTGAGTGAGTAAAATTCAATATATAAAATTTAAAGCATCTTGTAATAATTTTTATATACCTTGTGAGATGGTATTTATAGGTCGCATGATGAAATATGTGAGATTCAAATAAGAAACTGTGTGCTCTAAAAATTTATGTAAGTAGTTCCAAAAATGATTCGAATGAGATATGAAGATGAGAATGATTTGAAGTGAATGATCTAAAGAACACTTGATAGTGTTTTATCATGAAATAGGATGTTTGAGTTTTTATATGAGGTGTTGAGGACCTTTCAAATGATTAAAAGGTCAACTCTAAAGATCTGTGTATGCAACTTTGAATATGCTACAGTCAAGCTTTGAAGATTTGTAAGTAGATCTGAAGAAGTTATATTCAAGTTATAAAGAAGATTGATTGTATGAGGTTACTTGAGAATACAAAAGAGGTAGTGAAACATAGGATATTTTTAAGGTGAAGTCTACAAGTTGACTAGAAGGTTAGATTCAAGGACTAATAAGACTTGCAAGTCAATTCTTATAAAGTAAGAAGAAAGATGGTGTCTAGATGAGGTAACAAGATTATTTTTAATGACATGAGTGAGTAGGTGAACATTGATAGAGGTAATTCAAGTTGTTTGAATTATGTGGATAAAGTTTTAGGTCTTGGTTTGAAACAAAAGTCTTGAAAAGGTGTTTTAAGGTTTCTTAAATGCATAGAAAGAAGAGTAATCTACCAAAGAAGGTTTTCTTAGTGCTCATTATCATGTGAAACATATGCATGAGAACTTAATATATTCATGGTAGATGAGTAAGGGTTTGAGCTCAAAATTCCAAGTATTACTTTCTAGAATGAGGAGCTAAGCTTTATGAATGATCTTTAAGACTAAAATATGGTTTAAACCCTCATATAACCCTAACTATGACTTGATGTTAAAGATATTATTTTGAAGAGATAAGAATAGTTTGATATGATAAAAAAAAGTATTAAAGATTGAATTCAACTCTCCCATCATCTCTAGGTATGATTGGTTCTCAAGTGAGTGATCAGACCCTACAAAAAGGTTCTTGTATATCAGAGATTTGTTATAGCAGACAGAGTTAATTGAGTCAAAGTTGTAAAGTGGATGAAGATTAAAGAGTGATAATTATAGTTTTTATTCATGAAAATTTATAAATAGGTTATATATCTCATGTGAAATATTGGTGATTGAAGTTTGCCAATCACTAACAAGACCTAGTGGTGCAGATAGTAAGGAAATCATGCAAAAGTGAAAAGATGTTTCCTAATGTGTTTTCATGTAATAATGATGCATTGAAATGTATGATGATATTTTTGGGTCTTGAATGGTGTATCCATGCTTTTCATCATCTTGGAAATCAATGTAATATTTTGAAATTTTGAATCCAAAATGGCTTATCTAGCTGAGTAGAGTCTATAAAATAGAAGGTCAGAAGATTGGTCTGTAAGACCAATAGTTTTCATTAGATATATTGATATAATTGATTAAGGCTAATTTGAAGATGTTATAAGGTCATTTTCATGTAATCAAATTCCTTGAATATATTAAATCATATATCATATGTTCATGTTTCCTTGACTGTGGTTTGGAGTCAACAGGCAATTATGAGTGAACATCTTGTAGAGAAGTATTTGAGTATGTTTACACTGAGTTGAATCATCAGATGAAGTTTGTGATGACCCTGAGGTCATGATGTTTTTAAATATGTAATTTTTTACCATGTTTTTTTAAATTTTAGTATATATCTTAGTTTTTTAGGATAGATTTTTTGTATATGCAGAGGTTTTTTATAAGCAATGATGTGAAGAAGGGTTCAAGCGATAGTTAGACCTAAAAGGTATTGTAGACCTAAATTGAAAGTTTTATAATGGATATTTGAGTGGATTATTATGTTTTCCTACCATTTTATGTATTTTTATATGATTAAATAAATAAAAAAGAGTAATGTGTTGTTAAGAAGGCATATTAGGTATCCATAAGCCAAAAAGAGGTGTAAAGGCTAATTGATGTATGGTCAAACTATTATATTGATTAATTAATGATTAAGGAATGTTATTTTAATATGATAATACCTATTCATGTCTAACCTAAGTTATTTTAATATGTGTCTAACCTACAAGGATATGATCAAGTGACTTGTATAAAAACAAGGTAGTTTAGACCTAGTTGGTATACTTTGAGGATGTTTAGTGTGGGAGAGTATAAGAGGATAAATGAAAGATATAAATATTTGGTAAGTATAACGAGGTTATTTAGACCATAAAATAAATGTTTTGAATATCTAAAATAGGTTTTTCATATAATTATCAAGGTCATAAGACCTAATCAAGCCATGAAGAGGGTTAGTTGAGCGAAGAGAGCTGAAGGTTAGTTTAAGAGGGACTAAAATGAAGGAAGAGATAAAGGAGTAGATCATCATATTTTATATAAGTAATAATGGTTTTTTAAGGTGATCAAATAATAATGTGGTTGATTTGGTACTAAGTCATCTAGGGATTTGGTGCCTCCTCTCAAGTGGGTGTTTGTTAAAGCCTAGATGAGTTGGTGTTGAGCTAGTTGGGGTTGGTTTTCTATGTCAAGTTGGTGCTTCACTAAATGTTTAATTTTATCTTATATAAATACATTCCATTTTATTCATTAGTGTGTTTTCTTCCCTTAGAGGTTTTTCCACATATATGGTGTGTTCATATGTTTCATGTTATTATGTTTTGATGTTTATGCTTGCTAAGATGTACGTGTTTGTTAGAATGGTTCTCGTATGGTTTAGTGGAATTTAATGATTTTTTTTTAATACTAATTCACCCCATCTTATTCATATTGTTTATAATAATTATTATTATATTAGGTCCTTTGTAATAAGATTGACAGCCTAAAAAAGATCCTAAGAAGCAAGGATGACTAGTCAACAAGCTCAAGGTGAGTTCTCTACCAGTAAAGCTCAATTATTAAATGGATCTAACTATACCTTTTGGAATGTTATAATGAAAATATTTTTGATGTCACAAATATATGATATTTTGATGGTTATATTTCACTTTCAATTCCACCAATAAATGCAAAAGGTAAGAAGGATAGTGAGAATAACTTTAAGGTAATGAATGTCATTATGTGTGGCCTATTAGAGTTAGAGATTATAAATTTAATGCATTATGTTTTATCCAAAAAAATATGGGTCAAATTTAATACCATATATGAAGGAGACACCAAGGTAAATATGGCCAAGTTTCAGACTCATAAAAGATAGTTTGAAAGTTTGAAGATGAATCTATTGCATCTTACTTGTTAAGATTTGATGAATTTGTCAATATCATTAGAGGATTGGAAGAAAAAGTTAAAGAGTATACTATTTTTAAAAAGTACTAAGATCACTAACTCCTAAGTTTGACTCTAAGGTGTCTGTAGTAGAAGAGATGCAAGATCTGTATAAGTTAGAGATGGATGGGATTCATGGCATCTTGACTGTCTATGAGATGAGAACTAATGAAGGAAGACCTCTCAAGAAGGAAGGAGATTTCAAGGTTTAAAATAAGACACAAGGTAAGAATTCCAAAGATGATATTGATTTAAATATTGATGATGATGAATTGATTTCCATGTTTTCTATAAATCTAAGAATAGGTTCAGGTAAGTACAAAGGTAAGTTATCCTTCAAGTGTTTCAATTGTGGAGAAATTGGACATTTAAAAAAAAATCTCATAAATACAAGACTAAGGATGATGATATAGACAAGAGATCTTATATTTCTAATAAGGACAAGAAAATATTCTATACCAAAGAATAAAATTTATTTGATGTGAGTGATTCAAACACATCTAATAATGATAATAGTAGTAATGAATCAGAACATGATAATAATGAAACCCTATTCATAGGCATAAAACTAGATAATGAGAGTTGTTCAAATGGAAAAGGTCTCATGATTTATGTAAAATAATATGAGGAGGTATAATATGATATTGAAGAAGGAGAAGCTAAAGTGGATCTTGAAGTAGAGATCATGAGTGCCCTAGAAGAGTTAAAACTTGTGAAAAAGAAGAACAAGAAAATGAAGTCATTAACTCAGGACTATGAGGAGAAAATTGTATTGATTGAGGAAGGGCTAAGTAACACTTATAAGGAGTATGAAGATATAATCCGACAATTTGAAAACTATATAGATATTGTGGCATCAAGCCTAAAGGCTAAAGAGGAAGATTGTAGCAGATATGAAATGGAAATAGAATCTTTGAAATCTGAGTTGCATCAAGCATCTAGAAAGGTTAAGAGATTTATAAAGTTTAAAAAGAGCACTGAGGTTCTAGATGATATCCTGAGTAGTCATAATTCTTTAAGTGACAAGACAGGTCTTGGTTTCAAAGAAGACCGAAAGAAGGAATCTCAATTTGAAAAGAGGATTATTTAAGAAAAGGCCAACATGAAAATACTTATCAAATAACCCAATGCTACAAGGTATGAAAATAATTTCAAAGGTTATTGTTTTACATGTAGTCACTTTGGTCATAGAGTAAGAGAATGTAGAATACCCTCCAATAATTAGTACTCAAGGAACTATGGAAGAAGAAGTAATTGGTCAAAGGTATATCATAGTCATCATCAATAAAAATGTTATGTATAAGGTTGCCTATTATAGCTGTCATAATATAGGACATAATACAATATTTTATCCTAATGGAGTTAGAAGTTCATCCAGTTAAGACAAGAAGGTTCATATTCATGTCACTAATAAATGGATCAAGAAGTCAAACTCTATAGATAAAGTAAACATGGAACAAAAGACTAAAAAAATATATTTTATGAAATCTCAGAATATATATTATGGTTGCTCAAGTCATATGTAAGGAGATAAAAGAGGTATTGGTTCTCATATGGTTGATCAAAGTAGTAAGAATGAAGAATTGGATAAGAAGAAGAAGAATGACAATATGAGTCATAATCAACTCATAAAGCAAGGTGGAATGTTTTCTACTATATAGCATAAGTTAGAATTGAAGGAATGTCAAGAACACTTGTTATCTACATGTGTTAACAAGGCAGTCAAAGAAAAGAATAATAATGACAAGGTTGATGATGAGATCAAGCCTAAAGTGTCAATCAAGTCCAAAATAATGTTGAAGAATATTCAACCTTGTAAAGATATGGAGATATGGGAATATCCTAATTTCATATTGTTTTAGTTCCATATGAAAAGGGGGTGGATCGATTAAGCTTCATGGATACATTCTTACATCAATAGAAGCATGAGGATATAGAAAAAAAAATATTTTGAGAAGATTCTAGGTTGATAGTTATGTGGTTTGAAGTAGAAGCATGATGAGAGATCTAAGATTAGTATCAGGTATCTGAATTCAAGTGTAGGAAATTGGTATATAAGAGGTAAGCTTATGAGATCTATTTTTTATGAGTAATTGACCTAGATGTGTGAAGACAAAGGGGGAGTCCCTATTTCTACATTTGGTATCTAATATGGGATAGCCTTGTGTGTGGTTAAGATTTTGATCTTCTTCAGCCATATGAAGAAAGGTATGTGATTTTGAGTTCCTAGTTCAAGAAGATATGCTTGGTCTAAGGAAGAGCTTGGTAGCTCTATTTTATTTTTCAATAATGTGATTGTTTTTTGATTTGCATGGATATAAGGAGAGATTGTGTCTGAGATACTTCATAAACTCTATTTGTTGATCTTTTGATGAATCAGCTTATAGGGAGAAGAATATGAATTTAGTAGTTTTAGATGAACTTTGATGTCTACTACTAATAGAAGCATGGTGGATTATTGGTTTGAGGGAGAGTCATTTAGATTGTTGATTATGCTTGATCTATGTTGAAGTGTTCTTGTAATCTGAATCCATTTTGAAAGAGATGATAAATATGGAATACATTTTTCATTAATGTCAAAGGGGGAGAAAGATTAGAAAATTTAAGAAAAGGGAGAAAGATCAGAAAGATTAGAAAAGATGAGAAAAAGGGCAAGATCAAAAAGTGAGAAAGAAAATTCAAGAACTAGGTCTAAGAGATGATTGTTATCAAGAGTTATTGATAGAGTTTTTTAATTTTTTTTTTATCAATGACCAAGAGGAAGATTTTTGAACATTATCATTTATTAAGGGAGAGATTTTTGAGTATTATCTCTGAGTGTTAAGCTTTGATATTTAATGTTTTCATTGATGTCAAAGGTTATAATAAATATGCATGGTTCTTTCATTAATGTCAATATAATATCATTGATGTCAAAGGTTCTTGTAAAAATTACTAGTCAAGTAAGCTTTGAGGTATGTATATGATGATTTATATTACCATCATAATGAGTGTTATTGTTGTGATGAAAGAATATTGTTTGAAAAATGTTCTAATATTAGTTTGAGTGAAATCATTAAGTAGCATGAGTGAGTATAGGTCAGTATATTAAATTTAAATAATCTTATAATGCTTTGTCTACACCTTGTGAGATGGTATTTATAGGTGGCATGATGAAATAAGGAGCTCTAAAGAAGAGACTATGTACTCTGAATATCTGTGTAAGTAGTTCTAATGATACTCTAAATAAGCTATGAATATGAGAATGATATAAAGAAGACTTGACAATGTTTGATCATGAGAGAGTTTTTTTGATTTTTTACATGAGGCATTGAGGACTTTGTAAATTACTAAAAATTCAGCTCTGAAGATCTATGTACCTAGTTTCAAAGATGATACAATCAATCTCCAAATATTTGTAAGTAGATTTGAATAAGTTCTATTGATGTTTTGAAGAAGAGTGAGTGTATGAGGTTTATTGATCATAAAAAATAGGCATTGAAACATAGGAGAGTTTTAAGGAGAAGTATATAGGGTGGCTATAAGGTCAGATTTAAGGAATAATAAGACTTGCAAGTCAAGCCTTAGAAATTAAAAATAAATATGGTGTCTAGATGAGGTAATATGATCAATTTTAATGACATGAGTGAGAAGGTGAACATTTACAAAGGTGATTCAAGTTATTTTAAGTATTTTCATGAAGTTTTAGGTGTTGGTTTATAATAAAAGGATGAAAACGTGTTTCAAGGTTTCTCAAATGCATATAATGAAGAGTAGTCTACCTGAGAAGGCTTTCTCAGTGCTCGTTGGCATGTGAAAAATCTACATGAGAACCTAATTTTTTCATGGTAGATGTAGAAAGGTTCTAGCTCAAAATTAAAATAATTAGTTTTAGGAAAGAGGAACTAAGTTTTATAAATGATAGTTAAGATTGAAAGATGGTCTAAACCCTCATAAAACCCTAACTATGACCTGATGTTGAAGATCTTATTCTAAAGAGATCATAATGGTTTTATATGATCAAAAAATTGATTGGAGGTTGAATTAAACTCTCCCAAACATATCTAGGTATGATTGGTTTCTCAAGTGAGTGAACAGACCCTATAAAAAAGTGTTTGTCTATCAAAGATTTATTGTAGTAAATAGAGTTGACTGAGTCAAATTTGCTAAGTGGATGATGATCAATGTTTTTTTTCATGAAGATTTTTGGATAAGTTATAGATATTAGGTGTGTAATATTGGTGATCCAATTTTTATAGTTGCTAACAAGACCTGGTGTAGACAGGAAGGAAATTAGACATAAGTGAAAAGATGTTTCCTGATGTGTTTTCATGTAAGAGTGATGCTTTAAAATGCATGATGATTTTTTTTGGGTATTGAATGACCTATCCATTATTTTTAAAATCTTGGAAGTTAATGTAAGAGTTTTAAACAATGAAGCCACAATGGCTTATCTGGTTGAGTAGAGTTTATGAGAGAGAAGGTCAAAAAATTAGTCTGTAAAACTAATAGTTTTCATTAGATCTCTTTATTTGATTGATTGAGACTACTATTAATATGTTATAAGATCACATTTATGTATTTAAATCCCTTGAATATATTCAATCATGTATCATATGTTCATGTTTCCTTGACTGTGTTTTGGAGTCAGTTGGTAGTTTTGAATGAACATCTTGTAGAGAAGTATTTGAGCCTATTTACCTTGAGTTAAAACATCAAATGAAGTTTCTGATCACCCTAAGGTCATGAGTTTTCTAAATATGTAATTTTTTCCATGATTGTTTGGAAAATTTGAGTATGTACCTCAGTTTTTCAATACAAATTTTTTGTATATGTGCAAGTTTTTTATAAGCAGTGATTTGAAGAAGGGTTCAAGTGATAGTTGGACCTAAAAGGTATTGTAGACCAAAATTTAAAGTTAGATAAGGGATATTGGAGTGGATTGTGATTTTTTATTCTTATGTGAGGTGTTTTTATATGCATAAATAAATATCAAATGGTAATGTGTTGTTAAGAAGGCCTATTAGGTCTCCATAACCCTAAAAGAGGTGTAAGGGCTAATTGATGTATGACCAGCCTATTTTATTAATTGATTCTTGATTAAGGAATGTTATTTTAATTTTATAATACCTATTCATGGATTAACTAATTTATTTTAATATTTATTTGACCTAGAAGGATATGATCAAGTGACTTGTATAAAAGCAAGGCAATTTAAGCCTATTCGGTATGCTTAGAGAATGTTAAGTGTGGGAGAGCAGAAGAGGATAAGTGAATGATATAGATAATTGGTGAGTATAAATATTTCATGAAAACCATAATATAAATGTTATTAATATATAATAAAGGTTTTATATATGAGGATCAAGGTCAGAATACCTAATCAATCTATGAATAGGGTTAGTTGAGCAAAGAAGGATGAAGGTCAATTTGAGAGGGACTAATGTGAGCAAAGAGATAAATGAGTATATCATAATCTATTTTAGAATAAACAAGGGTTTATAAAAGTTATCAAATAATTAGGTGGTTAAGTTGGTACTGAGTCATCTAGGGGGTTGGTGTCTTTTTGTAAGTGGGTGTTTGCTAAAGCCTAACTGAATTAGTGTTGAGCTAGTTGGGGTTGGTCCTCTATGTGGATTTGGTGATTCACTAAAGATTTATGTTTTTATTATAATACTATATTATATTTTATTCATTAGTTTTTTTTCTTCCCCTATATTGGTTCCCATGTGTATGAAGTGTTCATATGTTTCATGCTCTTATATTTTGATGCTTATGTTTGCTAACATGTACATGATTATTAGAATAATTCATGTATGGTTTAGTAGAATTGAATGAAATTTTTGAAGACTGATTCACCCCCCTCTCAATCATATTGTTTCTAACAAAGTTATTTTAGGTATGTGGATGAAGTTTTAGGTCTTGGATTGTAAGAAATTTTTTGAAAAGTATTTCAAGGTTTCTCAAATGCACAAAATGAAGAGTTGTCTACTCGAGAAAGTTTTTTCAGTGCTCATCAGCATGTGAAACATCTATGTGAGATCCTAATATATTCATGGTATAATAATGAATTTTCTAGATAAAATTTCTAAGCATTGGATTCTATAAAGAGGAGGTAATTTTTATGAATGATTGTTAAGACTGGAAGATGGTCTAAACCCTCATAAAACCCTAAAAGTGACCCAATGTTGAAGATATTATTCTAAAGAGATTAGAATAGTTTTATATGATTAGACAAGTGATTGGATATTTAATATATCTCTCTCAATCATCTCCAAGTGTGAGTGGTTTCTCAGGTGAGTGAGCAGACCTTATAGGAAAATGTTTGTCTTTTAGATATTTACTATAGTAGATAGAGTTGATTGAGTCAAAGTTGATAAGTGGATAAAGATAAAAGTGTGAGACTTGTCATTATTTTTCATGAACATTTCTAGATAGGTTCTATATCTTAGGTGTGTAAATTTGGTGATCCAAGTTGGCCAATCGCTAACAGACCTAGTGGTGTAAACTGTAAGGAAATCAGATAAAAGTAAAAAAGATGATTCTTGATGTGTTTTCATGTAAGATTAATGCATTGAAATAAATGATTATGTTTTTTGAGTCTTTAATGATCTATCCATATTTTCATAATCTTGGAAGTTAGTGTAAAATATTGAAACATTGAAGCCAAAATGGCTTATCTGATGAGTAGAGTATGTGAAAGAGAAAGTTAGAAGATTAGTCTATAAGACTAATAGTTTTCATTATAGCTCATGATCTAATTATTTAAGATCATTTTGATTTTTTTATAAGATATTTTTCATGCATTGAAATACCTTGAATATATTCAATCATGTGTCATATGTTCATGTTTTCTTGACTATGTTTTGGAGTGTGTTGGTAGTTATGAGTGAACATCTTGCAGAGAAGTGTTTGAGCCTTTTTACTCTAAGTTAAAGCATCATATGAATATTTTTATGACCTTTAAGTCATGAATATTTTTAAAATATAATTTTTTTCCATATTTATTTGGAAAAATTAGTATATGTCTCAGTTGTTGAAGACGAATTTTATGTATATGCATAGGTCTGTTATATGCAATGATTTGAGAAAGAGTTCAAGTGGCGATTGAACCTAAAAGTTATTGTAGGCCTAACTTAAATTTGAATAAAATATATTAGAGTGGAATAATATGTTTTCCTAACATGTGAGATATTTTTATATGCTTCAATAAATATCAAAGTACAATGTATTGTTAAGAAGACCTATTAAGTCTCCATAAGTTTAAAAGAGGAGTAAGGGATAATTGATATATGTCTAACCTATTATAGTGATTGATCATGATTAAGGCATGTTATTTTAATATTATAAGACCTATTCATGGCTTACCTAAGTGATTTTAATGTGTGTCCAAGTAAGAAGGATATGATCAAATGACTTGTATAAAAGCAAGTCAATTTAGGCTTATTTGGTATGCTTAGAGGATGCTAACTGTGGAAGAGTAAAAGAGAATAAGTGAATGATATATATCATTGGTAATTATAATGAGGTCATACATACCATCAAATAAATTTCATGAATATATAATATAGGTTTTGCATATGAGGATCAAGGTTAGAAGACCTAATCAAGCCATGGAGAGGGATAGAAGCCAATTTGAGAGGGACAAAAGTGAGAGCAGATCTAAAGGATTAGATCATCATATGTTATATAATCAATAAGGATTTTTGAAGGTGATCAAATAATCAATAAAATATTAGTTGAGATAGTGGTAAACTAGTTGGGCTTGGTGATCCAGGTGAAGTTGGTGCTTCACTAAATATTGATGTTTATCTTATAAGACTTTAGTCCATTTGTTTTATCAGTGGGTTTTATTCCCCTTGAGGGTTTATCATGTATATGTTGTGTTCATGTGTTTCATGCTCTTATGATTTTATTCTTATATTTTCTAAAGATATACATGATTATTATAATGGGTCATGTATAGTTAAGTGGAATTAAATGAAAAGTTTTGAAGATTGATTCACCCCCCCTCTCAGTTATCTTTTTTCCAACCAAAATAACAAATATATTATCTCTATTCCTACTAAGATTTTCACATGTGTTAGAAATATAAATTTCAGCTCCATATAGAAATTTTTTAAACTAATTTATTATTCTTAATATATTGAATATTTTATAAATGGAAATGATAATCAAATACATTGAATTAAAAAAAAAGACACAATCCAAAATATATTACTAACACAAATTTTAGGAACAACTATTTGTAATAATTTTTGAAGAGGAATGTCTAATCTCTCATTACAAAGCTTTGCCAAAAATCTATCTATTTATAACCATGAATATGAAGCCCTAACTTGTATTTATAGGCTAAAATGGGTGGTTATGGTGCAAAACCATGTATTTTATCTTTTTACAAGGTTGTAAAAACACCAATAAGAAATTACAACTTGAAATCATGTAAAAATGTTTTGATCATTTAGCACCACATGAAAAAAATTGAAATTTTTGCACTACTTGAAAAACCACATTATCAATTTGCAAAACTTGAAAAATAAAGTTGGAAAAATTATAAAGACAATTTATATAATGACAACATACATTTACAATAGGAAATCAAGTGCAATATTACAAATTAGGTGCAAATAAACATGAGAAGAAAATGCAAAAACACTAAAAATAATTCTTCATTATTCTTATTGTTGTGTTGATGGTTATTTCCCTTTAATAAATACATCAAACCTTTGAATAAATGATATGATCAAATATTCATCTATGTATTTATAGGCAATGTCCACCGATTAGTCTAACTCTTTCATTTCTTGAAGCTTGCTTTGGAGACTATTTATCTTCATGTTTAGATTGTCCACATTGACTTGGCATTTGCCTAAATGGTGAAGTTATTCATGACTAAATGTAGATGTGTGGCTAAAAATGTCATGAATTCTCTCTTTTAATTCTCCAATAACAGTTTCAATTGAAAAATAGATTCCCATTTTTATATTTTTCATTAATAAAAAGATAATTCAATTTCGTGACCTCGTGTTGATTTCCATCATTGCATCATTTCCAAGTGACCTTACATTGTTGAATTTTTTAAGACACTCTTCAAGAGATTGGATTCTAAATTTAGTAGCTCAAATAAATTCAAGTTGATAGATGATTTCTTACTTATTGATAACTCCTTTTCTAATAAGGTCAATAGAAGGAAATTTTGAGAATTCAACCAACCTAGGACTGAATTCTTCCCAATTTTGATTCTCTTTAGCATATCCACTTTTATTTGTCATTAGTTGTTCATATTATGACTAAGCATCAGATAATATTATTATTGTGGCAAGAATTGTTGAGGTTCATTGATTATTAATCTTTTCAATCCAATCTTTCACTATGTTTCCCATTTGACATATCTTTCTTACTTTTTCCAATGTCTCAACATGAAGACTCAATGAAGCAATAGTTAGTTGAATTGGTCTAATCAATCTCTATATCATTGAATTAAATTCTTATACCTTTTAATTTAGTTCATCCTTCATTACCTTGTCTTTATCCTTTTTTTCAAAAATGGTACCAATCACCAAATGTATGTCTCCCTTCATCCCTTATCTAGTAGATTTTCGCAAATGGATCCTTAATACCTGATAGTTTTTAATTATGATTTCTAACTTATCTTTTTCTACTATATGAATTTCCACTTTTTCATACTTCTCCCCTTTTTCATTTTCTACCATTTATGAAACTATTCTCTCTTTCTTCAGCCTCTTCTAGAAAGGAAATGTCAAAGTTCCAAAATATATCTCCTTAAGTTCAACAACATTTCTTATTTTCTTCACCACTGTAGATACCAGTTTAAAGTTGTCATACTTGAGGAAGGAGGTGGGATAGAAGTTGAGGCTGGTGTAAGAATCCTATCTAGAGTTAAATAAGGTGTTTTCTCAATCGGGGCACCTTGGAAAGATGCTTCTACTTATTTTTATTTGTTTATTGTATCAACAGGAGTTCTAGGAGAAGTGACAATAGGCAATTTAGGATTCAAGGGATAAGATGAAGAGATATGTGTATTTTCTTACAATGGGAAAGTAGATGACATAGGGAACATCATATCATTTGAAACCAAAAATTATTGAGTCATATTCTGTACTAGCTCTTGATAAAATGCGAAACTATCAATGGGAATCTTTTGAGGAATTAAAACACTAGGATAAGAGGAGACATTTTCACCTAACCTCTTTATTTTTATCTTGATAATCTTGTTGATTAGCTTCAGGTTTATGCACCTCTTCTATTATCGAGGGTTCTCCACTTAGACTAGCTTCATTTACCTTTTCTAGTTCATCATGTTTCTTGTAGAAGCTACCAAATTCATATTTTCTAAGAGGTATAGGGAAATCAACATTCACAACATCTAGTCCTTTGATCTTCAACCACCTAAGAGTTTTGTCAAGTAACACTCTTATTCTACTTCTAATAGTAGTATATCCCCTTTTATCCCAATTGAATACAGGCAATGGATTTGTCTCAATACTTTTTTTTTCAAAGATGGGTCTAATGTGACCTCATCATCCACTAACTATTTTAGCACTTTCATCATGTAAAATTTTATTATTTATTTCATGGTAAATCAAGAATAATATTTAATCCTCAATACGTTCTCATCATCCTAATCCATCCAATTGTCTTTAAAATGTAATATATGTTGATATCAAGGTCTAATATTTATCTCAATCAAGCCTTTGTTATCAAATTTAAACCTACTCTCAAAATTCCTAAGATTATTGTGTGACATGTATTCTTCAATTGTTTTGGCCCTTATCAATGATGGATAAGTATACCTACCAATTGAGATTGGAATATTGACTCCTATTTTATATCAGCTTGTTAGGAAATTGTGTGTTTCAATAAGTTATTACCCCAATTCCTACTTATAACTGACATATCATGGGAGCAGATAAGGATCAACCTTGCAACCACTGATTCTCAAATAACTAAAAGTTGGGAACTGTAAGAACTAAGTTACCTATCTTTCTATCTATATGATGGTTGCTTATGATATTCTCATGTTTTTTGGAAGTAAAATGATTGAGGTGGGGGTGAATTAGTTTTCAAACTTTTCATTCAATTCCACTTAATCATACATGAACCATTATAAAAAGCATGTATATCTTAGCAAGCATAATCACCAAATCATAAGAGCATAAAATACATGAATCATAGAATATACATGAGAAACCCTTAAAGAGAATAAACCCACTAATGAATAAAATGGACTAAATTCCTATAATACAAACACCAAACTTTAGTGAAGCATCATCTCTACATGGAGAAATAACCCCAACTAATTCAACACTAACTTAGCTAGGCTTTAGCAAGCACCTATTTGTAAGGAGGCACCAACCTCTTAAATGACTCAGAACCACCTCAACCACTTGAAACACTTGATCACCTTCAAAAAACCTTGTTTCTTATATAACATATACTTATCTTCATTCTTATCTCTTCACTCATTTATATCCCTCTCAAACTAACTTTTATATCAAAATTTTCTCCAAGAATATTGATTTATGTAAATGCATTGATTCAATATGCAATATGACACACATATTGTACAAGATAATACTGAGAACACGCAAGCACATAACTTCAATAATGAACTAAAGAGAAATAAGCCATGAATAATCCACATAATGTTTTATTAAAAATATGAAATGGAATAGGTATATATAGAGGTTGGTGAAGGAAAGGTACAACACATTACAATGAATGTGGTATAAACCTTTCCAAGTAACCAACATGAAATCTAAATTCCTAAGCAATAATATGCAACTATGTATCCAAAATATATAGGAACAAAGGCCTACACTAACACCCCCCCCCCCCCACATAAGCATATCTTAGGTAAGTGATGATACAAAAAATAGGTCCCAACAAAAATGCTTGATGAGGTACCCATGTAAAATGAAATCCCTCATAAGTAGAGAAAAGGATAAAACCCATAGGAAAAACTCCCCCTAAAAAGAGAGAAAAAGAAGAAGAGAAGAGGTTAGAAGGCCCCTTATAAAGATGGTGAAGTTTTCAAAGTGGACCGTACCTCAAGATGAGCTCATAGATGAATTAAATTTCTCTCAGTGAAGGGTTTGGTGAAGATATCATCAACCTACTCTAAAGACTAAAAAAATACTAAGTTGATTACCTGCTCATGAATCAGCTCCTAAATGAAGTGCATATGAATCTTGATGTGTTTGGTCCTCTGATGAAGGACTGGATTCTTACAAATCTAATTGGTGCTCTAGTTATCAAAAAATATGATTTTAGGTTACTTGATCTAGATACCAAGATCAAAAATAATCCCCTAAATCCAAATAGCCTTACTAACTACATTAATAACTCCCCTATACTTTACCTCTATGGAAGATAGAGCAATAACATTTTGTTTCTTACTTAACCAATTAATGGAGCCAAAACCTAATAAGAAACTTTAACTTGAAGTGGACTTATGAATCTCAGTGTTGCTAGCCCAATCTGAGTCTATGTAGACAACCAAGTCAAATTTTGAACCAACCCTATAGTGTATCTCATACCTATGTGAAGCTTGAATGTAGTTCAAGATCCTCTTAGTTAATTTCTAGTGTAGCTCATAAGGTTCCTACATGATCTTGAAATAATACCAATAACATAAGATATGTCTGGTCTGGTGTGAATTAAGTATATAAGGCTACCAACAAGCTATCAATACAAGGTAGCACTAACCAATGCAATGGAACATTCTGCCTGAAGTTTGAATTTAGATAAGAATGGAGTTAGAGATGGCTTACAGTCAGCCATATGAAACCATACCAAAATATCAAGAGAGTACTTGGGCTATAAAAGCAAAATTCCTAAATCTATTTGAGTGATTTAAATACTAAGGAAGTAGTGTAGTAGGCCCAAGTTAGTCATGGTGAATCTATCATAAAGATTTTTCTTCATTAATGAGATAATCAAAGAAGAAATCCATGTGATCAAAAGGTCATCAATATATAAAACTAGTATCAACAATGAATCATCCTATTGTAAGAAGTACACATTGGGGTCTGAGTGGCATCTAGTAAAACCTAAAGTGAGAAAGAAGGAATACATTTTGGCATACCAAGCTCAAAGGGCCTTTTTGAGGTCATAAATGGATTTCCTAAGTCTACACACTAAAGAAGAATCTTGAACAAAACCAAGTGGTTGCATCTCCTACTTAAAGTCTCTTTGAAAAAATACACTTTTCATATCCATCTGATGTATACTCCATCCATGTGTTATGGCTATAGTAAGTGTGAGTCTGATTGAAGTCATCTTGGCTATGGGTGTAAAGTTCTCTGAGTAGTCAATGTCAGCTACCTATGAAAATACCTTGACTATCAATATAGCCTTATACTTGTAAATAGACCTATTTGCATCATACCTAGTTCAATATATCTAATGACATCAAACCATATTTCTTCTCTTAGGAAGAGAAATCAAATCCCAAGTGTGATTACTAATTAAGGAATCATATTCCTCATATATGGCTCTATCCCACTTAGGTATGCCTAAAGCCTCTCTAAAAGTCTATGGAAATGATACAAAAGCAAAAAATGCATGTAGTCCATTTTTAAAGTTTGGTCAAGTGTGTCTATCATCATTTGGATCCCCTACCCAAGTCTTGCACTCTCAAGTGTCTGCCTAGCCCAAAGAGGGATTGAAATGGGTGAGTCAAGTGTTGAATCCTCATCCTCTAATTCATGCCTAGAATTTGATGAGGATGAGTCCCCATCACTTTGATCACTATCAAAATTGGAATAATAAGAAGTGATGTCTACCTTAGAAACCTACTTTGAGTGATTTGAATCCTCAAACTACTCATCCAAATTGAGTGAAACCAATGTAAAGGGGGAAGTGTCAAGTAAAGAGTTCGTGAGACTCTTCTAAAACCTAACACTCCTCTAAATGAATAACTGATGAGTCATAGGATGGAGTATATAACCCTTGACCCCATTTGGATCCCCCACAAAGATGCAAAGTTTAGATTGAACCTCCATGGCCTTACATTTCTTTTTGGGAATGTGCATCATCATCAATGATCTAAAGACCTTGAAATTTTGCACCTTAAATTTCCTATTATGCTAATTTTCATAATAAGTGATTACCTTTAAATATTTATGAAGAACCTAGTTATAAATGTAACATGAATAATTGATGGCTTCTGCCTAGAATTGTGGAGCCAATGATTTAGAGTGAATCATATAGTTGGCCATCTCCTTCAAGGACCAATTCTTGGATTCTACTACACTATTCTACTAAGGAATGTCTGGTACTATCTACTAAAGATCAATCCCCTTGGTAGTACAAAACTACTCAAATATATGGTTGATGTACTCCCCTCCATTATCTATTTGAAGAATTTTGATGCACTTTCTAGATTAGTTCTCAGCCAAAGCCTTGAAATCTCAAAAATTATTTAAAACTTCAGACTTTTATCTAAGAAATTAGACCCATGTGTATTTGGAAAATTCATAAATGAAGGTGTGGATGTATCTAGCCCTAGTAAAAGAAGGATGGGAAAACTACCCCATGACATCACTATGAATCAACTTAAGAGGTATTAAAGCTCTCCTAGCATTACCTTTGTCAAATTTCTCTTCAAGATGTTTTCTAAGGACATAACCCTCACAAAGTCCCTTAGAGAATTTAACCCTAGGCAAGTCTATAACCATATCTTATTGACTCAACTACTCAAGATAGTAGTAGTTAAGGTGGCTAAATCACTCATGTCATAGTTTGTTAACTCTATCTAAATGGGTAAATAATGTGGTAGGAAAAACATCTAGAGAAAAATGGAAGAAGGTATATACCCTAGAATGGTGATTATCCCTCCCTAATGCAACTATAGTGTCACTATGTAGCTCTTTGATTTCAACTAAATCTAGTGTGAACTCAACTCTCATGCCTTGCCCTATGTGGGTAATTTGATACACTGAAAGAATATTAGTTGATAGTGAAGGTACACTTAGACCATTTGTGAATGTTTCACCTTCAAATTCAATAATCCCTCTTCTTGCAACCTGCACTAGAGTGTCATCACCCAAAGTGATAGAGGACATGTTATAGGGATCTAAGTCAAGAAACTCAACCTCTGATGAACCCATATCATATGAAGCACCAGAGTCGATAACCTAAGATGAAGTAAATATGAAAACCATTATAACTAAAGCTTTACCCTTAGGTTTTGCCTTCCCTTTTTCCTTCACCTTAGAATATTCTTTGGCTGATGATGACTGTTTAATAGACTCAGGGACCCCTATATTATTTTTCTTTAGGAGATGTGTAAGGTGGTCAATCCATTTATTCATATACTTATGCTCATTGTGCCCAGTATTCTTGTAATAAGAGCACTTAAACTTTTCTCTCTTAGGTTTCCCTTCAGAGGATGAGGTTTTAGTGCTAGTTTTTGTAGTGGTTTTTTGTTCTTTCTTTTTAGGATCTTTGCTCTTCTGTTTCTTATCTTTGTTTCTTGAGGCTTTCTATTTCCCATTCTTGACAATGAGGGATGAAGGTTCGGAAGACTTAAGGGTTCCCATCTAGATTAATTTATCTTGTTCCTTAGTTAAATCTACAATGAAGGCATCTAAGGATGGCATTGTCCATTTGGCTCCCATGGCTCTCTTGATTACATAAAAGGTAGAGATATATACATAGTAATTAGGTTCTCATTTTACAAGTATAGAAAGAACTAACTATTCATCTTTCTTCTCAGTTTTACACTCTTTTAACTACAATATAAGTGACTTAAGCTTGGTGAAAAATTCCTCCAATATGTCAAATTTTCTAGGGCTAAGACTAATTATCTCAAGCTCAAGCTCAAGCTCATGACCCCTCATGGTGTTGATTTTCCCAAACAATTTTTCTAGGGTATCCCATACTTCTTTGAGAGATTTGGCTAACTCTATGTGAAATAGGAATTCTGATGAAACTAAATAATATAATATATAAAAAATTTCATCACATATATTAAACCATTTTATCTTATTTTATTTAGCTATGGGCTTAACTTCTACCCCCATAGTTACGTGAAACAACCCTTTACTTATAAGAACCATTGTAATCTTACTTTTCCATTCTTGGTAGTTAAAAGGTGTGATTACATTAACAATACTAAGATCCATTAAAAAATTAAGATTAATATGCTTTTTGTTTTTGTTTTAAAAATCAAATGTGTGAAAAATGAGATAATTATAGAACATAATCACAACCATAATACAACCGCCTAAAACTATGTCAGGTGACCCGCCCCCCCCCCCCCCCCAAATTTTCTCACTTTATAATTTAGTGAATTTTACAATGAAAATGAGCTATCTATGTGGGAAATTTAAAAATAAACACTTTTAAAAAAGATGAAGCTCAAGTTCAAGCTAGCATTTATAAGATATTAATGAAATCAATTCCCATCAATAGCCCATTTTTAATAAAAATTGCTCTAAATGATTAAAAAATACCCTTTGTCAAGGTGAAATGTGCCTTCCAACCACTCATTAGAATTGGATATAAATCTAGAATATATTAGTTTGTTATTTTAATTGGGATTCAGCATCGTACCAATCTAGGTCTCAACTTCATCTTCATTAAGTGGAGATACAAGGCTTTAAAAGACTCAAAAAATGCTCTTTTTAAGTATTTTCAAATAACTTTGATTTTTAGCATAATAAATGATGTTGTAGAAATTTAATAGTCATTAAAGGTAGAAAATATATAAAGACCAAATACTAGCATGTGAGATACAAGTTAGGCATGGGCCCGCCAAGGATGAAAGGCACCAAAAATGTGATGCTAAGTGCAAAAAATAGACTCTAAGCTACTCAAAATGAGAAGATTCAATGCTAATAGTAGAATAATGGCACCAAGATACTTGGGGAGGATGTCAGGCTATTGAAAAAAGTGCTAAATTACTATAAAAAATGCCACGCTACTGGAAGAAAGTGCCAAGTTTCTAGTAGACTAAAGGACTCTTCTTTATTCTAACATAGGTTTGATCTAGATTTTTAAAAAAATAGAAAAGGAAGATGCCTCTATTTGCTAGATAATGCTAGCCAAGATCACCAAAAACTAATGCCAAAGCTACCACACCAAAGATCAATATTTAGATCTAAAAAAAGGCTTGAGAAGGTAAATGCCTAGCTGGAAAAAGGCACCACATAGCCAATAGGATGTCTCCTCACAATAACACCTTGCTTGGCAGAGCCTTCTCAAATATGAAATGCCACACCTGTACTATAAATTCAAACACCTATCTTTTATTCTACCACATAGTAGATCCTATCAGATTTCCAATTAAAATTCTAATGGCTTTATCCTTGGATATCAGATCTCAGATAAGAGAAATTTAAAAATAACACCAAGTTTACATATCATGCTAAAACTTTAAACATATTAGACAATAGATCCAATGCTTAAAACAAACAATATGCCAAGCTTTCATATTAGATCTAAAAACATCAAGGCTGCAATAGGTAGATCTTAGATGTGAAATAAGTAGATCCCCATATTAGAATGCTAATAAAATGTGATTCCAAGATCCAAATGCTTGCAAATTGGAAGATTGAATATCTCAATAGCATAAATAAATAATGAATTCAAAAAACTCAAATCTGAAATAAATATCCTTATATGATTAATGCAACATAATGCAAATGTTAAAATGGAGAGATATAAGTTAAAATCAAATGAACTCAAGATTCAAATTCAAAATTTGCAAAAAAAAGACAATCCTCATATCTAAATCAACTTTGATACCATATCAGAATGTGCTCTAGAAATACTAATCTGAGTGAATCCATTGATTCAATATGAAATTTGAGACACATATTGTACAATAAAATATTGAGAAAACACAAGCACACAACTACAAGAATGAACCAAAGATAAATAAGCCACAAATAATCCACACAATACTGCATTAGAAATATGAAATGGAAGAGGTACATATATAGGTTGGTGAGGTAAAAGTACAAAACATTATAGTGAATATGGTATTAAAATTTCCAAGTAACCAACATGAACGATAAATCCCTAAGCAAGCATATGCAACCATGTAGCTAAAATCCATAGGAAAAGGCCTACACCAATATTCTAGCCTTCTTCGCTCAACTATCCGTATTCATGACTTGATTAGATCTTATGACCTTGATAATCATATGCATAACCTATGTATATATTCATGACACATCTCTAATTTTTTTCATGGCCTGCTTATTCTCACCAAAAATCTATATCATTCACTTGTTCTCTTCTCTCTCTTAGCACTCCCAAATAGGCCTAAATTACCTAGTATTTATACAAGTCACTTGATCATATCCTTCTAGTCAATCACACATTATTATCTTATTAGTTCATCTATATAATAGGTCTTATCATATTAAACTAAAATTCCTTAATCATGAATCAACCAATACATTAGGTCAGCCATATCTCAATTATCCCTTACTCCTCATTTAGGCTTTAAGGAGACCTAATAGGCTTTCTTAACATGTTACCCTTAGATATTTATTAAAGTATATTCAAACACCTCACATGAAAAAAATACATCATATTCCACTCCAATATACCTTATCCAACTTCAATTTAGGTACATAACACCTTTTAGATCCAAACACCATTTGAACCCTTTCTCAAATCATTGTTTATAAAAGGCATGTGCATACATAGAGAATCTATCTTGAAGAATTGAGGCATAAACTCATTTTTTCCAAACCACCATGGAAAAAAATTATATATTAAATAACCTTATGACCTCAATGTCATATAAAAATTCATCAGATGATTTAACTTAGAGTGTTTAGGCTCAAACTCTTCACTAAAATTTGCTCACTCAGAACTACCAACTGGCTTCAAAACATAGTCAAGGAAAAATGAACTTATGACACCTAATTTAATGGATTTCAAGGATTTAATTTCATGAAAAAGATATTAAAACATCATAATAGAAACCTCCATCATAATTATTACAAGTACTAATGGAATCTATTGGTCTTGCAGATCAATATGTTGATCTATTCTCTCACAAACTCTACTCAGCTAGACAAGCCATTTTGGCTTCAATGTTCCAACTTCTTACACTAAATTCCAATAGTATGTAAAACATGGATAGATTATTAAAGTCCCAAATAACATCATCAAATAATTCAAACCATCATTTTTACATGAAAACATATTAGGAATTATCTTCTTAGTTTTGCTTTATTTTCTTACTATCTACATCATTAGGTCTGTTAGTGACTGGCCAACTTGGATAATCAAATTTTCACACCTAAGATATGGAACCTATCCAAAAATTTCATAAACAACAACTATAAGTCCCACACTTTTACCTTCATCTATTTAACAACTTTGACTCAGTCAATTCTATCTTCTACAACAAATCTATAAAAAAAACAAGCACTTTTCTATAGGGTATGCTCACTCACCTAGGAAACCAATTACACCTAGAGATAATTGAGAGAGTTGACTAAAATATCTAATCACTTAATTGGACATATAAAACTATTTTGATCTTTTTATAACAAGATCTTCAATATTGGTTCATTATTAGGGTTCTTTGAGGGTTTAGACCAATTTCTAGTCTTAACGATCATTCATAAAACTTAGCTCCTTTTTCCATAAATTAATGCTTGGAAATTTGAGCTAGAACTCTTAATTATATACCATGAAAAAAATATATTCTCATTCAAATTTTTTATGTGCCAATGAGCACTTGAAAAACCTTCTTGGGTAGATAACTCTTCATTTTATGCACTTGAGAAACCTTAAAACACTATTTCAAGCCTTTTCTTGTAAACTATGACCTAAAACTTCATGCACGTACCAAAAATAGCTTGAATCACTTATTTCAATGCTCACCTACTTATCCAAGTTATGTAAATTGATCCTGATACCTCATTTGACCACCATCTCTCTTTTTTCTTTCTATGCCTTGACCTTCAAGTCACAATAGGTTTTGAAGCTAACCTTTTAACCATTGTCTAAGCTCCCAAAACTTCATATATATGTCATGTAATATCCTATAATGCTTAGCTACTATCAACCATTATTCAAATGTTTTTTCAATAGCTCATGATGCCTTATAAGGCTAAATAAGATCTAGAACTAGTCTAGTTGTAGATTTAGACTAAAGTACTTACCCCTGTAGACTTCATCTTGAAACTCTCCTAAGTGCTTCAATGCCTCTTATGTATGATCAAACATATTTATACAATTACTCTTATTCATAAATTTAATAGATCATATTTTTGACTCACTCAAAGCATATTTAGAGCTTTTTATAGATCTTTGGAGCTTGACTAAGGATATTTGTAGCTCATTCAAATCATCTTCAGAGCTGCATATGTAGATCTTCAAAGATGAAATTTTAATCATTTACAAGGCTATAAACACCTCATGTTCAAACTCAAACAACATCTCTCATGCTTAAACATTGTTATGTATTCTTTAGATAATTCACATCTTCATAATATATTCAAATTTGCTTATATATATCTTCAAAGCATATAACTTCTTCAGAGCTCACTCATTTCATCATGCTACCTACACATACCATATCACATAGTCTAGATAAATCTATAAAATATGATTGATACTCAACATAATGACATGTACTCACTCATTTTGATTCTCAATGAAATCACTCAAATTGACATAAGAACATTCTCTAAATAGTACTCTCACATGATTGCTCTGATATAGCAATAACACTCACTATGCTGGCAAAAGAAATCATCATACACATACCTCAAAGCTTACTTGACCATGCACCTTGACAAGATCCTTTGACATCAATGACAACATTAATACCAAAACTCAATAATCAATGATAATGCTCAATAATTTCCCCTTTTGTCATTGATGGAAAACATACTCAGAAAACTCTATCAACCATTCTTGATGGTAATCATCTCTTAGACCTGGTTCTTTCCTTTTATCACCCTTTCTGATCTTTTCTAATATTTTTTCCCCTTTGAAATTAATGATCAAGATCTTCCACAACTATCAACTCTTTCAGAATGAACTTAAATTATAAGACCACTTCAACATAGATCAAGCTTAGTTAATAATTTGAATATCTCCCCATCAAACCAAGCATCCACCATGATTATGTTAATAGTAGACATCAAGGGTCACTTGTAACTATTGAAATCATATTTTCTCTCTTTGAGATGATACTATATCTCCAAGATATTATTTGGAACATAGTCTTTAGAAACTTATGATAACCACCCATGACAACCATTCTCAAAAAAAATTCTCAATTAGGTCACTCTCCCAGCTAATCCATCAAAATCTCAACAAACATAATCTATGAAACATCTCATATATAATCTATCCTTAACTCCATGCATATCAAAAGTAGTCACTTTCTTGACAAAGAAATTAGAGATACCAAACTCCCCCTTAGACCAAGCATATCTTCTTTAAAAGAACTAAAAACTCAAATCACTTACCTTCCTTGATATGACTAAAGAAGATCAAACTCTTGACCACATATAAGGCTATCACATTTTTGACATCAAATTCAGAATTAGGGACACCCCCTTTATCTTCATAGATCAATCTTAACTACTCACACAAATAGATACCAAAATCTTACCCCTTATATACCAATTATATGTACTTTGGCTTTAAATACTTGATAACAATCTTAGATCTCTTCAAAATTTTGTCTACTATACTTTAACCATAGAAATATTAACACATGAATGGATAATATCCATATTCATCTCTTTGCTTACAACATAGACAACCTAGAATATTCTCAAAAGAAACCTTCTTTTAATTTACCCACATGCTTCTGATGATAGAAGAATGTCTCCATGAAGCTTAATGGATCCACCCTTTTCCATAGGGAACTAAAACAACATGAACTCAGTAGATTCCTAGATCTCCATATTTTCATAAGACTAAATATTCTTCAACATCCTTCTGGACTTGATTATCACTATAGATTTGATCTCATCATCAACCATTTGATGATCAATATGAGCTAAAAACATACATTCCTTACTTTATTTCTCATTTGAGGCATGCTTTATCTCAGTAAGCATCCTACTTAAGTTTTTAGATTTATCACGAGTTATATTTATTGTCTTTGGTTTCCATACATTTATTTTCCTTCTTTCTTACACTCTAGGAGCTCCAAACTTCCTATTTTGACTTAATAACTTTCTAACTCTGTTAGGATAGAATCTTTTAATGTGTCCTAAATTATGAAAATTATAACACACCACCTTATTTATACCATTTGATTGATATGAATTGTGACTCCTTCCTTAGTTCCATGAGTACTCATTCTTGTAGGGTCTTCTACATTCTCTTGTTCAATGACCAAACTAATTGCATAAAAAATAGTAACCATTGAAATAACTAGCATACCTTATAGCATTAGGTTATCTTATCCTTGAATAGAGGTGCCTTCTTTTGGTCTTCTTTGAAAACAAGACTTGTCTTGTCACTTGCATACTTTTGACTACTAAATATATCATCTAGAGCCTTAGTTCTCTTTTCAAACTTCACAAAGTTCTTCACCTTGCTAGATGCTTGATCCAACTTAGATTTTAGAGATTCTATTTCACTTTCATACCTGCTAAAATCTTATTCTTTATCCTTTAGGCTTGTATTAACTACCTCCATCTATTCCTCAACTTGATTGATAATCTCATCATACTCCTTGAAAGTGTTTCTCAACATTTCCTCAAACAATACATTATACTCCTCATAATCTTTGACTAATGACCTTAGTTTGTGATTCTTTTTTCTTTAAAACTTCAACTCTTCTAGGGCATTTACCAACTCTTCCACAATATTTACTTCAACTTCTCTTTCTTCACTATCATAATATACTTCTTCATATGATTTTACATCAACCATAAGGCATTTCCCATTGTAAAATCCCTAACCCATATTTTTGTGAAATAAACTCTTTTTTTTTATTTTAGTGAGTTGGTAATTTATCAAACACTTTGTAGTATGCTTACCAATGTGAATTTTTGAGTGTGAGAGTTATAGGAGATCTTGTTGAAATATTTAGATGATTAAACATTCACCATTGCATATCAAATTATATGGATTAAAAATGGAAATTTAGTCAAATAGTTTGTTTCACTTCATTATTATTAGAGACTAATTTGATAATAATTGATAATGCTAATATAGAAATACAATAAATATTGACAATTTAATATATCCAACCTTTCAAATGCCATATACAATTCAATGGATGATCCATAACCTTTGAAATGGTTGGGCAAAAATATAAAGTTGTAGAATTAAACACTCCTATAGTATCAACTCCTATGAACAACTCCAAATCACCTCCCAATGGGGTGGCTAGCTCTAAAGACTCCAAAAATGAGTGTAAGAAGTGGTGCCACACTTCCTAATAGTGTACCATGCTATAAAAAAACCCCACATATCCTTTCTAATGTGAAATATGTGACCATAAAAGGTAGTGGCCAGCCCTTGTTTATTCCACTATCCCTCTAGTAAATCAAACCATGTTCATTCATCTAAATTTGCCTCATACTTAGATGTCTCCCTTCATCATCCCTTTGAAACTCTACATTAATATTTTCATAAATTCTCAAATAATTTGTATTTTTTAACAAATATCAAAAAATATTTAAACTATTTGTCTGGCAAAATGAACCCATGTAAAACCCTTATTTCATAACAAGGCATCCAGACATAACTTTCCTAGCAAAACTTTGATCGCAACAACAAAAATTGAAAATTATCTTTTCAAAGTATTTATTAATTTCATACCATAACCATTAAAGTACCAATGTGAAATCTGAGTGACTCCACCAATCACCAGCTAGGGAGGAATCTTTCGCCACCAAAATTAATCTTTCTAAGAGGTTTTTTGTTTTTCAGGGGCTGAGATGAACCAAGTTTGATCTCCAAAACCACAAGGGTTTTGATCAAATAAATATAATAAACTCACATATAAAATGAGCTCTCAATTCTCTTTTTTATAAACTTTTTATAGAACTTTATAGAAACTCTTTTTTAAAATCAATTTATTAAACTTTTTAACTCCAAAAAGTGATTTATTTTATTTTTAAAATATTTTCAGCACTGAAAGTCACTTTTAAGCATCTCATCATTTAAATATTTTCATTCTCTTTCCAACGAGCTATAATACTGAGGTACCCAAATAATTATTTAATGGAAACCTTATTAAAATTAAGTAAATATAGCTCAATATTACACCCAATTAGCAAAAATGACCAAAATGCATCAAAACCAAAAATTGACTACATAGGAGTGATCCTGATGATGAAAGATGATCAACAGACCTGACTAGATAACTTAATAAAAATAGACACTCCCTCTAAGAATATTATATTCCAAACTAGAATCCATAAATAACATCTAAAAGAATCATATGACTCCTCTAAACCTCTTAATCTCATTAGTAACATCAATTTACCCCTCTAAACATGCTAATACAAACCTAGAAAGTAAGTGCCAATAGTAAAGAAAGAGAACCCAAAAAAGGGACATTTTATTCCTTCCTTCCAAAAGATTATTTATCCTCAAGCAATGCTAATACAATCCCATAATCAATAGACTGAACCAAACTAAAACCAAGGATGATCCCAGGGTCCCAAGTCAACTTAGAAGATCTATAGCACCATATGCTCAAATAACTATCCTACGAGGTACCAACACAAGAGACCTACTAAAAACCTCCTATAATAAGAGAAATAAAATACTACATAAACTTGGCTAAATCCTTAAATAATTTCTCTTTGAAAGAACCAAATTGATGCACCGTAGGAGCAAACTCTAGAAAGTTAACACTAACTCTCATCTCCAAAAACTATTAAACTATAAAATAATGTAATCATAGGGTTTTAAGTTAGTCTCAGAAAGGAACCACCATGTTGATGTTGTGCCACTCTGATCATAATTTTAATCCCAATGTGCCAAGTCTATGTTTTCTATTTTTGTATCCAATCATAATAACCATCTGGTAGAAATAAACTAGGAGACCTACAAAATTTAGATTCTTCTTTTGAAGATAAAAGCACCTTATACCAAAGTGATATATGTAATCCTTTATCCATTTCACTCTTATGTTCCATTAAAAATGTGGTCAAATCATTTTTATGTGGGCTGAAATAAAAATTATGAGCATAACTCACAATGAAATCAAGGTGAAATTCACTGGCTTTTGCCAATAGAATGCCTGAATAATCACTTAGATTTCATATCTCACCATTCCCATCATATGAATTAGGAGGTGTCTCACAACTCAGATCATGAAGAGCTGATTTTTCATTATTAATGGAAGATTTTTCATCATGCAAAATCTACTTGTCCAATCCAACTGAATATCACTTATGATGCCCATCCCAATCATGTTGAATCTCTGTGATAGTCAAGTTTTTGGAGTCACTAAGTGATTATTCATCACTTCCAAGATAATTAATTCCTCCAATCATCATTTTAACCTCCATAGTTATTGTACCAAATTCTTATTCCTTCGATGTGGCTACAACATGTGATAGATTTTCTACTTTATAGAGAGAAAAGTGAGCTAAACTTAACTCAAGGTTAAGTTCATCAACTTCTTTCTCTTTTTTTTGAATTCCCTATAAGTCTTCTCTACAAATTTGATGGAAAGGTGTCTACCTAAAATTAAATGTAGGTAATCTAATTTCATTTCCTCTAAAGCATGTTTGATAGTCTATAGATTTGAAATAGTAGCTCTAACCATTAAACCTTTCTACCTTTCTTCAAGTTGAGTTGTCCAAAGGAGGTATTCAATGAACTTGTGCATGCTATAAAAATTAGTTAAGGTTTAAACAACCTTATCCTCAGTGACTTTTAGTTGTTCCTTCAATTCACATGACTCAATAAGACAATGATCTAAATTAGCTTCATAAAATGAATTTTTTGATTTACCTTCAAGAATATTCCTCTCCATAATCTATAGCATCTTCCATGCTATGATGTATAAAATTAGATTGTGTCTCATTTTTATCCACACCCATTACCTCATACTTATCCATCAAATCTTGAGTATCAAAAAGGTAAGGCTTCTTACCACTATCATCCTCATATGATTCATCTATCACCTCATGGTTATGTGAGGGTAATGGAGTGCTTTCCATAATCAAAAAATAAGGAATAGCATTCCTTCATTTTTGGTCATTCATCATCAAGTTTTAGTCCAAGAGTTGTACCCAACTAAAAACCAAGTTGTACCCAACTAAAAACCAAGTGTATTGCTTGTCTTAATGTCTATCCCATGGTTATAAGTTATACCTTCATTTACCTTTAACTCTTACCCTGCTAATTGACTTTGATCCAATTTATCCAAGTCAATTTAATCATCACATAACACATTACCTTCATATGTATTAACAATATCACCTTAAAGGTCACCCAACTCATAATTTGATTCCTTGCAACTACTATGTAGAGATGGTGAGATAATGCTATGCTCAAATAATGGATCATCAAAAGATTCCATACCTTCATGTGGTTGATCAATTACTACTGGTTTGGTAAAATCCATAATAGCATACCCTTCAACCTCATTATTATCATGTAAACTCATGTGACCCTTGCTTGTGGATGCATGAAGTGATTCTTATTTAGGGCTTCCACATGTATGATTAGGTGTCCAAACACCTTGCCATGTGAAATAATGTTATTCTCTTCTCAATTGATTTTTGTTCTTCTTAGGATCACCTGTAAGCTACAAATCATAAGGAATAAATTCTTATTTCTTCTTAACTTCCTTTTTCTTAATGATCTTTTGGGTAACTTCTAATTTTTCTTCTTCTTCCTCATGTTCCCCATTTGCCAAGAGAGGTTTCAACATCTTCTCACACTATGTAAAAACAATGTAAACCAATTTTTATGCAGTTGTAGGACTAATATATTCTTACCTCAAAACAACCAATAACATAGATAAGATGGGCTAGAAAATAGCATCACTTTCATTAATAATTAAAATCATAATGGTTTGCATGGTTGAAATAGCATTATTAGCATGATGTTTTCTGATTATAACAAGGAAACGGTGAAACGTTTGGTGAATCAAATCATTCAATCCCAAATCTAACCTGATTTTTCCCAATCTAAGTTTTACAAATGTTTCAAGTATGGAAACCTTTCTAGAAAAATGAAAACATTTGATATCATCCAAATCCTAGAAACTATCCACCAATAGTTGAATTATCTTTTTTAATTTATTATCATCACAAGGAGCTTTAGGTGCTGAAATTCTCATGATTTCACTCAAACATGAAGTAAACATGATCCTTATCTCTTTGTCTATGTGTTTTAACCACCTATGCTGACTTAAATAAATCACTATAGGAATAATATCTATCTACAATAATTTAGAAGGTGACTGCTCAACAAGGATCAAACATTCTTATACTTTTTTCAATGTGATCAAAGCATCATTCCTTGGTTGAGATAAAATATTAAGATTACTACCTAATTTTTATACTAATCTTATCAACCATTTTCTATCTTTTGGCCATGCTTTAAACTAAAAGACAATTTCTTGAATTACACAAAGGATAGCATGAACTTTAGCTCTAATACCACTGTAAAATCCCTAACCTAAATTTTGTGAAATAAACTCAATTTTTCTAATTTTAATGAGTTGGTAATTCTTCAAACACTTTGTGTTATGCTTACCAAAGTGAATTTTTGAGCATGAGAGTTATAAGACATCTTATTACAATATTTAGATCATTAAACATTCATGATTGCATATCAAATTATATGGATAAAAAATGGAAATTTAGTCAAATATTTTGTTGTACTTTATTATCATTGGAGACTAATATGATAATAATTGATAATGTTGATATAAATCAAAAATAAAATAAATATTGACAACTCAAGATATCCAACCTTTCATATTCCACATACAATGTAATAAAATATCCATAACCCTTGAAATGGTTGGGCAAAAATATAAAGTTGCAGAATTAAACACTCTTATAGTATCAACTCCTATAAATATCTCCAAATCACCTCCCAATGGGGTGGCTAGCTCCATGGACTCCAAAAATGAGTGTAGTAAGTGGCACCACACTTCCTAACAATGTACCATGCCTCAACAAAACCCCACACAACCTTTCTAATGTGAAATATGTGACCATAAAAGGTAGCAACTAGCCCTTATTTATTTTAATGTCCCTTTAGGAAATCAAACCATGTTCATTTATCTAAATATACCTCATAATTGGATGCTTCCCTTCATCATCCCTTTCAAAATATACATTAATATTTTAATAAATTCTCAAACAATTTATATTTTTTCACAGATATCACAAATTACTTAAACTATCTATCTAACAAAATAAACCCCTGTAAAACCCTTATTTTATAATAGGGCATCCAGACATAGCTTTTCTGGAAAAACTTATATCATAACAATAAAACTTGAAAATTATCTTTTCAAAGTCTTCATTAATTTCTTACCGTAACCATTGACGTACCAATGCAAAATTTGAGTGACTCCGCTAATCACCAACTAGGGAGGAATCTTTGACCACTAAAACTTATCTTCTAAAGAGGGTTTTCATCCTCTAGGGGTTGAGATGAACTAAGTTCAATCTCCAGAACTATAAGCATTTCAATTAGAGAAATAGAATAAACTCAACATATCAAATGATCTCTCAATTCCACTTTTTATAATATATTTATGGATCTTTATATAAAATCTTTTTTTAAATCACTTTATTAATTTATTAAACCTTTTAACTCCAAAAAGTGATTTATTTTATCTTTAAAACATTTATGGCACTGAAAGTCACTTTTAAGCATCTCATCATTTAAATATTTTCATTCTCTTTCCAAAGAGCTATAATAATGAGGCACCCAAATAATTATTTTAATTGAAATGGTAAGATTATTAAAATTAATTAAATATAGCTCAATATTACATCTAATTAGTGAACATGGCTGAAATGCATCAGAACCAAAAACTATGTAAGAGTGATCCTGATGATGAAACATGATAAATGAATCTAACTGGGTGAGTTACTAAAAAAATATGTTCCCTCCAATAATCTTGGAGCCAAAACCAAAAGATATAAATAATATTTGATAGCATCATATGACTCCTCTAAACCTCTTGAGCTCACTAGTAACATCAGTTTACCCCTCTAAACATGCTAACACAAACCCAAAAAGTCAACACCAAAAACAAATCAAGAAAACCCAAAAAATGAGACATTACACCCATTTGAATAGCCATCACTATTTAATTATATTCCTATGAACAAGGTTTCACTATTGTCATTTTTTGATTTATTCCTGCCATCATTATTGTCAGACGTGCTTGAATCACTTACATAAGATAAGTTGTCTTCTTTGGTATAGAAACTCTTCTTATTTTTGACTGACCCTTTCCTACCTTCATTCTTATTGAAATATCTCTTTTTCTTATCAAAATTATAAGCATTTATATTATATTTATGATTTTCATCATGTTATTCATTATGCTCAAATTTTTCCTTGTTAGGATACTTGGTTGCAAAGTGACTAATCTTGCCACAGATGAAACATTTGAAGGGTAGCTTACCCTTGTACTTACCTAAGCCAAACTTTAACTTCTTAGAAAACATAGCTATGATTTCATCATCATAAATATTTGAACATACCTCACCCTTTACATTCTTAGCCTTTGACTTCTTTTCAACTTTGAAATTCACTTACTTCTTGGGAGGTTTTCTTTCATTTGTTCTCATCTCATAGGCAGTTAAGATGCCATGAAGCCCATCCATCTCTGGCTTATCCAAATCTTGCATCTCTTCTACTATAGACACCTTAGATTCAAACTTAAGAGTTAGTGATCTCAAAAAATTTTGGATAGTAATAGACTCTTTCACTTCTTCTCCCAATCCTCTAATGATATTAACAACTTCATCAATACTCAATAGGTAGGATGCAATGGTTTCACATTCATTCATCTTTAGGCTTTCAAACTATCTTTTATGAGTCTGTAGCTTTGAAAAATTCACCTTGGTGTCTCCTTCATAGATGGTCTTCAATTTTTTCCATATATCTTTTGTTGATACATAATGCATTACCTTTACAAGGTTGGCCTCTAATAGATCACAAAGAATGTCATTCATTACCTTGGATTTATTTTCACTAGCCTTCTTACCTACTACATCAGTTGATAGAATTAGGGGTACAATATAACCATCCATAACTTACTACCAAATATCATGTCATTGTGACATCAATATATCTTCATTTTAACATTATAAAAGGCATAGTTAGATCCATTGAACAATGGATCCTTACTGGTAGAGAAACCATCTTGAGCTTGATGACTAGTCATCCTTGATTTTTAGGATCTCCTTTAGGCATCTAGACCTAATTCAAAGGAACATGCTTTGATACTAAGTATTTGAATAAAAATTATTGAGAGGAGGGTGAATAAATCCTCAAAATTCTTCATTCAATTTCACATAATCATACATGAACCAATCTAACAAACATGTGCATCTTAGCAAGCATAAGCACCAAATCATAAGAGCATAAAACACATGAATCAAAACATATACATGAGAAAACTTTAAATGTAATAAAACCCACTGATGAAGCAAATAAACTATAGTCCTATATGGCAAACACCAAACTTTAGTGAATTTCCAACTCCACATGGATCACCAACGCTAACTAGCTCAACACTAACTCAATTAGGCTTTAATAAGTACCCACTTGGAAGGAAGAACCAACCCCCTAGATGACTCAACACTAATTCAACCACCTAAAACACTTTATCACCTTCAAAAACCATTAGTACTTATACAATAGATGATGATCTTCATTCTTAGCTCTTCACTCACTTTTATCTCTCTCAAACTGACTTCTAGCCTTCTTCACTCAACAAGCCCTCTTCATGACTTTATTTGATCTTATAACCTTAGTCCTCATATGCATAAACTCTATATAAATTCATGACGCATCTCTAATGTTTCACATGGCTTCCTTTTTCTCACCAAAAAGCTATATCATTCACTTGTTCTCTTCTCTCGCTTAGCACTCCCAAAAAGGCCTAAACTTCTTAGTATTTATACAAGTCATTTGATCATATCCTTCTAATAGATCACACATTCTTATCTTCTTAGGTCAAAAATATAATAGGTATTATCATATTAAAATAAAATTTATTAATCATGAATCAACCAATACATTAGGTCATCCATAGCTCAATTATCCTTTACTCCTCTTTTAGGCCTTAAGGAGACCTAATAGGCCTTCCTGACAACATGTTACCCTTTGATCTTTATTAAAGCATATTCAAACACCTCACATGGAAAAACACATCATATTCCACTACAATATACCTTATCTAACTTTTCTTAAGGTTCATAACAACTTTTATGTCCAACCAGCATTTGAACCCTTTCTCAAATCTCTATTTATAAAAGGCTTATGCATACATAGAGTCTTGAATAATTGAGGCATATACTCAATTTTTACAAACAACCATGGAAAAAAAATATACTTTCAAAAAAATTATGACCTTAGGGTCATATCAAACTTCATCAAATGCTTCAACTTAGAGTATTCAAGCTCAAACTCTTCTCTGCAAGATGCTCACTCAAAACTACCAACTGACTTCAAAACATAGTCAAGGAAACATGAACTTATGACACCTAATTAAAAAAATTCAAGGGATTTAAATGCATTAAAAATATCTTATAACATTATCAGAATAAAATTCATCAAAATGATTACAATTACTAATGGAAACTATTGGTCTTACAGATCAATCTGTTGATCTATTCTCTCATAGACTCTACTCAACCATACAAGCCATTTTGCCTTCAATGTTTCAACTTATTACACTAACTTCTTATCAAGGTCAACATACCCTCATTTTTTAAAAATAGGGACCCATGTGTCAAATTGTGTAAATTTTTAACCTAAAATTGAATATTCACTTGATCAGAGGGTCATTAACATGATTGCACATTATTTTTATTTGAAGATCATCCACACTTAACATGGCCAACATATTTGTGCATGATTTTGGTTTTCCCTTGTTTAATTTTGATAATGTTGAATCTTTATATTTTCTAGTTGTAGGTATAATGGATTCCATTTGGAATAGATAATGTTTTGGTTTCATGTTTTTATCTCAATTTGGTCTTTTTACTAGCCTTTGGTCTATTCAAAAGTCAAGTTAAATCCATTTGATCATCCTGAAACCCTTGGTCAAGAAACCCTAGCTTAGAATCCATTTGAGTTCAAATGTGATAGGAATAATTTATGTGGGAATATTTTTTAAAATTCTATAGACTTAGTCTATTTTTTATACTAAGTCTTGGTCGTGTTTATTAGCACAACTAAACCTTACTCTAAAAATTCATGCTTGGTCTCTTTTTATATCTCATAATCCATGATCCATTTTATCTTAGCATGGTCCAACTAGAAATGTAGGGTCACTTTTATTTATTATCCTAAGTCCTTATCCCAAAGTTACATCATATTTATTTATGCAATGAAACCCTAGGTTAAAACCTTATGATAAGTCATTTTCTGTAGGGTCCATTTTTTATGTTCCTAGCTTAGGCAAAAAACTTTACACTAGATCCTTTATAATTAGCAAGGTCACTTTAATATGTTTTAGCCTATCTTAAAATCTTTACTCTCAGTCCCTTTTATTATTCTTTTAGCTTAGTATAAACGTTAGCCTAAAGTTTTATTCATGTTTATTAACACGAATAAAACCTTGGTCTATAACCTTAGTCTGAATTCTATATGTTTTTTTAGCTTAACTTAATATTTTCATTAGGGACTAATCATGCTCAACTACATGGATCCTAATCTATAATATTCATTTGCTCATACTAGATTTATCTAACAACAAATATCGAGTCAACGTTTCAATGAAGCTCTAGGACTAGCGAGGTGGTAACAAGTGTCACCATTTCATTTGAAGTATATTGAGTAGCCAATGGTGGTCCACTCCTTGGATTGAGATCCAATCACATGTATTTATCTAGATGAGATCAATCTGATTATGTGAGATCAACATAGATTTTTCAATGGATCCTTGAGAAAACATGAGACTACTACAAGATAAAAAGGCATTTCTCAGTAGAACTGATAGAGTGTAGAGCAAACCAAAAAATGACAAGTGGCAAGTTTAACAAAGTGTCTTGAGGATGAGTTTAAAATTGACAGTCATGTAGAATTCAAAAATGTTCATCGAGACATCAAATGATACTCATGAGGATATCAATTTTAAGATAGTAAAGAGATTCAATGATGTGCTTAAAATTAATGATCACATACTTGTCAAAGATGTTCACGTAGAAATCAAATGATGGTCACAAGGACATCAATTTTAATATAGATAATTTCAAAGCAAATAATCATTATTTAAACATTGATGAGCAGTTTTACTAAAAAAGTGACATAAGGATGCCACGTAAATGCTAGGATGATGCCACATAAGTAGAAAGGAACTAAACTGAAGATTTAGTGGACCAAGTGGTGCCAAAGCATGACTGCTCAATCTTGGTAATGTATAGGTCATGAGGCTTGTGATTGAAGCTCAAGGTAGCCATTAAAGTACTATTCAAACCTTCAGGAGTATCCTAGAGAGGCATGAGGACCCTAATTAGACCTTGTGAGTGTTATGATTGACCCAAAAGGAGTTAAATTGTCTCTTGTATGAAGATAGTTTAACCCAAAATACACTAGTGAGTAATTTAACTAGATTTGTAGCAATGATAGTTCAAAAAAATATTCTAAAGACATGAGAAAATGTTCCTAGAAATGGGGACCTCTTCAATAACCTCAAGTAATTTGTAGATAGGGTGATGCATATATTAGATAATTTAGTCAAACCACTAGAGCTTATCAAGGTAAGTGAAAGAGATATTCATAAAACTAATTTTTGACCATAAGCATCAAAAGATAGCATCAAAAATAATGAAGACTCCAACAACACACAAGGTTATCAAAGACAAGTTAGTTGAAATAAGAATATTCTTTTATAACCAACATTGCATAATATTTTAAAATAGGATATTATTTTTATATAGATATGTGTAATTTTTAAGATCATATTGTCTTTAAGTCAGTCCATTGAAAAATCATTTGTTCCAGAAGAGAACAAAAAGACAACTATCTTATACAAATGTATAAATGTAATTGGATTAGATTGACATATGTGTTTCCTTACATCCTATAAAAGGAGCATTGTCATTTTTTAAAAGGGGGAGTTCTTAGAACCAAAATCACTTTGTAAAATTTTGAGCAACTAATACAAGTGAATAATTATGTAAAGATTATCCATATTCATTTTTGTCAATTGTTATTATGGTTTCTCTCTCACTTTTTGGTTTTGATTTCTACATTTGCATTTTTCTTATGAATTTTTAATGTGTACATTTAAATGTAGAGTTGTTAACTTGTGCTAATGTTATGTTGATTTAAATTCCTTAGGTTTATTTCATTTTCTTGTTCTTCTTGCATTTGGGCTAATGTTGTTTGCTTTTAGGGTAAATATTTAAATTGAACCTAGTTCTTATTTGCATTATTTCCACCTTCATTAAAAGCTTACCTGATGTGTAATAGGATTTGAGCTTATGCTAATTCATCTTATACATTGGTTAAGTGCATTCCTGGATGATATTTGAAATTTTTCATAATATTTAGAATGAAGATCATCAACATCTCTTTTCTTCCCTACCCTTCTTTTTGCTCGTTTTTAACCAATTCACTATAGTTTAAATTCTCATTGTAAATATCCATTTTAGATTAGTTCTTAGGTTAGTTATTTATCATAATTCACTGTTATTAGCCTAGGTACTCCATATTTTGCATAGATCTACTATTTGGTCATGATGAATACCAACCACCAAATATTATAAATATTATGAAACAATCACTTATTCTACCTCTATTCCATCAAAGATAATAAGATTATCACAACCTACAACTCATGAATTGAGTTATTAGGAATTATAAAATGATAAGTGTTAAATAAACACTCTGGAAACCTATGGTACACATTTAGGCATCAACAGGTGGAGTTTCATTAACACTAGAAAGAGGCCCTTTAGTTAGATCTTTGTGAATTTGTAGAATCTTTGTTAATTTTGGTGTGTTTTGATCAAAGGTTGATGTATTCTTTGTATATGTGAGCATAATTGTGTAAATATCATTGATGTTTATGGTTTTAGACAAGTATTATTGATATTTTTTGAATATCCATGAGTATTTGTGGTAAAGGTAGCTAAAATCCAAGGCATTTGAGGTTAGTAATAGTGGTTTTGTTTAAATATTGACTGATTCTTTGAAAATTTGAGTTCATTTTGATCTTAAACATGTAGAATTCATTCATACTAATGTATTTGGACATCTTTGAGCTAATTTAGTTAAATATTGATGTCCTTTGTTATTATTTACACATATTTGTGTAAAATGTACTTAATGTGTGAGTCTGATCATTATTATTTGTAAGGATGAGGCTTACACATCATATTTCAAACAAGATTTGGAGCTAGAATCACTACAAGTAAGATCCTCATCAAGATATGGCTTGGTTAGGCCATTCTCCAATCAACATGTTAAGTATTTTGCATGACTTACCATGAAATCTTGAAAGGTATTTGCCTTCTTTTAATCCTAATGATGTTTTTAGAGCTAAAGAACATGTTAAAATATGTAAGGCTCCTTTGAGACTCTTAAATGTTTTTCATGATGTAGCATCTAGATTATTTTCATTCATTTTCAAGGATGTTGCATGTGAATGGTTATTTAACCTTCCAAAAGATTACATAGCTAGCTGAGATGATTTTAACAGAATCTTTATTGATCAATTTGGTAAAATCATTAGTCCATAAATTCTATATCAAAAAATCACCATTATTAAGAGAGATGCTAGAAATACCATTAGAGCCTTCAATGCTAGATTCTATAAGCTTTATATCAATACCATATCTTTATATATACCTAATGAGGTGTTAGCCTAAGATATTTACAAGGATGTTTTGGATCCCATGACTTTTATGTTTCTCAAGAGGTCTTCTCATATCAAAAACACTTTAGCATTGGCTTATGTTGAAGCTATAATAATCAATGATCAAATACACTCTCAAGGTTAGCTTCTATATAGTATTCTTAATGTCAACCCCAATTACCCAACACTAAATATCAGTCCTAATGCCAATCACAATCCATATTCCTTTCATCAAATGCCAGTCTTGAACCAATTGCCTATAAGCCATGCCTATCTTAGCCAAAATTTGGGGTTCTTCAACAATGATACAAATGGATTTCATCCATAAGGATAGAGAGATTTGGTGCCCACTATTAATGGCAATCAAGTTCATAACTCATAATCACTAAAGAATGAGGATGAATCCATACTTAAGATGGTTTAAAATCTAAGTACTTATTTTATTTAGTTGTAAAAGCAATTGGGAAATTCCATGGAAGGATTCAATAGAGACTATGCTTCTCAAAGGTTCAATAGATTTCATAATAACAAAAATAATAAGTCATCTGAGGAAATACATGAAATGAATCTTTGTGATATAGGTCTAGCTAAGCATTATAATATCTAAGAAGCATTTCAAAGTAAAAGGGATACATTTGAACCTATGCTTATTCAAAACTTTATTGAAAGGACATATGGCTTTGCAGGAACTTCTAAATACTTCATGAAAGCTTTTGATTTTACATTTTAAGAAGAAATTGAACTAAAAGATGATCTAGAAGATGAAATGGATGTTCAAGATGAGCATCCCCATGAACATGATTAGATACAAATTGACCTATCTTTAGAAGATAGCTGTGAAGGCAATTTATATGAGGTCATTGCTGAAATAAAGTCTACTCCTGAAGAAGAAGACTAGTGACTATATTTATTCTAGGATTTCTTGAAATAAATTGAGGTATTTCAAGATAGAAATATTATTCTAGAGAGCCCAAAGTAAGATGATTTGAGACTCAATTGGGTAACTAAGATGTCATTCTTCATAAAGTATGAGGATGAAACAAGTGAAAAGGATCAAGAATTTTCATATGACACCTTAAAAATGGTGGAGGTATGTGATCAACTTGATTCAATGGTAAGGTTACAAATAAATTTCATGCTCTTTTAGGTAATCAGGATGAATTAGCCTTTCAGGATGACTTAAAAAGTTTTGATACAAAGATTGGTAGTTTATCCCCACCTTAAGTTGAATTTAATGAAGACATCAAGACAAAAATGCTATCTAAGCTACCATCATTGAATGAGGATGATATAAGTCACCATATATCTATGACTAAAGGATAATTATCACTCCTGATGCAAGACAGAAGGATTTGGGAAGAAGATGATTGGGTCTAAGATTCATACCTTTGATCCATAGATCTGACAAAGCTAATAGAAGGCTAAGATATATCACCTAAAAGACACAAACATACAAGTGATCATATCCACAATAAGAGGCCACTAAGTGAAAGCAATCATGTTACAAGGTTCCATGGTAGGTTAAATAAGTTTCCATTTGATTCAAGAGGTAGGCTCTTTGTGGAGTTAGTGTAGGTCTTTAGATTATTTTATTTCCTTCCTATCTATTTTTTTTAAATAATATATATATATATATATATATATATATATATATATATTTCCCAGAGTTCAGAAATGTAGGTATGACTTCTCAACATTGGTTGATCATGGATTGTTGAAATGTGAGATTGATGTGGTAGTTTAGATAAGCTAACAAAGACTAATGGATAAGTTAATTGTTCCTTGATATTTTTAAAAAAAAATTATATAAGCTTAGTTTTAATAAGGATTGCACATGTAGGATGAAAGCTTAAACTATTAGGACACAATCATGCTTGCACTTAAAAAACAGTAATTGCCTAGGACAAAGTTTATAGCCAAGGATGATTGTTTAAAAATCAAAAACTTGACCAAATCCCTAAACCTAGATAACATGGTTCCCAAAAATTGCTATAAATTAAAAATGACTTGAAAAAATATAAAAATAAGATCCTTATTGCAAAATTCAAAGAGCTTTCTAAGTAGAGGTAATTCTAGTAATCTCCATCAGGGCTATGGATACCTAGATGGTAGTAGATTAAAGCCTTGAGTGGAGCCAAAGGCATCTATATTGAGTCTATGGAATCTTGGATGGAAGTAGAGCAATGCCCAAGCCCTCAAGATAAAGCATGGTTTTTAATGAATATTCAAACATGTTAAAAGTCAATGTTAATGATTAAAGTCATGAACCTAGAAGTTTTTATCTAAAATCCATTAGTAATCAGTAAGTGGAATTAGAGCACACACACAACATGACTGAGTTTTGATGTTTGATCTTAATTCTACATATGCAAGATTTTTTATAACCATGAACTAATCTTAATAATGGTGCTTGATTAAATGGAATAAGTAGCTTAATTATTAGTCTAAACTAGAGTTTTTTAATTCTAACATATTGATATGTTTCCCCAAAAAATTGTTATTTTTTAAGGTCAACATACCTTCATTTATAAAAAAAATGGAGATTCATGTGTCAAATTGTGAAAAATTGTACCTTAAAAGTGAAGATTCACTTGATTATAAGGTCATTAGCATGATTGTAGATTAATTTTATTTGAAGATCATCCACACTTAACATAGCTAACATATTTGTGCATGATTCTAGTTTGATCTTGTTTAATTTTGCTAATGTTAGATCTTTATGTTTTCTAATTATAGGTCTAATGGAGTCCATTTGGAATAGACAATGTTTGGGTTTCATGTTTTTATCTCAATATAGTCTTTTACTAGCCTTTGGTCTGTTCAAAAGTCAAGTTGAATCCATTTTGATCATCTTGAAACCCTTGGTCAAGAAACCATAGCTTAGACTCCTTCATTTGAATTCAAATGTGATGGGAACAATTTAAGCAGGAACATTTTTTAAAATGTTATGGACTTAGTCTATTTTTATACTAAGGCTTGGTCATGTTTATTAACACAACCAAACCTTAGTCTAAAAATTCATGCTTGGTCCCTTTTTATATCTCATAATCCATGATCCATTTTATCTTATAATGGTCCAACTAGAAATGTAGGGTCACTTTTATTACGTAATATAAGGCCTTATCCCAAAGTTCCATCATATTTATTTATGCATTGAAACCCTAGGTTAAAACCTTATACTAAGTCATTTTCTACAGGGTCCTTTTTTTATGTTCCTAGCTTAGGCAAAAAACTTTATGCCAGATCCTTTATAATTAGGGAGGTCACTTTGATATGTTTTAACCTAGATTAAAATCTTAGGTTAAAATCCTTAATATTGGTCCCTTTTATTACTCACAGGGTCCCTTTCATTATGCTTTGAGCTTAGTCTAAACTTTAGCCTAAAGTTTTATTCATGTTTATTAACATGAATAAAACCTTGGTCCAAAACCTTAGTCCAAATTCTATATGTTTCTCAAGCCTAAATTAATATTTTCATCAGGTAATAATCACACTCAACTAATTAGATCCCAATCTATAGTCCATATTTTCTTGCACCATATTGATCTAATGGCACGTATCGAGTCAACATTTCAATGAAGCTTTGGGACTAATGAGGTGGTGACAAGTGTCATTATTTCATTTAAAGGATATTGAGAATCCAATGATGATCAACTTATTGGATTGAGATCTAATGGCATGCATTCATCTAGATGAGATTGATTCAATGGTGTGAGATCAGCATATATTTTTCAATGGATCCCCAAGAAAATGCAAGACCACCATGTGGCAAAAAGGCATTTCCCAATAGAACTGATAAAGTGCAAAGTGAACCAAAAAATGACAAGTGGTAAGCTCAATAGAGATCCTTGACGATGAGTTTAAAATTTATTTTCATGTAGATGTTAAATACATTCACACAGATGTCAAATGATGGTCACGTGGACATTAATTTTAGGACAACAAAGAGCCTTGATGATGCACTAAAAATTAAAGGTCATGTGCCTGTCAAAGATGTTCATGCAAATGTCAAATGATGCTCATGAGGATGCCAATTTTAAGATATATAAATTCAAATTAAATGATCATTATTTGAACATTGATAATTAATTTTTCTAAAAAAGTGCCACAAGTATTCCACACAAATTCTAGGATGATGCCACATAAGCAAAAAGAACTGAATTAAAGATTTAGTGTATTGGGTGGTGCCAAGGCATAAATGCTCGATCTAGGTAATGTCTAAGGCTTGATTCTTGTGATTTAAGCTCAATATATCCATTGAAGTATCAATAAAACCTACAAGAGTGTCTTAGAGAGGCACAAGGACCCTAACCAGACCTTGTGAGCATTATGATTGACCCAAAAGGAATAAAACTATCTTTTGTATGAAGATAGTTCAACCTAGAATCCACTAGTGAGTAACTTAACTAGATTTACAATAATGATGGTTCATAAAAGTATTCCAAAGACATGATAAAATGGTCCTAAAGATGGGGGACCTCACCAATGACCTCAAGCAATTTGTAGATAGGGTGATGCATATATTGGACAATTTAGTCAAACCACTAGAGCTTATCAAAGTAAGTGAAAGACCTCTTCATAAAACTAATTGTCAACCGTAAGCATAAAAAGATAGAATTAGAAAAAATGAAGACTCCAACAACACACAAGGTTTTCAAAGATAAGTTAGTTAAAATAAAAATATTCTTTTATAACTAGCATTGCATAATATTTTGAAATAGGATATTATTTTTGTATAGACATGTTTAATTTTTAAGAGCACATTTTATGTAAGTCCATTAGAAAAATCATTTATTCTAGAAGAGAACAAAAGGATAGTTGTCCTATACACATGTATGTATGTAATTGGATAGGATTGACCGACATGCTTCCTTACATCCTATTAAATGATCATTGTCATTTGTCAAAGGGGGGAGTTCTTAGAACTAAAATCACTTTGTAAAATTTTGAGAAACTAATACAAGCAAGAAATTATACAAATATTGTCCATATTCATTTGTGTCATTTGTTATTATGGTTTCTCTCTCACTTGATGGTTCTGATTTCCAGATTTAAATGGTGCTTATGAATTCCTAGTGTGTACATTTAAATGTAGAGATGTTAACTTATGATAATAATATGCTGACTAAAAATCCTTAAGTTCATTTCATTTTCTTACTCTTATTGCATTTGGGTTAATGTTATTTGTCTATAGGGTAAATCTTAAGCATCAAAAATTATAAGATTTTAAAAGACATGGATAGAATATTCAAGTCCCAAATAACATCATCAAACACTTCAATCCATCATTCTTACATGAAAATACATCAGGAATCATCTTCTCAATTCTATTTGATTTTCTTATTATTGTCATTAATAGTTATGTTAGTGACTGGCCACTTTGATCATCAAATTTGCATACCTAAGTCTTGGAACCTATCCAAAAACCTTCATGGACAAAAAATATGAGTCCCACACTTTGACCTTCATCCATTCAGCAACTTTGACTCTTTCAACTCTATCTTCTACAATAAATTTTTGAAAAACAAGCACTTTATTGTAGGGTCTACTTACTCACCTAAGAAACCAATTACACCTAGAGATGCTTGAGAGAGTTAAATATAATATCCAATCACTTAATTATCCATGTCAAACTATTTTGATCTCTTTATAATAAGATATTCAACATCAGTTCATTGTTAGGGTTCTTTGAGGGTTTAGACCAACTTCTAGTCTTAATTATCATTCATAAAACTTAGCTCTTTTTTTCATAAACAAATACTTAGAAATTTGAGATATAACCCTTCCTTATCTACCATGAATACCATATATTCTCATGCATATTTTTCACATGTCAACGAGCACTTAATAACCTTTTCAGGTAGATAACTCTTCATTTTGTGCACTCGAGAAACCTTGAAACACTATTTCAAGACTTTTCTTGTAAAATATGACCTGAAAATTCATGCACATGCCAAAAATAACTTAAATAACCTATTTCAATACTCACCTATTAATCCATGTTATGGAAACTAATCTTGATACCTCATTTAGACACCATCTCTCTTTTTTCTTTCTATGCTTTGACTTGCAAGTCATAATAGATCTTGAAGCTAACCTTGTAACCATTGTCTAAGATCTTAACACCTCATATATATGTCATAAATTATCATATCATTCTTAAATACTATCAAACATTCTTCAAATGTCTTGTCAATAGCTCATGGTGTCTCATTAGGCCAAGTAGGATCTAGAACTAGTCTAGTTGTAGACTTAGACTGAATTACTTAATTCTGTAAACTTCACCTTCAAACTCTCCTGAGTGATTCAATTCTTATTATGTATTCCCAATAATTATTATACCATTAATCTTATTCATAGCTTCAATAAATCATCTTTGTGGCTTATTTGAAGCATATTTGGAGCTACTTATAGATCTTCAAAGATTGACTAAGTATCTTCATAGCTCACTCAAAGAATCTTCAAAGATGCATATGTAGATCTTTAGATCTAACATTTTAATCATTTTCAAGGCCATTAACATCTCATGTAAAAACTCATACAACCTCTCTCATTCTCAAACATTATTAATTATTCTTCAGAGCATTCACATCTTCATAGTATCTTTGGAGCTACTTGCATAGATCTTTGAAGCATATGATTCTTCTTCGAAGCTGACTCATTTCATCATGCTATCTACACATACCATATAAAATGGTCTAGATAAATAATTAAAATATGATTTATAATTGAAATACTAACCTATAATCACTAATGTTGATTCTTAATGAAATCACTCAAGCTGACATAAGAACCTTCTTCAAAGAGTACTCTCACACTACTGCTCTCATACAACAACAACAACAACACTCACTATGCTGGAAAAAGAACTCATCATACACATACATAAAATATTACTTGACCATTTACCTTCACAAGATCCTTTGACATCAATGACAACATTAATACCAAAACTTAATAGTCAATGACAATGATCAACAATGTTGAAGAGATCATTTTTAAATAAATGAATGATAAAATGAACAAAGCAATAATTTACCCTTTTGAAGTGATGAGTATTCTACTTTAATGATAATTGGGGATATAAATCATACATCATTTCATTCTTAAATTCTCCCACTATAATCAATTTGTCAAAATAACTTTGACTCACTATAACATAAATGAGATATGAAGTCATATAAAATTTTGACACGAATTTTACCTCCATAAGTTGCTTGTGAATTTCATCATTGGTTAATTATCCCCAATTGATATATTATTTCTTTATAAGGATGACCTAAATGAATTTGTATATCCATGTCTAAAATTTATTTGTTTTTTGACTTCCCACTATATTCTACAACAATGTTATCATGTCATTTATCTCAATTTTAAAATTAGAACCTGCAAGATTTTTTAGAAGTCGTGTGGAATAATGTTTTAGCTTAGTCAACCATGCATTGTTGACTTTTTTGTCACATACCATATTATTTTTATCCAAAATTATTTGAGAGGAATTAGGAATTATATTCATAATTCATGATCTAAAAGATAGAAAACATTGTCATTTTGGTTACGAACAAAACTCAATACCAATTCCCCCTATGAACTCTTACCTCCCTTGTCTCTAAATTATATTTATTTCCCACCACCAAGACTAGATGAAGATATTGTAATGATATTAGGAATACTTTCACCTATACCAACCCACTATCAAAAATACTTTGACCAAAATCTATCTTATGCACTATGTTCATCCTTTCCCAAAACTCATCTAATTCAATGTGACCTAGATCAGTGTCTATGATATTTTCAATATTGGACTCTAGTGGAAAAAGAGGTGTCATGCCCTAAACTTGATACTTCATAATTTCTTTGTCTTTACTCAAAATCATCTTTCTCAAGTACAGGATGAAGACATCAACTTTACAAGAAAATTGACAATTGGGAGATATTTGTGAAAAAAAATCTTATTTGTGTAAATGATGAAATTAAATAACTTAAAGCCAAAATAAGTTATTTAATTAAAATGAGAATCCATACTCATAATTTATTCATGCAAATTTATCTATAATTTTCAAATACTACCTGTATGAAATTCAACTTTCATCTAACTAAATTCTCTGCTTGCAATTATTCCTATTCAATCTCTTTATGTTGTTATTTGACAAACTTCCTTGACAAATGCAAATGAATTGAAATGAAATTTTAAAAATTTAATTATTGATTTTTATATATTTTTTCCTATTCCTGACTTAGCCAAAATATTAAAAATCAATTACCAATTAATTTTTACCAAAAATTCAAATCTCTGAGCTTGCTAAAAGAAACATAGTTTTTTAAATTTTCATGCAAAAATAATTTAAAACTTGATTTTTAATTTTTGCAAATTAAAACCTCTTAAAAATATATATATATATTATTTTATAACCTCTTAACTTTTTCAAATAAATGTAGTCTTTCAAAATTTTAGTCTTCTTTTTTTAGGTGGATCACATGGCCGTTTAACTTTCTATTAACAAATAAAATAATCAAAATCTACTCTTTCCAATTTTTCATACCCCTTTTTAAAAAGTTCATATAATTCATATTTTTCCCATATGAATATAAAAAACTATTAATTTTTAATATCTTCCTTTACCAACCTTGACCGTACGATTTAACTTTGGCAAATGAAGAATTTGTTAAGATTGGTATCAACCTGGTCCACATGCTCAACCTGCTCTGATACCAACTTGTCAGGATCTTGCTCCTCAATTAGAGCACATATGATTACTTCTTGTATTAGCAACTTAACACGGAATTATACCAGAATCAATAAGTAACTAGAAATATGAAACAACACAAGAAATGAGAGACAATACACAATTGTATTAAATACTCATAAGAAAATACAATAAAGAAGATGCCACTTATTCTTCCACCTCAAAGGCTTGCCACACCTCAAGACCTTCTTCCTCTCTCTCTCTCGGTCCCAACAATCAACTCAAATATAGAATTGATGTTCACCTCTCCAACCAGTCAGTAACACACTGCCAGTACACCAAGTACACCACCGTACTCCAAGTAGATCTCCTGCTCTCTGCTGCTACCTACAAATCACTAGACCTTACTCACCATTGTAGATCTCCAAAAGAAGCCGCGCACACTTGCTGACTAAGATCATACAAACATGAAGAACCCCTCTGATTCTCCAAACTAGTACCCACACTTGGTACTGTGGCACTAGGAGGAACACACCATTACTCTCTTACTCTCTGAAGGAGCTTATTTTTGCTCTCTTACTCTGTAGCACTAGTTTACAATACAACCAATGAGTCTCTTAAATAGATCTCATGCAAAAAATAATTAGACACCTAATTACAATAATTAGATCCACAGCTTCTAGTCTAAATTTGGCTCTTGACATGCAAACACTTGGTTCGTTAGCTAACTGCCCATAAAATACTCAGTCCGAACCACATAGGTGACTGACGTCGGTCCCTATTTTCCTGGGGGTGCCAATGCTGGCTGAATCCTGAGACCAACGTTAGTTGCCTTCTATCTGTACCCTACCAATGTCATTTTTCTTGACTGATGCCGATGACTGTAACACTCAGCAAACACTCTGCAACCTCCCTAACTCCTCCTGTTTGCATCCTAGTGAAGTTTTTAGCTCCACAACCTAACAATCTCCCACTTGGAGATAAATAGCTACACCTGTACCTGTATCTATACCCTATCTAATCTATTTCCTGGCTTGTATCCCTCTCCAAGCTCAACCCTGAAGACCAACCATCACACACCCTGTGATGCCTTTCCTGTCATCCAAGTAACCTGCCACATCTGAACCTACATATCCATGTAGTGAAGTCCTTGACCTTGCATAACATGTTAACCTGCTACTGATCCCTCTCAAGTACCTAAGAATCTACCTTCCCCGAATTGGCTCCAAACTCTCTGACAGCTCCCACTGCTTGGGAAAATTTAGGTCTACACTAGACCTCATGTGATTTCAAACCCTATTCTAAGCTCTACTTGAACTGTCCATCCCTTGGTGTGCTTACCGATTTTGTATCCTATGTAATGAACCTCACTAACACCTGATTCACATCAGCTCCCACTGGAGACCAAATCTCCATGTCTCTTATGCCAAAGAAATTTGCTGCTCCAAATTCCCCCTGACATACCTCTGAACTAACCTTACCTTTTAGCTCAGTAAATCCCTGTATGTACAAAACCTGCTAGCAAACCATCCACATACAGTAACTGGATAATGTCATGACTCATCATCCACCTGGTAAGAACAAACACAATAGTTACACTAACATTGACTAAATCCATGCTTTGTCATCCACTTGTCAAAACTTGTACCACTATCTTGTAGCTTCCTCAAGACCATATACCTTGGCCTTCCATCTCATGTGTCCATCCACTCTCTTCTTTAACTATGGGAATCCATCTGTCTCTTAGTGCTTTCTTCCAGCTGACAACTCTACCAACAAACACCTGTTTGGTTCTTCTCTAAGGACTCACACTCCTCATCCATGCCAAGCTCCCACTGTATCTGGATTCTACCTGCATTGCTTCTTCACATCTTCCTAGTTCTCGACCATCAGTAAGCAATATAAATAAGGTGAACAATGAATATGAGGTTCACTTACCCTTTTTAACCTCCATATGAGCATTTGAGACTTGTTGATAGCTTGATATCCGCTCACTATCCGTTCCAATGACTGATCTCAGCCATCTCCCAATCTGATCCCAACCGACGTCAGTTCCCTGCGACTAACCCTATCTGCCGATGTCGGTCCCATTACCAACACTGGTGTACCTGTTGTCGACATCGATCACTATATGACTGACATTGGTTCTTGCTACCTGACACCACCGACTCTGCTGATCTGCACATGACCAATGTCGATGCCTGTCTGTTCGACATCGATTCCTCTTGACCGACACCGATATCTGTGTTCGCCTGTGAGTGATGACTTTTTACTCGTGAGCTCTCCATGGATCAAAACCCTATTCAAATTAGCATAGCCTTGCTCAGAATAATTCAATCCACTCTACTGATCTTTATCTGTCATCTCCTCCATGAACACCAAGGCTTTCCAGTTCTTTAGCTTGTCAAAAACATCTGTCTTCTGCTTCAGAACATGCATTCCCCTCCTACATATGTAACCAAGCCTACAAAGCCACATATCTATAATAGAAGGTGAATCAGTAATATAAGTAGATAGATAAAGGATACCTACTTTCTTACCACCTTCTAATTCAAGTACATCCGCTATGAGAGTTACTGTGCATCTCTCATCACCTAACTTTCTTGAAGAAATTAGACTCATCTCCAAGACTGGTACCTGCATAACCTCATTCAACACCTGTGTGTTATCCATCTACAATTTTAGCTTCACTTCCCCTTTTCCAATCATTTGACAAGGCTCTCCAGCTCCTAAATAAATCTCTCCAAAGTCTCCAAAGACATACCCATGAAAAGATGCTCTATTTCGGGCTGCATGGAAAGAGGCAAAAGAATCTGTAAACCAAGATTCTACTTTATCTAGAACATCCTGTGCAACATCCCCTACAACATTTGCTCCTCCCTGTTGATCTGCTACCAACCAACAATCTCTTTTTCCCTGCTCTTTCTTTCCATCAATCAGACCATTCATGCTATTCAGTTTCTCCATTCGTAACTTACTTTCTTCTGCCATTGCTATACTCCCACTCAATCAGAAACCCCTGTGAGTAACCTGTAATCAACACACACTATCCAAATCTAAAACCACCTGTTAGTAACCCAACCAAAAGCTCTGATACCAACTTGTCAGGATCTTGCTCCTCAATTAGAGCACATATGATTACTTCTTGTATTAGCAACTAAACACGGAATTATACCAAAATCAATAAGTAACTAGAAATATGAAACAACACAGGATTTGAGAGACAATACACAATTATATTAAATACTCAGAAGAAAATACAATAAAGAAGATGCCACTTCTTCTTCCACCTCAAAGGCTCGCCACACCTCAAGACCTTCTTCCCTCTCTCTCGGTCCCAACAATCAACTCAAATATAGAATTGATGTTCACCTCTCCAACTAGTCAGTAACAACGCTTCCATTACACCAAGTACACAACCATACTCTAAGTAGATCTCCTGCTTTTTACTGCTACCTGTGAATCACTAGACCTTACTCACCATTGTAGATCTCTAAAAGAAGCCACACACACCTGTTGACTAAGATCATACAAAATTAAGAACCCCTCTGATTCTCCAAACCAGTACCCACACTTGGTACTGTGGCACTAGGAGGAACACACCATTGCTCTCTTACTCTCTGAAGGAGCTTATTTTTGCTCTCTTACTCTCTAGCACTTATTTACAATACAACCAATGAGTCTCTTAAATAGATATCATGCAAACAATAATTAGACACCTAATTACAATAATTAGATCTGTAGCTTCTAGTCTAAATTTGGCTCTTGACATGCAAACACTTGGTTTGTTAGCTAACTACCCGTAAAATACTCAGTTCAAACCATACAGGTGACCAACGTCGGTCCCTATTTTCCTGGGGGTGCCGACGCTGGCCGATCTATGACCAATGTCGGTTGCCTTCTGTCTGTACTCTACTGACGTCGATTGTCCTTACCAATGCCAGTTACTGCAACACTCATCAAACACTCTGCAACCTCCCTAACTTCTCTTGTTCACATCCTAGTGAAGCTTTTAGCTCCACAACCTAACAGAATTTAAAAATAAAACTTCTATTCTCTTTCATTTTTTATTCACCTCCCTTGGGTTACGACAGTCATATAGCTCAAAAATTTGATGGAAAAGCCAAAATAAGTTTTGAAATTGTAAAAAATGTCCTCAACCAGGTCATACGATAATGCTTGGAGAGGAAATAGAAAAATAAAGTAAAATTTTTGATAAAACTGTAGATTTTCAATTTCTTTGGGTAGGTTGTATAGTCAGCCATACCATTTGGAGTCTTAGCAGATAAAATTTAAAATATATATATATATATATATATATATATATATATATATATATATATATATATATATATATGATTCAATTTTCTAAGTTTTAACCCCCCCTTTGGCATTACCCCACATCTTGGTGCTTAGCTAATGTGAAAATTTTTATTTTCAAAATCTCAATATTTCTTCCTTAGCATTATACAGCTTCTTGGTTGAATGAAAAATTTTATTTGGATTTTTAATTTTTATCTATTTTCTTTCTCTAGAATCCCTTGTACATATTAATTCTAGCTGAAGAAGAAACTAAAATAACTTCTTTTCCATTCACTCATTTCCCTTCTATGAGTCTGAGTGTATTTTTTCTAGCAGATGATGGCTAAAACACAAATAGAAATTCAATTTTTAATTGATAAAATTGTCAAATTTGAGCATGCAAGTTGAAAATATTTGTTAGAAGGGAAGACAATATTCATTTAAAATGGCCTAAGAAAATAACCAAATTTGTAGGATTGGTGGAAAAATTAAATGAGATTGCATATAAGTTGGAAAATAAGAGTTTAATTTATAATGATAATTTACATCATTGAAAAATGCAATTACAACATGAAGGTTGTTTGCATTTACAGAGCTTGAAGAAGTGTAATTTACATTTGCATGACTTGTAAAAATAAAATTTGGAATTGCATGGAAAGGGGAAACCCAAAACAAATTTATAACTTACATGAAGTCTCAAATCAATTTTACAAATTGCATGAAAACTTAAATCAATTTTATAATTTACATAAAAACTCAAATCAAATTTGCAATTTACATAGAAACTCAAATCAAATTTGCAAATTGCATGGGGACTCAAAAAAAAATTGAAAATTGCATGAGACACAAAATTGATTTTTCAATTTGCATCAAGCAGAAAAAAGAAATTACAATTTGCACAAATTTTGAAAAAGTAACATGTTTTTATACAATTTATAAAAAGTTAAACAATTTTTATAAATTATGAGAAAAGTTAACATTTTTTTGCACGGGAATCTTAAATGCATTTTAAAATAATTTGGAGTAAAAATTAATTAGGCCATATATTTTTAATTAATCAATTAAATTTAATTAATTAATTAAAATATATATATATATATATATATATATATATTGTTTCAAGTTCAGGTCAAAAACTTTAGTTGTTAGTAAAAATTAAATTTCCACCAGTTTTAATCTATTTTTTAAAATGGTGAAAAAAATTGGCTCTAACAAGGATTTTGAATTACAAGGGGTGAAAAGAACTTGAATTTTCTAGTTTTGTAGGTTAGCATTTTATCCATTGGGAAACAGAGTCTTTAGCAACAACTTTGATATATTTTTAAAATCCTTGATCTTCAATAAAAAGGATGGGTCCTGAAACCATCAAAGATTTATCACATGTTAAAAGATAGTGTATGCAAGGGTTAGGTACTTAGCCTAACAGGTGTTATTACATGTTGAAATATAGTGTATTTGAGTATTAGTTACTTAACCTAATAGGTTCCATCACATATCCAAAAGGATAGTGTCTATGAAGAAATTTTAGTTATGTGTTTTTACATAAATTAAAATGCAAAGAGAGAGGTGTCTTTTATATCTATTGAATACCTACTTAACCAAAATCAAACTAAGTGACTATGGTGTTCTCATTTGTACAAGACTAGCATCTATAGAATGATTCATTTTAAAGGTGAACCATCATTTGAAATAAAATAATCTTAGAGGTGAACAGGAATATTTATGTAGTAGTAACACATCTAGATATGGAATTATTGACCAACTGATTAGTCAAAACAAAAAGGAATATTTAAGATATAAATCTCTAATAGGATGAATCAATAAATAGGGGTAATACAATAAAATAAAGAACACAATGACACAAGCCAAAAATAAATACTAAGAAAAAAACACAACCAAAACTATATTTACATATGTACAAAATAGGGCCAACTAGTTCTTATTGTAAAGAGTGTTTCATATATTGCCTATTGAAGGGCAATGGTAGATGAGTTTCATTATGATATGCTAGATAGAAATTATTTTTATTGTAGAAGTGCCTGACATTGAATGGCCCCATCCAAAGTAAATCAAACTTCTTATGACTCCATTTTGGTTCTTTGTGACTATCTTAGAGTAGAAATAGATATCCTACTTAGATTTCTCTTTTATTTGCCTTTTTTTCAAAGATAAATTTGAAAAAATCTTGATGTTATGTTATTATATCATCCACCTGTGTCCTTTTTTATTCCAGTTTTTGTAGGTAGAAAGTTCTTTTATTTAATGAGATTTCAAAATTTAGATTCTCAACTATTCTAGACAAATACAAGGTAGGTAACTCAAGATTTATGGGAATCATAACATCTATTCCATATATCAACCAAAATGGAGATATAATTTTAGATTTATACAATCTTCCCAAAGAGCATCATATACCTTTTGTGCTAATTTTTATTATTCTCATCTACTACCTTGTGCATGACTGTGAATAGATTTCTATTTCTTGACTCAACCTAACCATTACCTTGTGGATTATAGTTTGATTAACGAGACAGATAAATTCCATACCCATAAAAAAATGCAATCATTTGTGAATAAAAAAAATTAGATTCATTATCTATAACAATTTTCTATGGGATTCCAAATCATAACAAGATATTTTCCTTGATAAAGTTGAAAACAACTTTTAAAGTTAACTATTTAATAAGGATCACTTCTACCTACTTAGTGAAGTAATTTGTTGTTGTGAGAATGTGTGACTTGCACTTGAATAAGGGTTCAATGCTCCAATAAAATCCAATCCCCATTGTTAAAATGGTTCTTCAACTATCACTAGTTGAAGAGGAAGTGTTACTACCCTGGGTTTGCCTATAAATTATTGACATGCCTCACACTTTCTTATCCATTTATATGAATCCTTGAAAATATTTGGCTAATAATAATGGGCTCTGAGAATTTTATATGTTTTTACCCTGGCAAAAAAAGTGCCCTCCATAGGCTTGATCATGAAAATCTTGTAATAACATTTTTTGTTGTTCTTTATCAACACACCTTAAGAAGAAGCCATCAATGTTTTTCTTGAAAATATTTCCATCCTATATAACATACTTATTAGCTTGTAGTTTTATAGTTCTACATTATTTAGGATTCAAGTGTGAAGGGCATTCTTTGTATGTTAAATAGAAAGCAATGTCAAAAAACCACTCATTAGTAGAATCAACAAACAATACCAAAGGAAGCTCTTGATCATCTTATTCATCTAAAATTGCCAATGATCCTAATTGAAAATTTCCTTGTTCTTCCATGAGTTGGCATAGTCCTTTTCCTCAAACTAGTTTTATAGTTTTTATTTTTAGATCATATTCTTGCACTTTAGTTATCTAATTACCTCATTTAGAACTAGGTTCTTGTTGGGTCAAAATAGATTTGATTTTTGTACTTGGTAACATAATCATAGAATGTGAATGTAATACGTAATATCTAAATTATTTGATTGCTTTCACTACTACATAAGCATGTTTTTCCTCGAGATAATATTTCAATTCATAATCCTTGGGATTACAAATCATGAAGGTAATTAGGGATTTGATACCCTCATTATTTTTATAAATCAATATTGTTAAGAGTGTATGATCTGAAGTATAATAATAAATAATGATTTTTTCTTAAAATCAGGATAAACCAATGTTGGCACACAAGCAATAGTAGTCTTTATCTTTTCAAATGCTTATTGACCTTCATTGTTCCACTTGAAATAAGGTTTTCCTTTCATCATGTCTATAATATTTTTGGTAATCTCATCAAAATTAATTACAAACCTCCTCAAAAAGTTTACATTCTCAAAGAAAGAATGCACTCATGGTTTATTGGTTAGTACGAAAAGTTTTTAAATCCCCTGAGCTCTTTCTAGATCAATCCTTATTCCTTATTTTGAAACAATATGACCTAAGAGTTTACCTTCAGTCACTCCAAAGATATATTTATTAGGTTTAAGAGAAATTCCATGTAAATGACACTTTTTAAAAACTCTTTCTAAAAGCGCATAGTGATATTCTTATTTTTTTAGGAAACTATCATGTCATCAAGATATATTATAATGATTTCATTTTTCCATTCTCTAAATGCTAAGTCTATTGCCCTTCGAAAATTATCTCCTTCATTGATCAATTTCAATGGCATTTTCCTATATGAAAAAGTTCCCCAAGGTGTTTTTAAATTCATTTTATGTTGATCTTCCTTATTTACCTCAATTTGGTTATATCCTAAAAAACCATTGAGCATCAAAAGTATCTCAGCACTTGCTACTACTTGGAAAACTTGATTCATGACTGGTAGTGGGTAATTTTATTTGAGGGTTGCTTGATTGAGTTTCCTAAAATTGACACATATTCTAATCTCACCATTCTTATTAAAAATTGGTACTATATTAGCTACCCAAGTTGAATGGTGGATGGAAAAAATAATACGAACATCTAGCATCTTTTGCACTTTGGCAAGAATTGTTCTTATAATTTTAATATTATATTGTCTCAATTTTTGTCTGAAAGGTTTTGCATCAAGATTATGATGAACTTTATGATGCATCTCTCTAGGATGAAAACACTTAAGGTCTATGTATGAATACATGAATATATCAATATACTTATAGATAAGGCTAACAAACTTCCATTTTTCTTCGAGCGAACAACATTTTCTAATATTGATGAACCCAAGATGTTCCTCAATACTAATATTTACTTTTTGTAGTTGGTAGAATTAATATTTCCTTTTTCATTTTACTCTTTACAAATCTATCATGTTTATCAAATAATTCTTATAAAGAGACCATGCCTTTAGCAATTTTATTTTCTTTCAACTTGATAACACCATCATGTTCATTAGTGATATCTTATTTTTATGTATGAACTAAAGATTCTTTATATAAGGGATTTTTATGTTCAAAGTAAAAATTTATGAAGATGTCCATTTTCTTAAGGAAAGAGATAATCTGTTGATCATCATTAAAAATTTTCTAATTATCTACATTGTCTAGGACACTCAGTCTGTATATTGGTTCAATTATATATATTTTTGTACCAATATCTATATGGGGAATCATCAAAAAAATTGATAATACCAAAGTTTCAACTTTAGAGTTGTATTCTTAAGGGATTGTATTGATAGAGAAAGCATAAATTATTTCAATTTTATCCCAAACTTTATTCTTATAATGTCTTATATGATAATTATTCACTTGGTATTGATTTTTTACTTATTTTATAATGAGTTTGGCATCACCTAAAACTTTAAAATTATTGATTCTTATCCCTTCTAATACCTATAATTCCTACAAAATTTATTCATATTCAGTTGTGTTGGTATAGTCAAACTATAAATTGTATGAAAAGGGGAAATTTTCTTTAGATGGAGTTATCAAGATCACTCCTACACCTAAACCTATTGATGAATAACTACCATCAAACTCCATAGTCCAAAAAACATTTGTATTCAATTACATGATTTCCAATAACTCTATATATTCCTATCATTAGAAGATAACTACTAATTCTTATATCTTCATTCAAAATATATTCTCTAGGATCATCAACTTTTTTTACCATGTACTTCATTTTCAATTTAGACTCAAAACATTATTTGACTCCTTTGACTAGAATCATAGCATGTGATAAATCCAGTTGGATTTTGCCTCTTAATGTAAAAATTTCTACCCAGAAGAATGCCATAAGTTGTTGGAATATCTATGACCAAAATATTGATTTTGATTCATTTTAGGGGAAAAGATGCCAAAGCCACTTGTGCATCCTTAATCTATGCAATGAAAGGAACTTGTTTTACCTCCATGTAATAACAATGCCCAAAGGTTTTAGTACAATTTAGGCCAAGATCATGAGAAAATTTGGTAGGCATGACATTATCTGAGGTTCCCATCTCGATGAGACAATTACTTACTTTGCACCCCTTAAAGAATAGGGAAATGTAAAATGGTTCAAATTTATTATATCTTAAATTATTTATAGCCATCGAGTTAACTTGATTAGAAGTAATAGGTTTAGTTAAAAAAAATGAAATTATATTTTTTATCATTTGTATTTTTGTCTTTAATGAAATCAAATAACCTATCCAAATACTCTAGATTTGTTCTCAAATATTCAACTTGTGACATCTAAATTTTGGATTTGTTGGCATGATCAATTATGTCAAAAGTAAGCAAATATCTAGAAGGGGTCTCAATAGGTTGAGAAGTATTGACATTATATGAAATACCTATTAGTGGTTGATTCCCTTTTGTTTACACTGGTGAGGTAGTTCTTCATGGGAGGATAACCTTTGGAGTTTTCTCATATGAGCCACTGCTACTTTTTCTAATTCTAAGCTCTAGTGAAAACTATGAAGGATTGATTTTTCATATCCCCAACACTCTTTTCATAGTCATCTTCATCTGAATTATATTACAAAAATGTGTTTACAGAGTTGCCACTAGGTTCTTCAATTTCACATTCTTGAAGTTATGTGTTTTTTAATTAATTCTCTTCTTCAACCTATTAATACTCAAATATCTCTTTGGTTTCCAAGACCGAATTCATAGGCACATTAGTGTTTTGTTGAGGAGGGGCCTCAAGTGCAAGTTTTAGTTGAGGAGATCCCAATCTAGGATGATTTATTTGAAAAAAAATGTAGTTCTTCCTTGGAATATCTTCGCACAAAGTGGTAATGGTCTTTTGAGTTATTTACTTTTTGAGGGTCAATATATCATTATCTATTTTTTGTAAAAGTTATTTTGTTGAAAATTGTCTTGAAATATGATCCTTATTCTTTGAAGGCTATTTTTTTAAATTTTCATTATTATGTCATCTTCAATGTTAATAGCCAATTATTAGGTTACTTCCAAATCTACTACCCTATCCCTCCTCAATCTATAACTTACTTCAACTAGCTAAGAGTTGATAAAGAAGCATTTTTTATTTTTATTTGTTGGTCGATTAGTGGATAGTATCTTATTTAGTAACCTATTGAATTTGGTGACAAACTCTCTCATAGGATCATAAGCCTCTTTTTTTATTTATGTAAGTTGAGTAAGCAAAGCATGGGCATCTTTGGTTGGCTTAAATTTGTTTTCAATTATAGTCTTCATGGTATTCTAGTTAGTAACAGATCATAGAGTGAGGTGGTAAAACTAATATGTAATCTCATTATGTATCATTTTGATAAATAGTTTGATGGAAACATCTTCAAGCTCGATGCCTAAAATGTCACACACCACATTGAAGGCTGCAAGATGTTGATCTAGATTTTGTTTTACATCTCCATGAAACTTTGAAAAGTTATTTCTCAACCCCTTTTAAAGGTTTTGTAATTATCCTACAGCCAATGGACCAATCATATTTCCCCATGGTAATGACATAGTTTGAAAAACTACTTGTAGGGGAATAAAAATTCCAAATAACATAAGAGTTTAGCTTGTCAAAGTTCCTCTTTTAGGTTTTTTTACCTTTCTCTAATGTGCAGGGCTCAACTTAAAGCTAGAATGTTCTTGTAACTGATAAAATGGGTCAACTTCACCTTTTGACTTACTAACTCTAGTGAATCTCTTTTCTACCAGTTTGGAAGAAATTTACTAGCATTGAGGTGCAGGTTAAAGTTGAAGATCTCTTTGAGTTGGCATTCTTTATTATACTCTATGTTCAACTAATGCTTCTACTCTTTGTGCTAAAATACCTGATCTTCTTCTTCGAAGATTATAACTGCTCTATGAAAATGTGCCAAACTTGTCATATTATCCTATGTAAAATTTCTCAAATATGATGAATATCTTCTTGAGTTTGCATTATCCAATTGATATTAGGTTGAAGAAATGGATCTTGAGGTGTCTAAATTGTCATGAGAAGAAACTTTGGTTGTATAAATTATTTTATTAGATATACAAATTGCTCTTCGTGTTTCTCTCCTCACTTATCTTCTTGAAGTAATTTCAAAAAAAAATGGGCAATGGTAGCACATGTTTCTTATATATCTAGTTATGCTCTAACAAAATCAAAAAATCAAAATCTTAAAACTAGGTCTTGTTTTGAAGCTTCATCCCAATTCAAACTAGGTTGATGATTTGGATTTTGAAGGTTTAAAAAGGTCATACATTAATTTAATGATTTTGAGTTGCTAGACAAACTCTATGATCTTATCTTCATGCATGAATTCCTTCTAATTTTTTGGCATGTTTTAACTCTTGATTTAGGATGGATAGGATAACTTGACACTAATCTATGTATATTTCATCATAATCCCAAAATATTGATCTAAGGTTTAGCACAATATCTGAGTAGATTATCTTTAGTCTAACTCAGGATGATGGAATGGTCATTGAGATGACGATAGAGTTATTTGGACCAGTAAAATATGGGTAGCATTAAAGTTGAAAAAGCATTCCCAAAAAAATTTGGTGTGAAAATTTGTTAGGAGGACAAATAAAAAACTTTGCATCAATATCATGGGTAATAAAATCCCTCTCTTATTAGCAAGTGGAGCTGCCTTTATTGAAAGCCAAAATAGGAAAGCAATAATAATTTAAAAATAAATAAATGTAAATCATGTAGGTAGTAATTTTAATTTAAAAGTATGAAAAGGATTTTTTATAAAGGAATATATAGAAGGAGAGAGAAAGAAAGAAGAATTTTTTAGGAAACAAATTCACCAAGTTAGAAACTGTGACTAGACAAAATTATTGAGAGAAATTTTGACATTTAAAAGAAGAAAATCTCTCTCATTCAATAGGTTAAAAATACATAATAATATCCTTAGATATATTAAACATATTCTATAAAAATATTTAACTCTAATAATAAAAATGAATATCTCTCCATATTTTCTAATAGAAAAAACAAAGATATTACCTCTATTCCTACTGATATTTTTAGATGTGTTGGAAATATAAATTACAACTCCAAATAGAAATTTTGTAATATAATTTTGTATTCTTAATAGTTTTAAATTTATATTAATGGAAATGAGAATAAAATATATTAAATTAATTAAAAATACATAATCAAAAAGAGCTTACTAACACAAAGTTTAGGAACACTTCTTTGTATTGATTTCTGAAGAGTAGAATGTTTGATCTCCCTTTACAAAGCTTTTCCAAAAATCTATCTATTTTAAACCATGAATATGAATACCTAAATTTTATTTATAGGTTAAAATGGGTGGTTATGGTGAAAAACCACTTATTTTTCCTTTTTACAAGGTTACAAAAACACCAACAAGAAATTACAACTTGAAATGGTGTAAAAACATTTTGAGCATTTACCACCACTTGAGAAAAACATTTGAAGTTTTTGAACTACTTGTAAAAGCACATTATCAATTTTCACAACTTTAAAAGGCAATTTTAAAAAATTTCAAACACAATTTGTATAATTATAACATATATTTACAAGGGAAAATTGAGTGCAACAATATAATTTAGGTGTAAAGAAATATGAGAAGAAAATGCAAAAACACTAAAACAATTCTTCATTCTTCTTCTTATGTCGATAGTTCTTTCCCTTTATAAATTCATAAAATCTTTGGAGAAATTCCTTGATCAAATATTCATCTGATCCATCTGGGTACCTATAATCAATGGCTGTCGAGTAGTCTAACTCTTTCATTTCCTAAAGCTTACTTCGGAGACTATTTATCTTCATGTTTAGATTATTTTCATTCACTTGGAATTTGGATAACTAGTGAAGTTATTCATGACCAAATGCAGATGTGGATTTGAAAATGTCTTGAATTCTCTCTTTAAATTCTCCAATCATGGTTTTAATTAAAAAAATATTCCCATTTTGATCTTTGTCATTAACAAAACGATAATTGAATTTATTGACCTCGATGTCAATTTCCATTATTGCATCCTTTTCAAGTGACCTTTCATTTTTTAATTTTTGAAGACACTATTAAAGATATTGGTTCCTAAATTTAATAGCTCAAAAAAATTCAATGTGATAGAGGATTTATTCATTATTGATAACTCATTTTTTAATAAGGTCAACATAAGGAGATTTTGAGAATTCAACCAACCTAGGAATTAATTCTTCCCAATTTTATTTCTCTTCAGCATATCCACTTTCTTTTGTCATTAGTTGTTCATATTATGACCAAATTTTAGAGAACATTATTTCCTTAGCAATAATTTTTGAGGTTCCTTGATCAGTAACCTTTTCAATCCAATATTTCACTAGATTGCCCATTTGACTTATCTCTCTTAATTTCTATAATGTCTCAGCATGAAGACTCGATGAAGTAATAGTTGGTTTAATTGGCTTGATCAATCTCTATATCATTGAATTAATTTTTTTTGCCTTTTCTTTCAGTTCATCCTTCATTACCTTGTCTTTATTTATTTTTCCAAAAATGGTACCAATCACCAAATATACATATCCCTTCATCCCTTCTCGGGTAGATTTTACCAAATGGACCCTTGATACTTGATAGTCTTCAATCCTAATTTTTGACTTATCTTTTTTTATCACAAGAATTGCCACTTATGCATACTTCTCCCCTTTTTCATCTAGTACCATTCATAAAACTATTCTCACTTTCTTCATCCTCTTTGACAAAGGAATTATAAAAGTTCCAAAATCTATATCATCAAGTTCAATTATGTTTATTATTTTCCTCACCACCATAAACAACCAATCTAAAAAAAAATTTACTTGAGGAAGGAGGTGGGACAGAAGTTGAGACTAGTGTAAAAAGCTTGGCTAGAGTTAAAGAAGGTGTTTCCTCGATTGGGACACATTAGAAAGATGTTTCTATGTGTTCTTGTTTATTGATTGTATCAATAAGAGTTCTTGGATAGGAGATGAGAGGTAATTCAAGATTTGAGGGAGAAGATGAAGAGATGTGATTAATATATTACAATGGGAAATTATATGACATAAGAAACATCGTATCATCTAAAGCCAATAATTGTTGAGTCATATTTTCTACTAGTTCTTGAGAAAATGGGAATCTCTTTAGGAATTTAAACACTAGGATAAGAGGAGACATTTTCACCTGACCTCTTTATTTTTAGCTTGATAATATTATATGTTTGAACATCTTATTGAATAGCTTTAGATTTATGTGCCTCTTCTATCATCAGGGGTTCTCCACTCAGACCAGCTTCATCTAGCTTTTCTATTTCATCATGTTGCTTATATAAGCTACCAAATTCATGTTCTCAAATAGGTGTAAAGAAATCAACATTCACACCAACCACTCCTTTTCTCTTCAACCACTTAAGAGTTCTATCAAGTACCACTCTTGTTCTACTTCTGAGAGAAGTAGATTCTATCTTATCCTAATGGACTACATATAACGGCTGTCACAATGATTTCTTTTTTAAATATGGGGTCCAATGTGACCTCATCATCCACCAACTATTTTGGCATTTTCATTATGCCAAATTTGACTATTTGTTTCCTAGTAAATTGTGAATATTATTTGATCCTCACTACTTTATCATCATTATAATTCATCCAATAGTATTCAAAATGAAGGATATGTTGATATGAAGGTCTAATATTTTTCTCAATTAATCCCCTATTATCAAATGTAAACCTACTCTCAAAAGTCCTAAAATTATTGTATGGCATGTATTCTTCAATTGTCTTAGCCTCTATCAGTGATGGACAAATATACTTGCCAATTTATATTAGAAATTTAACTCCTATTTTATATCAGCTTGTTAGGAACTTGTGTGTTTCAAGATGTTATATCATCAATTCCATCAATTTCCACTTATCACTAACATATCATGGGAGCAAAAAAGGATAAACCTCTCAACCATTGATTCTCAAATAACTAAATGTTGGGAACTGTATGAACCAAGATACACATCTTTCTATCTCTATGGCTGCTACTAATATTCTCATGTTGAAGATATCCTTTTCAAATAACTAAATGATGAATTTAACAAATCAATCATTTACCCTTTTGAAGTTATGGGAATTCTACTTAAATGCTAGATAGGGATATAAACCATACACCATTGCCTTCCTAAAATCTCCCACTATATAAAATCCATCAAAATAACTATTATGGACTCAATTTTCACCCTTGTAGAGGGTTCTTCAGGCTCCCTCCAATCGATTCTATAAAATTGGGACAAACCTAAGATGTGGGTCACCTATGTTGGATTTGAACCTCCAGAGTAGGTTGGCTTCCTCTTTGATGCTTACCTAAGACTAAAACTAAGCCTAATGCATCACAATAAAAGGGTTAGAAAGAGAGTAAAGGATCCTAAGAAATTTAATAGGTGATGCACCAAACTTAAGAGGGAAACTCCCATAAGCTTGAACCTACACTAGATCAACAGAGGATAGTACTAGTTTACATAACCTTAAGATCAAACTAATTTACATAAGTATTTCATAGAAGAGGTTAAAGATAGAACACTAATCTAGACTTTTAAATAGCATTGAAAATTATCTAAACAAATTTAGAAATAATGACCATGAACGAGGAAGATTCTCCTTCACACAATGCCATAGTGCACAACTTGCCAAACATAGATTCAAGGTAAAAGATAGGCAAAGAAATTCATATTGCATTAAGAGGTAGTTCTTACAAATGCTTGACAGGGTTGAGTATAACAAGTTGAGTATACTTTGTAATATCTCAAGGAAATTTCTATCTCTTAGAAAGATAAAAGAATTCTAAAATTTGAGAACTCTTACAAAATGGAAAGAAAGGGTTAATATAGGAAAAGGGGAAGGGGAGAGGGGGAATGGGAGATAGAGAAGAGGAGAAGCACATTATTCATGATAATTAGTGAGTGTTTATCTCTAATAAATGTTTCACTAGGCTTTTGGTCCAATTATAATGGATCATTATGAGCAAGAAATTTGTAATTTGCTTAGAAGCCTTCGAATCATTCTATTTTGAATAGGTTGCACTAGAAGACAAGAGTTTACCAAAAGTGGAAAGTCGTGATTTGGTTGAAAGTAAATGTTTAAACTTCTTTGCAAATCCCTAAGTTTTGATCTATTGATCTTCCACTATATTTCATCAAGAGGATAAAATCTTTGTATCTGCCAAGTATAGGTCATGCCTATCTTGAACAGTGGTTTATCAAGGGCCTGACTTGGGATGATCCTCTCATTAATCATATATCTACTCTTGTGCCTTGGATCTTGGACTGAGATAACTATAGGTAAAAATCAATCTAAGTATATTGGTTTTCCTATAGATATATAGCACTATGTTTTACGGTTGGTCTCATTTGAGCCTTTATAGAGATCCCTTCCTTTACTTCTTCTACTAAATTGGGTTGGATTGAAGTTTGGGTTCTTTTATTTACCTATCGAGTTGATTCCATTCATGCTTTACTTACTTTCATTGAAATATACTGACTCACATCTTTTTTATTGGTTATAGGTAGTCAACCTAGATAATTGACCCTTTAACTCTATTTTGCTCCAATGGATTTTGAGATCCAATTAAACATGGGCCATAGATATTTTGGGGCCCACCACCCTAAGCTTAATCTCTCATTGGTTCTTAGGATTCACTAACTATTTAACTTGATTCAAAATTTCATGCACTTGATACTTATTAGCCACATGTTCTTTCTTAGGTTCCCTCTAAGTATTTTGGATCTAAATGGTCACTTTTTGGGTCTTAAAAATGACATGTGTGTAGGTGTCTGCCACTTCTTGACCAAATTTACAATTTTATAGCTTGAATTTCAAAGATCATAAGGGTAAAAAATTAGCATAGACTAGACCTAACACTAAAAGGAATAAACCCTTTTGATATGTTATCCATTCAAGCTTTCCACATGCTTTTGAAAAATGTTTAAAGTTGACTATTTTATGTGATCTTGCATGACATCTTGACGATGGTCTGGCCTAAAATGGCTAAGTATGGAAACTTAGAAAATTTTACATTAAGAGCCATATTTAACCATGCATATGTTTCATTGTGATATAGTGCATGAGTTAAAACTTAGCACATATGAACTAGACTCCAAAATGAACAGACCCATGTGATTATTTCATCTTGACTTGTCCACACGTATGAGATCTAACACCATGAAAATGCCTACTCAGATTTTCTACCATTGTATCCAAATGTCCAGACAAGCTCTAGATGGTGAGTGGATCATTATTAACTAGGCACATGTTTGGTATGTAAGCCAAAAATAACTTTGACTCGCTACAACGTAAATAAGATACAAAGTCATATAGAATTTTGATGTGACTTTTACCTCCATGAGCTGCTTGTGAATTGCATCATTGATTAATTATTCCCAATTGATATATTACTTATTTCTAAGGATGATCCAAATTAATTTGTAAATTAAGGTTTGAAAGTTCTTTACCATTTGGATTCCTACTATCCTATGTAACAATGTTATCATGTCATTTATCTCATTTTTAAAATTAGACCTTACAAGATTGTTTGGAAGCTATGTGGAGGAATGTTTTAGCTTAGTCAACCATAAATTGTTAATTTATTTATCACATGCCATATTATTGTCATCCTGAAATATTTGAAAAGACTTAGTAGTCATATGCACAAAGGATTCATGATCCATAATGTGGAAAACATTGTCAATTTGCTTAGGAACAAAACTCAGTACTAATTCCCCCTATGAATCTCTTACCTCCTTTTTTTATGAGTTATAGTTATTTGCCATGACCAAGACTAGCTAAGGAGACTGTACTACATTATGAATGTTTTTGTCTATTCCAACCCACTATAAAAAATACTTTGACCAAAATATGTCTTATGCACTATGTTCATCCTTTCCCAAAATTCATCTAAGTCAATCTGACTTAGATTAGTGTCTATGATATTTCCAATATTAGAGTCTAGTGGAAGAAGAGGTGTCACTCTAAAATTGATACTTAATGGTTTCTTTGTCTTTACTTGGAATCACCTTTTTTAGAGTAAAAGATGAAGACATCGAATTTATAATAATATTGACAATTGGGAGATATTTGTGGAAAAGATTTTTATTTTCAAAAATGATGAAATTAAATAACTTAAAGCCAAAATAAGTTATTTAATTACAATGGGAATCAATACTCATAATTTATTCATGCAAATTTCTCCAACATTTTTAAATTCTACCTGTATGAAATTTAAATTTTATTTGACCAACTTCTCCACTTGAAACTATTCCTATTCAATCCCTTTGTGTTGTTATTTAGAAAACTTCCCTGATAAATGGAAATGAATTGAAAATAAATTTTTAAAATATTTTCCCTTGTTCTTGACTTGGCTAAAAAAATTAAAAATCAATTACCAATTGATTTTTGCCAAAAATTTAAATCTCCAAGCTTGCCAAAATAAATATAGTTTTGTTAATTTTCAAGTGAAAATAATTTAAAACCTAATTTTTAATTTTATGCAAATTAAAACCCTATAAATTTTTTTTTTTTAATTTTATCAACTCTTAGCTTTTTTTTTAGAAATGTAGTCTTTCAAAATTACATTCTTCTTTCTTCAAAGGCATCACATGGCTATGTAACTTTCCATTTACAAATAAAAATAATCAAAATCTACACTTTCCAATTTTATACCCCCTTTTTAACAAGTTCATATAATTCATCTTTTACTCATATGAAGTCAAAAAAATATATTACATTTTTAATATCTTCCTCCACCAACCTTGACTATACGATTTAACTTTAGAAAATGAAGAATTTTAAAAAAAAAAAAAAAAAAAACCTTCTCTTTTATATCTTTTACTCACCTCCTACGGGCATAAAGTGGTTTTACAACTCATAAATTTGATGGAAAAAGCCAAAATGAGTTTTGAGGAAAACAAAAATCAAAAATTTGATAAAATTACAAATTTTAAATTTATTTAGGTTGGGCGTACATTTAGATGTACTATTTGGGGTCTTAGTAGATAAAAGTAAAAATACTTGATTCAATTTTCAAAGTTTTAACCCTCCTTTGACATCACCCCACATCTTGGTGTTTGGTTGATGTGAAAATTTTGATTTTTAAAATCTCAATATTTCTTCCTTAACATTGTAGAGCTTTTTGGCTGAGTGAAAATGTTTATTCATATTTTTAATGTTTCCATTTTTTATTTCTCTGGATACCCTTGTGCATATTGCCTCTGGTTGAATAATAAATTAAAATAACTTCTTTTCTATTCACTTTCTTTCCTTCTGTGAGTCTGAGTGTATTTCTTCTAGTGGATGATGGCTAAAACACAAATAGAAATTCAATTTTTAATTTGCTAAAATTGCCCAAGTTGAGCATGCAAGTTTAAAATATTTTTTAGAAGGGAAGACAATCTTTATTTAACATAGCCTGATAAAATAACTGAATTACATTATTATCAAAAAAAAAAAAATGAGATTGCATGCAAGTTGGAAAATGAGAGTTTAATTTTCAATGGCAATTTGAACCATTTAAAAATATAATTAAAATGTAGAGGTTTGTATTTACAAAGCTTGGGGAAGTGTAATTTGCATTTGCATGATTTGGGGAAGTGTGATTTGCATTTGCATGACTTGCAAAAATAAAATTTAAAATTACACGAAAAGGAAAAAACTAAAACAAAATTTCAACTCACATGAAGTCTCAAATCGATTTTGAAAATTACATGACAACTTAAATCAATTTTGTAATTTTCACAAAAACTCAAATCAAATTTGTAAATTGTAGGACTCAAAATAAATTTACAAATTACATAGGACACAAAATTGATTTTGTAATTTGTGCCAAGTGAAAAAAGGAAATTGGAATTTGCATAATTTTTGGATAATTAACTTGTGTTTGTATACTTTATAAAATGTTAAATGGTTTTTTCAAATTTTAGGAAATGTTAATGGCATTTTGCATGGGGGGCTCAACTACATTTTAAAATAATTTGGGGTAAAAATTAATTTGGTCATGGATTTTTAATTAATTAGTTAAATTAAATTAATTAATTAAAAATATTAAATTTCTCAAAATTTTGACGATTTTAAGCTCATGTCAAAAAAATAGCCATTAGTATAAATTGAGTTTCCACTGGTTTTAATCTATTTTCAAAAACTATGAAAACACCTTGAAACCTTTGTCCCTCCCATTTCTCCATCTACCCATGTGGTTCCCTTGATCTTAATGGTGTAGATATCCCATACTATTACAACCTTTAGTAATCCAACAAGTTTAGGTGTATCAACCCTAGGAAACCCATCATCTTTAGGCATTAGTAATGTATACACCAAGTACCTCTCTACATCTTAGTCCCCCTTTGGTTCTACTCATCCAAGTGAAATATCACCACAAATGATCCCTAAGTAAATGCATACTAAGCACCCAAATTTTATTTCCCTTGAACATCATATATCCTCCTCTTGAATTTATAACACCATATTGGGCCCCTCTCTCTTTATTACGCCTCATTCCCTATGGATTGGCTTTATTCATCCCATCCCCTCTTTGAAGGTGGACATTTAACTCCCATGTATAATTGGTCTTCAAGTCTATATGACTTGGGACCAATTGAGATCACATCTACTCCCATGGCCACTCCCCTATTTTCAGCCATACTCCCTCTTCCATTCTTGCTACCTCCACCCATGCATCCACCTTCCACTTCATTTTTTTACTCATCTTCAAAATCCCTAGGAATAATGGTGGGGAAAGGATGGATTAGTTTCATGGAAGTTTCAACATCATAAGCACTTGATATGGTCTACCATGGTGACCTATACATCCATCTCTAATTTGATAAAGATATTGGTAGGATGAATAGGGTGATAACCCATACCTTCACCAAGAATGGGGACCTTATTGTGTTGAAAATAGATAAATACCTCTTCTTCCTCACAAAGAGGAGGCCTCAAATAATAGAATAAAATATTTCATAGGACCTAGTCTCTATGGTATGTGTCACAAATGAGTTGACAGAGAGGTTCATGAAGGATTTTAAGGAAAAATTCAAGACATTTGGTCCCAAGTCTAGAGCTCATTTCCAACTAGAATCTATGGTAAGGTAGAAGTAACACTAACTAAATTATTTAAAACCTTAGGAGCGGTAACCAAATATCTTTCAAAGGAAAGTGTGATCTCCCAAAGATCATAGTATTACCTAGACCAAATCATCAAAATTGACAAAAAATGAAATAAGATGGTGGTAATCATCAATAAGGGGTTGTTATCTGAGCTCAAAATCATGCCCCTCATGGACCTCAATTTATATTATAATTTAATAGGGATAATGAGGATTGAATTAGAGGATTGGCTTAGAGATATATAGACTATCATTATACCCTTGGATAAAATTAAGAACCAAATCCTTGTTTACTTCAAGGAGGTTAGCATTACCATGCTCTTCTAATATAATGACACATTACATAGCACAAATTAATTTTTGGTCCACATCAAACATTTCAAGGTAGCCATGAAGATTAAGGTGAAAAATCCCAAAAAATATAAGGGTTGGGCTATCTTGGATCTTTCCACATGGTCCACCACCAGCATCAGCCAATCCAATATAGTGAAGATATCTCTTGAGGCCCCCTTAAGGTGTATGTTAAATTTTTAATTTAGGTTAATGTTCTATTTAAGGAGCCACTTATCATATTACCCATGCTAGATAGAGATTCAAATCATGTTTCATAGGCACAAACATCTGATCAAGGCACCTATATGCAATTTGGAAGTGTTCCCCTAGGATCACAACTGATGATACATTCATTCTTCTTGTGGTCCCAAAATGGATAGTTATTGTCATGTTTTATGTGTTCCCCCTTTTATCTCTTTTGGGACACATTATCATAGGGTTATGACTATTTTTTCCATGTTAGGTTAGAGTGGGATTTTGTTCAAATTGGTGGTGGATCCCATTTCATTCCTATATATGATGTTTTGTAGTATTTTTTAGAGGTCATAATTTTTGTAATAAAAGGCATGAATAATTAATGTACTTAAATTTTTTTCATTCTTTGGGTTTTTATTATATTTTTTTATTTTTTATTTATGAATACTTTTTAATTTTATGGTGAAAAATGGGAGAATATTAGTACTAACAGATATGATATGAGCTTTATTGCAATACATGTGTCTAATAAAGAATGAGAAGTATGTTATTATAGTTGATTTATACATTTATTCTCATTTCATAAAGTTTTTATAATTTTTTGTGTGTGTTAACTATAATATTTTAGGTGTTTATCTATAAATTTAAATTATAGGAATTGAGCTAATGATTTTTCCTTCAACTCCCTTCCTTATGTAGCTAAAGTTCAAGCTTATGTGAAACTTAGCATGCAGTGTTAAAACTATAATTTAAGTCATACTAAATATTAAGCATTTATGTTTATATATTAACCTATATATCATCCTTTTATTCCTTTCCCTCCCCTTCCTTTTGGCATTTCTTTAACTGATACTTTTAATCCACTTTCTTGAGTCCCAAGTTTAGGTCCCATGTTAATAGAGTAGTGTAATTTTAGAGAGGATTACTTTGTGTAGGAAGTTATTACATATGTGGATAGTGTTTATATTATGGGAACATCATATCTATTGTAGACTCATTCTAAGTAGGCTAAGAATTCTTGTCCTAGACTATCCCAATAATGGTCCTAAAATAAGAGGATGAAAGTCCCTTTAATTATTGCATGGTATCTTAGTGTACTTAAATTTATAGGTAAATTTTTAGGTCCTAATAGGAGTAAAAATGCTGCTAGATAGAGGGAAATGGATAATACTTATAACCCCATATTATATTTCCTAAACAATGTGGAACCTCTTTCATGTACCACTAGATATAAATTTATCCCTAGGCTATTATTGATCTCACCCTTATAATTTCATAGATAATTAGGTCTAGCATAGGAATACCAATACCTTTAGTACCCCCATCTATCTCATCTATCCACTCTTTGCCAAGTAGCCATAATGGCCAACCCTTTACTCATGTCTTGGATGGCCAGATCTTCAATTAATGTTTTGGAGTTGTCCATGACCTACCCACAAACCCAAAGAAATGTCTTCCATGATTAACACCTAATAGGAGACACATTATAAGAGCATGTGAATTCATATAAAATATATCCCAAACTCTTGAATTTGGAACATGAATATGTACCCTATAGACTCTTCCCATTCACCCTAATGGTTTAAACCTATCCAAAAAATCCATTTTAGTATATGACTAATTTAGAAACAACTTCTTGGCCTAATTTAGGTATCTTATTGACCCCATTTTATTGTACCAATATTTTTATAGAATAAGAGTAAATCAAATTATCCCATCATAACATTCAATTCTAGATTTCAAAAAATGTATAGTCGGGTCACTACATTGTACATACTATATTCCAAACTATCCCTAGAAATGTATAAAAATGTTTTGGGCCCTTAGACTATTGTGTTTTATGTATGGATCCACTTATATTGGTTTTACCACTTACCTACATTGAGGCCATTAATGTGGATGTACAACTAAATCCCCAAGGCCAAATGGTTGCATCCATCCCAAACATAGTGTATACAAAGGGAAATGTAATTGATCTATTAATCAATCCTAGCTTAGAGAAGATAAATCCTACTAAAACTTTTGATTGTTGATACATTAGATATTCGGGGTCATGACCAAGATGGATCTACTAGACCTAACCAAGGTATCTATTACCATAATAAAATCAATATAGAGGGTTCCAAAGCCTCTAATCAAGTAACATTATGCAATAACCCTATCTAGGTTTTATGTTTTCATATTCACAAAGTATATGCAAAGGAAAGTAAAATATAATCTAGTGTTCACCAAAGCTCTTGACATAAAGTGGGGGTAATAAAAATAAAAATTAAACATGCAGAGGAGAATCCTAATTAAGCTATATATAGTTAAAACCCTAATTCATGGAGAGAGATATATATTTAAAAGTCATTACTTATGCCACTTCTATCTACTAAAATAGAGGAGTAAAGCTAGAGATACTTACCTTGAAGATGAACCCTTCGAGACTCAATATTTCCCTTGGCCAAAGTTATTTGTAAGAGGTTTTTATGGTTTGTAAGGATCACTAAGAAAGGCCAAAGCATCCAAGACTTTTCCATAAGATAATATTCTTCCCCAAGTATAAACCCTAATCAATAGCTCCTCAAGTAGAATGGTGGAAGAACATATTGTAAAAAAGAACAAATGAATAATTAACTCGTCTCTCTCCAAGAAATGGCAAAATGAATGTGTATATATAGTTTAATCTAACTCTAAACCTTTCCAAAAGCTTAGCTGATAGGGTCAGCCCAATCGACTTTATATCATTATTTGTTAAAAATAAGTTAGGTCTCAATCTAGGTCAGTTAGAACTGACCTAGACTCATAACATGCTTTTAAAAATTAGGATATAGGGTTGGCCTAAGATGATAGTGTAATGTAAACTATTAGAAAGATTTTTAGGCTTAGGTAGGTGCTAATGAAGGTGGTGAAATGCTTGGAAGAGTGTGCAAGAGAGGAGCCAAGGTTTAGGGAATTACATAAGAGAAAGTTGTGTAGATAAAAAGTGGTGGTACAAGGGACAACAACCTTACAAAGTAATAATGGTCTACCCAACCCTTTCTTAGTGCACCTTTTAAGATATGCACTTAGATAGATTTGGAATCAATAGGTTCCATCAAGAGAGAAAAAATTATTTCTTGATAAAATTTGAAAATATTATGTGTATGCATATGTCCCACTTGAATCTCATCACATGTCATAAAGGTGAAATAGGGGATGACACTTCAAGAAAATAACATAAAAACACACAATGTTGAAGATGAATAAATTGTAATAAGAAGAAAATAAGATAAATGAAAAGATTGAATTGAGAAACATGTACCTTTACTGACCTTAGTATTGTAGATAATAAATGGAATGAAATAAATGTGAAGGTGTCCAATGAAGGGAACATTATGCCAACCTGTAGAAATTAGTAAAAAAGAGTGAAAAATCAAAAAAAAAAAAAAAAGTACATGTAATATGTGAAAATATTTTATACAATGTCAGGATTCCAAAAAATCTTGTAGTTCAAAAAAATATATAGTAGAAACAAAGATATGGGCAATAAATGGAATCTAGTGGTAAATATAAATAGGGGAAATAAATTCATTTGTTAGTTTACTATTCTAAATAAATATATCTATGAGAGATGTAGTTAGAGACTAGAGAGTAACCATGGTGAGGAGATGATATCTAAGATGGGGAGGATGCTTAGTAGCCACAATGAGTTCAACACAGGTAAGAAAACATGAATTTCAAATTTTTTGAGTAATTTTATTTGAAATTGAGCTAAATATAGAAATTTGGCTGGTAGGAAAATTTTAGGCACCGAAACTGACCCTAGCAAATTTTTAGGTAGACTAGGGGTATGATGAGGTATTGGGTAGGAAAACATCCCAAAGGCATTTATGGTAAATGGTTGAAAAATCACCACAGTGAAAGAATAGGGTCAACCTAGTTGACTCAATTCATAAGGCAAGAGAGAAATAGGGATTAACTATGTAGCATTGGGATGACATAATATTGCTAAGGGTGGCTATGTACCAGTAGGCCAAAATAGTACCTTTTAGCTGATGTACTTGGTAATATATGGTCGATATAGTTTGCTAAATGGTGTCGAATGTGTACTAGAGGGTCAATATAGTATATTAGATCTAGGAAAGGGCTGATTTAATATCAAACATGTTGATATAGTCTAAAATAAAAAGGGTTAATTTATTATCAAATGGGTTGATTCTATTTAAAAATATTAGAATAGGGTTGATTTAATATCAAATGGGCCAATTATGTATAAAAATAAAGAAACATAAGAAACTAAATCAAACCAATTGATGAAGTAGTTAATTTACAAGTTTTTGAGAATGAATTTTAATTGTTTATGACATGAAGATCTAATACATATTTTATTATTTGATATTTTATAGAGATGCCAGAGATATTGGCACCTAGTATATGCATTATGGCTACCAAATCTATTAGATCATTTGATATTCTTGGATAGATCTTGATTGGAGGCCTTAGGTTTTGGTGGCATTAAGGATATGAGATAGATCCTTTTGAGTGTTGATCTCATTATTACATTCTTAGGAGCATGAGAATGGTTGACCAACACTTTTTGATGGGAGGTGGATGGGGACACTATTAAGGTAGAAATCACTCTAGAAGATGTCCATGCATTGCTTGGAATTTTGATAGGTGGGACATTAGTGATTATTGATACACCAGAATCAAAGGATGAGATATGATCATTAGCCTAATGGGCTACATGCTCAAATAAGATTCACCCTAGGTTGATGGTGAGCTTGTTTTATATTTATATTGTATCCATTCTAGACATTTATAAGGTAGTGATAGGACTTGTGACATCATGAGTGTTGTGTCATAAGTCAGATGGTAAGGTATCATTGTATGTAATAGCCCTGTGCCAGTCCATATTAGATTAGGGAGAACTTTATGATTTTAGGGATGTCATCTATGTCTAACTCATGCATTTTATGTATGGGATCTTATCTATATGGTATAAGACCATGGTTTAAGCTATTTTGATTAGTGCATGGATATATGAGATATTCCCCATGTATCAATCGATTGAGTTACCCCATGTTATCAATGATAGGTTACCTAGGGTCTTGTGATAGAGATAATATCATGTAGATTAGTCTATGCACCATATGATAATGTTACATAGTATCACATGATGGAGATCATATGGTATCCCTAAAATCACATAGTTGTCATATGGCCTAGTTCGCCTACCATTGCGATAGGGTTGGAATGGATGTAGATCATAGGCCATTACAAATCATGGGTGGAGTTGAATCTAGTATCACACATACTGGTACAACTATAAATCTTCCATTTGGTGGATCCTCTACTATTGCCTACTTATTGGGCATGACATGCTAGATAACTAAGAGGGAAATGAGGGAAAGGGGTAACTATGGAAATATTGATGATTAGGCCTCAATGTGCTAGACCATGGGCTAGTTGAGCATGACAGTAAGAGGCAATAGAGCTAGTATGAGGAGATTTAATGAATGTGGATGTAGGATCACATCAAACACCATAGTAGAGGTATTAGTGACCATTTTATCTTCATCAGAGATGGAAACATCATCGATGTGAGGAGACATAGGCACTAGGTATTGCATAGAGGGACCCAAAAATCACTTCAAGACCAAATTGGTCTAAAGAGGCACCCCGAAGGAGAGGATCATGGAAATATTAGGTGGTGACTCCTATATTTTCATTAGTGTGGAGGTAGCCAATAAATGAAATGCTCAATGACAAGCAGACATGGAGACCATGATTGGTGATAGTATCACTAGTGAGAAATGTTTTAATTCAATTTAAGTTTTTGATATAAGACACTAATTATATTGTGAGTCTAATAGATAGATGATTTGATGTGTGTGTGTGTGTGTGTGTGTGTGTGTGTGTGTGTGTGTGTGTGTGTGTGTGTGTGTGTGTGTGTGTGTGTGTGATTTGGTGTATATCTATTTTTGGTTTTATAGATCATATGATAGAGAAGACCATATGGGGATCTCTACTTATGCTATGCACCATGACATTTTGGATAGTGTATTGTCACCATATGACCCAACTACTATAGATGTTCCTAACGTTCCATCTTCTACAGCCCATGTAGGATGGTTTATACTAGTGGGAGAGGTTGTGAGGTATTTATAGGCATGCAATGATGGGCTATAGCCATTGATAGGGGTTGGAAAAGGAGAGGCATAGGCTTGTCATGTCTTAGAACAAGAGAGAACCATGTGCATGGCAACTACCATCTAAATAGGATATGTATAGGTATAGGTTCCAAATACATAGGGATAGGTTGTTGTATTGAGATCTTAGACTATATCTTTATAGGGTACTATTTAGAGGGGATAATAATAGGCATCAGTGTGTAGTGTGGCTAGGCCATAGGATAGACATCATGGAGCCAAACCTTAGAGCTGGACCTATTATATTTTGTACTTTGTATTGTATAACACACATGATATATATATATATATATATATATATATATATATGTGTGTGTGTGTGTGTGTGTGTGTGTGTGTGTGTGTGTGTGTGTGTGTGTGTGTGTGTATGTATGTATGTATGTATGTATGTATGTATATGTTGATAATTATATTGATTTCATGAGTTATACTTGGATTTGGGTGTGGATGTATGGATATATTTCCTTTCTAACACATGTACTTAGCTTTTTATATATATGTTATGGAAAATATGTGATGTATGTTTTCTTTTCTAGAATTATGTGATGCACATACATGGTTAAAAATAAAAAGGTAAAAATGATCTAGAAAAGTATATTTAATAAAAAAACAAATGCAATACACATTATATCATGATGGGAAATGTGTAATAATAAAATATGACTAAATATAATAAACTAAAGATGGTAAAAAGGAATAAATGTTTCTAAACCATGTAAAATATCTGGATCAAATTAAAACAAATAAAAAATCACACTATATCATGTTGGGAAGTATGAAAATATTGTAATAAAATAAAAGGCACATGAAAAATCAATGGTATAAAAACAAAAATAATTAAGTCAATAAAAATACTAGAGGGAAGTATAAAAATAAAGACAAAAATGTAAAATTAAATTAAATTGATCACACTAATTTAAGCTGGGAAATATGAAAATTTTAATAAAATAATTGTAAGCATATATGCAATCATAAAATAATAAGATAAAAGTGAGATATTAATGAAGTAAGCATAAAACATGCTAAATCAATATGCAAAGAATTTCAATAATATGGAACTTATAAACAAACACCACTTATCTTAAATTTGATGCATGTAATTTCATTGTGACTTGGTTATAGCATGAACTGGGTATTAGAATATTTTGTGAGGAGGGTCTAGTCATATCCATGTTCTTACACTACAACTCACAAAGTGAACATCAATGAGGTGAAAACATTGGTGTAAATTATTTTTAAAATTATTTTTTTAATGTGGTAATTTGTGATGAGGGTCTAGTCCTATCCATGGTCTTACATTGTAACTCATAAATGGAAAACCTAGAGGGGTGATCAGTTAACAAAAAATATTTCTCAAGGAGAAATATTAAGAATATTGTAAATTAAAGAGGGAATGTAAAAATTATTACATAGACATCTATGAGAAGACCTTAGGAAACATAAAGCATATTAGGTATATAAGGGAGACACTAAAAGTCTAGTGACCATCAAAGTAGAAAGGATACTTGCTCACAATAAGTACAAAGATGTATAGGTAAATAGGTGAGATACTAAGATTGACTCATGATGGTTATATGATTAAGAAACTAAAATGGACCTACCTTTCCACAACATGTTCCCCATTCTTTAGGTCTTCTTATAGAGCCATCGATCTACTGTGAAGATTGGTTACTTGCGTGAGAAAGTAGGTAGCACTAAAAGATTTTTTTTGAAATTATCCTTTCCTAATCTACTAGCCTAGGGTACCCCAATGGACCTCAAATTTATCATGAGGCCAACTTTAGAGTTTGATATTCTATTATAAAAAGGATATGTGCTATGAATCATGTATTTTAGTGTTATTTGACTTTTGAAATTTGTATGTTGCCTTTTATATCATTGCCTTTTGTTTAATGATTTGGGTTTTAATTTTTTTTGGATTTTATAAATCCTCCTCCATAAAAATTTGGAATAACCAACATGAGTGATAAAATTGATACACATGAATGAGCTTTAGACTTTGATTAAAGGAAGATAAATATCTAAAGATATGACTAATTAAACACTTATGCTTACCTATGAACCAGTATGTAATCTCAATTTTCAATTATAGGTATTCTTAGTATGTGAAAGGAGATAAAGTAACAAAGGGTGATCTAAGGTAGATCGGTAAATTAGGATTACAATGAGATGTCTTATTTGCTTATTGATCACATGGTAAAGAAAGATTACTAAGGGGATCAAGGTCTATATAACCAAGTCACAATAATAATTATCTGAGTTGTTAGGATAAGGTAGTAAACAATCATAGAAAAGAAAAAGATATTCATGAAATAAATGAACTCATAAATATAAGCATGAAATCATGGAAAGAATGAAGAGAAGCCATAAGAAAATATGAAAGAAAATGAAACCATATACAATACATAATGTATAATATAAATATCCATGTGAAATAGATAGGTGAAACCAAATTTGTTAAGAATATAGAACACAGAGCAATATTAATGAAATAAAGACAAAAATAAAATATAGAGACACAAATTTAACATGTTTCACCCAATATGGGCTACATTCACACAAAAATAGCTAGTTCTTCTTATTATTCAATCTAATAAATGAAGAAAAAATTGCAATACATCCACTATAATATCCTCTTCACTCACACATAGTATGTCATTATGATTTTAATTCCCTCATATCAAAGGAGGGTTGCATATTAGGGTAAAAATACACAAACATAATTTTGACCATTAGATTTGTGACCTAATAGTGAACGGTCTAGATTTTCTAAAAAATTACAATATTTTATAATACATTTTTAATAAAATTTTACTTTGGGGATGTTTCCCATGAACCCTTGCTAGGGGGGATCCAAGTATGATCACTACCCCTCTTAGACCCCCATGGTGACCCTAGTGGGGGGCATTGGCCCCCAACACCCCCTATTGGTAACTGGGCATTATAATAAGATTAGGCTCCACCATCCAACAATCTTCCACTTAGACTAATTGTTACAACTCCACCACTATAACTCTTCCTTGGACTTTTCTTTAAACTTTGACCCTGGCATGTTTCTCATATTCCTTCTTATCCTTAAAGACATATTAAAGCTGATCAACTCTCTAGCTTCTCTTTAGTGACTACCCTTGTTAGCATATCTATGGGATTCTAACTCATATGGATCTTTTCCAATTTCAATTGACCATCCTCCAAAACTAAATGAATGAAATGATACATGAGTTGTATACATTTGGCTCTTGAGTAGAATGCTAAGTTATTCACTAAATGAATCACACTCTAGATATCACTATATAATTTGTAATCTTCTTATTTAGGCCTCAACTCTTCCATGAACCATTGCATCCATATCATCTCCTTGTTTTCTTCTATAACTACAACATATTTTGCCTATGTAGTTGACAAAGCAACTATCTTCTACAATTTTTAAATCCAACTAACTATTGTGTCACCAATAATGAATACATAACCTATGGTGCTCCTCCTACCATCTAAATCTCTAACCATGTCTACATCAACATATCCTTTTAAGGAAACATCTGACCCTTCATATCATAACTATCTATTAGTGGTCCCTCTCAAGTACCTAATAATCCACTTGACTACATCCTAGTGATATTTTCTTAGATTATTCATAAACAAGCTGACAACTCCCACTGCATGAGCAATGTCTGGTCTAGTTCACACCATAGCATACATTAAACTTCCAACTACTAAAGTATAGGGTACTTTGGACATGTAATTTATTTCTTCCTACATTTTAGGAAACTATTCTTTGCTTAATTTAAAGTGGCCTCTCAAAAGTGTACTCACTAGTTTTGGATCTTGCATATTGAACTTGATTAACACCTTCTTAATGTATTCTTCTTGAGATAATGTCAATTTTCTATTTTTCCTATCTCTTGTTATTATCATATCAAGGATTTGTTTTACAGCACCCAAATCCTTCATTGAAAATGAATAGCTATTTTTCTTTTGAGCTCATTTATATCATGCATGTTAGACCTTGTAACAAGCATTCCATCTACATATAATAACAAGATAATATATTTTCCATTATCTAATCTCTTAAAGTAAACACAGTGGTTAGAATGACATCTACTATAACCTTATTCTAACATAAATATGCCAAATTTCAAATACCACTATCTTCGAGCTTTCTTTAGACCATACAAACTCTTATTCAACCTGCACACCATTTTCTCCTTACCTTTGACTTCATATCCCTGTGGTTGTTACATATATATTTCATCCTCCAACTCACCATGAAGGAATGCCATATTCACATCTAATTGTTCATGGTGTAAATCTTCTACTGCTACCAAACTTAAAATAGTTCTTATATAAGTCATTTTAACTACTAGAGAAAATATTTCATCAAAATATATACCTTTCTTTTGTGCAAACCTCTTTACAACAAGTTTGGCCTTGTACCTCTTTTTGCCTCCATCTTCTTCCTTCAACCTATAAACCCATTTATTTTACAATTCTCTTTTACTTGCAAGAAATTGAACCAAATCCCAAGTTTGGTTATGTACCAAGGAGTCGATCTCTTTCATTCCTTACTCCCACTTCTTTCTATTTTCTACCTACATTGATTATTCATGTCTTTCTGGCTCACCACCATAAGTCAATAATAAATAATAAAGTGAAGGAGAGTATTGTTCAAGGAGTCTACTTACTCTAGTAAATATTCTAACTACACTTCCAAGATTTTGAGGTACTTGTTTTTGTATTTGTTGCACATTTTAATTTTTTGGCACTTTTGGAATTTCATTTCCAATGATTTCATTAAGTACTTCATATTCAGTATTTGGATTTTTTTGTTTATTTAACTACAACTAATCTCTATACATGACCTCATTAAAGATCACATCTCTACTCCTAATAATTTTATGATTTTTTTATCCCATAAATGATAAACCAAATCATTAACTCCATATCCAATAAAAGTACATTTCTTGGATTTTGCTTCAAGCTTGCAATATGGACAAATGTTTCACAACCAAAAGTCTTTAAAAAAGAATAATATACCTTTTTACATATCCATGCTTCTTCTATAATGCCATCCCTCTATTTATTAATTAAAAAATAGTATCCACAACATCTACCCAAAACCTTTAAGGGTAACCCTGCATGTAATCTCATGCTCCTTGCATGTTCCATGATTGTCTTGTTCATCCTTTCTGGCACACTATTTTGTTATGGTGTCCTTGGAACCATATTCTCTCTATGAATCCCATAGGATGAACAATAATTATCAAATTAATTGTTGTAGTATTCACCTTCATTGTTTGATCTGACACACTTTAACTTATTTCCTATCTCATTCTCAACCAAAGCTTTCCATTTCTTAAAAGTATCAAAAACATAAAAAAAAATAATATGCAATAGATCTGTGTTTTTATAGTTACATCATCAATAAAGGTAACATTATAAAAAGAGACGCCAAGGGATAATACATGAGCCAATCCCTATACATCTATATGCATAAGCTCTAACTTTTCATCCTTATTTTTCTTCCCAACTCTAATAAATTTGACTCTCTTCTACTTTACATACACATAGTGCTCATAGAAATCCAAATCCACCTTCTTCAAATCTAGCAACAAATTATTTGAGTGGAGAACTTGCATCCCCTTCTCACTCATGTGCCCAAGTTTATGGCACCATAATTTTGTATTTAATTCTATAGGATCTAAATAAATATAAGAATCAACATTACCATTAGGTAAATATAATGTACCTATCTTCACTACTTTTGCTATTACTAGTGATCCTTTAGTGACCTTCCACAAATTTTATATAAATGTAACTGTGTAGCCCTCACTTCCCAACTACCCTACTAAAATTAGATTTGTTTTCAACTCAGGAAAATGCCTCACCTATTTCATAAATCATTTATTTCTATTCTATAATTTTATCTGTATCTTACCCTTTCCAAAAAAATTATAGGGTTCACATCACCCAAATAAACCTGTCCAAAATAACCTTGAACATAGTCTTGAAATTATTTATTATGGGGTGTAGCATGAAATAAAGACCCTAAATCTAACACCCAAAAATCATTAATATTATTTAAATAAAAGATTAAATCATCTTTTAACACATCACCTGATACATTTTCTTCCTAATTTTTATCTTATTGTCCATCTGCTTATTTTCCTTTTTGAAACCAGCAATCTTTCTTCAAGTATCCTTTCTTCCCACAAATCTAGCACACCAATGTTCCTTTGTATTTTACCATGATTCCTTGGGACCTTTCATTTATCCTTTTGTCTTTCCATATTATCCATATTTAAATCATTCCCTAATGTCTCACCTATTCTTTTCTATCACATTTCCTCACTAAGAATAACACCAATAACATCAACAAAATTTAAAGTGTTTGAACCAGAGATAGAATTAATCATAGCCATGACCAAGCCATTCTAACTTTATATAAATGAGCACATAATCAAAAGAGCCCTAACCTCATAATCAAAATTTACTCCTATAGAACTTAACTAATTTTTGACTATGTTAAATTCATTTAAATGATCAACAAAAGACCCAACTTCTAACATTTCTAGATAAAATAAATGATTCATAAGAAATACCTTGTTGGAGGCTAAGGGTTTTTCATATACTAAATTTAATGCCTTTATCACATCCATTTTTTTCTTTTATTTTGAAATATTGAAGGCCACCAATGTTGTCAAGCACAGTTATATTGTTCCTAGTGCATTTCTATCAAGAACCTCCCAATATTCATCCTTCATAGTCATTGGTTTCTTTGCTATTCCACCTAATAGTAAGAAAATATCCTTATGATATATATAGTCATCTATTTGCATCTTCCATAGCTATTAGTTTTGGCCATCAAACTTCTTGACCTTAAACTTTCCTTCTTCTTTTGTTGCTCCCACTTGAACTAGGAACCCTCTTTTCCTGCAAGTTTATTTACCAAATAAACTCTCAGCTCTGATACTAGTTGTTAGGAATATAGAACACAAAACAATATTAATGAATCAAAGATGGAAATAAAATGTTAAAAAATCAACATAATAGAGACATAGATTTAATGTGGTTCACCCAATATGTGTTACATCCACATAGAAATAACCAATCCTTCTTATTATTTAGTCCAATAAATGAAGGAAAAAACCTGTAATACATCCAATGCAATATCCTCTTCACTCACACATAGTATACCACCATGATTTTAATTACATCATATCAAATAAGGGTTACATATTAGGGAAAAAATGCATAAACATAATTTCTACCATTGGATCTGAAACCTAATAGTGAATGGTCCATATTTACTACAAAATTACAATATTTTATAATGCATTTTTAACAAAATTTTACTTTAAGGGTGATACCCCTGAAACCCCACTAAGGGGGCTAAAAATATAGTCACCACCCATTGGACCCCCATGGAAACCCTAGTGGGGGTGTTTCCCCCCACACCCTCCCTGTCAGTAACTAGGCATTATAATAAGATCAAGCTCCACCATCCAATAAGATTTGACACATAGTCAAATGTTATAAAATATATAAAAGTGGATCATAAGTCTAATCCAAAATCATAATGAATAACAAAGTGAAGGAACACCATGTCATGTTCATAAATACTGATAAATTCATCCACAAATGTTATCCATGACATCTAAAGTATCTATATGGAGTTAGATCTTAATGGAAACTAGAGTCTCATTTATCCTCATAAAAAGCTATGAAAGACCTATCTCCAAATCTCCTCATTATAAAAATGTAGGCATAGTTGAAGGATCATGCTCATGAGGGCTCTTATGCATAGAATAGTTAAGGAGGGGACTAGATGTCAAAATAAGAATGATATCTTTGGGATAAGAAGGTGGCACCACTAATGGAGAAGAAATAATAGATGGGGAAGGAACCATAGGTGGGGAAGGAACCATAGGTGGGGAAAAAGATACAGGTAAAGAAGGAGGAACCTTCTTATGTGAGAGACCTATGGAAGGAAGAATAGTGGGTGCATGAATCATCATAAGGTGATCATGAAGGTGCTGCTACAGAATTTAATAATGATCAGTATGATGGGTATCGCACTAGTGCTAAAGACAATATACCTCCCCATACTTAGGGATATAATTAGGTAACAACTTGGGAGGAGGTATAGCCTTGTCTTTAGGCTGAGCAATAGAGGGATGAAATGTGTCAAGATATTAAAAAAGATTTCAATAATGGATGAAATAATTATTATCTATCTCATAAAAGCAACATATATACTTGTGAGTAGACTTTGGTGGTCTACTAATGAAAGAGGTATAAGGTGAATTTAGGAAAGGCTAATATACTTGGTAGTCTCTAGTTTAATGATTGGCCCATTGGGCAGGCATGGGATCAAGCTATGGCAAAGGAAGAAGGTCATCACCAAGAGAAGGTAGGGTTGATTTAGAGACTAGGTTGGGCTCATTTTAAGGTAAACCAAGATCAAACACAATATGATTCTTAGTTGAGGGTGAGACAAGACATGTAGAAGGCTTAAGAGTAGTAGCTAACATCTTAGTGGAAGTAAGTTAGAAGGATCTTGGTATCTATAAAAATGGTAATGACTGGTCATAACATGGTCCATGAGTATCCCTCTAATAATATCTATTAAAACTAGAGGTGTATCATGTGATTGATCCATCTCTACCCTATGAAAAGAAGGAATAATACTAGAATTAGGCACTATAAAGAAGGAATATGATAAAATGAATGAAAAGACTAAAATGCATAAGTATGATATCAAATAATCTTAACATCTCTGTCTTGGATAAGTCTTCCTAGAAATGGATCATCTAAAGCATAACCCTCATCATAATCAAGTGTATGCAGGTCAATGGTACAAGTAGGTATGATCTTTTTGTCATAAGTCACATGATGAATAGAATGTTTAGGCTTGGTTAATACCATAGGTATATAATAAATAGGAGGCTGATAGGAGTAAAGATTTAAGTATGGTAGAAGCTAGGCAATGATATGAAGGAAGAGATTAGAAGTTTTGATCTTGAGGCTAATATCATCCAGATCATCATCATCAGAATCTAGGAGGTTAAGTGGTATGTTCCCGATGAGTTTGGGGTGACCATTATAACCTCAACTATTATTGATAGGATAATTGAAACATTTATATTCCCTAAATGGGATACTAAGAAATCATTTAAGGGTGTAAATTTTAAAGACACCATGTTATTATAATTATTCAAAATTCTAAGGGTTTGTGTCTCCTTGAATCTTGTAAATAGCACCATTATGGGTAAATTTGATGCATTGGCATGTATATGAGACAACAACCCTCATACAATGAGTTCAAGGTCTACCAATAAATATGTTATAAGAGAGGAGAAAGTTAAATATCACAACTTTCATGTGGATGGTAACAAGAGAGATATTAATAAGAAGCCACACACAACCTAGAGGAAGAATTTTCCTTCTATCATAACCTTGACATGTATTATGTGTGGACTTGAAAATACACGTGAAATATCCAAGATTTTTAATGAAATCAAGGGAGGTGAACCAAGTACTTGAACCCTTATCAATCAAATCATGCTTACCTTGGATATCACGAATTTGGATGCTAATAAATAAGGTAGGATAATTCATGAATAAGTAGAATCTCATCTAGAATCATGGAAGTGATAGGAAACTAAAGGGAAGATAAGTTTCAATTGTTCCATCAACATATATGTACATCTCTTCACATTGTTATATTATACTATCTTCACAACTAAACAAGCTAGCTTCGCATCCTGCTAGGGAAGGATGAGGGATGTTCATTTCAAATAATCATTGAATTAGATGATTATGATGATGGGGGGAATTTTTCATTAGTTTTAGTAAATATATTTGATATGATAGATGATAAATTTATGCAATGGAGTCTCAATCATCATAACCCATGGGGGAATTGCTAGATAGAGGTGCATAATGTTATAGGAGCTCATGGGAAGGAAGATTAGAAGTGTAGTTAGACCTGTATTGATAAGATGTAGTTGGTTTAGATTGAGGAAAAATATGTTGATTATCTTTAGATGGTGGGATAGTTAATTAAATAATTTCTTGTGATTGGGTTGAATAAATAATAATATAAGGTTGGGGAATGTTTTTTATGTGTGTAGATGTTGGGGGAATAGTAGAGATAGTGTGAGAGCTATTATTTAGCTGAAATGTTAAAGGTGGTTCTTGGAAATTTATAAGGTCCTCTTGCCCCAACTCTATGAGATGATATGGGTAAGAGTCTTGAATGATGCATAATTTTTTAGGGCATTGGTGCATGTGTGTTAGATTAGAATGAATAAAATCAACTACCCTTCACATGTTAGTCATATTTACCATATTTTATTCATTTTTGAGGTCTATAATACTTTAAACATTATTTATGGAATGAGTAGGCTTGTCATTTATATCTTTATGATTAGGAACAGGGTCTTTGTATATAGTAATATGAGCATTAGCTTGATTTTTGTTTTATGTTTCATGAGCTTTAAAGGATATGTCATATGCTTGTTGGTGTTTATAAATTAATGATTCATGATCAAAGTTTGGGCTAAGAAGGAAATTCATATCTAGATTATGTAATTGTCTATAAGTCTTATGAGAGTGGCCCCAACTTGTATGAAACCAATAAAATTTGTTTAGATCATACCATGTTTTCATTAGATGAGTGGGGTCAATATATCATGGTAAAGGCCTTGGAAGATGATTCTTAATCTTAGCTAAAGATAATTTTTGCTAGACATTAATGTTTTTTGTTTGATAAAATGTAGGATTAGGAGTGTTTTTTATAAGGGTAACATGCTCCATATTGTTATTTGGAGTGATGGCTTAGATGTTGTGAATAGTGTCATAAGTATCAGTGACACCATCATTGGTAGCATGACAATTTTTATTTTTATTAAGTATGTGAGTGCCTATGGTGGGTTGGGATGGTTTAAATTGGTGCATGATAAATTCGTATTGCTTAGCTTGGTCGAGGGATTTTTCTAAAGTTCTTAGAGAGAGAGTCCTAACTCGATATTACAACTTGGAGTAGAGAGCATTAATGAATAAATGAAAGAGGTTATAATCTACCATGTTATGATCACATTTATTAGATAATGTCTTCCATATTTTTATGAATGTTTGTGCTATTTTAGTTTTTATTTGCTTAAAATTTATGAAGTGAGCTAAGGTATTCTTAGGGAGTTCACTAGTTTGAAACTCTTGTACTAGGGAGTTAACCAAATCTTCCAAGCTAGTGATAGAATGGGTTTTTAGTTGATTGTACCAATATAAATCATCTCTAAGAGTGTTCTAGATAATAACTTGGTAGAAACAAAGGTATTAAGTTTGACACAATCTTTATAGATATTACCAAATGTTTTTAAATGTAATGTGGGATTAGTGGACCAATTGTAACTAATGGTAGGTGTGATGCTTCCTATGTCAATGTTAGTAATTTGACATACAAGAGGTTAATTTTAGAGACGTTTGATCATTTTCTTAATGAGGGGTGGTTGAGGAATGATTTTATCATGGGAATCCCTAAGGGGGGTGCGGGGATTTGGATTATTTTCTCCCCATGGAACTTGTTGGGGTTGATTTTAAAGGTGAATGAGATGGTTTGGCATCTGCATCATTTGATTTGTGTTATTTGTTTGAAAAGTGTTCATTTTATTGAGTTTTTGTAATAAAATTTTATGAGTTTGGGTAGTATTTTTACAATTGGGTGTGGCATGAGAAGCATTGATATTGGTATTAGTGGCTTGGGTTACACTATGAGTAGTATCATGCATCACACTAATGATGTGAGAAGCATTAGTAAAAAAGGAAGCACTAACAGTATGATTAGCATTTATAGAAAAAGATGAACTAGTAGCATGATTAGAATTTATATAAAAATATGCACCAGTATCATGATTATCATATGTATCAAAAGATATAATAGTAGAATGGTTAAGGAGGAGGGTCTTTGGAAAAGGCCCACAGGAGGTTGAACCTACCATGTTAGTGGAGATACTTGGCATGGAGTTTAAATAGGTTATAGAAGAATAAGTCATGTTGTGGGAAGGAGTCAAAATATAAGGAAAAGGTTGAGAAGCAAAGAAAGTGTCTCCCATAAATCTATGAGAGAAGGTAGGGAAGGGTGAAAGAGGTCCTTGTACTTGAGCACCTATCATCATATTATAGATGTTTGAAGGGTACTTTCCTCTATGGTAAGTAAATTTGTTAATGATGAAAATCATTTAAAGTGTGTACTATAATTCACATTCATATTATAATGATAATGAAGGATTAAAAACTAAGGATGATTGAGGAGTCCCATAATTGGTAGTGTGAGTGGTAATGTGAACATTGCTTTCATCTAGAGTGGAAGCCATAAGCTATTTTTGGGGAAACTTGTTAATATGGGTAAGAATCATCATGTTTTTTGGATTCAAATTTTTATTATCCTCAAACATAAAATTCATTATGAGAAAAGGGGGCTAAAGAGGTGATGAAAATAAAAAATTAGGAAATACGATACATAATCAAACTAGTCAACTATGTTTTGTAAACTAGGGAATAGAATAGAGAACAAGAGGACACATTCATACAAGTTTACTATTTAGATAGGGAACTAAATAGGAATATAAAGAGACATAGTCAAATAGGTTGACTATGTAATATACGTAGATATTTTAAATAGTTTGTAAGATACTATGTCAATGGGGATGATTTTGAAGATAGAGAAAGATTTTGAAAAATAATATTTGAGTAAATGAAATTAATCAAACCATAAATCAGATCAATATGATTGATTCAATTGGAACCCACATCAAAAACCTTGCACCAACGTTGACTAATGCAAGTTTTACAATAAAAAATATAATGATCAAAGAGAAAATAGTAACTTAAAAGTAAATGCTAACTAATTGGTCATTCCTAATTTGTATTTAATTTATAATAAAGTTTAAATTTAATGTGATTGTAAGCTTATTGTAATAAGGAACTATAAATCAATCTAAATATAGTTTCAAGAAATTTAGGCTGATAGGGATCCATATTGGTGATGGTATTGGCTTGGATTGGGTCCTACTCCCTCACTTAATAATCCTACATCAATAAGGATGTTGGGTGCTTTGCCAATATATATCATCAACCACATGTTTATACTTGGCCAAAAAACCAAGTCAAATTCCCTCTTGGTGATGAAATCTAAGTAGGTAGGTCTTGGGAAGATAAATGTTTATTACTTTTTTATGTGTAAAGTGGTTTGGAAGTGTATGCAAAAATAAAAATAGTGTGGCTAAGTCAGTAATTTGAAAAACTACCTAATTAATCTATGTTTGTTACTCTAAGCATGTAAATAACTAAAAGTAAAGATGATTTAATTACTAGCAAAAAAAGGTTAATTTTCTTGATTGTGAAGAGTATAGAGTCGATTCAGGAAGCACTGTATGTAAATAATGAATAATAGAGTCGACTAGGTCACTAATTTTTTTGTGAAAGTAAGATATAGAAGAACATAATCGAATAGGTTTACTATGTCTTCTAGATATAAAATAGGTGACATAATTGTGTCGAACTAGTCGACCCAGTTGGTTATATGACTGTAGTTTTATAGACTAGAAAATTGTGAAAAATAATACTAAAAAGTAAAAACTAAAATGATAGATAAAATAAGGATGAACCTTTTTGGGTTTGAATATGTTTAGGTTAAAAAAATTTATGTTGTGATGCTTAATTGTTGATTCAAAAATTATGCTAACAGAGTCGATTGGCTTGACTAAGTTTGTGGACTTACATGCTAAAAGAGGAGAATTATGAATAGAGTCAACTAGTTTGACTATGTATGCAAATATGAAATTGAATAAGAATATTGTATCAAACTAATCAATCCAATCACCTGTATTAGGAAAAGACATGCATAAATATAATAATCATTTTGGCATGAGTGTGTTTTAAACATGTGGACAAACCATTAGAACTATGCCAAAAGGTTTTTATAGTACTATAAAAATAAAAATATATAATATAATTATGAAATGAAATTCTAAAAGAAAACTTATAAAGGTTTTATTCACCTTGGGTTTACTAGAATGCATACAAATGTAAATATAATTGATCTATTAATCAACCTTAGCTTGGAGAAGATAAATCCTATTTACACTTATGATTGTTGATACAATAGTTATCCAGGGTCATGACCAATATGGATCCTCTAGACCTAAAAAAGGGATCTCTTACCACAATAACATCATTATAGACGGTTCCAAAGTTTCTAATCAAGAAACAATATGCAATAACCATAGCTAAGTCATATGTTTTCATATTTGTAAAGTATATGCAAAGAAAAGTAAAATATAATCTAGTGCTCACCAAATCTTGTGGCATAAAGTGGGGTTATAAACATAAAAATTAAACATTCATAGGAAAATCCTAATTAATTTATATATAGGTAAAACCCTAATGCATGGATATATATATATATATTCAAAATCCATTACTTATGCTACTTCTATCTACTAAAATAGAGGGGTAAAGTTAGAGATACTTACCTTGAAGATGAACCCATCAAGACTCAAAATCTCCCTTGGACAAAGGTGATTTACAAGAGGTTATTATGGTTTTTAAGGATCCTTAAGAAATCCCAAAGCATCCAACACCTTTTCATAAGACATGATTCTCCAAGTATAAACCCTAACCAATAACTCCTCAAGTAGAATGGTGGAAGAGCAAATTGTAAATAAGTACAAATGAATCATTAACTCTTGTCTCTCTCTAATAAATGTAAAAATGAATGTGTCTATATAGTTCAATCTAACCCTAAACCTTTCTAAAATTTTAGCCAATATGGTTAACCCAATTGACTATGTATCATTATTTGCTAAAAACAAGTTAGGTCTCAGTCTAGGTCAGCCAAAGCTAATCCAGACCCATAATGTGATAAAATAATTAGGATACAGGTTTAACCCAGGATGATAGAGTAATTTCAATTATAAAAAAGTGTTTTAGTCTTAGGTAGGTGCTAATGAAGGTGGAGGAGTATTCTAGAGAGGAAGCAAGGCTTAGGAAAATACATAGGAGAAGGTTGTGTAGATAGAAGTGGTAGTATGGGGGACAACAATCTTATGAAGCACTAATTGTCTTCCTACCCCTTTCCCGATGCACCCTTTAAGACATGCACTTAGAGACATTGAGACTCAACAAGTTCTTGCAAGAGAGAAAGCATGAGTAATTGATAAATTTTGAAAATATAATGTGTATACATATAGTGTTGAATTTACCATCCTTGAACCTTATCTTCAATGCCCATCAGAACATACCAATACCACATCTGATGCTAATAACCAACTAGATCCCCTTAATACATGATATACCTAAACAACACTTAGAATTTTATGTCATAGTATATGGTAAAGTAATACCTCAAGATCATGATAAATTATTGGCCTCTGTTGTAAACAATGTATATAGTATACCCTAAAAATATACCAAAAATGAATTAGACACTATCTAGTGCATGGTATATAAGCTCAATAATTAATCCTTATGCCTTCATAGATAGGTAGGGAATGTAAGTGGTGAAAATATGACAATAATTTTACCTACCAGAGATACAACTTTCCATTTAACCACTATAATAACCAACCGAAGCCTTCACCTAGTAAACTACTCAAACTCAATATATATGAGATGGCCTTACCAAAATGGTATCAAGAGCATAACAATAATTATCATGAACAACTAGATTTCATTTCATTCTAAAATTACTTTAATATTCTCTAGAAAGATATGGAAGGATACAAGGTATTTTCTAACCACTTAAATTCAACTCATCTGATACCCCTAGTACATCAAGACATCTAAGCACTACCATGGTGATGGAAACCCTTGAGTTCCATATTCATGAGGAAGGTGAAAATAAAGAGGATACTAATGAGGTGCATACTTTCCAGTAGTACCAATGAAATAAATACTCTCTTAGGAGTCATACACAGCAACAACCCCTTACTACATCTACTCCTTCGAATAATAGTGTAACCCCTCCTAACTCTAGAGATAGAAATGATCCTCCACATCTAAAATCAAATGACCCCAAACCCATTATATAAATAAAACTTTTTCTCAATATAATGAGCTGAAATATAATGGAGGATATGAAGAATATCAAAGAAAACATAATGTTTCATGAGATAACCTAGATCACTGAGCAACAAGACCTTTTCATAATGTCTTTAATAGGCAAACCAACCTAATATAAGAAAAATAATATGCGCACCAATGTGCTAATACAAAAGAACAAATTTGAGGCCCCTCCTTTCCTCCTCATGGTTTATTTATTTGATAAGAATTTTCATAACTACTTCATCAATTCATAAGCCTCAGTAAACATCATTCCTACTTGAATTTACAAAAAATTGGGACTAACCCCTAACAAATATAATAAAATAGTATTATAACTAGATAAGTCTAAAGTGAAGGTTGTAGGTGAAATCTTAAATATGCATATGTAATTAGATCTAAGCCCAAAGTCTAGAAGTTCATGGATATTCATGTGGTAGAGATCCCTACAACATATGAAATACTACTCAGTAAGGGCTAGTCTAAAACCTTAAATAGGTATATGGCCACATACTTGTATAAACATAATATTTTTAAAATTTATCATTTATTCATGTTTTCTCTCTTTCAAAAACATGTTGAGTCTAAATATCTTTAAGTGCATGCCTTAAAGTGTACACCAGGAAAAGGGTTGGTAGACCTTTAGTGCTTCACATGATTGTTGGCCCCTATACCATTACCTAAAACCATTACAAGCTAATTTTATCTAACTCCCTAGGTAATTAAAACCCATTTATACACCCTCTAATTAATTCATCATCTTAAAAATCTTTGTTATCACCCTGGAGTGTACCCTGCTTGAAGATGTGCAGATCACACCCTCACTCTAGTTGATACAATGGGAACTTCTAAGAGTGTGGGTGACTCTTTGATGAGAAGAACCTCCATATAAGGTTGGTTCCCTTAAAATATTTCTATTAAATCTAATTTTTTTGTGTTTATGGGTGAAAAGGGGAAGGGGAAACTTAAAATAAATCCTATTTAAAAGGGGTGATAAACCTGGATTGTCTAAATCCTCTGAAGTTACTAAAATCAATGCACACATATAATCAATAGAATTTATATTTTTGTCCTTAAGAAAAAAAATTTCAGACAAAGGGTTGAAAACCTCTTCAAATGACTTGCATAAGGTGAGATAAAGAGAGATAGGTGAGGAAGGGACCTACCAAAAGGAGATAAATCACACTTGTATGTTGATGCATAATCAAATACACACTATTATTCTATAAAAACTTAGATATAAAACAAAAACTTCCTTTATTGATTAATGGTATAGCTTAAAACCTCTCTCTTAGCTTCAGGAATAATGAATTAATGGCTTGATTAAGCCAATATATATGTTTCAAAACTTAATTACAACCAATGTGGAGTTCCCAGGAGATAAGGATTAGTCTTGGTTGATTAAATCAAGATCTAAATCCCTTTACAATATTTAAAATATTCAATAAAATATTTTTCCTTTTAAAAAAATTGCATGCTTCTCAAATTTGGTGTAGGAATATGGTAGGCCCATATGAAAATTCATTAGCATTAAATTCCCAAAAATCACCAAACATGCATGAACTTCAAGGTTGGCATAGAAGGGATGAGGTGGGTCCAAGTTTGACAAGTCAAAATTTTACATGGAAACCTATGATAAATCTTCAAAGGAAGTAACTCCACTTAAATTGTTTGAAATCTAATTTGGATAGAGAGAAAGTCCTCCTTTGCATGGAAACCAAGAATGGATGTGGCACTAAGCTTATCTAGTCAACTCCAACTAAATTCATTTTGCATGAAGAAGGACCTTGAAGGCTGAAATTTGCATGAATATTTATGATAAAAGTAGATATATGGCATATAAAATTATATTTAACTCTTTGAATAGTCATCCAATGTCAAACTCCACTTAGCCTTTTGAACAATTAGGCCAATTAGACTAGTTAAGCCAAAAAGGACTATTTTGTGCACTTATACAACATGAAACCTAGTAAATAAGCCATGAAACCTACAAAAAATACAAATTACACCTGAAAACAATTATTCATCACCAAAATTTTGATTTTGATGAGAAAAACTTTGCCAATTAGTCAACAGACTTGACTAGGCCAGTTTTATTCAAAATTCCAGCAGACTAGCCATTTTGCTTAATCTAGTAAGGACACTTTGAGATTATTTTTGACCAACTAAAGATTTTAATATGAATAAAAATTCCTAATATTTTATATCCATTTATTATATTCCGTTAAATTATCTTTTATTTCATTGTATACACTTTTTTCTACAAAAAACATGATTTCTACCCTCATCTGTAAAGCTCTAAGCATTAAATTTATGTTTATATAATCCTCTAAAATTTTAATTAACATTTGAAAATGTTTCATTATAATCCATGATAATTTACTATAATAAAATATATTTTTCTCAAAACTAGTTTTTAAGGTGCTTAGGAAGGTTTAGAAGCTAGAACTTCAAATTGATGATTCATGAGGTACAGACCTCTAAATCTCAAACCAATTCCATTTATGCATATAATTTTGACCCATATAACATCCCTAAAAATATTTATCTCCTATTCAAAATATATGAAAATTTACCATGTGAATAAAAATTGCCTATGGGGAATTGACTGCATTCTAGGCTACCTACACTCTTAGTGATTATTCATAAAGCTCATCTCCTCAAATGATCTCAATTTTTAATAAATTATAAGTTTATAGGGATCCTCAGAACATAATAATATTTTTTGGACAAAATCCACATATGGTGAACACAATTATAATTTTCCCAAAATTCTACCTAGGTGAAGAGAAAATGAAGAAAACAACTAGCTTTCTAGATGCTAGATAGCAAAACTTGCCCTAAATTTAACTATATGTTTCATGATCATGGATAATATAATTAATAAATTTATTAAACTATTATTAATCCCTCTAATTTTAGTTTCTTCACCCCAAATTTGAGAGTTGTACCCTCTTCCAATAAGTTGTACCATCAAAAAACCTACAGGCATGTCACTCTGTGTCAATAAGCAAGAAATCAAAAGAAAGTTGGTTATGAGCCTATATGGCCATAAAAATCCTTGAAACACCTATTAAATCTTGGATATCCCTTGGAAATGACTTCTTCTACCCTGGATTGTAGGGAACCACATGGATTCCATACTTCTCTTGCAAAATAAGTGAAAAAAGTTATATTTTGGCCTTTTAAAGATAATTCTTCACTTTCCACCACTTGAAATAGAACATTGAAGAACAATTTCATGGATATCATGTAAATTTTCATATTTTTAACGTTTTAATTAGCAAATTTGGCATGTGGGAGTTATTTTAGGGCCCTTTTTGGCTATTATGACATATCAAATGACTTTATCATGACTTGAAACTTAGGACTTAGGATATTTTCATGTTTTTGAAAATATTAAAAGTTATTTTGACATGATTTAAAGTCTCTTTAAACATTTTTTTGATGCTTTTACCCTATTTTTGGCATTTTTTTACCAAAATTTGCATAATTAGACCATAATTGACCAGTTTGAATAGCTACATTGGGAAATTGACAATTTTTGGGAAAATTTTAGATAATAAGGGTAGTAATTTGGCCTTAATAGGCCAAATTAATAACAATTTTAGAGAATTTTTAGGGTTAACCAGCTTGTTGGTCAAAATAACTTAGAACTCTGGCAAGAATAGACTAAGACAAACACTAAAATTGGGAAAGTTATAGACCAATACTCAATAAGAGAAATTGACTCAACAAAAATAGACATGTGCATATATGCACTTAGATAAAATGAAAACAACAACACTAAAATGAAAAATAAATTCTAAATCATGTGTAAAAAATCACTAGAGGAATGAAACTATGACTATATACAAAGGAGTGACTCTCTTAATAGCAGTATTTAAGAAACATCATATTCACAAGAATGGGATGTTATTCTCCACTCAATATAGATAATTGAAAATCATTTTTATTCTTACAATCAATGATAATATAAGGTCCACTCCAAAGGCTATCAAATTTGGAGTGCTTACCTAGATTTGCATGCTCTTCATTCTATTTGAGAACTATGTCTCCTTGCTAAACTATTTTTGATGAAGCTCTCTTGTCAAATGTCTTCTTGACTTTCTACTTATTTGACCACATGGTATGCATAGCATAATCTCTCATATCCTCTAATTATCTTAGTTCATTCATTCTCACCTCCATTACATCACTTTCTAGAAGCTCTATTTGATGTGCAAACTCCAAAGTTGGAAGCTCTAATGAGATAAGCAACCTTAATTCTCTTCCATAAACTAAGATATATCGTGAATGACCAATAGCATTCTTAGGGGTGATCCTACTAGTCCATAAAGTAGTCTTCAACTTAGTATGCCAAGATCTCTGATTATCTTCCACTTTTATTTTGATTATTTAAATCAGGTTCTTATTAGTGGACTCAGTTAGTCCATTACCCTGTGGATAGTAATTGGATGAATCTGTCAAGTAAATACCATCTTAAAGAGACCATTCACATGCCTTTGTACTATTTAATTCCAAATAATTATATGATATGATAGTAGAAGGTGCTCCAAAATGAGTGACTAGGCTCTCATAGAATTCAAGCATGGAATTCTCATTTGCCTCTTTCAAAGGTGCTACTTCCACCCACCTAGTGAAATAATCTATAGCTATCAAAACCCACTTATGACTAGCACTAGATGGAGGATTAATCATGCCAATGAAGTCTGAACCCCATTGCATGAAAGGTTGCTCAACCTGAACTGACTTTAGTGGCATAGTAGTTAGTCTTTATTTCCCTAAAAACACACACTTTGTACATTTCCTAACCCATGCATGTGCATATCTAAATAATTTAGGCCAAAAATTACCATCTCTAATTATTTTTACAGCTGCAGTCTTGGCTGAAAAATGACCTCTAGAAGGACTATCATGAAATTTCTCAAAAAAATTGTCAAATTGACTAGTTTCAACATACCTTAAAAGCATACCTCCAATATCTTTTTTGAAAAACATTCCATTAATTAAAATATATGGTACTAATTTTAGCTTAAAGTGTTTTCTTTATGATGCATTTAAACCCTTTGGACAATCTCTAGTTTGAATAAATCTAGCAATGTTATGTGTCTAGCTTGTAGGAGTGTATGTTCAGCTTCATGCTAAGTGTCCTGAAATGTCAAAATTGCTTCGTTTCTTCTTTTACATATTATACAAAATGTTAACATAATATTTTTCCTCAAACCAAATTTTTAACCTTGACTTCAATGTCATATTCCATGCATCTAGTAACCCATCTAGCTCTCTTTTTGCTCAAGTCTCTGTTGAGAATGAATTCCTTCACACTTGGATGAACAACCATTAGTATAATATTGTTATTTGAAACCAAATGTCTAAAAAAATTTATACCTCTTATAATAGTAAGAAAATGATTTTATAAAAAATAATATCTCTCTTAATATCCCTCTAAATCTTGACTAAAGAAAGAAAAGGGTTATTCCAAACCTTCATCATTTTGTTGCATAAGCATGGCTGAAATAGCACTGGAAGTAGAGAAAGCATACAAGAATAAATACTTACTAAAATCTAGATTGAGCAAATTAGGAGCCTAGCTAATTACTTCTTTGATATCTTCAAAACTTATTTTACCTTCTTTACTCTAAGTGAACTCTTGGTGTTTCTTAAGCATTTGAGTAAGTGGCCTTAAAGTTTTGCAAAACTAGGAATGAATCTTCTGATAAAGTTGATCTTACCCAAGAAGCTTTGAAATCCTTTCTTGTGCTTAGGTAATGATAGAGCAAGGATTACCTTTATTCTTTCTAGATTAATGAAAAGACTAGCTTTGAACACCACATGTCCAAGAAGTCTCCCCTCATGCACTAAAAAATGCATTTTTTTGGATTCAATGAAACTCCAAATTCTCTACATCTATCAAAAATAATCTTCAAATGTGTTAAATGATCATTATAATCCTTTTAAAATACTATAATATCATCAAGATACACTAAAACTATTTCATTCAATAAACCATGAAAAACAACATCCATTGCCCTTTGAAAGGTAGCACCAGTATTGAAGAGTCCAAAAGGCATCTTCTTATAAGCAAAAGTACCCCATTTGGTAGTGAAAGTGGTTTTATACTGATCTTTCTCTTTAACTAGTATTTAGTTGTATCCTAAATACCCATCTAATAAAAAAAACCTATGTGAACCTAAAACTCTTTACATGATTTTATCCATGGAAGGAACTGAATAGTGATCTTTTAATGATACTCTATTCAAATCTCTAAAATATACACATAATCTTATCTCTCCATTCTTATTATTTACTGGAACAAGATTTTCTATCCATGTTTAATGCTTAATAAGAAAAATAATTCCTGATTCAATTAGCTTTTTAAGCTCTTTCCTCATGAGAATCTCAACCTTGGGGTTGATAGGCCTTTGCTTTTGTCTTATCAGTTTTGCATCTTGTTCTAGTTCAATAGTATTTTGTGCCAATATGGGGTCAAAACCTTTCAAATCATGGTATTCCCAAGCAAAAACATCTATTAAACTTTAACATAATGAAATTAAAGCTACTCTATTAGAATCAGTATTCACTTTACCTAACTTGAGTTGCTTACCTTCAGCTATGCTAAATTACTTAGTGTTCTTTTTTGGAATAAATACTCACTTAGTATTTCCTTAGATAATCATCATCATTGAATATGCTTTATAAATTCACCAAATTGTTAGGCATCTTTTTTTTATTTCAATTGCACAATCTGATTTATATATTGATCCTATAATTTATCATGATTTCTTTAGCAAAACTTTACCTCATTCTGTAGAAAATATGTTATTTATTTATCAAAATAAAAAACTTTAAAAATTAAATCAGTATTTGGGACCAAAGGCTTTCATACCACCTTGATTTGGGTCCAATTTTTATTGTCTTTAATCTAATTTAGAATGTCATATTGTGTTCCTATGGTAGAAAGTCTATCAGCATTTTGATTTACTCCTCTAGGAATGGAGCGAATGTCAAATGCAAGAAAGTCTTCCATGAGATATCAAACTCTATATTTTTAGGCCTTAAAAATAGGATTCTTTACTTCACTAAAATCTTTAACTTTATATACTATCAATTCACTATCAACTTTTACCTGCAAGAGCTTAATATCCCTCTTTCTAGCCCACTAAAGACCATAAATAAGAGCTTCATACTCTATAGTATTAGAAGTACAACTAGAATAAAATATAAAAAAAGAATAATACCTTTGATTTTGTGGTGAAACCAACATTACACAAGCCCCACTTCTATTCTTTTTTCTAGATTCATCAAAGAATAGATTCCAAACTCCTTGATCCTACATTGAGCTAGTAAGACTAGGTAATAAGTCACCTTCTTCATGTATATAATAGACTCCAAAACTAGCATCTTCAATAATTTTTTAGGGGTCATGTCCATAATTATAAACATATCACTCATCTAGGAGAATATCTATAATGCCTTCAAGAGGCTTAGAAGGCTCTTGATTAATGGTGTTATCATCTTCTTCTAAAATATTGTAATTCACATTTGACATATATGGCTCAAGATGAAATTTGAAAATAAGCTCTGATCTAATAGTTAATTTTGCTCCATACCTAGTTATAAAAACCATATATTACCAATCTAAAGAAAGGTAACCTCCTATTTTGGTAGTGAAATATTTGGATAGGCATAGTGCAAAATATGGAGGTAGATCAACAACAACATCTTGTAAAATAGTGAAATTTGGACAAGCAACTAATATGATCTTTAGATCTTTCAACACACCTATAGTCTTGGTAGGAGACCCATCTAATTACAATACACCTTTATCATTGGATTCATATTATAATCCTAATTTATCATCTATTTATTTGGGCATGATAGAAGTACTAGCCCTACTATCAGTCATACATTTATGAACTAGACAATCTTTAGTGATAACAGAAAGGTGAAATGGAGAAGGTTTAATCACCTTAAGAGGTTGAGACTCAAAAATTGGATTTGAATTAGTTAGGATAGCAATTACTCTTTTTTTTAGGTGGCTTCTCAAAGATAGTGATCTTTTAAAGTTTCTCTTGCAAGTACTCATTTTTTCCTAGAATTAGTAGAGTATCCCACATTGAAATTGAGATTGTAGTCTTCTTCATATGATCCATAATTTTGAGTGGAGAAGTGGTTGCCTTTGACTATAATTTAGGAGCATAAGGAGCTCCCAAATATTGTGTGAATTTAGGAATGTAAGGTCCTTTCACATTCTTATCTTTTGGATCTTGAGCTTGTTGATTTGAATCCTTCTAAGGTAGCTCATGTGTTATTATCTTTTGTTGTGATTGAGAAGAAGGGGCTGCCTCTTAGGACCTGAAACTTCTCCAATTGCTCTTTTATTAGATCTAGTATGGTTTTCAACTAAATTATCAACATTAGGTAGATTTTGACTTTGATTTTCAGCTAAATGGTCAAAATAATTATCACCTTCCTAGAAATTGACAAATGTAGTTTTAAGAAGTTCCTTACCACTACCTTCTCTTTGTTGATTTAACACTTTTGCTTTAGTGAATGAAGGAATGTCTCCATGAGAAAGAGAATTTTCCTTATTCTAAGAAGGTGGCTAGTTTTAAAATGAAGGAAGAACTAAAATTTTTTATATGAAATATTGATGAGAACTCTCACTAGTTGGAGCCATTGCCATGTTGTTTGTTTGATCTCATTGATTATTCCACTATCCTTATTGAGCATAATTTCTCTAATTTGGCATAATAACTCTTGAATTTCTTGGATCATTAGGATTATATTTCCTTGATTGATAATTCTTCCCTTGACCTTATTTATTGGATTGATAGGATCGCTTATTGGGATGATAATTTTGATTAGTATTCTGATATGGCCTATATGGTGGAGCTTGTTACCTCTCCATTGCAACCAAATTATTGGTTTGAGCCTTAAGAATACTCTCTATCCTTAAAAATATCTTAGTTTGATTACCATCTTTTTGAGGGAACTTTGATGACTTTATAATTGGAGCAAGAGGATGGATCTCTAAAAAAAGAGGTAATGGAGGCCTTGGAGATAACTTGCCTACTTGTATAAGGTAATTTTTGGCCTTGATTACTATTTCAAAAGATTTAGGTAAGGTGTTACCTCCCATGTATTGGATCATTATATCCACATCTAAATTAATATATTTCAAATAATATAGAAAAGCATAGTTGGGTGTAGGCTTGATCACTGCAAGAATTTTATCCCAAGTCTTCTGGAATCTGTAGTTGAAATCCACCATGAATTCATGGTTGAATCTCTTAATTGTTATAAGTTATTCCACAAGTGAAATATGATCACTTTTATCATTAATATTTTTGCATATAAGTTCTCCAAATTCATCTTAGTTGTAAATTGATGCAGGAGTCAAACCTTTATACCACTAAAGTGTCTTTCCTTTGAAAGAAGTTGCCAACAACCTCATTGTTACATTCTTCTGTGTCACATGATGCACTAAATAAAGATTAGAAATATATACAATATGTTTTATAGGATTTGTTGTATTTTCTCCTATAAAATAAGGAAGAGCCTTCATATCTGAAACTAGAATATCATCCCATTGATTGATATTTAGAGGACTACCGCCATTGAATGCAATAAAATCCTATCTTCTAGGAACAGCCATCTGAGGAATAATATTTAAAAAAATATTTGGTTGAATAATATTGGATTGAACAAGAATATTTTATGAAATAATAGGGATAATAGAGGGTGTAAGATTTGGATTTGACTGAAAAGGTCTCTTTTTCTTTGGCTGGTAAGACAACTCAGAGAAATTTATTTATTTCCCTTTTTTAAATGATCTTGTGACACATCTTGATGGCATGAAATGTATACCAATCAAAAAAATGAAAATTTAGAAAGGAATATAATACTTAGATACACATATAATAATTCAAAAATGTCAATAAGTGTCCCACCAGGCATGCCAAAAACTATTATCACCCTGGAGTGCACCCTACTTAAAGATGTGTAGATCACACCCTCACTCTAGTTGATACAATGGGAACTTCTCAGAGTGTGGGTGACTCTTTGATGAGAATAACCTCCATAGAGGGTTGGTTTCTTTAAAATATGTCTATTAAATCTAATTTTTTGTGTTTATGGGTGAAAAGGAGAAGGGAAAACTTAAAATAAATCATAGTTAAAGGGGGTGATAACCCTAAATTGTCTAAATCCTCTAAAGTTATTGAAATAAATAAAATTAAGCAAAAATGTTTTAAATGAAGGGTTGAAAACCTCTTCAAATGACCTATAGAAGGTGAGATAGAGAAGGATAGGTGAGGAAGGGACTTGCCAAAAGGAGATAAATCTCACTTATACACTGATGCATAATCAAATACACATTATTCTTTTGTCAAAACTTAGATACAGATAAAAAAAAAAAAGAAAAAAAAAATCCTTTATTGATAAATGGTCCAACTTACAATTTCTCTCTTAGCTCCGAGAATAATTAATTAATGGCTTGATTAAGCCAATATATATGTCTCAAAACTTAATTATAGCCAATGTGGAGTTCCTAGGAGATAAGGATTAGTCTCGGTTGATTAACTCAAGATATAAATCCCTTTACAATATTTAAAATATTCAATAAAAGCTTTTTCCTTTTGAAAAAATTGCATGCTTGTCAAATTTGGTGTAGGAATATGGTGGGGCCATATGAAAATTCATTAACATTAAATTTCTAAAAATCACCAAACATGCATGAACTTAAAGGTTGGCATAGAAGGGATGAGGTGGGTCCAAGTTTGATAAATCAAACTTTTGCATGGAAAGTTATGCTAAATCTCCAAAGGAAGGAACTTCACTTAAATTGATTGAAAGCTAATTTGGAGAGAGAGAACGTCCTCCTTTGCATGGAAACCAAGAGTGGATGTGACACTAATCTTGTCTAGTCAACTCCAACTAATATAATTTTGCATGAAGAAGGACCTTGTAGGCTGAAATGTGCATGAACTCAGATTGTACTCCACTTAGCCTTTTGAACAATTAGACCAACTAGACTAGTTAAGCCAAAAAAGGGTTATTTTTTGCACTTGGACACCATGAAACCTATAAAAATATCCATGAAACCTGAAAAATAAACAAATTACACCTGAAAATAATTCTTCATCACTAAAATTGTGATTTAGATGAGAAAAACTTCACCAATTAGTCAATAGGCTTGACTAGGCCAATTTTATTCAAAATTCCAGCAAACTAGCCATTTTGCTTGAGCTAGTAAGGACACTTCTAAGATTATTTCTGACCAAATGAATATTTTAATATGATTAACAAGTCCTAATAGTTGAGATCCATTGATTATATTCTATTAAATTGCCTTGTACTTTATTTTACATGTTTTTTCCCATTAAAAACATGATTTCTACCCTCATCTATATATATCCAAGCATTAAATTTAAATTTTTTGAATCCTCTTAGAGTTTAATTGACATTTGAAAAAAAATCAGGCTGATCCAGATGATTTTATTTCAATAAAATCCATTTTTCTCAAAATTGGTTTTTAAGGTGCTTAACAAGGTTCAAAAGATGAAACTTCAAATTGATTATTCATGAGGTAAAAACCTCCAAATATTTAACAAATTCCATTGATGCATATAAATTTTACCCCTCTAACATCACTAAAAATATTGGGCTCTCATGCGAAAGATATGAAAAGTTACCATGTGAATAAAAATTGTCTGTGAGGAATTGACCACATTCTAAGCTGCCTACACTCTTAGCGATTGTTCATAAATATCATTCCCTCAATGATATTAATTATTTATTAATTTTAATTTCATATGTATCCTCAAAACATAAAAATATCTTTTGGCCAAACTCCACACATGATGAGCACAATGAGCATTTGAACAGGGGGCTTTGAAGGGTGCATAAAACTACAAAAAGTGAAAAACTTCACTAAAATGAAACTAGATTCTTACAAGATTAAATAATATTTAAAACATCATTATATTACCTATACCAATCTATAAAAACATTTTTAAATTCCTTTTTCCATTAAAAGTCAAAAATGCCTTTTTGGCCTAAGTGCCTATTTACCTGTAAAACAGTGTGAGCATGGTTAGCATGAAAATTAGAGTTTTTACAATCTATATATTCCTTATTATGATTAATAAACATCATCCAATAATATTAAATCCTTCACTTGGGCTTAGAATCTTATGAGGTACTCCACAATGAAGAATTCTCCAATGGTGATATCAAACAAATACGCTAAGGTCTGAGATAAAAAACAAATATTTGAACTATTATAATGAGGATGAAAATTTTTCTCATGGTTCCCCAACTCATGAATACCTTGTGTACAAAATTTTATGTCTTAACTCCACCTTTAGCCCCTAAAATCTTCAATTTTCTCCAAATTTTGACTTTCGTGCATGGATTGTCTGCATTTTTGACTAAATTTTCCTATTTTAGAAGTTTTTTCATGGTTTTTGGATGATATAAATGTAATAAACATCTTTACTTAGCTCAATATACCCTTTAAGATTTTATAAAATTACTCTACCCCTATTTTCAAGCATTCTTAAGACCTCCAAACAAAGCATTTAGGCATTAAAATGATTGATTTTCTCTTTCAGAGATGAATATTGATCAAGTTTTACCTTGTATAGTGTTCACCACATATTAAAAATTTGTTTTAATCTATTTATTTTTAAATAAAGCTTCTACATATCTCCTTTAATGCAATTTGATCCAAAATCAAGATTTATAGGCTTCCAACTCAGCATAATCCATACAAGTCTATATGGTTAGGCTATATAGATATTCATTTCATTGACCTTTTTATGAAAATTTCATCCTTGTCCTCCTCAAAATACTCATTCATTTAATATGGAACAATCTTATGAGTCATTGTCTACCATGCTTGCTAGTATTCAAAACACCTTGTATATGGCCATAAGTTTACCATTCTTAAGTATGGCTGTAAGGTACCATTTCACATTAGATACCTTCTTGATTTCCCTCATAATATTCATTCCTATTTGGTAACTAGATAGACCCTTTGAGTCTTAATATAATCCGTTCTTGCCATCAAAAGGGGTTTCTTGAGAATGGCACAAGGCTATTGGATTTGATTGGAGCTATAGGGGTTTTGTTTCCTAGCTTGAAGGTGCTTTTCCTTTTCCATTATGAATTTGTCTGAGATGAACCTTCCTTATTTTTCAAGCATATAATTATTATGAGTGTTTATCTTACACCTCTTAATATTTCTTTAATGATCCCTTACTTTCATCTATAAGTGAACCTACAGACCTATAGGTCTAGTCTTAAGGATGGTTGTAACTATATAGACTAGTAGGTCTCTTTTATTGGCCTCTTAATATATATTCCTTAATGCCTGATGCATTATTTTCCTTATCACCATGGCTTTCAAACCCTATATTGAGGTAACATTCCTAAGTGTTTTGGAAAGCTTGATTGGTGATCAAATTTTCATTATAGGTATCTTATATGAGTTGTAGGTGACTATTTGGGGATTACAGATGCACTTGTCCTTCATTTAGATCCCTTCCTTTCAATCCAAACTTTGATTTTTTTTGCACTCTTCACATTGATCTATCTTATTTTTCATGATCCAATCTTGAGAATAAACCTCTTAGGAACTCACTACAAGCCCTTAGGTTAGGGTTTTAGGATTTTAAGCCAAAATATTTGCTCAATTCATATAGAGTTGGTATGGTACTTTATGTTAAGATTAGATATCATAGGATATTGTGTATTATCATATCATCCCTTGATCATATTCATAATTAGGAACCCTATTTCACCTCCTAGATAGGAACCTCTTCAAGAAACCCTGTCTAACAACTTGTCCTTTGTATACTAATATGGACTAAGTTTTTAGCCCTAGACTTTGACAAGGTCTAAAAGAAAGTCTCAGACTCAATTGATGTTTTTCTTAAGATATCAGTAGGTCTTAAATCCAACTTCACACCACAAACCTTCTTACCTTGACCATTCTTGCATTTTGTGGCTCTTTGCTAATGAACTGTGTTTAAGGACTGTGAGTTAGTCAATTTGCCTTCATGGCTATAGGTGCATATTTGTCCCTTGACTTGCTCAAAAATTTATCATACCCTCCATATAACCTATGTGAATTCTATTGGTTGAATATTTTGTCGATCAGCATACTGATAAACAAAATAGGTCTAATCAGCCAAAGTAGGAAGATTAGTCATCTAAATGTGTAGGTTTACCACATCAGAAGGGGACTGATCTCTCCTCTCATCAAGGGGAGGTTGCCTATATATATATATATATATATATATATATATATATATATATATATATATATATATATATATATATATATATATATATATATATATATATATATTAACAAAAAATAATACTCAAGTGTAGGACAAACCATCCATCTCTCTTTCTTTAGAGATGATGCGTGCAAATCAAAGGAAAAACTCAAGGGAAATGACTATAAAACACTCCTCTTATTTCAAAAGTACTATTCAGCAAACCACAAGAATACTCATGGTAGTAAATGCAAAATGTAACCAAGGATGTAGTAACCAGCAAATTGAGATGCAGCACAAAGTCTTCACCTGAATTGCCCAAGAATAAGATATGAAGGACAATGAGGGCACAAAGTCATCCCAAGGTCCTTTACACAGAAAGGAAAAGAAAACACACTAAAAGGCAATTATGGGGGCACAAAGTCTCTCCAAAGTTGACTTCAGGACACCTTCCTGACTGCTATCACTAATTTTGCTTGTTGAATTAAAGGAATAGAAGATATATTAAGGAAAAAGACATAAGAACAGTTTCCTCAACAACAAAAATATCACAGCACAAAGTCTAAAAAATCACTTGCTTTCTTATTCCAATAACAAAATATGAACAACAATCTGAGCTCAAAGTCTCAGTAATGCCTTTCAATTTGGGCAGAGTTTCATTCTGATTGTCTGAAAAGAGATGCATTTACAATAAAAGAGAATCCCTTATATAGCCACTTCAAGGACTCAAGAATAGTAACACATCATGTTGCATTGAAAAATGTTAGGAAGATAGGCTAGAAATTAGGGGCATTTACCCATTTGCTTTTCTGAATGCAGAGAAAAAAGTCACACTATTGAAAGTTTGCATCTTTCAATGTCCACCTGGCAATCTGATCCTTTTTCATCATTCCTCCTTTTTTGGTTAAGTGAATTGGGTCCTTGATTTAATTTGATGTTATGTTCCTTCCTTGCTTCTTGCTAGTCTTAGCCTTAAATCCTGTGAATGCATTTGGGTCTATAGATTACAAGGATCAACGGCTATTTTATGAGCTTTGAAATTGATGTTCGTGCACCTGTTACTACGTTTTCAATGGCTAGTTCACTATCTTGAATTTGACGTCTTCGAGCACGTCACCCCTTGGTCCTTCTTCATCTTTTCTATTTGGCACTTTCTTGGAAAGAACCTGCCCTTTCAGACCTTAAGAAATGATCCACTTTAGGTTGGGAAGAGCCCCCTGCAAGGGTATTTTCCCTTTGGGTGGTCTTTGGATGGCCTTCGGGCTTTGGCAGTATCTCACAGACATTTCCTGCAAACAATTCCCATGGGCATTTTCCCTAGGCTTTTTTGTAGGCATTTTCCCTGAGCTTTCTCCATGAGAATTTTCTCATGGATAAAAAGTCCATGGAAATTTCTCATAGACAAAAAGTCTACAAAATTGTTCTGATCACTTGTCTTTGCCTCTTTGGAAATTTCTTCAGGCTTTCTACTCATAGCTGCTTTCCCAAATTCCTTTAGACTTTTTGTCTGAAGGAATTCCTTCACACAAAAATTCTAAAGGAATTACTTCTTGCCTTAGTCTTTTTTGCATTTCTTAAACAAAAATCTGAAAGAATTACCTTTGTAGCCTTCTTTGAAAATGACCCTTCTGAAGGGTACTTTTGTTGACCAAGTGCCCTCCGCAAGGGCACTTGTCCTTCGGGAGGCTTCTTTGAATTTTTGTGTTGAACTGCTCCTTTGAACCGAGTTGATGAACTAAGGCAATTAACCGTTTGATTGAACTAAAGCATTGAACTGCTTGGTTGAACCAAACATTAAACCAATCTATTGAACTATTGTTGATGCTTGCTGATGAACATTTTTGATTGAACCAAGGCGCTGAACCAATCTCAAAAATGATCAAGTGTTGTAAACTAATTCTTTTGATTGAACCCGCCTGTAGAAGCCTTTGAACCTACAAAAATGAACCTACCTTAGAGATCGTAGATTCCTGAGAAGCCTAAAAAAATGAGGAATTTGAATGTCTAGGACAAATTTTGGAAAGGGAAGAGACAATTTTGGTCTGTAGGACCAAAATAGTTTAAATGTTGTCCCAAAAATGAGTGATATTTTTGGGGGACAACAGCTGGCTCCAGTCGGGGAACTTTTATCAATTACAAAAAGAATTGAAGGGAGTAGAATCCAGAATCTCCAGTGTCTTCATGTGTACCATTGGGCTATAGAATCATGCTACCCAGAAATGGAAGGCATCAAAAATGAAAACAAATAAAACAAAACAAAATTAAAAACTATAAAAATATACATATGTATAGATGAAATGATCTGATACTTCAAGAAATGAAGTATTTTAGATGCTGCTTATTGAGAGATAGTGAAAATAGTGCGCCATCTTGGTAAACCAGCAAGAAGACATTTTGTCCCTAGAAATGGTGATGGGCAAATGGAGCTCTCCACCAGGAAACTAATTTTTTGCATCTTCCTATTGACTCTTTCTTCTTCTTGCCCCATGGCAGGATGTGGTCTTCAATTTGAAAGCCATAACTCCTTGCTTTCTTAGCGAAGGGTTCCTTTGCCTAATTTTGATTTGCAGTAGCATGGTCCATTACCATAATTGGTTGTTCTTCTATTTCAGTCTAGCATATGATTGGATTGTCCACATCAAACTCTTGAAAAATTATCGGCTTAGCATCTCCTTTGATATGAAGGAGTTTGATCTCTTCATCTTGATCAATCTTCAATCCGAGCAACAGAGATTTACATCCAGCTATGTTTTTGGTGTTGCTGACTTGAAAATTGCATGAAGGAAGAATATCTCCTTGAGGAGATATCAACACAGTCCCAACTCCATCATTGGTGGAAAAATTACTGCCATTGGATTTCAAGATCGAAGCATCATCACAAGCTGATCTCCTATCAGATTTCTCTTCATTAGAGATGGAAGATCCTTCCTTACTTGTACTGTGCCCTACCAATTCTCTTGAAGTCTTATTTGGATCAATTCCTGGATTGTCAGCTACAAGACTTTCATCTGTAGAAACATGAACATCCTCTGTGGTAAAGAAATAATTACCCCTACCTGAAGACTCAAATAGAATTTGTTCTGCAGGGGCTGATGTTTGGGTAACCACGTATTTTGCCTCTTTTTTAGGAAGCAATCTCTTAATTATGCCTTGTATAGAGATCCTTACCTCAAACAGGGCCATGCTTAGTTATCCTCCCACGTCCTTACATAAATTTTGTCTAAGCAAAATGCCATAGGATGTTGGGACGTCAGCCACCAAGACAATCATCTTGATTCTCTTATCTGGAAAGGCTACCAATGCAAATTGGGCATCTTTAATTTTCCCCAGTAATGGTACTTGTTCTCCATAGAGAAACATCTCCCAAATGTCTTGGTCAGTGTGAGACCTAGAGACTCAACTACTTTAGTAGGCATGACATTTTTAGATGCCCCTGAGTCTATAATATAATTACTCAGCTTGTGACCATTTATTAACAGGGAAACATAGAAAGGTTCTATTTTCCCAGGGGTAGTTGGAGGAGTAAAGACAAGATTATTTAGAATGGGCATGTTCTTTGGGGAATCATAAATTATTTTCTTAACCTCTTGTCTTGCAGGGATGGTTTGGTTCTTGACACATTAGACCAACTTATCTAATTGATCAGGATTGGACTGCAAATATTCAAATTTAGATATTTGAATTTTGGTCTTTTTGACATGATCAATTATGTCAAATGGCTGAATTAGACTAGGAACAGAGGAAAGCATTTCAACCTTTTGGGTTTTAGTAGGGATGGGGGGAGGGCTGGTTTGCAAAATTGAATTAGAAGGTGAAGGTGAAATTGATGTACTTATATTTTAGGTGATCACCAGATCCTTTGGCTGGAAAGGCAGAGTGGTTCCATGCTTAGCAATTGTAATTGCTAGTTGAGGTTGCTCTTCTATCTTCTTTTTATCATCTTGCTAGATTGATTAGTTCTTAGACCTGGTAAACACTGCATATGATCCATCAAAAGCTTCTATTTTGCTTCTGGGTTCATAATTCAGGAAACCAATGTGGGAGTCATCAGCTGATTCTTCTTGATCCTTTGTGAAGACATCAGCATCATTTTCTTGCTCAAACTCAGGTTGGAAAGAGAAAGCATGTTTTGTTTCCAAATATCCAACTATTGAGTTGGTTGGAAGAGCTTCAAGGGCAATTTTTCCTTGTGGAGGAGGAAGATGATCTGGCTACCCTTGATTCTTGGCAACATTGCCTTGATATGATTGATTTAGAAATGTCCTTCTTGGCATATCTCTATATGAAGGAGTAGAATACATTCCTTGTACCATTTGTCTTTTCAAGGCTAGCACTTCATTTTTCAGCTTTTGCATCATTGGATTGGTGGTGCCTGTAGATGAATATTCAAAAGATGATGAGGATCTATTTCTATTTGGATCTCTTCTTATCTTCCCTGCTAAGATGAGATCATCTTCTACCTCAGTGGCCAAAAGTTGAGTTGTAGCAAGATCTATTTGACCAGCACGTCTCAAAAGAAAACTGACTTCAGGTAACTGAGAATTAATGAAGAAGCATTTGAGATTCTCAGCTATAGGTCAAGAAATTATAGGAATTCTATTTCTTAGTTTGTCAAATTTGGCTATGAAGTCTCTCATAGGCTCATAAGGCTCTTTCTTCATCTTTGTAAGTTGAGTCAAAAGTGCATGTGCATCTTCTGTAGGTTTAAATCTAGCTTCAAACTTAGCTTTGAGGGTATTCCAATCAATTACTGATTGAGCCTATAGATGATAAAACCAATCTACAACTGCACCTTGTAGTGTGTCCATAAAAATCCTAATTGCTACATCTTTAAATTCTACTCCAATTACTTCACAAGCTAAGCTGAAGGCTACAATGTGTTCATTAGGATGAACTTTCCCATCACCATAGAATTTGGAGAAATTCTTCCTTGAACTATGTGGAAGCTCGTAGAGGTGGAGTAAGATTGAGAGGACCAAAAGCATTACCCCAGGGGCCTTGAACTACCATTGTAAGATTATGAAAAGGAGGAATAACAAATCTTAGAGGGGTAATTATTGGAAAAGCTTTATCAACAGTAGAAGTAGATACTTTGTCTATCAATACAGATCTAACTTTAGTAGGAGGAAAGCTCTTGGTTCGTTGGAGATGAGATGGTGAAGGAAATAGATCAAAATCACTTTTCTGTACCAACTCGAATATAGGGTCAACGATACCTTTAGCCCTTTGGCTTTGTGTATACCTTGAATCTACCAAATTTTGAAACAAAAATGGAAAAGAATTTACCCTGATTTAGTTTGAAGCTTGAGGCTTTAGACTACGCACTCTTTCCCAACAGCTCTAGTTTTTGTAGACTAGATGAAATAACAGAGGTGGAGGAAGATGGTAAGGCTATAAATGGATAATGGGTAAGACAAGTAATAGAGTCGCTAGAGTCTGTAATGGATAATGGTTATAATGATAATGGGTAAGACACAAGTGATGTTTCAATCTGAAACTTGAGGTTCTAAATTGCACAGAATTATGTATATCTCCAGTGGAGTCACCAAAAACTGTTGGTTGAATATTTTGTCGATCAATGTACTGATAAACAAAATAGGTCTGATCAACCAAAGTAGGAAGATTAGTCATCCAAATGTGTAGGTTTACCACATCAGAAGGGGACTAATCTCTCCTCTCATCAAGGGCAGGTTCCCTATAGGTATGCTATATATATATTAACAAAAAATAATACTCAAGTGTAGGACAAACCATCCATCTCTCTTTCTTTAGAGATGATGCATGCAAATGAAAGGAAAAAGTCAAGGGAAATGACAGAAAGCACTCCTCTTCTTTCAGAAGTATTATTCAGCAAACCACATGAATAATCATGGTATTAAATGCAAAATGTAACCAAGGATGTAGTAACCATCAAATTGAGATGCAGCACAAAGTCTTCACCTGAATTTCCCAAGAATAAGATATGAAGGACAATGAGGGCACAAATTCATCCCAAGGTCCTTTACACAGAAATGAAAATAAAACACACTAAAAGGCAATTATGGGGGCACAAAGTCTCTCCACAGTTGACTTCAGGACACCTTCCTGACTTCAATCACTAATTCTACTTGTTGAATTAAAGGAATAGAAGATATATTAAGGAAAAAGACATAAGAACAGTTTCCTCAACAACAAAGATATCACAGCACAAAGTCTGAAAAATCACTTGCTTTTTTATTCCAATAACAAAATATGATCAACAATCTAAGCTCAAAGTCTCAGTAATGCCTTTCAATTTGGGTAGAGTTTAATTATGTTTGTCTGAAAAGAGATGCATTTATAATAAAAGAGAGTCCCTTATATAGCCACTTCAAGAAGGACTCAAGAACAGTAACACATCATGTTGCATTGAAAACTGTTAGGAAAATAGGCTAAAAATTAGGGGTGTTTACCCATTTGCTTTTCTTAATGCAGAGAAACAAGTCATGCTATTGAAAGTTTGCATCTTTAAATGTCCACCTAGCGATCTGATCCTTCTTCATTGTTCCTCCTTTTCTAGTTAAGTGAATCGGGTCCTTGATTCAATTTGATGTTTTGTTCCTTCCTCGCTTCCTACTGGGCTTGGCCTTAAAGCCTATGAATGCATTCAAGTCTGTAGATTACAAGGATCAACGGCTATTTTATGAGCTTTGAAATTGACGTTCACGTGCCCGTCACTACATTTTCAATGGCTAGTTCACTGTCTTGAATTTGATGTCTTCGGGTGCATCACCCCTTGGTCCTTCTTTGACTTTTCTATTTAGCACTTTCCTAGAAAGAACCTACCCTTATATGCCTTAAGAAATGATCTACTTTAGGTCAAGAAGATCCCCTTGCAAGGGTATCTGCCCTTCGGGTGGTCTTTGGATGGCCTTCAGGCTTCGATAGTCTCTCGCAGACATTTCCTGTGAACAATTCCCACGGGCATTTTCTCCAGGCTTTTCTACGGGAATTTTCTTTAGGCTTTCTCTGTGGGCATTTTCCCATGGAAAAAAATTCCATAGAAATTTCCCACAGACAAAAAGTCTGCAAAAATTTCTCACAGACAAAAATTCCACGAAATTGTTTTGATCACTTGTCTTTGCCTCTTTGGAAATTTCTTTGGGCTTTTTGCCCGCAGCTGCTTTCCCAAATTCCTTCAGACTTTTTGTCTAAAGGAATTGCTTCTTGCCTTAGTCTTTTTTGAATTCCTTAAACAAAAATCTAAAATAATTACCTTTTTGGCCTTCTTCGAAAGTGACCCTTTTGAAGGGTACTTTTGTCGACCAAGTGCCCTCCACAAGGGCACTTGTCCTTAGAGAGGCTTCTTTGAATTTTTGCGTTGAACCACTCCTTTGAACTGAGCTGATGAACCAAGGTGATGAACCAACTGTTGAACCATTTGATTGAACCAAAGCATTGAACTACTTGGTTGAACCAAACGTTGAACCAATCTATTAAACTATTGTTGATGCTTGCCAATGAACATTTTGATTGAACCAAGGCACTGAACCAATCCCAAAAATGACCAAGTGTTGGAAATTGATTCTTTTGATTGAACCCGCTTGTAGAAGCCTTTGAACCTATATAAATTAACCTACCTGCAGAGTCCGTAGATTCCTGAGAAGCTTGAAAAAATGAGGAATTTGAATGTCCAGGACAAATTTCGGAAAGGGAAGAGACAATTTTGGTCTGTAGGACCAAAATAGTTTAAATGTTGTCCAAAAAATGAGTGATATTTTTGGGTGACAACAAATTCAATCCACTAACACACTTACTTATGCATTAGTGAATAAACCCTTATGAAAGGCTAAAATCTTGGCACACAAACCTAAGTTTTCCTCATAAGATGATTGTAGACATGTATAACATGGTTGTAGGTTTCATCTTTAGGTTTGTATGACTATAGACAAAAGCATGAGCCCTTTATAAATTTTTATACTATGAATTCAAACTCATAGCCTCAAATTTTCAAAAAACCCTTATGAATCATTAATACCTAGCAAGAAAATCATCAAAACCATGCTTTTGAGAATGCCAAATGTTATAGGCCTGTAGGTTAACTTTATGACTATATGTGACATTTTGAGTAGGAGCTATGCTTTTTAACTTGCTTGAGATGGTTTTGTCCTTGAAATTACATTCTCTTATCTTCAATAAATCTCATTTTGAGAAACAACCTCTAGATATCCTTGATCTTTAAATGATTGTAAGTTGGGATCATAGGCATGTTTTAGGTGCTCCTCACTATTTTTCCCCTAGACAACTCATCATGTTTATATAAAATCTTAACTAGCCCTCATAATAGAATTCATTCATTAGAACCAAAACCCTCCTCTTGATCTTATACCTTATATTGAACACTTGATTGTGTTTTTAGATCTTAATGGCCCCTAAATGAACTGAGAATAGGGTCCTTGAGTGCTTAGAGAGAGAAAAACAAGCATGATATGTCACTTAAGTCTCCATTCCACATGGATTCTTCATAAACATCAATAATCTTATGGAAAAGTTAAAAAAAACCCTCTATACACACTCAAAGCACCAATCCACCTTCTTGATTGTATTAAAACTCCCAAAGTTGGATATAGGTTATTAATATTTTCCAATAGGCCTATTTGTAACTTGAAATGCCTTGTTTGTCTGATATTACTCATAAGATTTATTAGTTCAAAACTATGATGAACATGATGCTTACTCTAGCCTATATCCTTCTTGAGCCTTGAATGTCATAACTATATCAGTCTATTATAGGTGTAAATCCCAAAAAGATGTCTATAGGGTTTTATTGAGCTGTAGATTTCACTTTGTACATATTAACCCCATATGTACTTTGCATATTATCCTTCTGAAGAGACCGCTCACTCATTATATAGTCAACAAAGCATTAACTAACATAGTCCTTAAGCTCTGAAGAACTAATATCAAGACTTGACTGTGCTCTAGGCCTAAGAATATGCATGTAGGATGTGCCTAGGGTATTATAGGTTACTTAGGGCCTTATTAAAATGAAAACCCTTCCCTTTCTAGTATTGAAAAATCCCAATCACTTAACAGGGTAAGTATTGTCATATGTCAACCTTTTATTGACAATGTTTTGCATCCAAAACCTACTTGAGGTCTCTTTGAAGTTCAAACCACCACCAACTATAGGTTACATTGTACTTGGTTTCTTGCCTTCCACTTATATAAGTGATTGTATCAATCATGAAAAAAAACCTTAAAACCCTGATTATTCCATTAATCATTTCAAAAACAAAAATCAACTTTAGAAAGATGACTATTTTTTCCCTAATCCAGCTTTAGATGTCTGAGATGTCATATTATATGGATGATGGTTGATTGTACCCTTAGGAAAGATCCCATAACTGGTAGGATGATGTTTATTCCTTGGTTGCAATGAATAAAAATAATTGGCAAGATCATCATCATGAAAACCTTCATTTCAATCTTTGGCTAGTCCTTATACCTTCATAATCAATAATTGACCATGAATTGTTTTTGTGTCCATTATGACTATATTTGTGTCCCTAAATGATCAATAAACACTCTTTATCATGCTCATTTTGATCTTGATTAACCTATGGCTCTTTGATGATGAGACCTAAAATGAAAGTGGGGGGGAGGATGTTAGGGATAAAAGATGGTGGAAGGATGAGGGAAATTCATGAAATGAGGGTGAAAATGGAAAAAGGACATAGTGGTAAGGCTTTGTATGACAGTGAGATGGGGGGAGTGAAGTGGAGATGGGAAAGGAGGAAGAAAGAGCATGAAAAGAAAAAAAGAAGGAATGTATGCAAAGATAAACACCTAACCATCATTCTACCTAAATTTGGAGGCAATTGGAGGAGAGGAAGAGAGAAAAATTCAAACCTATTATTTTGCAAAAACCTTAAAATTTGCAAAGAAACCTTAAAATATACTAAATTAGGCCTCCATAGGCACTTGAGAGCATGAATATGGGATTTCTTGGCTATGAAACTTTGAAATCCTGATTTGAAGTCATGATAAACATGATATATACCCTAAAAAAAAACTTTATTGAAAACTTGAAGTTGCACTCTCTCATCTTGACCGTATAATTCACCTTGGAAGCTCATATTGCTCTTTCTTTGACTAGCTAAGTTTGAGGCCTCTATTTGACCTTTAATTATAATAAGAACACATTAAAATGAGATGAAATGGTAGGTAAATTCTTTAATATTATTAAACAATTTGAATTTTCCCAAAATTTTGACCAGGTGAAGATAAAATGAATAAAAATAACTACCTTTTTGGATGCTAGGCAGCAAAATTTACCCTAACTTTAACTAGATTATTCATGAGCATGGAGAATATAATTGAGAAACCAATTAATCTATTAGGAATCCCTTGGATTCTAGTTTCTTCACCCCAAATTTGAGAGTGGTACCCTCCTCAAACAAGCTATACCATTAAAAAACCTATAGGCGTGTCACTATGTGTCAATGAGCAAGAAATCAAAAGATGTGGAACCATATGGATTTCATACTTATCTTGTAAAATAGATGAAAAAATCTATATTTTGGCCTTTTAAAGCTAATTCTTCACTTCCCACCACTTGAAATAGACATTGGAGAAGAATTTCATGGATATCATGCAAATTTTAATATTTTTGACCTTTTAATAGGCAAATTTGGCACATGGGAGCTATTTTGGGGCCCTTTTTGGCTATTATGACATATAAAATGACTTTATCATGACTTGAAACTTAGGACTTAAGATATTTTCATGTTTTTGAACATATTAAAAGCTATTTTAACATGATTTAAAGTCTCTTGAAACATTTTTTTCATTATTTTACCCTATTTTTGGTGTTTTTTTACCAAAATTTGCATAATTAGACCATAATTGACTAGTTTGACCAGATACATTAGAAAATTGACCATTTTTGGGTAGCTTTTGGATAATAAGGGTAGTAATTTGGCCTTAATATTCCAAATTATTAACAGTCCCATACATAAGAAAACACCATTTTTTATTTTCCCTACTATGTTACCCTGATCAACCTTGTTGGAAATCTAGTGCATGTTACAGAACTCCATCGGCCCAAACCAACCTAGTTCATAGCCTAATGGATCTATTTATCATCGAACAAAGTCAATATAGCTGACCTTATTGGTGAAATACCCAAGAAGGTTTAGAGTCAATTCATAGATATAAATACCCTCTTAAATTGACTTCTAATCAAAGGATCATTTAATTGCATAGAATTACAAGTCATAAATCTACTCATAATAATTTGAAGGTTTCGTTGCTTAGGTTTCTACCTTGGAGTAGTAGCATTTTTCTTGTGGAGATATTTGATACATAGGATAAGTCTTGTAACCTAGTCCTAATTTATCCTTATGATGATTACTAACTACAACAACCTCTTGCAAAACACCATTGGCCAAGTGAGAGATTGAGGCATGATGGGTTCACTTCAAAAAGTTAAGTATCTTCCTAGCCCTTCACTTTGATAAGTATATATTATATAACTAATGGATTGAATTGTATCTCTCCTTGCTTATATTACTTCTGTATTGTCTTAAATAAAGTTATCTTTACTTGTTTATTATCTTCCCCCTTTGTCTCCCAAGCTTGGTAAGCACTAAATTAGCTTGAATGTTCATTTACTATATTGTCTTGCATGTTCATTTAGTAGATTAGCTTGTTTAATTTAATTACATTTTAAGACCTAGTTAGGGTTATTTTATGATGATATTTAACTAGAGGCATTAGAAACCTCTCATTTTTCATTGTGTAGTAAGAGATCCCTTAGGTTTAATAGATCCATAATTGGTCATGGCCCCAATATAACAAAGTATTGATAAGTAGATTATTAGTTGATTGCTTTCTTTAAGACTAGTTATTAATAAGTAGGATAAGTTGTAGATATATCTTATTTTACTTGTATAAATTCTAGTGAACCTGACATGAATCTAACCCTTATAATTTTTAAATTTTCATTTACATTCAACTGGATTGAGCCTATCAATCTAGTTTCATACTCCATGCACAAGTTTTTCCACTGTGTCAAACCTTTCAACCTAGTTTATATCTTTGTGTATAGGTTTTTCAACTTCATCGAGCTTGTTGACTTAGTTCTACTTTCTATGCATAGGTTATTCAACTTTATTAAGTTTGTCAACCTAGTGCAGCTTTTTGTGTGCAGGTTTTTCAATTTTATCAATTTTGTCAACCTAATTCATCTCTATGTGTGAAATATTTTCAACTTCATCAAGTTTTTTGAGCTAATTCAACTCTCTGTGTGTAGGATCAAACACTCACCTAGATGACCTAGTTAAAATAGTGATTCAACATCTTTAGGAAAAGCTACTACATTGACCTAGTCAATTTTGTCTTATTTTCTAGGGTCACTCTGAACAACATAGTATTTTCAATTATCAAGCAAATTTATTTTCCTAGCTTTTAGTTAAAATTCCTTTTAGTACTATTATTAGCAATTTTTTAGTTCTATAAATATATACCTACATAATTAACTAGATCGAATGGCTTGATCTATTTATGTGTCTATTTTATACCAAGATAACTAATTCAACATGCTCAACTTTATTTATTCTAGCCTTTTTTATAACAAATTGAATCAATCAACTTGACTTAGTTATGTCTTGTTTATCTAACTTGATCAACCTGCTTGATTTTGTTTTGTTTGTTTCACTTTCTATCTCAAGCAAGGGAAATTAACTTGCATTGGATAGTAATCAAAATCACCTTACTTTTTAGTTGGTTATATGTTTATTTATTTTCCAAACAATGTAACTTAGCTTTTGAAATATTGATTTTCACTTTTTCTTTATTTGTCTTTCTGTAGAAACTATGTAATAGTAGTTTTAAAACTATTTAGCTACTATTGTAAAGTGATACACAATAATTTGTTTACGATCCTTGTCTATCATTTATATATATCATGGCATGAGGGGATTACCCCAATACTCATAACCATAATACAAAGCTAAACACGGTCTTTAATTTTCAAGTACCTCACAATATTTAAAAAAATGCCTAGGATTTTCCTTTGAATTGAACCTTAGGAAACTAGCCATCCATTTGATTGTGTGGTGCATCTATTATCAATTAGCATTGATAAGTTACTTCTAACTTGCCTTTGAAACTAGGTTTAGTGGGGTATGGGAAACCATCCTCCATTATTATTGCTCTAAAATATTGGGTTGACACTATCCAATGGACAAGCAAGTATCTTTGGAAGCCTAAATTAACAATCACAACCTTTAATATAACTTACTTATCTTATTTTCAAATAATTAATTAGATTATAAATTACATTCTTTTTACTTGTTGTTTGCTACTCTATGTTGTATTATAGAGTGCATTAGATAGTGTTGATACAAGTTATGTGATGTGTGCTTCAACTAGATCAACTAGTTCAACTTAGTTGCATGTGTAATTAGCTTTTATTTTTTATATTTAGAACTAAAATCATCCAAATTTAGATCATTTTTTAAAAAAAAAAAAATCTAACTCCATCGACCAGCTTGACCTAGTCTGATTCTAAATCTTTTTGTTATCCTGCTTTCCTAGCTAGATTGATTATCTCAATTTAGTATATGTTGGTTGACATATTTTGTCTTTATTCTTGTCTTATTATTGTATAGAAAAAAACTAAATCAACCAACCCAATTTTATACCCTTTAAATGACTTAGTTCATTATTATATTATCTAATCTTTTCATGTTTAGAATAAAATTACATTGACTTACTTGATTTTGTACCTACTAATCGACATAGTTCATTTTCTAACTTGAATCTTATTTGGTCGATCTATTCAAATTAGTGGTTTATTTATTTTTATACCTTAAAACTTATTCCTAAGCAAAAATTACACATTATTATATTTCTTCCCACTTGTTTAGCATCAATAAATCACCTATAAGAATATTTTTTGATAGCCTTAACCCATTTAGATGATCCACCTCTCTTTATTAAAATTGGGATCAATAATACCCCCATTTGAAAAGTTATATTATATTAAGGATTAGGAAGTAATGTCACCTCTTTTTGGTTAATTCAAAAAATTGGATACACCAAATAAAATATCAAACAAACACACCTCACATTTAGAGTTTTTGATAAAACCAATAAAAAACCATGTGGTTGCATTTGGCTCCCACTTACCATCAAACCCAAGCCAATCTACACCAATCTAATGGTTCTTGATCTCCCCTTATCTTACAGCATGCTCCTCAGTTGCCCATGGACACATTGTATGCATTTCATTGCTTCTTCAAGTAGTCAATGTATCAAATTCATATATAATGACAAATGCTACAAACATGAAGTTATTCCTAATCCATGGAGTATTCAACTACCAAATATTAAATCTCAATATTGTATTATGACTATTTCTCATATTAATAATCCACCTCTCCCTAAATTTGTAAACATGAACTCTAATTTACATGTCACTCTTGCAGATTCAAATGATCATGAACTAAATGAATTGCAAAATACTTACAATACCACTCAATTGTTTCCTTATATAATGGAATGGCTCCTTCCTTATTTACGCCCACATGATTATATCATTACCTTAATTGATTACAATACTAATACTCCCTTTCCATGCAATGCATATGAAGCCTCTTACACATGAGATGATTTCACTTGCATCAAATATGGAGTAGCAAAAAAAATTTAAGATCCTTTAAATATGTCTCCTCATAAATTTTTTAGGATCCTTTCAATATAACTCCTTATAACATAGATGTTTCCAACAATGGCTCTCCTATAAAAACTAATGCATTCACTTTTTATCACACCTATGATGATAATTTTATCATGACCCAAGCCTAATCACAAGATTTAGATGTACAACATTATCAAAATACATTAACAAAAATTTATGCCTTCAACTGTGATGTTCATTTCATTCATATTTCATCTGATACTAAATCAGACCTTGAAGGTTACGTACACCCTATTAATCCACCATTACTACACACTCTGTGAGTAATCAAAGATATCCCAACTATGTCATATTTTAAAAATTCTACACAACTTAATTCAATACTATCCACTGTACCAACTATAAATATTATTTCCCCTTCTTACGATTGTACTAACCAATATAAATGATGACCATTTTTTTCCCAATAGGCCAAAAATTGGTCCCCATCTGTCCCTATTATTCTAGGCCTTTTCATTTTCTGATTTTGCATGAATCTATTCATTTCTATGATGACATCTCGAAAGCCGTCAAATTTAAGCAGACGAACTAGTCGTTGGGTGAAGGCCGCGTGAATGTCAAATTTAACACAGTGAAGTAGCCGTTGTTTTTGAACTACCTAAGCACCAAATCATGAAAGGAGCCCAAGGAATGTAGCGACCCACCTAGAGATATCCTGAGGGCTAAAAGAGCCAGAAAGAGACAAGGTAGGGAAAAGACAAAAGTGCCAAGTGTAGGAGCAGGTAGATAATCCAAGTGGTGAAGGGAAGCACCGATTCAAGAAGTTGTTTTGACAGATGATATAATGCCTACGAATTGACCATTGGGAGGTACTAATTCAAGAAGTTATTTCATTAGATGATACAGTGCCTACGAATTAACCATTAGGAGGCACAAACAGCTAGCAATGTAATTGGTTTTGTTTATTTTCCATTTATGAGTAGACAAACCGTGTAATCACCTTGAAGAAGTGGCCTTACAAGCAACAAAGGGCATAGCTCATTGATTTTTTGAGTGGCTTTCTCTTCCCAATGCTCATAAGGCACATGGGCCACTTACAGAAATGAGCACTAAAAAATCTTTCCAGGAAGCACCAAGATTCTCTTCCTCTTCCTATATATTGTAAACTTCTCTTTGGAGAAAAAATTTGTTCTCAGCCTTAAGGCAAAACTCTGCCCAAAAATCTCTCAGGCTTGTAAGGCAGAGCTCTACCAGATATTTACCTTGAATCGAAACATAGCATTTTTACCTCCACTCTAAGTTTTTTGCATCTTTAGTATGTGTCTATGCCTTGATTTTGTATTAAGTCATTTTCTTAATGCTTCTATAGAATTATTTCAGCATGTCTAGTGCATTTTTTGAGTTTTCCTTTTACAAGTCTATCAGAAGTGTCCCTAAAGGAGTATAGGTGAAGTGGATAGGCTGCTGCAGTGTGTCTCAGAATGCCTCTAGTAGTCATTTCCTCCCTGTATCTCCACAGACCCCTGACCCACTGATGCAGAAGGTTTTCTCATGATGGATGAAGTGTATGGGAGTTTGTTCTCATTGAAAAGTGTATGTTCAGGCCTGAGTGGGTCACATTTTTTGGTGTATCACCTCTTTTCTTTTTTATGCTTAGGCTTTGTTTTCAACATCTCCTTCTCCCTTTTTATCCCCCCCTTTTTCATTTTATTGGTTAGCAATAGGAGAAACCAGGGCCTAAATGATACATCAGAGGGAGCTAGCCCTCATCTAGAGACTCTCCCCTCTAGCTTTGTTGGTCCCACAGGTGAGAGGGGTGTTTCCATTATTGTGTGAAGAAGGTAGGAGCTTGGCCTCCTACTAAGGGTGCAATCTTCTGCGTCAACATTTTTTGGCACACCCGATGGGACCAACTAGGAAAAATTGTGTCCAAAGAGTTGAAAAATTTTTAGTGTGTTCTTCAACCGACCAGCCTTTGGAGGCTTTGTATCAAACACCAATGGTGACTCTGAGTTGAATCTATTGGTTAAGTAGTCTAGTGCCATCAGAAATCTTACTTTTATATGTATAATTCTTTTGCACAAAATCATGGGTCTTATTTTCCTTCATATGACTATGATCAGACTCAAGATTTTTAGAGAATCACCTCAAGCAGCTCTCTTAGTTGCCCTATAATGATAAGGGAAATGGCCTTGGAATTTGAGAAGAAGATGATGGAGATTGACAAACTGGAGGAGCAGTACAGGTATTAGTAGGAGCTGATGTATAAAGAGGAGTGTTTGTTTAGGCAAGCACAAGCCTTGCAGTCCATGGAGGAGGAGGTAGCAAAATGGAGAAATCCATTTATTCAAGGCAGTTAGCCTTGTGTGCCCCTTCCTATTCTAAATAAATTCCCCTCTTTTACACTAAATCCTTTCTATTAGATAGCACTCACCCACTCCAGCTCATCTGATGCATCTGCTCTCAATCTCATGTGCCTGGCTTTCCAACATCAAAGGGCATCAAAGCAACCCCCCATGGAGATGAACCTTCTAAACTCCTTAGATTGTGAATCTTCTTTTGGGGGAAACTCTACAAACCAACACATCTCTCTCAAAACTGCTCCTATTCAACATGATGATGTTGGTGACCTCCAAGAAAGACTCTTTCAAGACAACCTAGCCAAACAAATTGAAGATTTAGAGGCTAGGATGAGTTTGCTCTATGAAAGAGAGATAAAACTTCTAGACCTTATGGAGGAACCCTAGGACCTTGGAGAAAACAAAGTTGCTGCCTGTTCATAAGAGCAAAATTCCAATTCTGAGATCCTAAACTAGGGGAAAATAGTAGAATCATGGGGTAGGAAGGATGAGAAGTAAGGTTTTTTTGAAAACCTTGAATGAAGATAAGACTACCCCTACTCATGATGATGCTGGTGACTTCCAAGAAAGGCTTTTCCAAAAGGATCTAGCCAGGAGAATTGTAGAGTTGGAATCCAAAGAGAGATTCCTCAGCCAGTGTGTGATGGACGGTTCAGACCCAATGACACATTCCATGTCTGAACACACCCCACCTACACACTTCCAAGATAACTATCAGGCCACACCTAATATAGATGAAGTGTTGACCAAGTGGAAGGAGGAGAATCATTTGATTCTATCTTAGAGACTGCCTCCTCTTCCACATGTTTTCTCTACTCCATCCTTTCTCAAGGAGGGACCTATTTTACAAGAGGTAGGTGAGGAGCAGAAGATCCAATCTATAGTTCTTCAAGAGGCTGTCATGAGCGATAATGAATGCAAAATCATCATAGAGGCTCCTTGTGAAGACCTCATCAGCAATGGAGAAGACTCAGGGCATGCATATATGCAGATGTTCCAGCAATATGAAGAGGAATAAAAGCATGGTGAGCTCTATCCCCCCTTGTTTGATGAACTTCCTTGTTGCTTTGATGAGGAGTATGACTATGCTGAGGAGCTAGAGTTGGAGGAGGATCAGGAGGATACGTTTGAACATCTAGAGATCCTAATCTTTGAGGAGGGCAAGGAGATGTTTGTCTTCCTTGAGGAAGGCCTTGAAGAAGAGAGATTTGAACAAAGAGGTGATGTTCTATGGGATGAGCAATCAATTTGTGAGTCCATTTCAAACATCACCGCATTCAACCTTCTTTAAGAAGGCCTTGAGGGAGTAGAGGATGAGTTTGACACATTTTTTAACGAAGCAAAAGGGAACAAGTCAAACCATGATGCATTGTAGAGGAGTTATACATATCAAAGGGCTAATGGTGATAAGCCAACAGCCACAAATTTCTTGGTGAAGAGCACCAGTATGAGGTACCAACTTTCAACAAGCTTCCAAGGACAAGCAGAGTATACATATGTTGGGAGCATGTTTGAATCTGATTCACTTGGATACCAGCCAATGTAGGTGATAGGCAAGAAGAGCAGGTCACCAACTCTCTTTTTCATTCAGCTACTTGCCTGGCACCATAAGTCTTCTTGCTAGGAAGGAGACTTAAGAAATTTTCCCTTTGATCCAAGAGGGAAGCAAAATTTCTTGGTTAGTTGTATATAGTATTTTTCTTTCAGTTTCTTTTCCTACTTTCCCTAAGTGCAGTTGCACAGGTAGTGTTTTTAGCCTTGTGTATTTCCCTTTGCATGTGGGGTAAAAATCTTCATGTTCAATTCTTGGATCTTTGGGGCTGTTGCTAACCTTTCTTCATAGCTACATCGGACTTTGTGCCCAATAGACTGCAAGGCAACTGGTCTTTAAGCATAGCAAGCATACTTTCCCTGGGAGTCACCAATTTGTTGACCATTTTTTGCCCAACAGGCCAAAAATTGGTCCCCTTCTATCCCTGTTGTTCTAGACCATTTCATTTTTTGATTTTGCATGAATTTGTTCATTTCTACGATGACGTCCCAAAAGCCATCAAATTTAAGCAAATGAACTAGTCGTTGGGTGACGGTCGCGTGAATGTCAAATTGAACACAGTGAAGTAGACATTGTTTTTGAACTGCCTAAGTGCCAAATCATGAAAGGAACCCAAGGAATGCAGTGACCCACCCAGAGATAGCCTGAGGGTTGAAAGAGCCAAAAAGAGACAAGGTAGGGAAAAGACAAAAGTTCCAAATGTAGGAGCAGGCCGATAGTCCAAGTGGTGAAGGGAAGCACCGATTCAAGAAGTTATTTTAGTAGATGATACAGTGCCTATGAATCGACCATTGGGAGGCACCGATTCAAGAAGTTATTTTGGTAGATGATACAGTGCATGTGAATTGACCATTAGGAAGCACAAATAGCTAGCAGTGCAACTGGTTTTCTTCATTTCACATTTATGAGTAGACAAACCATGTAATCACCTTGAAGAAGTGGCCTTACAAGCAGACAAAATAGGTAGCTCATTGATGTTTTGATCGGCTTGCTTTTCCCAATGCTCGTAAGGCACATGGGCCACTTGCAAAAATGAGTGCCAAAAAATCTTTCTAGGAAGTGCCAAGATTCTCTTCCTCTTCCTATATATTGTAAACTTCTCTTTGGAGAAAAAATCTGCTCTCAGCCTTAAGGCAAAACTTTACCCAAAAATCTCTCAGGCTTGTAAGGCAGAGCTCTGCTAGATATTTACCTTGAATCAAAACACAACATTTTTACCTCCATTCTAAGTTTTTTCCATCTTTAGTATGTGTTTATGCCTTGATTCTGTATTAAGTCATTTTCATAATGCTTCTGTAGAATGATTTTAGCACGTCTGGTGAATTTTTTGAGTTTTCCTTTTACAGGTCTGTTAGAAGTGTCCCTAAAGGAGTATAGGTGAAGTGGATAGGTTGTTTCAGTGTGTCTCAGAATGCCTCTAGTAGTTATTTCCTCCTTGTATCTCCATAGACCCCTGACCCACTGATGTAGAAGGTTTCCTCATGACAGATGAAGTGTATGAGAGCTAGTTCTTGGTGAAAAGTGTATGTTTGGGCCTGAGTGGGTCACATTTTTTGGTGTATCACCTCTTTTCTTTTTTAGGCTTAGGCTTTGTTTTTAGCATCTCCTTCTCCCTTTTCATCCCCCCGCTTTTCATTTTATCGGTTAGTAGTAGGAGAAACTAGGGTCTAAATGATACATCAGAGGGAGCTAGCCCTCATCTAGATACTTTCCCCTCCAGCTTTGCCAGTCCCATAGGCAAGAGGGGAGTTTTCATTGTTGCATGAAGAAGGCAGGAGCTCGGCCTCCTGCCAAGGGTGCAATCTTCTACATCAACAATAAATTAGCACAATCTAAATCTATTCAACCAAAATTGATTGATACAAATATCCTCAATTATCATTTAAAATCTCATCTGTTAAACAAACCCATGTAATTGGTATAGAATTTGTTAACTTAGCTCAACCCAATCTCACCAACACAAAATATTTATCCACTACTTCACCTAAAATTACTTATATGCTGAAGCCATTGACATGAGATAAATACATTCTGAATATGATAGAAAAGTTAATCAAATCATTGATCTTGAATTATATGTTAAATATTATGGACCATTACCCATACTTATAAGTGACGAAGCTATACTATAATTCTTCCATGTTAGAGAACCTCAACTTCCATGCCAACATCACAAGCTTGGAAATTTTAATCAAAAGGTTACTTGTTTAAAAATTTTCATTGTTATTATGGACCCCAAAATACATCCTATTTATTCCCTCCCTCCCATTCCATATCATTTCTAAGATGGAAATGTTATGCTTATCAAAAAAACTACAAAAATTGAATACAAAACACATACATGTCCTCAACTTATTATCATATCTAAAGAGCTTAATCTCGAATATAATGATAATTTTAGTCTCTTCTTTGAAAAATATCATGAAACTTTCACTTGGTCATATGAATGCATTCCTAGCATCGTTGTCCATAATATCACCACTTACCCAGATGTTAAACCCATTCAACAAAAGCAACAAAAATTCCCTCTTGATATTTTTACCTTATGCTATAAATAAATCATCAAAATGTTGGATGTTAAATTCATTAAACCTATGGAATATTCATAATGGGTCTCAAACATTATCCTTGTTCATATAAAATAGATTATACATAACAAAAAAGGTCAAAATTTGTACTTTCAATATTGGTGACCTAGTCCTAAAAATAGATTATACACATGATAAAGAAGGAAATTATGCCCAAAAAAGGTGGGGTCCTTTCTTTGTCAAAGATATTATTGGTCCTAATAGTTACAAGTTAAAAACTAATGAAGGACGTATTTTCAAAGAACCCACTAATGATCAATTTTTTAAAAAGTATTTTGCTTAAATATTTACTATTTCTCACACACTTCCTTATAATGCAAACACTAACACTCTTGCAGGTATTCTATAAAGAACCCAATATATAGCATTACATTAGTCTTATTATCCTTAGTTCCTATCATTGGTCCTTTAGTCTATCTTTTTTGATTTCATTTAGTTCATGAGTTGCAACATAAGACCATGGATAGGACTCATCCATCCTCATGAATATTTCCTAGTCCAATTTTGATGTTTATTTTGTATTATGGATTTATCTTTTTATAAGTTTATTTTCACTTGATTTTATTTTTTTGAGTTGCAGTATAGGAACTTGGATATTAATATGCCTTAATAAAAATTATTATATTTGTCACTTACTTTGTTTTATTTTTATAATTTGTAGTGTAAGACCTTGGATAGGACCAGGATTCCTTATAAAATTTACAAATTGTTTAAATTATCTTAAAGCTAAGAACTTTTATTAGAAATTAAGGTAATTGTTAAGGATTTTGATTCCATACTATCAAAATTAATTATGTTTCTTTTATGGTAACAACTTTAGCAAACTATTCTTTCATGTTTCCCTACACTTAGATTCCTTCTTATGATATAAAATCATGCTTACTTGTCATTATATCCTTTTCACATTGTCATATTTTTTGCAATTTGAGGTAAGTCAATCATTACATGTTCATTATCCTCTCCTCCCCCATATCCATTCCACTTTGGGCACACCAAGGTTAGTTTTGAGATCACATTCTCATATAACATGCTATTATAAGATTATTAGACACCATGCTCTCTAAGTTCTTTTCCTTAGTTATCAGGTCTAAGGTTTCTAGTGATAGTCATCTTTAAAACCCATGTTTGGTTTTCTGAATCCATATCAAGGAATATAAATATGCATCAAAAAGTTAAAATATAACTCATTTAATCAAAAATCAATGATAAAAATGCATCTCTCAAATCAAAATTCAAAACCAGACCAGAAGACATTATTATCAATCACATCTCCTATTCTAGTCAAAACTCTAACTCCACAATTGGCCTCATGATAGAGCTAAGTTCCATTGGGGTGTAGTAGGGTATTACACTACAATAAGAGGTCTCAAAATTCTATATATATTTTCATAATTTATCATGCAAATACCCAATCTTCATTGTATATTGATGGCTCAAGAATGGATCCTATAGAAAGAGGAACATGTTGTGCTAAGGTAGGTCCATTTTAATTTTCATGTATATAGCCTTCATGGGATAATATTTATACTTCACTAGATAACCCAAATTTGTTTGGCTAGGATAAGTTCTCTAGAGTCTTTAATGTCAAAAGTTTTCTTATTTTGCCAATTTAATTTGAGTATCTTGACTCTGATAAATAATTTATACCTTGGTACTAACTACATTTCCCCCACACCCATTTCATATTCCCCCTTGACAGGCAAGTTTTTTTCTAAATTTATTTCCCAGCTTGTATATTGCATATTAATCATTTCTTAAACATGTTAATAATAGTTTTCTCTTGGTTTAATCTATCTTAAGAATAAAAACTATATTTTTGAGTGTCTATGCATTAATTATTTACATCACTACTTTATCTTTCTCATATTTCCTTGGTTACTTTCTAAAATTATAAATTTGTTTGTCAACTCTTTTTATAGACAATTTTGTTATGTTTCTCAATTTTTAGTTTTTCCATTGACTAACTAAGTTTGGATTGTTACTTCTCATTCATCAATGTGTTATTTTTCCATATTTGTTTGAGTATGGTTTGTTACTTATTTTGCATCAATGTTAGATATATTATTTCAGTGTCATGTGTCCTTGGTTTGATCTAGTTTTTTACTTTTCTTACTTAAATTACATATTATTTGAGTTTGTCAATCATTTAGTAGCCTTGGATTTTTGGTTATCCAATTTACTCTCATTTTTATCCATTTTTCCTTGATTTTTTTAGTTTTGACATAGAATTTATCACCATAACTTAACAATTATCCAAGTGATTTATTAATTTATGCAAAGTTAATTTATGTTTATTTCCATTTGATTGTTTGTTTTTTATCTTTAGTTTTGTATCCTTAGGGTTCATCCAAAGTAGTTAATGTGCCCTCCATGATCAATACTACAAATACATAAGATAACCATTTAGTGATAAAGGTAATTCAAGGTATTTATATTATACTTTCAAATTATTTAAAATATTTCCTTGTTATCATTTTATTTTTATACTTTGCACTATAATTTATTAAGCTCGGCATTGTATGTTGCTATGTTTTTTCTCGAAGCACCATTCCATATTACAACTACATAACACATGATGAGATTCAAGTGGGTAATATGTATGCACATAATATTTTTAAACTTTATCATTTAATGACACCTTATCTCTTATAGTAACCTATCAAGTCTCAATAAATCTGAGTGCATGTCTTAAAAAGTGCACTAGGAAAGGTGCTTGCAGACCTTTGGTGCTTCATAGCATTGTTATCCCCTATACCATTACCTAAAACCACTACAATCTATTTGTATCTAATTCTTTAATAAATTAAAACCCAACTATATACTCCTCTTAAAAATTCACAATCCTAAATATCCACTACCCAAGAAAATACTCTGTTTTCATTTTTCCTACTACATCAGTTTGGTCAACCTTGTTGGGAATCTAGTGCACATTATGGAATTTTGTCAGCCCAAGCTGACCTAGATTAAGGCCTAACAGATCTATTTCCCACCAAAAAAATTTGACCTAAATAACCATGTCATCAAAATACCCATGAAATTTTAGGGTTAATTTTTTGCTATAAATACCCCCTTAACTTCATTTTTAAATGGAAGATCATTCAATTACACATCATTACAGTTCATAAATTTGCTTATAATCATTTGAAGGTTTCATTACTTAGATTTTTACCTTGGAGTATTAGAATTCATCTTATGAAGGTATTATTGGACAAAATGGGCCTAAATACAAAAAAAATCCTAGATGGATTAGGCTATTCTCTTGGATCCTTCAGTAACCTTCTACTCGCATGACTAGTCCTTTTCTGGTCCTGACTTGATGATGTAGTACAAAATCCTAGGAGGTCCTGGTGTGGTGTGATAATTTGAGTAGAGTTATTTTTAATTAGGTGATCTAATGGTGGATAGATAAGACAAACCTCATGACCCTACCACATGTCACTTTCAATATTTTGAAACACTTTAAGCAAGCTTTAAGGTGAATTTGGAGATATTAAAGAAAAGGGCTAAAAATAGGTCTAAAATTACAAGTGAAAGATACAAAAAGTTTCCATGATATTATTATAATTAAAAATAATGAATTAGGTTTTAAAAAAGTATCATATATTATAAATAGTCAAAAATAAGGCCTAGAGAATCTATTATGCCCAAAAGACCCCCAAAAGTGCATTAGATGACTTAAGGGTCCTCAAACTAGAAAATTTGAGTAAAAAAGTAACTTTTTGAGGAAGTCAAATTGTATTTTACTTCTTCCCACATATTTATGGCATTTTTTACCCTTTTATACATGTTTAAATCCATTTTAATCCATTTGGAGTGGAGGAGAGGAGTTTGGAAGCAAAAGGATGCATTTTGGAGCCTTTTGGAGCTTTGACAGAACATGTTTTTGAAGGTTTTGATTGATGCATGGGATAAAATATTATATTAATTCATCCATGGTTTCCATAATATTATCTCATATTCCTTTTAAATTATAATCTATCATATGAACCAACAAAGGTAGGGAAAACCTATTAACTAGAAACTAGGCATGAAATAGGTTTACTATTTTTAATAGAGGTCCAAGAATTTTATAAGGTTTATATATGGAATTAAAGGTAATTTACACCATAAAAAAAATCTTAGGTGTTATATTACGTAGGTATGAATTTGGTTCTTCATGCTAAGGAAAAATCATTTTGGGCAGTTTTGGATAGCTCTACGAGAGCCTTAGGTTTTCACTTGATATGGTTAGGAGAGATAGAGTTGGAATAGAATATTTTTGGAAGTGATATTTAATCTAATCACCTTACACTTTTTATCATTTATGGTTTTTCTCATCTCTCCATATTATGAATAATCACTAATAGTTCAGGGGTGTCTAGATGGCTTACTCATCCAGATAGGGTCCAAGTTTTCTTCTATTGCTTCACTTAAGAATTCAATGAGAATGAATGGTTTTAGATGAGTCATTTCAGGGTTAAATATGACCTATTTTATTTATTTTCATCAACAAAATCCTTTTAAGAACCTACTTATGGCATAAAACCTATTTTCATTCTTATCCTTGTCAATGGCATGTTTGATCAGTTTTAGAGCAGAACTTAGGTTAAAGGGATAATGTACGTCCTAATCCTTATGCCAAATAAAATTACACAATTAATATTTCTCATCAATATTCGATAGTTTATTTGGGCCTTGATAGGCCAAACAGTCAAGTTGTTATTTAGAGCTCTAATAGAGTTGCATGCAAGTTTATCAACTAAAGAGGTTTTCCTTTCCTATATTCGTTTCAAAATAAATTGGATATGATGTTTTCACCTCTAATATTTCATGTAAATCACACTTTATCCCAAGGCTTAGTCTCAAAAATATAGCATCAATGGAGTGGCAGTCAATAAATGTACCATACAATCAATTTCTTATAAGTTTCATCTGCAATCATGATATATGAAGGATTTTATCATGTATATGGAGGTGTAATTAATTTTATAAGCAGGTTTATCATGTTATTTTATCATGAAAAATCAAACCAATCATGAGGATATGATTTCAAGTGATATATGTAATTGTGATGACCAATACCTCTACACACATAGTCATACTCCATTAATGAGCACCTACAAGTGCAATAGAAGAAGACCAATCCATTAAAAAGTATCAATTGCCTAGTTTCAATCACTTCATGGTTGAGAGGTATTGTTTGAAGGAGGTGAAAGTTCCAAGATAAACCATAAGGTTATATTCTATGTACACTACCCATATCCATACTCACTGCCTTATCTGCAATATCTATGTATGTCTACAAGTGTCTTATAAAAGGCTAATCACATTGGTTAAATACATGATGATTTTGTTTGAATATTATTAAGGATGAGAAGATAAATTAGAAGAACTTTGAAAAATTTTGTAACCCTTCTAGTGTTCATACATTATTCACAAGGACTATCACCTTCATTACCATATTTGTAACTGTATATTCACCTATAGGTGGCCCTCCCATAGAGAACTAAAAGTGTTGTATGGTGGATATTCAAACATGTTTTAATGCCTACATCATGTTTTAACAATATGGGGATGCCTTTAAGGTCTATTATAAACTCACATCATATGCATAATCCACAAACACCTTAATTGCCTTATGTACTATTGTGTGTGTACCTACAACCTTAGAGAGAGACTTGAGCATGGTTGTGGGAGGGTTTGACAAGCTTTGAAACCTTTAAGAGGATTGTAGATTTGAATGAGACCATGGAAATAATGTTAGAATCTAAAGGTGGTAGTAAATTTAGAAGAGGTTATATACATATGAAAGACTAAGCTTTAGGGATAAAATCCCTAAAAGTCTAAAAACAAAGCCCTAACCCCTTTTATTGATGCCAAATAAAATTGTTGAATAGATTTTTTATCAATTTTTTATGCATATATATTATATCCCTATCCTAGAGGAATATCCATGCAAAAATTAATGGGTGTTTGAATTGTTTAAATTAGTGTTTGGAGACCTTAAAATCATGAATTTGTTCACTAAATTTTCTCAATGATGTCTACAAGTTTTGAGTTCCAAGTGACCTCTACACCCAAGGATGGTAAGGTGAGGACATATCTACATGATAGGTGATTCTATGAAGGTAATGAGTATATGTATGCTTCAAATTTCATCAAAAAAAGATGAAGAGTAAGGTATTGAACCTCATCAACACCTGTAGGGGTGTTTTCCCTTGAAACAAGTCAACTGTAGCTGACTGTAAAATTCTATAGGCCCATGAGATGAGCTTGGATATGGAAACACTAACACATATAAATTAAATCTGCCTTAAAATACCTCAAGTGGATTAAATGATTAGAAACATAGGTTCTAAGAGTTTTAAGGATTACTTATAGGATTTTATTTATCTCAATATAGTCAACTATGGTTGACTGTAGTATACAGTGAGTAAAAGTGTGGTGCCATGAATGTTAGTATCGCATGAGCATGATGTGGATAAGTCCTAATGGTTGTAAAAATATATTTTATACCTTAAGGATATAGTGAAGCAATATCTTAAGGCTTCAACCATGTAATAATCACCTACATGTGCCTCTTCCAAGTAAGAAGCATAGTTAACACTTAGAAAAATAGAGCAAGGACATAGGTTAAGGGTGAAATTATGAATGATAAGAAGTTTTTGAACATATTAAAAACCTTCACAATGATAGTTACCAATCCATGACACTTTCATATCATGGAAACAAAGCATAAAAGGGCTCTAACAAAGCAACACATAGTCCACATCAAGAACTTGTACATAGTGAGCTTGCCAATGAGTTTATCTTGGGTTTGAGGCATTTAGAGGTGTTAGGGGTACCAACCAAATATGAAAAATTATACATATCATCACTACCATTTTGATAAGCTACTCAAATAGTCACTTTTAATTAGATGATAGGGGGAGTACCATCTATTTTGTCTCAAATAGAGGGTACTCCCCTAGGAATCAAAATCTATAGGCTTTGAAGAAAGGTGATAAGAAGGAAGGTTGAAGTTGATACAACATTTCAAGATGTATAAGGTTACTCCATACATGCACCAACATAGGTAAACTCTCACATATTTTGGAAACATGCCAGAATGGCCTAGACTCATAAGGATGCAGATAAACCTATTAGGTCTAGTTTAGGCCTATTGTCCATTTAGGGGTTTATCTTCACTTCTAGAGATAGAGGAGCATTCCAATCCATTATAACATGATTATAGGGATATATCAAATGTTTTTAAGATTTTAGAGTACAAATTAAACCATATTAAATCCATTTCTTGGCTCAAACCTCATTAGGCCTATAGGGAATAGAATGAAAAGCTCAAGAGGTTGATTTGAGATGCTCACATCTACTTAGAGGAAGTGCATGGCATAAGTACAAGGATTAATTACCCTTCATCAAGGTTTAGAACCTTTTTTGGAGAGATTAGAGCATATTTACACTACATGGATGCAAATAGGCCTATGGATGGTGACATTTCTTGCACAGTCTAAGTGAAATCAACTTATAAAAGTGGATGAGAGAGAAAAAAGTGGAAAAAAATGGTTGGAAGAGCTGTGTAGGTTTAGGATAGAGGTGATGAACCTTTAAATTAATTAAGAAAGTCCCTAAAACTCTCACAAATCAATTAATAGTGCTCTCGGGCCTGAATAGGGGTATAAAATCCCTAAATTAAGGTTTTTATCATATCAAGAGTTTAAACTATCAAAATAAGCCCAAAATTTTTAATCTTGTATGATTTTAGGTTTTTGAATATAATCAAAAACTTTTAGCCATGTATGGTCTTGGGTGTATGGAATATAGAGGACTGAGTTATAACTAGGTTTAAATAAGCCTAATTGGGAAGCTTTAGTGCTATAAATGTGACTAAAACTTAGAATATGACCCATAAAATTTATAAGAAGGTGTAACTCAATAGAGGGTACCTAAATATACCCTTATATTCTCTTGATCACTTTTAATTTTTTGTATAAGGAAAAAATCATAAAAAGGGGGCAATAAAGGAGGACTGTAACAGTGGTAAAGGATTGGGATGTGCAACTAGGGTTGTTAAAAAGGTTTGTAGTTTAAATTTTATGATAATTGAGACATATTGGGAATGATGAAGGTGACCAATTATACCAAATATTCACACCAAGGCAGTTATGTAAGGTTGAGGTGTATACAAGCTTATACTTTGGCATAAAGGTAGTGTGCATAAAGAGGTATGAAGTCATATTTGATCTCCAATGGCTATTTTGAAAACTAATAAAGGAATTGGTTTTCATTTTACCAAATTTAACTCAATATACCAACCTGTAGGATCTTTCCCATAATAACCTGCATCTAACTAGACACTTGAAGAGTGGACAATCCTAAGGGCTTAGAGTTGGTTTTGAGTTTCATGAATGTATTCTGAATTAGAGAGTGGTCTCTTTTGATCCAAGAGGGTTTCAATGACCTCAAGAAAATACACATAGTTTGACATGTGGAAACCTACAAGATTTATAAGCTCAAAGTTGCACCTACATAACATGATAGTACTTGGTGTAGGCCAAATATGCAAAGTGCTTGAAGAAGCAAGTGAATTGACTAGACAATCTTAAGAGGTTTAGATGAGTTCATTAGAGGGAATAAGGCACTCACAAGTTCCTAGTATGTAGAGGTTTCTTGAAATATATCTAACTTGAGATGGTAGTCTGTACAATATGATATCATATACCCTCATACAATTAAGAAAGGAGGCATAACCCTTGGGAAGGTTTGGTGATGAAACAAGAGCATGATGGCAAAGAATTTTCATCTTATAATGTTTTCATGATTGTAATGATTCATGGGAACAATGTAAGTTATTATACCTTATCTAAGCTAAGGATCAAGTTTCATACAAGGAGATAGCAATATTCCAAGTTTTTTTCAAAGAGTTTAGACTCATTGAATGTAAGAGTAAGCTCACTTGCAGCCCCCTACAATTATATTAGCACCATGGGTCAATAACCCTAGGTTGGCCTAGATGGAAAAATATGAAAAGGAAGGAATGTTGATAGGATATCATATGGGTATGATAATCCAAACATTGTCTTACAAATTAAGTGCATAATCAAAACTTGTACCTATAGGTGTGTTCAAACATAGTCATATACCTAGGTTGGCATCAATATATATCAAACACAATGATTTAGGACCTCAATGGAAGTCACATGCTCTAGAGAGTTCTTCATTGGATTCCAAGATGAATATGATTCTATAAGGTCATGGCAAGGGTTTATCCAAAGAAATATAGAGTCATTGAGCTCTATCAAACCCTATAGTCATGAGAGTAAAGTCATCATTTGAGACTTGATCATGTGGTGTAAGGGTTAGTGGCCATGTAGAAGAGCTTCATATCCAATGAATGAAGATGATTTAATAATACAATGATTATTATTATTAATCAAGGGTTAAAAATGGTTTCAAAACCCTAATTAAGTACTATAGTTATCAAAGACCTTTTGAAACACTAATCTATAGCCATGAAGTGAAGGTGGACTTATTTTGGCAAAGTTCTTTGAAACCATGTTGAACGTCAGCTTTATATGAATGAATATCATGATAAGATGATTGTTGTTAGATCTATACAATCACACTCATATAAAGGGAAACTTGCAGTAGTCTTTTATAAACCAATAATCTCATAGGAGTGTAGTCTTTTCTTCAAGCTAGCATGTATGTTATTGAAAGCACAATGGTTCACTATGGTAGAATCATTTCATGGTTGTGAAAGAGTCACATAAGAAAATGGAAGTGTGAAAATGAAACATGAAGATAAAGGACTCTCAAGGGAAAAATATTCAATCAATACCACCTCATAAACCTTACATCCATCATGGATCATAGTCCATCTTACAAGCTAGTATGTACTTTAAGGTAAGACAATGATTCATTTTGAAGCATTTCAAATGACATAAAGAGGTCAAAACATGATAAAATAAGGTGGAAGTGTGGTTTAAATTGAATTAAAAGTCTTAATGGTTATAAATAGCTTTTAATTATACCAAATACTCCCTTTTCTCATATCATAAATCTCCAAGTAGTATTGACATGCAGTCATATAAGGTCTTTGAAGAGGTACAAAGGTCAAGAGGAAGTGACATGGAGGATTTGAGATGGAAAAAAAAGGGTGAAATAATGAAAGGATGTTTTTCATGACATATTAAAAACACATTCACCTTTTTATAGATTAAACCAAGTCAAAATGAAGGAAAACTCAGTCATGAAATTTGACCAAGTAGGCACATGTCACTAGCTTTTGGCAAAATGGACCTATGAGCCAAAATATGTCTGATCTAATCATGAAATTTGGTGGAGAGGATAAATATGACATAATATACCTATTAAAAATATTTTTTAGTTTTTTTTAAAATGGTAACTATTCATTATTTTAGTACATTCAACCCTATGTCTAATCACAATCAACATTAGGGCCTACCACTAAGGAATTGGCCATTTTGGGGCATCTACAAGTCAAGTAAAATATTAAAATTTGATAATAATGGTATAAATGAATTAAAAAAACATACCATTAAATACCAAATTTCCTATAAATATTTCAAGTAATCATTGTTCTTATAGAGTCCTCTTGCAGTCAAGAAGGTAGCCATTAGAAGCTAGTTAAAGTTTTGTCAGTTTTGGGTACTAACAAGGATTTTAGGATTTGGAGAGGTCTTTAAATGATGTATTATTATGTTATAAACATATAATATCTTATAAAAGTGATCACATTCATGTTTTTAAATCAAAATTTTTAATAAATATAAGTTTAGGCATAGAGGAAGCAAGCAGGCAGATCAAGGTAAATTTTGGTAAAAATGGTCTACAAGACAAAGTACACATCCAAAATACTTTAAAATTGGTATGATTTATGATAATTACATAATATACATATACATAATATTTTTAGGGTCATATTATAAGTGTCATTTCTTGATATTTTGACACAGTCCCCCCATGTCTCATAATGGTCACCATTAGTGTAGACATACTTTTTGGAGTTTTAAGATATGTTTGAAGTTTAAAAACTTAGTTAAGTATTTTTTAAAAATTATAGTATTTTTTAAGCCCATTAAACACCTTTAAAGAGTTTTCATACTCCAAAATTCATGCAAACCCCATAAGCAAGATCAAAACCCCATAGGTAGTCTCAAGGGCATAAAGAGCAAAGTTGGTTTTGATCATTTGAAAAGGTGTTATGATATGTTTTAGGTTCCATGAATATTTTTTCAATAAAATAATATTATTTTAAAGGTAAAATTAGTCCTTTGGAGAAATTTGAGCTTTTTAAGCCTAAGACACCCAGTTTTAGCCCTTCTTCGGACGCTCGTATCTTTCATACCATGAAGACTTGGGATGAGTGTTTCTAGTATGTTTTGATTACCCATATGTAATTAAAATTAATTTTTTATTTATGTTTTTTAAGTTCTTGAGTTTTATGAACAATTTTTAAGAGTGTAAGCATGTCCAAAATGCTTGCAAACCCTATAGGCAATTATCTTTTCATACCTTCCAAAAGGGATCCCAATATTATTAAGTATTTTTAAGGGTTTTATGGAATAATTATCCATGGTAAGAAGTTGTGGAAAAGAGTTATACATTTTATGAATAATCATCTTGAAGGTGAGCTTGTTTAAGCTACCAAAGGAGTTTTTTCACCATATAAGGGTTTTTAGACTCATAGGTCCATCAAATGGCCTAAAATTTTTTGGAAACCAACTAAAATATGTAGATAACTCCTTAAAACTCCTGAACAACCTATTTTTTAGAATAATCTAGCATGTTTGGGTACCTAGGAAGCCTAAAATGGCTAAAAAATGCTTACTTTTGTAAGTCTTCAAAGAAAGAAATGGTCTAAAGCCATGTAAGAGGTCTAATGGGATCTAAAAAATCATTATATTTCAATTTTATCTCTTCAAAAAGGTCTATATACTACTTTACTGAGCTAAAGGGTAAAAAAACCTAGTTTTTTGACATTTTATGCATTGTTATAGGTTTAATGGTGATTTACACCATTATTGTAGGTATTGAAGTTTGTCCAAATATTCATTTTCTTCCTCATATACATGATAGAGATGTATATAGGTCTTATATAGGTTCAAAATTGGTCTTCAGGGTGCCAAATGGCATTGGGAATAGGTTTAGGGAAGTTGGTTAAGGGTGGCTCAAGCTTGTGACCTCTATCAATGGGGTATATGAGAGTTGCAAGTTTCATGGAGTTTATTTCAGGTTGGAGGATAAAATTTAGGTTAAAAATAAAATATATCCTAAAAAATAAAACATAAAATATAACCTCCATGGTCAGTTAAGTGTCTTATGCCAAGTTAACTAACTTTTGCCAAGCACCTTCTAGAAGTACAAGTGGAGGGTGCCATAGTGTTAGAGGTACAATCATTGAGAGGGAGGTGAATCAGTGATCCTAGATATTTCAATATTAATTTCAATCCTTTAAAACAATTATAAAATCATCATATATCAACTTGATTAAGCAACATTAACAAGAAACCTCGTTCATTCAATGCATACACAAGATCAAACACATAACACATAGTTCATTTGGGAAACCCTCATCGGGAATAAAACCCACTCTCAAGCCTAAAACATATGGACTAATTGTCTTATAATAAATTTCAAATAAGAGATTATTCAACTCCTTTAGACCAAAAAATCTTGATCAAATCCTCCTGATCAAAGGCCTTTAGTGAAACACCTATTTCACAAGGAGTAACTACCGCTAAGGAAGACCAATTTCTTTAGAACCTCCTTTAAAGTGAACACCTCCACCTTAGAAATAATGTATTCAACACCTGATGATGGGTATCTGATTATCTAACCCCTACATAAACTCCTTTTCTATCTCATATAAACCTCTCATATAGGCATGCCACATTGTCTCTCCTTTACTCAAATTGTCCTTATATTCACACTTAAACCTCTTCACATATCCTCAAAATTGAAAGAGAAATATTATGACATTATAAATATGACCTACAAGTCATATACATAGTCATCAACCTAATCTACTCATCAACTCATCCAATAGGCACACAACCTATCAACTCTTCACCAACAAACCTTGCACAAGTCTCTCTCACTTATCTTTATCAAGTCTAGAAATCATCATCTTTGATTTCAATATTTATAGAGTCTTCATGAATTATCATTTCCACAATAATCATTTTTGTCCACAACACATGTCTTCACCCTTAAGGCATCTTACATGGGTCACACTTAAGCACAACACACTTTCAAATAAGTCGAAGTCACCTTTTAGGTCCTATGATGACCTATTCACCTCTTTGACCCTTCTTCGAGCAAACTAAGAACATAGAAATACTTTCCATACATGGGTCCACTCTTTATGTCCCCTTAGACATCCTCAAGTTCTTATATTCATCTTTACTCACCTATGTGTATGCTCAAACAACTCAAACAATAGCCTTGTTCATAAGGACACCATGAACGAATACACAGTTAACTTATTAATCTTTGTTCATACTCAATATAGATTTATCAAACCTCTAAAATCTATACAAATTATTTTCATGGAGTCTAAAACACTCTCCAATAGCTAAGTCATCTCAAAACATCAAAATACCACCATGAATAACTCAATTACCCTTTTTAGGTTACTTGTAGAACATGCATGAACATAGTCAAATTTAAACCTAAATATCTTTGATTGTACATACCTTCAGATATTAAAATATATATTTCCAAATTTTCCTTTGAGTCCTCTACAAATTTTATTTTTACACCATGGTCAAATTCTACATAGATTGAAAGATATGGCTCAAAAACCAGGCATTGGTCTTTCCTTTATTAAATTCAAATATTTGAATTCAAAATGTCATAGTTAAACTTTGATCATTTTGCTCGCATATCATGTCCTTATTGTTTATATCAATAATTAACCATCTATATATTTTAAAATTTAACTCATATATCACCAATTCCTAAATGTTAAACATCAAATAGTTGACCTCTCTCGTGTAATCTTGAAATATGGACTCAACGCGCATTGTTGATCTCATGTACGTACATTAGTATTTCTTTGTGCTAAACATTTGAAAAATTGAAAAAATATCACTAAATGTGCACCATTTATCTTAAATATTATGAATAAATACTCACCATTTATCTTTTGAAGAAGCTTGGTCTTTACTTCTACTCAATGTTAAACTCTGGACACTTGTCTTCATCTCTTTGCTTCTTGACACCTTAGAATGAACATGCTCCATTGATCCTTTTGTAAGGAGATTAATATTTAAATTCATTAAAAAATAAATACTTTGACTAATTTGACTTTATGCACACCATATATCTTCACTATACTATAGATTGTTAGCCAACTATGTCAAGAACTATTTGTAAGGCCAACTTTGTACATGCATATCTTTTGATGCACTTCATCACATGACCTAAAACTTATAAAAATCAAATGGACACAAAAATAAATAAACCCATATGATCAAATTATCCTAAAACATCCACATGTGAAATATATTTCATCACCATATTGCTTACTTGACTATTTCTTGCCTCATGTAAATTTGGCTAAGTATGGGAAAACACTGTCAAACTGCCTAGGAGCCCAACTTTGCACTTGTATATCTTTTATCATGCTTAGTCACATGATATAATAGTTATCACATAGTAACTAGTTAAAAATTTGATCATAACCATATAAAAATATCCCCCTGACTCATCCATGTGTGGAAATTATGGCATCATCAAATTGCCTACTCAACTTTTTAGTCATTGGACTCAAAATGTCTAGATGAAAACTATGGACTGATAGATGAATTACACTTATGCACACAAGATATTTAATCACCATTGTCTTATAAAATAACCCCTTTCACATAATAAATAATTCATACTCATCCTTAATCATCTCAAAGTAGTCAAACTTTGAAGATGAACCAAGCCTTCTTTAAGCATACTAGGACAAGCACATTGCACACTTTGTCATTGTCACATAGACTATCAAGGCACTTCATCCACTCACTTGGACACCTCAATTACATCACCATTACATAATTTATAACTCTTCAACAATCTCCCTATTTTTAATTGATGTCAACACACATCATACAACTCACCTTCCTTCTCTCTCTTCAAGCACTCCCACAATAGGAACTTTCTCCCCCTTTAACACAATGACAAAGTGGGCACCAACTAATCCTAAGGACCTAAAAATACTACTGATAGGATAAGACCATATTTTAAATATATTAAAAACTCCCCCTTACTTTTATCCTACCTCTTCTTGTCTTGACAACTTCCTCTTGCTTCATGGTAACACTCTGTTCAACCTAGCACTGCAACCAATGAAGAAAGAACACGCAAAAACACTAAAATTTGAAGGAAATCACCAAGAAAAATTTGATAGGGACTCCCCCTAAGATTTATAATCCATTACATCACTTTATCATCTTCATATCTCTATATACCATGAATAACCATCATACAAGCTTGCTAGCCTTCTCTTTTAAAACACTTCCATGACTACCAACTCTGTATCTGCACTATAACTTCTTTACAAACCTCTGGAGCAAGCTCATGAACTTGTCCCTCCTTAACCAAAGACCTTCTATTGATTCATATAGAAATAAATGACACCCAATCTTTGTCTTATATACTCAAAGGTAGTTTTTGACAATGGTTTGGTCATAATATATACAAGTTGCTCTTTTATAGGAAGATACACCAACTTAATTAACACTTTGATTACTCACTTGTTCTCTCAAGAAATTATATCTAATAGGAATTTGATTAGTTTTTTAGTGCATAATAGGATTATTTGATATATTAATTTCATTATTGTTATCACAATAGATAGGATAAGGTCTATTTTGTATTGCCTTATAATCTTCCAAAGTTTCTTTCATCCACATGACTTGTGTGCAACAAGAAAAATATTATATATATTTAGCTTTTATAATTGATAGAGACATTGAGGCTTGATTCTTGCTTAGCCAAGACACCAAGAATTCCCTAATGAAGAATACCCCACCACTAGTACTCCTCCTATCATCCACACATCCTACCCAATCTGCATCAGTATATGATTTCAAAAATAATTATTTACTCATGGGATACCATAAACCATCCTCTATGGTGCATTTGAGATATCTCAATATCATTTTAACTACTTTTAAGTGAGATTCTCTAGGGTCATATTGAAACCTTCCTACAAGACCCACTGCTTGCATGATATCACGCTTAGAAGCAATAGAGTACAAAATAATTCCAATCACGGATCTACACAAAGTTTGATCAACTTTTGGTGAGTCATCCAATTTACTTAGCTTGTATCTAGTGATCATTGGAGTACCCATTGGCTTAAAATCTGTAATGTAAAATTTATTTAACATATCCTTGATGTATTTATCTTTTGAAATGAATATCTTTACATCAATTTGATTAATCTGTAATCCTAAGAAGAAATATAGTTCTCCCAACATTGACATTTCAAAATCAGTCTTCATAGTATCTACAAATCTCTACTCATTTTATCATTGTCAGATCCAAAAATTATGTCATCAACATATATAACAACTATCAATTTATGATTTACTTCTGTCTTAATGTACAAATTACTATCATCTACCCCCTTTTTAAAACCTTGACTCAAAATATACTTATCTAACATGTCATACTAAGCTCTAGGAGTTTGTTTAAGACCATACAAAGCCTTCTTTGGTTTACACACAAAATATTTATTATTTGACATGGAGTATCCTTCAGGTAACTCAATGTAGACTTCTTCTAAGTTTCCATTTAATAATGCAAATTTCACATCCATTTGGTATACCTTAAAACCCTTGAAACTTGCATATGCCAAGAAGAGTCTAATTTCTTCCACTCTTGCCATAGGAGCAAAAGTCTCATCAAAATCTATTCCTTCAACCTAATCATTTCCTTTACAAACCAAACTAACCTTGTTCCTTGTGACTTCTCCTTTCTCAATCATATTATTTTTGAAAACCCACTTGGTACCTATCACATTTTTATCTTTTGGTCTAGGAACTAAGTCCCATGTTTCATTCCTTTATATTTGATCAATTTCTTCATCCATTGCATCATTCCAACTTTCATATTTTCTAGATTCCATGAATGTTTTGGGTTTAATTATAGACAATAGAGCTAAGTCTTATTGATTCTAATTAATCAACATTCTCCTTCTATTCTATAACCTTGCACCAACATTTCTAATAATTTGAGATATTGGATGATCTTTTTAAATTCTTCTAGATGGAGATTTAGAATCTTGTATTTATTCCTCCTCTTCATCTTCATCATCTATTTAAACAAATAACTCATCATTTATTACAACATTCTAAATTGAGTCAGTTACCTATAATTTTTGCTTCTTGACTCTACTAGTCTCATCTAACCTTACATTTGAACTTTCAACAATCTTGTGAAGTCTCTTATTGAAGCACCTATAAGTAGTACTAACAAAAGAGTAACCTAAGAAGATGCCTTCATCAGACCTATTTGATGTATAAACTACTCCCAAACACTATAAAATGTTTGACATGAACTACTTTATTTGTCTATAACTCATAAGGAATCTTATCACCATTTTCTCTGAATTGACACCTATTTAGGATGTAAATTAAAGTGTTAGTTGTCTCTTCACAATAACCATCTAATATTTTGGAACCTTGAAGCATGGCTTTACTCATCTCTTAAATAGTCTTATTCTTTCCTTCAATAACACCATTCTTTTATGGTGTTCTAGTAGAAGAATATTGTCTCCTTATCCCTTGTTTTTCACAAAAATCATAAAATTCATGAGACCAAAACTCATCTCCTCTATCTGATCTTACACACTTGATCTTTGACCTTTAATAATTTTTTACAAGCACTTTAAATTCCATAAATTTTACAAAAACTTCTAATTTTTTTAATAAAAAATATCCAATTCATCCTAGTAAGATCATCAATGAGAAGCATAAAGTAGCTATTACCTTGAACACTTTGGATTCTCATAGGTCCATATATATTAGTGTGGATCAACTCTAATGGATTTGTAGTAGAGAACTCCTTGGATTTTTATCTTATTTTGGTTTGCTTCACATGAAGACATGCCTTGCAAAGAGAATGAGGAATCCTGGAAATCTTGGGCATATGCCTTACCAACCCCTTTAAATCAATCTTTACCATGTTATCAAAATTTATATGTCCAATCCTTTTATGCAAAAGCTAGCTTTCTTCCAATTGACTTATGAAGCACTCATCATTCTTGGATTCATGGAATATATACATGTTGTCATCTATTTTATAAATATTTACAACTAATTTTTTAGCATTTTTTACTTCACAAACATCATCATGAAAATTTTAAATATTTACTTGTTAACACATTTGGTTGACACTTAAAAGATTATGTTTTAAGCCTTCTACATATAAGACATTATCAGTCCTAGAATTACCATTATCCAAACTCACAGTACCTTTGCCAACTATGTTAGTAGATTTATTGTCACCAATTCTCACTGAACCAGGGTTGGTATTCTTGAGAGAGATAAACTTTCTCTTGTCTCCTATCATATGATTTGAGCATCCAATGTCTACAAACCATCTCTTGTTCCCATATTCTTGAGTATGCAAGGTTGCTTGAACAAACATTGACTCTTCCTTTGGTGGACCACTTAAATTCTGCTTCTTTTCTTCTTCAGTCTTAGACTTAGTCTTCTTGAATCATTTGATGGTGTCAATGACTTGTATATCCTTTTTTTTAAAAGCTCTTTTGTAGTTTTTGGCTCTATGACCTTGTTGGTTAAAATTGTAGCATATAAGATTCCTTTTGATTTTTAGAGAGAAATTACAATCCTTATATCTATGACCAAATTGATTGTAGAAGCAGTACCCATTAAAAACATCATTCAAATTTTACCTTTATTTTTCTTGATCATTACCTATCTATGAATTTTCATTCTTGACCCTTTTGGTGGAGCTAAAATCCCCTTTGTCCTTAGATAAGAGCACATCTAAGTAATTCATGACTTTATCTTCAAATTTTTCCTCCCTTTAGTTCAGACCTTTAACCATCATGACCTATAGATTCTTGATTGTTACTTTTAGATATTTCACTTGCATCTTCATAGCATCCATGTTTTAATTGACATTTGATAAAACACATACCAGTTTGTCTTGGAGACAAGACATAGCCTCTTTGTCAATAATTTTACCTTTGATCACCTTCAAGTGGTTAAACTTGTAAGAAGGACCTCATTTGATACCAATTATTAAAGGTACAATAACTAAGAGGGGAGGTGAATCAGTGAGCCTAGATATTTCAATCTCAATACCATTACTTTCAAACAATTAGACAATCAGTATATATCAACTTCATCAAGTAACATTAACAAGAGAGCTCATTCATTCAATGCATACACAATATCAAACACACAACACATAGTTCCTATGGGAAACCCTCATGGGGAATAAAACCCACTCTCAAGCCTACAACACATGGACTACTTGGCCTATAATAAATTACAAACAAGATATTGGTCAACTCATTTAGACCAAAAAAATTTGATCAAATCTTCCTGACCAAAGGCCTTTAGTAAAACACCTATTTCACAAAGAGCAACTACCCCTAAGGAAGACCAAGTCCTTTAGACCCTCCTTTGAAGTAAACACCTCCACCTTATAACTGATGTCTTTAACACCTGATGATAGATCACTAATTATCTAACCCCTATACAAATTCCCTTTTTATATCATATAAGCATCTCACATAGGCATTCCACAATCTCTCTCCTTCTTTACTCAAATTATCCTCATATGCACACTTAGAACTCTTTGTATATCCTCAAAATTACAAGAGCACTATTCTAACATTATAAATATGACTTATAGGTCATACACATAGTCATAAACTTGATATTTTCATCAACTTATCTAACAGGAACACAACCTATCAACTCTTCACCAACAAACTTTGCACAAGTCTCTCTCACTTATCTCTGTCAAGTCTAAAAATCATCATATTTGATTTCACTATTTATAGATTCTTCATGAATTATCATGTCCATAATAGTCCTTTTTGGCCACAACACATGCCTTCACCCTTAAGTCATCTTACATGGGTCACACTTAAGCACAACACACTTTCAAATAATCCTAATTCACTTTTAGGTCCCATGATGACCTATTCACCTCTTTGACACTTCTCTAAACAAACTAATAACATAGGAACACTTTATAATACATTGTTCCACTCCTTATTTCCCCTTAGTCATCATCAAGTGATTATAGTCATATTTTCTCACCTATATGTATGCTCAAACAACTCAAACAATAGCCTTGTTCAAAAGGACACCATGAACGAACATGCAGTCAACTTCTTAAGCTTTGTTCATACTCAATATAGATTTATCAGACATTCAAAATCAATACATATGATTCTCATGGAGTCTAAAACACTCTCCAATATATAAGTCATCTCGAAACATCAAAATACCACCATGAATAACTCAATTACCCTTCTTAGGTTAATTACATAACATGCATGAACACATAGTCAAATTTGAACCTCAATATCTTTGACTGTACACACTTTTATATCTTAAAATCTATATTTATATATTTTTCTTAGATTCCTATACAAATTCTCTTTTTACACCATGGTCAAATTTTGCATATATTGAAAGATATGGCTCAAAAACTAGGCATTGGTCTTTCCTTTGTTAAATTCAAATATTTGTATTCAAACATTCACAGTTAAACTTCGGTCACTTTTCTCGCATCGCATGTCCTTGATGCATAGATTAATTAAAAATAATAAATATATTACAAATTTTAACTCATATATCACCAATGCCTAAATTTTAAACCTCTAATAATTGACCTCATGTTGTGCAATCTTGAAATATTGGCTCAATGTGCATTATCGATATCCTATACGTAGCTCGGTCTTTATCTATGTTAAATATTGGACACATTAAAAAAATCTCACTTAATATGAACCATTGTTATTAATTATCATGAACAATTTTTCACCATTTATATTTTGAATAATCTTGATCTTTACCTCTGCTCAACCTCAAACTTTGAACACTTGTCCTCATCTCATTGCTTCTTGACACCTTGGAATGAGCATGCTCCATTGATCCTTTTGTAAGGAGCTCGATCTTTAACTTAGTTAAAAAATGAAAATTTTGATTTATTTGAATTGATGTGCACTATATATATTCACTATATGATTGTCTGTGAACCATTAGATCTCCATTTGGTCCTGATCTTTAACATTGTGCAAAATAGACTAAGTATGGGGACCATTGATTATCTGCTTGGAATGCCAACTTTTGACCTCAATAAATTTTGTTGTGATTAGATGAATGATCTAAAATTTGTACCATATGATCTCCTCACATATAATAATACAAAAATGTGTCAAATTTCTCCTCAAACCTTCATACATGTGAGATATAATGCCATTAATATGCTCCCTCATCTTTTTTTCTACCACAGAGCCAACTATGTTAGGAACTGTTTGGAAGGCCAACTTTGCACATGCATATATTTTGATGTGCTTCATCACATGACTTGAAAATTAGTGAAAATAAACTAGGAAAAAAATTTAACAAACTTGTATGATCAACTTCTCTTGAAACATCCACACGTGTGATATATGCCATCACCAAACTGCTTACTTAGCTCTTTCGTGCCTCATGCAAATTTGGCTAAGTATGGGAAAACACTGTCAAATTACCTAGGAGCCCAACCTTGCACTTGCATATATTTTATCATGCTTAGTTTCATGACCTTAAAATTAGTGCATAAGAACTAGGTGAAAATGTGATCATAACCATATGACTAACTCCCCCTGACTCATCCATATGTGGTAGTTATGACGTCATCAAACTACCTACTCAAATTTTTTGCCATTAGACCCAAAATGTCTAGATGAAAACTATGGAATACCATATGAATTCCATTTATTCACACATATAATCATCATTTACCTATGAAATAACCCCTTGCACATACTCAATAATTCAGACTCATCCACAATCATCTCAAAGTAGTCAAACTCTGAAGATCAACCAAGCATTCTTCAAGCATATTAGGACAAGCACATTCCACACTATGTCATTGTCACTTAGAATATCAAATCACTTTATCCACTCAACTGGACACCTCCATGACATCACCATCACATCATTTTAAACTCTCTAATACATATAAGTCCAAGAGGAGAAGTTTTGAGGTTGGGGAGAGCAAGTGGAGCATTCAATGAGTTTTCAAAGTCTTTGGAGACTTTTCCCTTTTGAGTGGATCATGACATCATCATACTCAAAAGGCATTAACTTCTAATGTGTTTCTAAGACAATGAGAGGGCTTGAAGGATATTTTTACTAATGAAAATTATTTTTTTAAGGAAGGATTAGTGATAAATAACCCAAATGTGGTTGAGATTCCATGGAAGGTGGTTGTGTCTCATTGATTGAATTATGTTTGTTTCTTTCTTCTCTCTCTCTCTTCCCCTTTTCTCCTATATCTCTAATTGTTCCCTCATTTTTAAAATATATTCTCATTTGACAAGGCAAAACTCTATCAAAATTGGTAAGAAAAACCTTTTGAAGAAATAAAGATAAATTTTCACCTATCTCTTGCCTCTAACTTGTGTTAAACAAGCTTGTGCATGATGTCATTGTGAAGAAGTGTTCTTCCATGTCTATTGTCCTTCTTTCTTGCCTCTTTTTAGGTGTTTTAAAATTAGTTTCAGGTCTGAATTTGAGCTATTTTTTCCATTAATGGATGCTTGGTGTATTTTTAGAACTCTTTTCTTCTTGTATTGTTTGGTGAGCCTAGTTTAAGAAATACTTATGCAGATTAACTAGTTTATGAGATTATGTGAGCAAGGATTATCTTATACTAAATTAGTGTTCATTTAAAGATTATGTGAGTGTCAATTAGTTTTTTTTATCACCATTTTAGTGTTCTTATTCATATTATACCCATTTTTATCTCTTTTTCAAGAAGAACTATTAGTTTAGGTGATCTACCAAGAGGAAGTCGGCTTTCTCCAGAGATTCAACCTTATTACAGAATACCCACAACTTGAGGTTTCTCTAATATTATATATAGGAGTGAGAGATCCTAAAAAACTCTCCCACAAGGGTGTAATTTAATGCTACAATAGTTTCTTGCATGCCTAATGGGACTATGTTGTTCACCAAGTGAAGAGTTTTAGTGTTCTCTTCATCGAATCAGCCTTTAGAGGCATGTGTATAAACACCAATGGTGACTCCAAGTATTTATCAACTACTATAATCATCCCAAGTGCCTAATCATCATTATTTGGTATGTATTATCACTCACTTGATCAAAATACATGTTCCTTATTCCCTTAACCTTCATATCAGATTAGTAATGTTTATGGCTTCACCCCAAGTGGCTCTCAAGCTTTAGTGTATCAGCCTTGTCATAATTTGTCTCTCTTTAGTAAAACAAAAAAGAATATTAGAGAGATAAGACTTGATTTTGAAAGATAATTGAGAGAGAATGATAGAGTGGAAGAGTTTTATAAGCAGCAAGAAAATCTTAAACACCAAGCTTTTGTGCAAGAGAAAGAGTTGAGGTTTTAGAAGAGTGATTGATTAGGCAAGACCAATCCAAGAAAGAAAATGACTATCAATTATTCTTAAGAATGAGAAAAACCAATCCAAGACCCTAATTTCCCTCTCCTACCCACGTCTATACTCAAATCCATCTCACTAGTCAAACTTGTCAAAGCTCAACTTTGTCAAGAGTCAAGCAAATCATTCTATATCATGGGAGATTGATCATGAAGGTGAATGCCAAGGTATCCCTTAGAAATTAGTTCCCCATCCATGGCATGAATAGGACAAGGGACTTTTTTCAAGAGTTTTGGAATGTGTGGGTAGCCATTGAAGATGGATATTATCCAAACTTTGAGAAGAACCAAGTAAAGGAATGGATAATCTCGATATAAGAGATGTTAACTCATTGAGAGAATGAGTATTTCAAACCCAAACCAATCAGTTTACCCTCTCCTAAACCTATGCCCATTCCCACCTAGGATTTTAAATCCATCTCAACTTAAACACCCCCTACACCTTAGACCCTAACCATGTCATGCCCTCTCTTGTGAAACCACCCTCTCCTATACTCATTGAATAAAAATAGAAGGTGGATTTACCCTAAACATTCCCCTCATGGAAACTAGTCAAAGAGAGCATTCAAAAGAAAGAGGAAGTGCTAATTGAGGTAGTCCAAGAAGCAGTCTTAGAGGAGGAGTTAGTTGTTCAAAAATTGAATCAAGAAATCATAGTTCAACTTAATTATCTTGCTCTATAATATTTTCAAGACTCTTTTCCTTCCCTAAGAACCACCTAAAAGAGCCTTCAAAGTCCCTAGTTGGAAGGATACTCTCTTAATTTGCAAGCAAAGTGAAATTTTTCACCTTACCACAATCTCCCTCTTGAATAAGGGACATATTATACTAGTACATGATAAAGAGGAAAGGCTTGATGAGTTGGTGATGATAGATCCACAAATAGTCCCTCAAGATGCTACTATCAACGAAGAAATGGAAGATCAAAATGAGTTTGTAGAGGTTGACCAATCACAAGAGGTAAATTTAATTGAAGGTAGTATTGATGCCTTCATACTTGAAGAGATGTGTATTTAGGTTGGAGCTGATAGAAAAAGAGATTTTTATTTGTTTCAATATCTTCCATTTGGTATAGTTAAAGATGAAGATGAGCAAGGTGCATAAATTGATATGGTTATAGCAGTCAATCAGTTAGTTGATCATTTTAAAGAGGTCATAAATGAGAAATATATTGAAGAGAAATTATTGGAACATCTTAGTAAGGTTGAGGACATTGATGCAGTAGACTTGTAACCAGATGTCCTCAATGATTCTTCAAATATGCAAGAAATGGTTGAATAAGGTAACTATGAAGACTTGTTTGAAGTGTTGAAATCAAGCTATATGTTATTATCAGGTAATTATAAGTTGAATAAGGCAATTGGAAGTAGTCTTGGTGACCTAAACAACAAGATAGAAGTGATGGATGAACAAGTGAAAACTCCTCAAGAGGATATTGAGAGCAAAATATGCCACCTGAATCAGCCATGGGTGAATAAGGTTAAAGCAGTTGATCAATCATGAGATGAAGTGTCACTTGAAGGTAGTACTAATTTTTTCAAGTTTGAAGAAGATTAGTCAAATCAAGAACCTCAAATGATTGGATCAAATCATAATAGTGTGCCCCACTTTTTGGCATAAAGAGTCCACATACACATTCATCTTATCCTTAAAAGATCTTGAGTTTGGGTCATTGAAATTATTCAAAAAATATGTTTTATACTATATATACAAATATGTAGCACATATACATTTTTCCAAATTTTTAAAAAATCATTAAGTATTGTTTAGCATTTATTTTTTAATTTTTTTTGGCTAGCTAGTGGGACATAGTATTATATTATTACCTGACTACCCCTCCTATAAATGACCAAGAGGAAACTACCTTTTGGGATGAATTGTAACTCTTATACCTAATCTTGGATAGTCAAACTTCATGTTCAAAAGATCCATCAAGTGACATAATTGAAAGTGCCCTATAATCCAACATGAAGCAAGATTTGAAGACTTGGACCAATATGTCTACATTAGAGACATGTTTGTCCCTCTTTATCTACTTGAGATCATGTCAAGAAAATTGACAATCAAGCACAACCCAATGTAAGATTGACACCCAAGCATGCTCTCTCACACTATGAGCCATCTCATGAAGGAGGTGATCCAAAATATTTTCCATTTGATCCAGGTGGAAGGTATTGGTGAGTTTTTAGCCTTATATATATTAGATTAGATGTGTCCTTGCTCCTTATGTTTTGTTTATCCCTTTCTCCAAGTGCCTTGTGCACATTTTCTTTTTAATTATGTGTTTCCCTTACCTAAATACCTTGGGCGTAGTGTTGGTTTTGTTTCTTGTTGTCCTTGTTTCTTTAAGAGGAGGTTTTTAGAAATGGACATCCTTGTATCATATTCATATTAATTAGGAAGAAAATATTATGACCCTGTTTGACCAATGGATCAAATAAGGAAACTAATTTGTTGCATAAAAAGCATGCAATCCCAAGAGGTTTCTATAAATGTTGGTAAAAATTGGCCTACATATGAAAAAATTTCCTATATGAATCAGTCCATTCTCTTGGACCCTTAAATAACCTTCTACCCCTATGACTAGTCTCTTGTTGGCCCTAATTTACGATGTAGTGTAGTATCTTGGGAGGTCCTAAGTGGTGTGAGAAGTTGAGTAGAGTTTTTGTTAAGTGGGTGATTCAATGGTGGAAGGAAAATACAAACCTATTTACCCTACCACATGTCACTTTAAAGCTTTTGAAACACTTTAATCAAGTTTTAAGATGAATATGGAGATTTTGAGAAAAAGGCCTAAAAATAGGTTTAGAACTACAAGTGAAAGATCCAATAGGCTTCCATGGTGTTTGATCATTCAGGGGCATGAAGGATATTTTTAAAAACTCTAAAATATTCTAAAAAGTCAAAAATTAGGCCTAGAGAATCTATTATGCCCAAAATACCCCCAAAAGTGCATTACATGACTTAAGGGTCCTCAAAATAGAAAATTCAAGTGAAAAAAGTAACTTTTTGAGGAAGTCAAAATTGTTTAAACTTCCTCCAACCTCCTTATGACATTTTTTACCCTTTTATACATGTTCAAGTCCATTTCAAGTCATTTGGAGTGGAGGAGAGGAGTTTGGGAGCAAAATGATGCATTTTGGAGCCTTTTAGAGCTTTGGTAGAATAGGTTTTTGAAGGTTTTGTTCAATGTAGGGGTTAAAATATAATATTAAGTCATACATGGTGTTTGTAATATCCTATCATAGGCCTTTAAAATCATATTTTATCATAGGAACCAGCAAAGGTAAGGAAAACCTATTAGCTACAAACTAGGCATGAAACAAGTTTTCTACCATTAATAGAGATTTAGGAATTTTAGAAGGTTTTTAAAAGGAAATAAATGTCATTTAAAGCATAAAAAATCATTTCCAAGTGTTTTATTTCATAATAAATCTTTTGGTTCTTTATACTAAGGAAAAATTATTTTGGGTAGTTTTAGACAGCTCTAATAGAGCCTCAAGTTTTCACTCGATACGGTCAGGAGAGAGAGTTGAGATAGAATATTTTGGGAATTGATAAGGACCCTAATTACCTTCCACTTTGTGTCATTTTTGGTTTATTTCATCTCTCCATATTTATGAACAATCACTAATAATTCAGGGGTGTCTCGATGGCCCACTCATCTAGATAGGGTCCAAGTTTTCTTTTGTTGCTTCACTTAATAATTCAATGAGAAGAAATGGTTTTATAGGAGTAATTTAAGGTTAAAAAATGACCTATTAAAATTATTTTCATTAGCTAACTCCCTCCAAGAATTTACTTATGGCATAAAATATGTTTTCCTTCTTGTCCTTATGAATGGCCTATTTGATCAGTTTTAGAGCATAACCTAGGTTATAGGGATAATTTACCTCCTCCTCCTTATGATAAATCAAATTACACAAGTTATCCTTTCATTAAATCCTTAGTAGTTAATTTGGGCCTTGATAGTTCAAACAGTCAAGTTGCTAGTAGGAGCTCCAATGGAGTTATAGGCAAGTTAATAAACTATAGAGTTTTAATTTCTTATAGTGGTTTCAAATGATAGTGGATATGATTTTTACACCTCTAATATGTCTTGTAAATCACCCCTCATCCCAAGGCTCAGTCTCAAAAATCTAGCATCAATGGAGTGGTAGTCAAGAAATGTACCATACAATCAATTCCCTACAAGTTCCATCTACAATCATGATGTATGAAGGCTTTGATCACATTCATAGAGGTGTAGTTAAGTTTATAATGAGGTTGATCATGTTTTTGTATCAATTAATAATCAAACCAATCATGAGGAAATGATTTCAAGTGATATATGCAATGGTGATGACCAATACCTCTATACACACAATCATACTCCATTAATGAGCACCTACAAGTTTTATAAAAGAAGAATAATCATGTTTAAAAGGAGAAAGTGCCTAGTTTCAAGCACTTCATGGTTGATAGGTCTTTTTTGAAGGAGGTGAAAAGGTCCAAGATAAACCATAAGGTAAAATTCCATCTACACTACCCATATCCACACTCATTGCCTTGTATGCAATATCTATGCATATCTATAGGTGTCTTAGAAGAGGTTGATCACATTGGTTGAATACATGAGGATTTGGTTTGAATCTTATCAAGGGGAGAATAAATTGGAACACCTTTGAAAAATTTTGGAATCCTTCCAATGCTCATACATCATTCACAATTACTATCACCTTCATTACCCTATCTTTAACTATAAATTCACCTATAGGTGGCCCTATTATAGTGCTAGAATTGCACCCTTATGTGAGATTTTTTTAGGCTCTCTCACTTCTAACTACAAGCATGGGAATAATCTCAATCTGTGGTTATCATGTAGCAAGGTTGAACCTTCAAAGTAGGTTAGTTCCTCTTTGATGATCACCTAAACTAATGCTAAACTAAAAATTCATAGGTAAAAGGGTTAGAAAGGGGATAAGGGCTCCTAAATAAGCTAACCAGGTGATGTTCCAAAGCTAATGGGAAAATATCACTAGCTTTAACCCACACTAAATTTGTAGAGGGCAATATCAACTTGCACAATCTTAAGATTGAGCTAGTTGCATTAGTATTTCATGGAGAAGCTTTCAAAATCAATGAATGCAAACAAAGAGGAGTTATACAACTCATTGAAAGCTCACATAAATGGTAAAAAGAACTAAACCAAACCTTTTAATAGATTTGAAAACATCCTAAACAAAGCTATAAATTAGGACCATGGATGAGTAATATTCTCCTTCACATATTACCATAGTGCACAACTCAATAAACACAAATCCAAGGCAAGAGATAGGCAAAGAAAGTCCTTTTATTATATCAAGAGGTAGTTCTTACAAGTGATTGATAGGATCAAGCCTAATCAATTTAAGCATATTTTTCAATATCTCTAATAATGTCCCATCTCCCATAAAGATAAGACAAATTCTAAAAAATTGGGAACCCTTTACAAAATAAAAAGGATGAGATATATAGAAAGGGGGAGAGAGAAGATGAAGAGATTTGAATGGAGAGAAGGGAGAGAGGAATTCATCGATGATTGGCACCAATGTTTATTCTACTCAAGCTCTTTACATTCAAATCATGCAACTACTTTGACCACCAGATGAACTATCCAGAATCACCACCCATCTCGTCGAGCTCCTTATGCATTTAATTTTCCTTCTTGGAATTGAGTGACCCATACCAATGGTAGTTGCATGTCACTACCAGGTATGAGTAATTTTTCTTTACATTTAAAACTTGGTGTGTTCTTTACTACAATTTAGACTATCCTAGTTGGTCTTTACATGCTCATTGTTCCACCTAGATGCATCTAATCCTTGTTTGACCACTTTGCATGTTCTAGAAGTGAATTGTATGTACTTGTGTCACTTATCCTTGGATGATTGGCCCTTTGGATTTACTTACCATTTACCTTAATTTTCTTTGTCTATTTATTTTTGTAGATTATTTTCCATAAATTTTGTTTTGATACTTTCCATTTTACTCATTCAAGCTTCACACTCCTTGCAACTTACTTCAAACTTCTCATTGCTCATTACTTGTTTCAGAGTTTTCATCTGAAACTCCTTACTCTTTGGGTTTTGTACTACTTTCAACTTATCCCTTGGGCATATTTTCCTTGGAACATTTTCTTTACTTATTTCCTTCAGACAAAAATTCCAAAGGAATTTATTCGTAACCTTTCAAAAATTGCCTTTCAAGATTTATGACAAGGACTTTCCTGAAGGGCTAGAGACCCTTTGAGATTTTTGAAAATGGTCCTTCCAAAATGAACATACCCTTAAAAAATATTTTAATGAACTATTTCTCCCAAAAATTACCCTATGGAAAAACTTGTTTAAGCACTTTACCATGAATAACCTTTCAGAAATTTTGAAAGTGCCCTTCAGAAATATTTTTTTGGTCCAGTTTTTTGAGAAAAAAACCCTTCAAGAAAGTTGTATATGGAAACCTTATTGACGAGTTCATTTATTTGAAACCTTTCTTTCAAAAAAAATATCTGGAAGAATTTCATTACTTAACCAAAAATGAAAATCCTGAAAAGAACACTTGGCCGAAAAGAAAAACATTCCTTCAGAAAAATTTTGTGGATAAGTTTTCTAAATAAAAACCATGAAGTTTAAAAAAAATAAAATCCCAAGGGAATAAACACACTTAGTTCTTTCAAATCCCTGAAGAATGATCAAGGACCTAGCCGAATAAAAAAACTTTTCACAAACTATGCACTTAACCTTTTGGCTTGTAGGCTTACTTTTGAACATTGTTGCTAACCCCTAAACAATCTACTTAGATCCTTCTCTAAGCCCCTTTGACCCATTTCTTCATCAAAAAATTTAAGATCTTTAGCATGTGGGCAAAAAATGGCCAACATTTCTGGTGACTCACAAGGAAGCATGCCTGTTATGCTTGAAGAACCCAACCACTTGCCTTGCCTAGTCTATTGGGCATGAGGTCATCATCCTCTACAACTGGGCTGGTCTAAAACTAGATACAAGGATATCCCTTTCTATAACTTCCTCTTGAAGCAACAAGTACAACAATATTAAAACAAAATAACACAAAACAAAGTTCCCAAGGCACTTAGGGAAAGGAAAAATAAAATAGAAAGGAAATGTGCACAAGGCACTTGGAGGAAAGCATGAAATATATCCTAATATACACAAGGTTAAAATTTACAAGTATCTCCCTCTAAGATGTAAAATACCTTGCTTTGGAGGTACCAAAATTGGTGAACCAAGTAGATTTATGGTCAATCATTTTGGTATGCTCTCTAATTTATGGAATGGAATAAACATGCCTCTGATGTAGACATATTGGTTCATGTCCTCCAAACTTGGTTCATGTTGGACTGTAGGGGATTTTGCAATACTCTCATTTGATGGCTCAATTTTTTGCTCTGAATTAAGCATGACATGTGATGGCTCCTTTGAACTGGTGCTTGGTTTACTATCCAAACTTAAGCAGAAAAGCTCCAAGTCATCCTAAAAGGTAGCTTCCTCTTGGTCATTTGAGACAATGTCAAATTCAACTCCATATTTGCTCTGATTTATTTGAAAAGGGTCATATGGTATTTCATCAATCCACCTAAGGCCCAACATGTCATGTTCTTATAGCTCTAGATCTGACCATTCTTCTTCATTCTTGAAAATAAAACTACTGCCTTCACAGGATAATTCATCTTGAGATTGGTCAGCTTCTTCAACTTGATTGGTGAGTTCATCCTCATACCCTAGAGGAGACATAGGCTAGTTTATAACCTCTACCTGATCCATGAAGTCATGGTACAACTGCTACCATACTTCATCTTGATTCTCTTGCTCATTCATGACCTCTCCAACATGGTCAGCTAATTGATTGACTATGTCAATCTCTATACCTTGGTCATCTTCATCTGCAACCATGATAAATGGAAGATCTTGGGACCAAAAAAAATCCTCATTGCTCTTAGTCACATTCTAAATACAAACCTCTTTAAATATGAAGGCATCAGTACTAATTTTAAGATCTAATTCATCAATGTCAAAGCCATACCACAATAGTTGGTCCAAACCTGATTTCTCTTTCCTTTTCTAGAGTTGAATGCCTATCATGATCTCTTCATCATAGGCACTTGAGTTGTCTTATTTAGGCTCAAAATTGATTGTAAGCTCCTCTTATATTCCTTTCAAAATAGGCTCTTCCTCCAAGAGGGAGATGGTGGGAGGGTGAAAAAATTCACCTTGTTTGCAGCTTGAGAGAGTCTTTCCAACTAGGTATTTTGAGTGGTCTCTTTGGTGGATCTTGAGGGAGGGAGAAAGAGTCTTATAACTCTTATAGGGAAATATCATTAAGCTGAGCTAACACCTCTTGTTTATATTTTTAACCCACTAACTCCTCTTAAAATAGATAAAAAAAATTTAGGCTCGAAATGTGCAAGGAATAGCCACCTTTTCTTCCTTTTGAACAAGTATAGGAGAGGGTGGTTTCACAAAAGAGGGCATGACATAATCAAGGTCAAAGGTGTAGGAGAAGATCCATGATAGGATGGTTTTAAAATCTTTAGTGGGAATTGGCATAGGGGGTTGATTTGAAACATAAGATTAACTGCACTCAGTCTACTGATCTTCATAAGATATCAACACACTTTCCAAATTTTGGACCATGCTTCTCAACCACACCTTGTTCTCCCCCTCACAAACTGCCCATTATTCATCCTCATAAACTGACCACCTATTCTTCACCATCTGAAGATAACTCCTTGCCTCTCATAGAACATGAGTAGGGATGACTAGAGAGAGTTCTAAACCCCTCCCAATATCCCTTATCAATTTGCTATAATTTAATAATGCTTGCTTAAATCTTATCAAGGATGAAACAAGATAAACATATTCTTGATAAGGGGAATTAGTATATTGATTTGAATGCGTAGGAGGTTGATCTTGGTCATACACAAGGGTGGGAAGAGGGTAAAGACCATGATGGGGATGATAAGTTATTTGAGGGCCACTTGGGGGGAACACATAAATGTTATTAGCTTGATAAGTGTGATGTTGATGTAGAGAATAAGCATGTTGATCAAAAGATGGTTGATTATACATCCTAGATAATGATAATTAGGCACTTGGATGGCTTAAACCAGTTGATAGGTGCTCAGAATCACCATTGATGTAAGTTGAATGCCTCTAAAGGTTGATATGTAGAAGGACAACACCGAAAATCCTTTCACTGCTTTGGACCTTGTCCCATCGAGTGTGCCAAAAACTATTGTAGTGATATAATTTCACCCTTATGGGAGAGTTTTTTAGGCTCTCTCACTTTTAACTACAAGCATGGGAACAACCTCAAGTTATGGGTATCCTGTAGTGAGTTTGAACCTCTGGAGTAGGTTTGTTCCTCTTTGATGATCACCTAAACTAATGATTCACATGGAAAAGGGTTAGAAAGGGGATAAGGGCTCCTAAGAAAGATAACCAGGTGATGCACCAAAGCTAAATGGGAAAATCTCACCAGCTTGAACCCACACTAATTCTGTAGAGGACAATATCAACTTGCACAATCTCAAGATTGAGCTAGTTTCATTAGTATTTCATGGAGAAGGTTTCAAAAGCAATGAATGTAAATAGAGAAGAGTTTTGACTCATTGAAATCCCACATCAATGGTATAAATAAGACTAAACCAAACCTATGAACAACTTTGAAAACATCCTAAACAAGGCTAGAAAATAGGACCATGGATGAAGAAGATTCACCTTCACACATTACCATAGTGCACAACTCAATAGACATGAATCCAAGGTAAGAGATAGGCAAAGAAAGTCATTTTATTGCATCAAGAGGTAGTTATTACAAGTGCTTATCATGGTTGATTTTAATCAAGTGGAGCATAATTTGCAATATCTCCAAGAATGTCCCATCTCACAAAAAGATAAAACAAAATCTAAAAAATTGGGAACCCTTTACAAAATAGAAAGGATGAGATATATATAAAGGGGGAGAGAGAAGAGGAAGAGATTTACATAAAGAAAATGGAAAGAGGAAGTCATCAATGACTAGCACCAATGCTTATTCTACTCAAGCTCTTTGCATTCAAAGCATGTAACTACTTTGACCACCAGATGAACTATCCAAAATCATCACCCATCTCCTTGAGCTCTTTATGCATTTAATTCTCCTTCTTGGAACTAAGCAAGCCATACCGATGGTAGCTACATGTCACTACCAAGTATGAGTGATTTATCCTTGAATTTAAAACTTGGTGTGTTCTTTATTATAATCTAGACTATCTCGATTGGTCTTTGCATGCTCACTACTCTACCTAGATGCATCTAATCCTTATTTGACCACTTTGCATGTTCTAAAAATGAGTTGTATATACTTGTGCCACTTGTCCTTGGCTGATTGGCCCTTTGTATTTACTGACTATTGACCTTAATGTTCTATGACCATTTTCTTTCCATGGACTATTTTTCATGATTTTCCTTTTGAAACTTTCTATTTTACTCATTCGAGCTTCTCACTCCTTACAACTTACTTCAAACTTATCATTACTCATTACTTACTTTAGAGTTTTCATCCACAATTCCTTAACTTTGGGTTTTGTACTACTCATGACTTATCCCTTGGGCTTATTTTCCTTGAAACATTTTATTTTCTTATTTCCTTTAGATAAAAAGTTTGAAGGAATTCATTTGAAACCTTGCTAAAATTGCCTTTCACGGTTTTTGACAAGGACTTTCTCGAAGGGTAAGAGACCCTTCAAGATTTTTGAAAATGGTCCTTCTGAAAGGAACATACCCTTCAAAAATATTTTAATGAACTATTTCTCCCAAAAAGCACCCTTCAAAAAAACCTGTTTGGGCACTTTGCCATGAATAACCTTTCAAAAAATTTGAAAGTACCCTTCAAAAATATTGTTTTGGTCCACTTTTCTGAGAAAAGAACCCTTTGGAAAAGTTGTATAGGGAAACCTACTTGATGAGTTCATTTATTTTAAACCTTTCTTTCAAATAAATTATCTGAAATAATTTCATTACTTAGTTGGAAACAAAAATTCTGAAAAGAAAACTTAGCCGAAAAAAAAAACATTCCTTCAAAAAAATCATGTGGACAATATTTTTGAAGGAAAACCATGAAGTTTAAACCAAAGAAAATATTTATGGAAGAAACACTCTTAGTTATTTCAAAGCCCTAAAGAATGAATAAGGACCTAGCCAAATAAAAAAACTTTGCATAAACTTTACACTTAACCTTTTGGCTTGCAGGCTTGCTTATGAACATTGTTGTTGACCCCTAAACAACCTACTTAAATCCTTCTCTAATCCCCTTAGATCCATTTCTTCATCAAACATTTCAAGAGATTTAGTATGTGGGTGAAAAATGGTCAACATTTCTGGTGACTCACAGGGAAACATGCCTACTATGCTTAAAGAACCCAACCACTTGCCTTTCTTAGACCATTGGGCATGGAGTCATCAGCCTCTACAACTAGGCAGGTATAAAATTAGATACAAGGCTGACCCTTTTTGGAACCTCTTCTTGAATTAATAAGGACAATAAGATTGAAACAAAACAACACAAAATAAAGTGCCTAAGGCATTTAGGGAAAGGAAAATTAAAATAGAAAGGAAATGTGCACAAAGCACTTGGAGGAAAGCATGAAATCTATCATAATATATACATGGTAATAATTTACAGGTATCTCCCTCCTAGATAAAATTGGAAACTTTGAGTATCATTCACCTGTATCAATCCAAGATGAAAAATACCTTGCTTTAGAGGTACCATAATTGGTGAACCAAGAAACTTTATGGTTAATCCTTTTGGTATGCTCTCTAATGGATGGAATGGAAAAAACATGCCTCCGATGTAGATATACTAGTTCATGTCCTCCAAACTTGGTTCATGTTGGACTTTAAGGGTGTTTTCAATCTTCTCATTTGATGGCTCAATTGTGTGCTCTAAATTAAGCACAACATGTGACAACTCCTTTGAATTGGTGCTTGGTTTACTATCTATACTTAAGTATAAAAGCTCCAAGTCATCCCAAAAGGTAGCTTCCTCTTGTTCATCTGAGACAATGCCAAATTCAACTCCATATTTTCTTTACTTTTTTTGAAAAGTTCCATATGGTAGTTCATCAATCCACCTAAGGCCCAACATGTCATGTTCTTGTGGATCTAGATCCAACCATTCTTCTTCATTCTTGAAAACATCAGTACTACCTTCAAAGGACAATTCATCTTAAGATTGGTCAGCTTATTCAACTTGATTAGTGAGTTCATCCTCATACCTTAGAGGAGCCATATGCTAGTTTATAACCTCTACTTGATCCATGAAGTCATGGTATAGTTGCTACCATACTTCATCTTAATCCTCTGCTCATTCATGACCTCTCCAACATGGTCAGCTAACTAATTGACTACATCAATCTCTACACCTTGGTCATCTTCATCTATAGCCACACCAAATGGAAGCTCTTAGGACCCAAAAAAATCATCCTTTATCTTAGTTTCATCATGAATACATGCCTCTTTAAGTATGAAGGCATCAATACTGCCTTCAAGATCTAATTCATCAATGTCAAATCCATGCCACAATAGCTAGTCCAAAACTGATTTCTCTTTCCTTTTATGGAGTGGACTACCTATCATGATCTCTTCATCATAGGCACTTTTTTTATCTTCTTTAGGCTCAAAATTAATTGTAATCTCTTCCTCTATTCTTTACAAAATATGCTCTTCCTCTAAGAGGGAGATGGTTGGAGGGTAAAAAAGTTCACCTTATTTATAGCTTGAGAGAGTGTCTTTCCAACTAGGTACTTTGAGTAGTCTCTTTGGTGGATCTTAAAGGAGGGATAAAGAGTCTCAGAACTCTTGTAGGGAAAGCTCATTGAGCTGAGCTAACACCTCTTTTTTATATTCTTCAACCACTAACTCCTCTTAAACTAGTTTAAAATATTTCTAGGATAGAAATGTATAGGGAATAGCCACATTTTCTTCCTTTTGAATGGGTATAGGAGAGGGTGGTTTCACAAGAGAGGGCACGACATGATAAGGGTCAAAGGTGTAAGAGAAGATCCATGATGGAATGGTTTCAAACTCTTGAGTGGGAATGGGTGTAGGGGGTTGGTTTGAAACATATGACTGATTACACTCAGTCTGTTGATCTTAATAAGACATCAACACACTTTCTAAATTTTGGACCATGCTTTTCAACCACACCTTGTTCTCCACCTCACAAACTACCCATTGTTCATCCTCAAAAATTGACCACCTATTCTTGACCATCTAAAGAGAACTCCTTGCCTCTTGTAGAACATGATTAGGGATGACAAGAGAAAGTTCTAAACCCCTCCCAATCTCTCTTATCAATTTGTTATAATATATTAATGCTTTCTTGAATCTTGTCAAGGATGTAGCAAGATAAACATAGTCTTGAAAAGGGGAATTAGTAGATTGATTTGAATGCATAGGAGGCTGATCTTGGTCATACATAGGGGAGGGAGGAGGGTAAATACCATGGTAGGGATGATAGGTTGTTTGAGGGCCACTTGGGGGGAACACATAAACATTATTATCTTGATAAATGTGATACTAAGGTAGAGAATAAGCATGTTGATCAAAAGATGGTTGATTATACATACAAGATAATGATAATTAAGCACTTAGATTGCTTAAACCAGCTAATAGATTTTTAGAGTCACTATTTATGTTTGTTGAATGCCTCCAAAGGCTGATATGTAGAAGAACAACACCAAAAACTCTTCCACTACTTTGGACCTTATCCCATTGGGTGTGCTAAAAACTATTTTAGTGATAGAATTTCACCCTTGTGGGAGAGTTTTTAGGCTCTCTCACTTTCAACTACAAGCATGGGAACAACCTTAGGCTGTGGATATCATGTAGCGAGGTTGAACCTCTAGGGTAGGTTGGTTCCTCTTTGATGCTAACCTAAACTAATGCTAAACTAATGATTCATAGGGAAAAGGGTTATAAATGGGATAAGGGCTCCTAAGGAAGCTAACTAGGTGATGCACCAAATCTAAATGGGAAAATCTCACTAGCTTGAACCCACATTGATTCTGTAGAGGACAATACCGACTTACGCAATCTCAAGATTGAGCTAGTTGCATTAGTATTTCATGGAGAAGGTTATGGAAGTAATGAATGCAAATAGAGAGGATTTATATGACTCACCAAAAGATCACATAAATGGTAGAAATAACACTAAACTATACCTACAAACAACTTTGAAAACTTCCTAAATAAGGCTAGAAAGGAGGACCATGGATGAGGAAGATTCTCCTTCACACATTACCATAGTGCACAACTCAATAGAAATGAATCCAAGGTAAGAGATAGGCAAAGAAAGTCCTTTTATTGCATCAAGAGGTAGTTCTTAAAAGTGTTTGATATGATCAAGCCTAATCAATCTGAGCATATTTTGTAATATCTCCAAGAATGTCCTATCTCCCAGAAAGATAAAATAAAATCTAAAAAATTGGGAACCCTTTAAAAAATAGAAAGGATGAGATATTTATAAAGGGGAAGAGAGAAGAGGAATACATTTGTGTGGAGAGAAGGGAAAAAGGAAGTCATCGATGAGTGGCACCAATGCTTATTCTACTCAAACTCTTTAAATTCAAAGTATGCAACTACTTTGACCACCAGATGAATTGCCTAGAATCGCCACCCATCTCCTCAAGCCCCTTATGTATTTAATTCTCCTTATAATTGAGTGAGCCATATCAATGGTAGCTGCATGTTACTACCAAGTATGAGTGATTTGTCCTTGCATTTAAAATTTAGCATGTTCTTTACTACAATCCAAACTATCCCAGTTGGTCTTTACATGTTCAATACTCCACCTAGATGTGTCTAATCCTTGTTTGACCACTTTTCATGTTCTGAAAGTGAGTTGTATGTACTTGTGCCACTTGTCCTTGGTTGATTGGCCTTTTGTATTTTTTGACCATTGACCTTAATGTTCTATGGCCATTTACTTTCCATGGACTATTTTCCATAATTTTCCTTTTGGAACTTTCCATTTTAGTCATTCAAACTTCACACTCCTTGAAACATACTTTGGACTTCTCATTGCTCATTACTTCCTTTAGAGTTTTCATCTATAAATCCTTACTCTTCTAGTTATGTGCTGCTCATGACTTATCCCTTAGGCTTATTTTCCCTGAAACATTTTCTTTACTTATTTCCTTCAGACAAAAAGTCTAAAGGAATTCATTCAAAATCTTTCCAAAATTGCCTTTTAGGCTTTTTGACAAGGACTTTATTGAAGGGCAAGAGAGCCTTTGAGATTTTTTGAAAACGGTCCTTCTGAAAGGAACATACCCTTTGGAAATATTTGAATGAATTATTTCTCCCAAAAATCACCCTTTGAAAAAACTTGTTTGGGCACTTTGCCATGAATAACCTTTTGGAAATTTTGAAAGTGCCCTTCAGAAATATTTTTTTGGTCCACTTTTATGAGAAAATAACCCTTTAGGAAAGTTTTATAGGGAAACCTACTTGATTATTTCATTTCTTTGGAACCTTTCTTTCAGACAAATTGTCCGAAAGAATTTCATTACTTAGCTAGAAATGAAATTCTTGAAAAGAACACTTGGTTGAAAATAAAAACTTTCCTTCAAAAAAATTGTGTGGATAATTTTTTTGAAGGAAAACAATGAAGTTTAAACCAAAGAAAATATCAAGGGAAGAAACACACTTAGTTCTTTCAAAGCCCTGAAGAATGAAAAAAGACCTAGCCAAATAAAATAACTTTGTAAAAACTTTGAACTTAGCATTTTGGCATGCAAGCTTACTATTGGACATTCTTATTGATCCCTGAATAACTTGTTCAGATCCTTCTCTAATCCCCTTTGATCCATTTCTTCATCAAACAATGCAAGAGCTTTAGTATCTGGGCCAAAAATGGCCAACAGGCCCTCCCACAGAGATATAGAAGTGTTGTATGGTGGATGTTCAAACATGTTTTTATGCCTTCATCATGTTTGAAGAATATGTGGATGCCTTAAAGGTCTGGTATAAGATCACTTCATATGCATAGTCCATAAACACCTTCACTACCTTATGTATTGTTGTGTGTGCACCTACAGCTTTAGACAAAGACTTGAGCATGGTCATGGGAGGTTTTGACAAGCTTTGAAACCTTAATGACATTTGTAGATTTTAATGAGACCATGGAAATCATGTTAGAATCCATAGGTGGTAGGTAGGTTGGAAGAGGATATATACATATGAAGGATAGATTTTTAGGGACAAAATCCCTAAAAGTCTCAAAATGGAGTCCTAACCTCTTTTCTTAATGCAAAATAACAATGTTGCATAGAGTTTGATCAAGTTTTGATACATCTACCTTGTATCCCTATCCTAAGGGAAGAGCCATGAAAAAATGAATGGGTGTGTGACTTATGTAAATTAGTGTTTGGAGACCTTAAAATCATGAATTTATTCACTAAAATTTCTCAATGATGTCTACAGGTTTTGAGTTCCAAGTGACCTCTACACCCAAGGATGGTAAGAGGAGGACATATCTACATTAAATGTTATTCTATGAAATTAATGAGGACATTTATTCTTTAAAGGTCATCAACAAAGGATGAAGAGTAGGGTATTGAACCTCATCAACACCTTGACTATAAACTTTTATATGCCCACGAGATGAGCTTGGATATATGGAAAAAACAATAAATATAAGTGAAAGCTACCTTAAAAGACCTCATTTTGATTCAATGATGAGAAACATAGGTTTTAAGAGGTTTAAGGATCACTTATAAGATTTTATTTGCCTCAACACAGTCAATTGTGGCTGACTGTTGTAGAGAGTGGGCAAAATTTTAGTGCTATAAATGTTGGTATTACATGATCATGATGTGGATAAGTCCAAATAGATGTAAAAATACATTGGATACCTTAAGTACATATTGAGTTGATATTTTAAGGCTTCAACCATGTAATATGCACCTATATGAGCCTCTTCTAAGCAAAAAACATAGTCAACACTTATAAAACCGGAGAAAGGACATGGGTTGAGGGTGAAAGTATGAATGATAAGAAGTTTTTGAACATAGTAAACACCTTCATAGTGATATTTATCAGTCCATGACACTTTTATAGCATGGAAACAAAGCATAAAAGGGCTCTGACAAAGAAACACACAGTCCACATCAAGAACATGTATGTAGTAAGCTTCTCAATGAGTTTGTCTTAGGCTTTGAGGCATTTGGAAGTGTTAGGGGTACCAACCAACTATGAAACCTTTTATAGATCATAAATACCACATGGAAAGGCTCCTCAAAAAATCACTTTTTATCAGACAATAGGGGGAGTACCCTCTATTTTATCTCAGCCAGAGAGTACTCCCCTAAGATTCAAAACCTACAAGATTTAAAGAAAGGTTGAGGGTTGATACAACATTGCAATGAGATGTATAAGGTTGATTCATACATGGACCTACATAGGTAAACTCTCACAAATTTTTGAAACATGTCATAATGGCCTAGACTCATAAGGATGCAGATAGACCTATTAGGTCTAGTTTAGACCTGCTATCCATATGGGGGTCTATCTTCACTTCTAGAGCTAGAGGAGTATTACAATCAATTGGAACATGCTTATAGGGATATATCAGATGTATTTAGGCTTTTGGATTGTAAAGTAAATAACATAAAATTCATTTCTTATCTCAAACCTCATTACGTCTATAGTGAGTGGAATGAAAATCTCAAAAAGTGATTTGAGATGCTCACATCTACTTGGAGGAAGTGTATGGGATAAGGACAAGGATTGATTACCCTTCATCAAGGTTTGGAACCTTTTTTATAGATATTATAGCATATTTATACTCCATTGATATAAATAGGCCTATGGATGGTGACATTTCCTGCATAGTCTAAGTGAAATCAACTTAGAAAAGTGGAGCAAAGAGAAGGAAGTAACAAAAAAATGGTTAGAGGAGTTGTGTGGGGTCAAGATAGAGGTGAACCTTTCAAAGGATAAATAAATTCCCTAAAACTCTCACAAAGCAATTAATAGTGCTCTTAGGCTTGAACAAGGGTGTAAAAGAAATTAGGGTTTTGATCATATCAAGAGTTTCAGCCATCAAAATAAGCCCAAAATTTGTAGTCTTTTGTGATTTTAGGTGTTTGAAGAGAATTAAAAAAAATTAGACATGTACGGTATTGGGTGTATATAATATAGAGCACTGATTTGTAACTAGGCTTAAATAGACCTAATTGGGAAGCTTGACTAAAACTTAGAATCTAACTCAAATTTTTGATAAGGTGTAACTAAATATAGGGTATCTAAATATACCCTTACATTCTCTTGATCACTTGTACTTTTTTGTATAAGGTAAAAATAATAAAAAAGGCTAAAGAGAAGGACTATAAAGTGGTAAAGGATTGGGATGTGCAACCAGGGTTGTTAGAAAGGTTTTTAGTTTGAATGTTATGATAATTGAGACCTTTTAGGCATGATGAAGGTGACTGATGTTACCATAGAGTCACACCAAGGTAGTGATGTAAGGTTGAGGTGTATATAATCTTATACCTTGGTATAAAGGTAGTGTGCATCAAGAGGTATCCAGTCACGTTTGATCTCCAATGGCTATTTTTAAAACTAATAAAGGAATTAATTTTCCTTTTGCCAAAACTACCTCAGGACACCCACCTATAGGCTCTTTCCCATCATAACCTACATCTAATTGGACACTTGAAAAGTGGAAAATCCTAAGGGCTTAGAGATGGTTTTGAGTTTCATGAATGTATTATGAATGAGAGAGTAGCCTCTTTTGATCCAAGATGGTTTCCATGACCTCAAGAGACTACACATAAGTAAAAGTCACATAGTTTGACATTTAGAAACCTATAGGCTTGATAATCTCAAAGTTGAAACTACATAGCATGATAGTACTTGGTGTAGGCCAAATATGCAAAGTGCTTAAAGAAGCAAGTGGATTGACTAGACAATATTGAGAGGTTTAGATGAGTTCAATAGAAGGTCTAAAATACTCACAAGTGTATAGTATGATAGAGGTTTCTTGAATTAGATCTAACCTAAGATGGCATTCCATATAATATAATATCATATACCTTCATACAATTGAGAAAGGAGGCATAACCCTTAGGAAGGTTTGGTCATGACACAAGAGCATGATGGCAAAAACTTTCCATCTTATATGGTTTTCATGATTATAATTATTCATGGGAACAATGTAAGTGATTCTACCTTATCTGAGATAAGGATAAAGTTTCATACAAGGAGATATCAATATTATAAGTTATTCTCAAAGAGTTTGGACTCATGGAACATAATTGGAAGCTCACTTGCAAACCCTAAGGTTAGATTAACACCATGGATCAAGAACCCTAGGCAGGCCTAGATGGCAGCATATGCAAAGGAAGGAATGTTGAAAGGCTATAATATGGGTATGATAATGACACAAATCATTTTATCAAAAATCAAGTGTATAATCAAAACTTTCACCTATAGTTGTGTTCAAACATAGTCATATACCTAGGTTGGCATCAATATATATCAAACACAGTGACCCAGGCCTCCAATAGAAGTCACATGCTCTAGAGATTACTTCATTGGATTCTAAAAATGAATATGAGTATAAAAGGTCATGGAAAGGGGTTATCCAAGGAAATATAGAGTCATTGAGCTCTATCAAACCCTACAGTCATGAGATTATAATCATCATTTGAGACTTGATCATGTGGTGTAAGGGTTAGTGATTGTGTAGAGGAGATTCATATCCAATGCATGAAGATGATTCAAAAAGACAATGATTATGCTTACTAATAAAGGGTTATACATTGTTTAAAAACCATAAGTAATTACTATAGTGGAGAAAAGACCTTTTGAAACACCAAGCTACAGCCATGAAGTGAAGGTGGACTTATTTTGGCAAAGTTCTTTGAAACCATGTTAAAGGTCACCTTCATATGAGAAAATAGCATGATAAGAGGATTTTTGTCAGCTCCATACAATCATACTCATACAAAGGGTAACTTACAATAGCATTTTATAAACCAATAATCTCATATGAGTGTAGTCTTTTTTTCAAGCTAGCATGTATATTATTGAAAGTATGGTGGTTCACTATGGTGGAGTCATCTCATGGTTGTGGAAGAGTCACATAAGAAAATGGAAGTGTGAAAATGAAACATGAAGAGAAAGGACTCTAAAGGGAAAAATACTCAATCAAGACCACCTCATGAACCCTAAATCCATCATTGATCATTTTCCATCTTCCAAGCTAGTATGCACTTTGAGGTAAGACAGTGATTCATTTTGAAGCATTTTAAATGACATAAAGAGGTCAAAACATGCTAAAATAAGGTGGAAGGGTGATTTAAAGTGAATTAAGTGATCATAATATGTATAAATAGGTGTTAATTATAAAAAATACTCCATTTTCTCATATAATGAAGCTCCAAGTACTATTGACATACAATCATATGAGGTCTTTGAGGAGGCACAAATGTCAAGAAGAGGTGACATGGAGGATTGTGAGATTGTAAAAAATGGGTGAAATGATGAAAGGATTGGTTTCATGAAATATTTAAAACACATTCACTTATTTTATCTCAAACCAAGTAAAAAATGAAAAAAACTTAGTCATGAAATTTGACCAAGCAGGCCCATGTCATTAGCTATTGGCAAAATGGACCTACAAGCCAAAATATGCATGATCTAATTATTAAATTTGGTGGAGCATATAATTATGACATAATATATCTTAAAATAATTTTTTTATTTTTTTTATAATGGTAAATATTTAATATTTTAGTACTATCAATCATATGTCTTATCATGGTCAACATTAGGGCTTGCCTTGGAGGAATTGGCCATTTTGGGGCATCTACAGGTCAAGTCAAATATTGAAATTTGGTATGAATGATATCCATAACCAAAAATAACATAAAATTTCATCCTAAATCTCCTATAAAGAGTTAAATTACTCATTGTTCTTACACAGTCCTCTTGCTATCAAGAAGGCAGCCATTATAGACCAATTGAAGTTTTGTTAGTTTTGGGTAATAAGGAGGAGTTTATGCCTTGGAGATGTCTTAAAATGATATATTATGATGTTTTAAACCTATATTTTCATATATAAGTGATCATGGTCTGGTTTTTCAAGAAACTTTTTGAATAAAGACAAGTTTAGGCATGGAGGAAGCATGTAGGCAGCTCAAGGTAAATTTGGTAGAAAGGGTCTACAGGACAAAGTATGCATCCAAAAGACTTTATAATTGTTATTATTTGTAATCATGACATAATACACCTATAAATAATATTTTTATGATCATATGATAAGTGTAAATGTCTGATGTTTTGACACAGTTCCCCCATGTCTCATAATGGTCACCATTGGTATAGGCATACTTTTTGGAGTTGTAAGGTGTGGTTGAGGTTTTCAAGATTATGTAAGTATTTTAAAATCATGGTAATGTGTTTTAATCCTATTAAACACATTTAAATAATTGTCACACTCCAAAATTCATGCAAACCCCATAAGCAAGCTCAAAACCCCACAGGTAGTCTCAAAGCAGTTAAGAGTAAATTTGGTTTTGATCATTTAAAAATGTGTTATGAGATGTTTCAAGTGCCATGAATATTATTTAAATAAAATAATATAAATTTAAAGGTCAAATTGGTCCTTTGGATACATTCAAGCTTTTCAGGCATAAGACACCCAATTTTAGCCCTTCTTCAGATGCTCTTATCTTTCATACCATGAAGAGTTGGGTCAAGTACTTCTAATATGTTTTGAGTAACCACATTTAATTTAAATTAATTTTGGATTGAGGTTGGTCAAGATCTTTCAATTTATAAAAATTTATTAAGAGTATAAGCATGTCCAAAATGCTTGCAAACCCTATAGATAATTATCTTTACGTATGTATAGTTTCATACCTTCCACATGGGAATCCAATATTTTAAAGGATGTTTAAGGTGTAAATTTAATAATTATTCTTGTCAATAAGTTGTGTAATATAGGTCCACATTGTATGAACAATCATCTTGAAGGTGAGCTTGTCTAGACTGCCAAAGGAGATGTTTGACCAATTTTAGGTTTTTGGACTCATAAGTACATAAAATGGCCTATAATTTCTTTTAAACCATATATAATGTGTATATGACTCCCTTAAGATCCTGACCAACCTATTATTTTGAATAATTGAGCATGTTTGGGTGCCTAAAAGGCCCAAAATGGCTTTAAAATGCTTAATTTTATAGGTCTTCAAAGAAATAAATGGTTTAAATCCATGGAATATGTCTTATGGTACTTAAAACATCATTATATGACACTTATATCTCATAAAAAAGGTTTTTATGTTGCCTTGTTGAGCTAAAAGGTCAAAAATTCTAGTTTTTTTATATTTTATGCATTGTTATAGGTTTAATGGTGATTTCCACCATTGTTATAGGTATTTAAGGTTGTTAAATTATTCATTTTAATTCTCATATGCATGATATAGATGTATAGAGGTCTTATATAGGTCTATAAGTGGTCTTCAGGGTGCCAAATACCCTTGGGAGTACGTTTTAGGGTAGCTAGTTGAGGGTGGCTCAAGCTTGTGACCTCCATCAATGGGGTCTATGAGAGTTTCAAGTTTCATGGGGTTTATTTCAGGTTGGAGAAGAAAATTTAAGTTAAAAATAGAAGATAGACTCAAAAATCAAACATAAAAGATAATATCCATGGTCAGTTAAACATCTTATGCCAAGTCAACTAACTTTTGCCAAACACCTTCTAGAAGTACAAGTGGAGGGGGTCGTAGAAGTCCAAGAGGAGAATTTTGGAGGTTGGGGAGATAAATTGGAGCATTCAATGAGTTTTAAAATTCTTTGGAGACTTTTCCCTTTTGAGTGGATCATGACATCATCATCCTCAAAAGGTTTGGTCTTCTAATATGTTTCCAAGCAAATGAGAGAGCTTGAAGGCAATTTGGACTAATGAGGGTTATTTTTTTGAAGAAATATTATTGTTAATCAACCCAAATATGGTTGATACTTCATGGAAGTTGGTTGTGTCTCTTTTATTAAATTATGTTTGCTTGCTTCTTCTCTCTCTTCCCCTTTTCTCCTATATCTCCCATTTTCCCCCCATTTGTAAAAGATAGTCTCATTTGACAAGGCAAAACCCTATCAAAATTTGTAAGAAATAAATTTTGAAGAAATAAAGATAAATTTTCACCTATCTCTTTCCTGTAACTTGTGTTTAGCAAGCTTATGCATGATGGCCTTGTGAATAAGTGTTCTTCCATGTCCATTGTCCTTTTTTCTTGCCTCTTTTTAGGTGTTTTCAAGTTAGTTATAGGTCTGAACTTGAGTTATTTTTTCCATTAATGGATGCTTGGTGTGATTTTTGGAACTCCTCTTTTCTTATTGTATTGTTTGGTGAGCCTAGTTTAAGAAATACTCATATAGATTAATTAATTTGTGAGATTATGTGAGCAAGGATTGTCTTATGTTGAATCAGTGTTCATTTCAAGCTTATGTGAGTGTCAATTAATTTGGTGTATCACCATTTTAGTTTTCTTAGTCATCCTATACCCCCTTTCTATGCCTTTTCCAAGAAGAATTATTAATTTAGGTGATCTACCAAGAAGAATTTGGCTTTTTTTGGAGGTTCAACCTCATTATAGGATACCCACAGCCTGAGGTTACTCCAATATTATAGTTGGGAGTGAGAGCGCCTAAAAAAAAATCCCACAAGGGTGAAATTATACACTAAAATAGATATTATATGCATAGGATAAGTCTTTTAGTCTAGAATTGATATATCCTTGTGATCCTTACAAACCACAACAACCTCTTACAAAGCACTATTGGTTAAGGGAGATATTGAGGCACAAAGGGTTTACTTCAACAAGGTAAGTATATTCCTAGCCCTTTATTTTGATAAGTAGATATTATATAACTAATGGATTAAATTGTATCTCTCCTTGGTTAGATTAATTATATATTTTCTTGAATAAAATTATCTTTGTTAGTTTATTGTCTTCCTCTTTTGTGCCAAAATATTTGATGAGAACTAGATTAACTTGCATGTTCATTTACTAGATTAGCTTGCATGTTCATTTACTAGATGAACTTGTTTACTTCCATTACATTATAAGACCTATATAGGTTTATTACATGATGAAATTTGATTAGAGGCCTTGGAAACATCTCCTTTTTTATTGTGTAGTAATAGATCCCTTACTTAGGTTTAGCGAATACATAAATAGTCATGACCCTGATATAATAAATTATTGATATGCAGATTATTAGTTGATTAACTTATCTGAGCTTAGATATTACTAAGTAGGATAAGTTATAGATATATCTTATTTTTATTGCATACACTTCTCACATATGGGGCTACCTTGGACAGGCATGGCCAACTAGATCCATATTGAAAAATAACCTAAAATTAAGCATATGATCATATAATATAATGACATAAATGAAAATATGAACATAGTATCATCTAAAATTAGCATGTGTACTTTGTCCATATAGCATTTTAAGGGAAAGACTGAAGAATATATATAATATTTAGGCTTACGATCCTTGTATTTTGATGGGGCATGTTCCAAAAAAAGTTTTCAAGTTGGGATAATATTAATCAACCCATAAGGAAAGTAACATTTGGAAACCTAAGATAGAGACTAAATTATATAACACCTAAGTCATATACACTTGGTAATTACATATCATGGATGTACCTTCACCTTATAAACCCTTATAGATACCAAAATTCTCACATATACTATCTTTTTTCCTATTTGATTATCTTATTCTGACAATTGTTACTATAATGACTCAGACCTTCTATCATGTTTAGAACATTATAAACCTAATTATCATCTATCTTTACAATTTTTATACATGTGCATGTTTTCTATTTACCAAAATACTTATGTCCCAACCAAACACCTACATCAACGCTAGTGTCATATCCCAATGCAAGTGTACAGTGCCATAAATTTATCTAATTTTCAAATTAATTTTATATATATGGTTGACTTAAATGCTTTGATGCAGGATAATATCCAAAGGGATATATATATATATATATATATATAATCAACCCTCATTCATTCTTCACCTATAAACTTCTTACCTCTCACAAGAAACTTATAAAAAGCACTCAATCAAGTATTCAAGTGAGCAAAGCTTCCCTATTTTATCCTACTTCCATACCAGTCATAGGGATAACAAATATACATGTTTAAAGTACTGAATGAGAATTTCATGGAAAATATTTTCCAAGTTACAAGATATATCACTCTATGTATTTGCTTGTCACACATTGCATCCTTATGTACACGCAATCCAAAACGTAAGGGAGAACTACAAAAGTTTGAGGCCCTCTTCTTAGTATTGGATATTTAGGTACTACCCATTTTTAGAGGGGTACTTGGGGTAGCTCAACACCATGTGCCCACTAACTTATTTATTCCACAACCATTATGAAGATGAATAACTAGGGTTTTATCATTTGACAAGGAGTGACAACCCATGACCAAGATTTAATTGTACTAGAGCCAAGGTGACACAAAACCTAAAAGCATATAGGTGGTTGCATCCAATTTTAGTAGGTAATCTATACTAGACACCTACATCCAAGTTAGATAGAAGAATCAATGCAACCATTCTAGGTCAATGTAAGTGTGTGTGGCTACAGAGGTATAATTTCCAAAATCATGTGACTGATCCAGAATTTAAATCTAGTCTACTTTCTTCTTATTCTAAATCCATATTTATATTAGCATCAAAACCATATAATTATCTTATTTTCATTATCATCACAATATCTATCATAGTTGTACAATCTATTTTTAACCTTTCTCATTATAATATACTCAATAATTGTTTATCTAAGTGTTACAATTAATTGGACTACTTTAGAGATAGTCAACCATCCTTGTGCCCTAAGATATCTCTAACCATTTAACCCTAGATTACCCAATCTATATTTTAGGGTTAAACATTTGGTGAACCTGATCTATATGAATGAATAAAAATATGATTTATAGGGTTTTCATCCATTTAGGGTATTAGTTTTTTGTTTCAACTCTGTCATCTTTCATTTCTAAGCAATGAAAAAAGTTAACCAAAAACTCATTTTCAAACTTAAGATAAAGAGGCATTAATGACTCATATTAATAACAAAAAGGGATTAATAGATGTATTTTTATATGTTACAAGAGATTAAATCAGTAAATATGATAAGTTTAAGGCATCATCACCTAGTGATAGTGAATCCTTAGAAGGTACTACAACTAATTCCATTCCAATCAATCCATCAACATCTAGTGGAGGCACGAGATGTGCATTTCAACCTTTATTACCTAAAACTACTATTTCTACATCTTACATAGGAAACCTTAATGCTTAAACCCAATTACCAGTTTCAATGCCTTTATTTACTCAACTTGTTGGTACACCTCTTTTGATGACTTCTAAAATATCCAACCTAAAATACCAAGAGGTGTAAGATCTTGTCCAAACTATAAAACTTTATCAAACTAAGATACCAATATTGAACAAAATTATATGAAATCACCTTATTATATTGATTCATAAGAGGTATTTCATAAACTTTTTTCCAGAGATATATTTGTACCCCTTGTGAACTAGTTTTGTTGCAAATAAGTTCACATTTTATGATGGTAAGGGTGATCATGAATAACATATTCAATATTTTTATGTGGTATGCCTTGATTATGCTTCCAATTATAAAAATTTTACCAAATTATTTACAAATAGCTTAAAATAATATGCTTTAAATTAGTTCTATGATTTGCCAACCTGATCTATAAACTCATTCACACCCCGTGTAGATTAGTTTTTGTCATACATCTCTATTAACATTTACGAAAAGGTTTCCTATGACCAAATTTCAAAAATCAAACATGGAAATAACAAAACTATCAATGAATATGTCTTGAGTTACAAGACAATGTTAGCTAAAATGACCAATCCTATGGCAAAGAAAGAGATTTAAGACATCTTCAAGTAAAGTTTGATTGCTTATTTACATGAGTATATTGTTTTCAAAAAATTCAAATATTTTGATGACTTATGCCACATTATTCATGATCCTAAAATGAAATTTATCTCATTAAACAAACTTAATTATGTATCAAACTCATCAACTACATATAGAACCAATACTAGGTTTACTATCAAACTAAGTTATAAGGTAAAACCTCTTGAACCTAAAAAAGAAACAACCACCATGGTTAATGTAGTGTCACAAAAACATAATTGACATATGTTATCTAATGCACTAAGGAGATATTTTATGCACTTACCTAAGCCTCCTAATTTATTACTCCCATGACTTGTAGAGTGTCACCCCATTTCTTTCCCTTATCCTATATAGGTTGATAGGATTAGACCTCTACCCAAAAGGTATGATGTGAATACTTCTTTTTACTATCACCAAGGCCTTAGGAATTTTATGAACATATTTTTTACCGTGAAAAATAATATCCAAGACCTCATCAATGACTAAAATATTACGTTTGATGATCCTCCAAAAGAATTAGGTTCACAACCTAGTAAACACCAAAAGTAGAAAATATATAACAATCTTTTACAAGACCATTCTAACAAAGATCTAAAAGTGCAAATGGCAAATAATGTGCATCCTACACCATCACATTATGGGTACCCATTAGATAGGATTATTGATAATTATACATGGCATACACCTCTTATGGTTCAAATACCCTCTATTACTTTTGATGACAATGAGATTAGGGATGATGACTCAAATATTCATTCCTTATTCATTTAAGCATACCTTGATCACCAACTTATATATAGTGTTATGATTAATAATGTTGTAAGTGATAAAATTTATACCATGACATTACTTATGCAGTTGGGTTATACAAATCATGATTTACATCCTTTGACTATATTATTTAGATAATTTAATGGGACCTCATAACAGGTTCTTTGTGATATTGACTTAACTTTATAAGTAGGTCCTAAACATGTGGTTACTAAATTCTTAGTTATACTTACCAAGGGTGTCTTTTATATATTATTGGGATGACCTTGGATACATACACTTAGAATATTACCTTCTACAATGAATGGATGAGTTAAATAAATTTATATTGATTGGGTAATTATAGTTTTTAGAATTCCATATGAGCATCTTCTTGAGAAACAAAAATTTATACCGAGTAAATTAATTATCAAACCTACTATGGTTCATATTTTGTAAAAGGGTAAGCAACATGAAATCCCCTTTATGCAATAGCTAGTACTTAAGAGACCATTACATTAGAGATCCATAGCGGGTTCCACATAATCCTCATATACTACACACCATATTCGTATATATAGAGCACCTACACATTTTCATATTAATTATATTATAAATAAATATTAGAATACTCAATGATGGGTTCCATGAACCCCCATTCCTTCTATTATTTCTTCATAACCACATAGTCCAATTAACACATGCAGAGCATTACAGACTCTACAATGATATATATTGCACCTATACATGCTCCTTGGAAATACCACTAGTTTATTTCACTAAGTTATTAGTGGAGAGATACCTATGAACATTTATTGGATGAGATCATAGGATATTTATTTCCTTGGCACATTCTAAAAATACCAAAAAAATAAAAAAACTTCAAAAATCCAAAAATATTTTCAACATTTACATTTTATATTTGCTCTTTCACATATATGTTGTTACTTTCATGTTAGTGGATAACATATTATTAATTTATATATACATGTGTTTATCACATCATTTGAGTGTGATTTAGGCATACATAGATACATGATCTATGCACTTTCAGATGTTGGGCCTTCCCTCTACTCATGACATAAGGGAAATATGGGAAATCACTTCGTTGATCATGATGCATCAAGTTTATATCATTTTATGGTCACTTTACATTATCATATTTGATCTTGTGTACTTACACATGCATTTATCCATGCTTGTATCTTTCACAATATAATTGATATGCTATGCACTTAGCACTTTTTTCTAACGCTTATATCCAGGGACTAGTATGATATGTTTATGTTGGTTGCTTATACTTTTTTTGTTATACACTTCCTTGAGTGTCTTATTTTGCTTGTTTGATCATCTAAATATGCTCCATTTTTTGTGGCCCCTGTGCCTTTATTTTTCTCTTTGAGACTTGAATATGCCATCCCTTTTGAATATGTCATTCTTATTTTTGTGGACATTTTACTAAGTCATTTCCTTTCACAATATAATTGATATGTTATGCACTTAACACTTTTTTCTAACACTTATATCCAGGGACTAGTATGATATGTTTATGTTGGTTGCTTATACTTTTTTGTTATACACTTCTTTGAGTGTCTTGTTTTGCTTGTTTGATCATCTAAATATGCTCCATTTTTTGTGGCCCCTGTGCCTTTATTTTTCTCTTTGAGACTTGAATATGTCATCCCTTTTGAATATGTCATTCTTATTTTTGTGGACATTTTACTAAGTCATTTCCTTTCCTTTGTGTGGCATTTGAACATGCCCCTTGTTTGAGCTCTCCTTGGATCATTGTATTTTGATTTGCTTGTGTGTGTGTTTGATTTCTTATTGAGCTTGTATTATTACTATATAAACATTTCCATGATTTAGATCATGTATCTTAAGAATTGGTGTGATCACATTTTGTGTACTTCAATGACATATCTACCTAGACATGTTCCTTATACATGTTATATGGTTCATACACATACAGTTATCTTATCTTTTTGAGGTAAGGTGACTATTAATTAATACTTATCCTAACCTCAAAAGTGGGGCCATGTCATAGAGACATGGATTACACATTGTTCACATTTCACTAGATTTATGTTAGAGTGGGGTTATGTTTTGGAAACATGTTATCCACACTTACACCACTTTTCAAATTCAAATATATAATGGGGGCATGTTATGGAAACATGTTTTCCACACACCAATTTTTAGTTTTATATTATAGTGGAAGCATGTTTTGGAAACATATTCTATGCACTTACACTAGTTTTCCAATTTCAGATTATAGTGGAGATATTTTTTGGAAGCACGTTTTCCACATTGACACAGTTTAAAAATTAGCCAAATTACATAGTTATATGATTCAAATACACATTTGTGGCACAATTCTATATATTGGTACCATTTTTATACACATTTTTAACATGATACATATCCAAGGTGCATATTATAAGTAATGTGCACCTAAAATTTATAAAACAAAATCAATTCTATATTTTAAACACTTCTATAGATTGTCATCACCCACCAGGTTGGACTTTTATGGATTGTATTGAGCCAATTTATTGTAGTAGTTAGTTCACTTTTGGTATGGTTGAGTTGATTTAAATATTATCAATTTTATAGGTTTAAATTTATTTTATCATCCAACCTCACTAGATATATAATATGAATTAACTTGTTTCACTCATACTCAGCAAGTTATAAGTATGATTAAGTTGCATGGTTAAGCTAATCTCAATTATCGGGTGGTAACCCATATTTTCTCTAAAATTGGGGGCATGTATCCTTCAATATCTCTCTATATCCCTAGATATATGCACTTTATATATTTTATATTTTTCCTAATCACATCTCTAATGATTTATAATGATACATATTTTCAAATCAAATTTCCAAAAGGCAAGGCGGTTGCATCGACACACAAGTGTATTCTTAAAGATTAATCTCTTTCAATTTCAATCATTTAAATGATTTAAATTTCATATTATATACACTCATTATATATTATAACATGTTTTTTGTTGCATTCCATTCACCATAAAATCACTCAAGTTGGACTCACATAAAGGCAAAGTGTTTTATACACACCCAAGTATGCATTTCTTTTCCTTTAAACTAGCAATTTCATTACTAGATTAAAGGAGGGTAATTTAGACACTATTTTTAAATTATATAGCACCTAAATATTTTACACTTGATAAATACATACCATGTATGTACATTCGGCTTATAGATCATTCCTATTGTTGAAAGGCTTGCATACAATATCTCTTTGTGCCTATCTATTTATCTCTTAGTCTGACCAATGTTTTATTTTATTAAGGTTAAAGGAGAGATTTTTTTTACTAGGGTACCCAAACCCTAGGAGAATTACAAACAAAAATAAGATAAATAACTACCAAAGATCTCAAAAGAGACAGAAACAAATAGAACCAGAATCAACTATAAAATTGTCCAAAAACATCTCAAAAATAGCCAAAGATAAACTAGAGTAGAAAGCAGCTAAAAAGAAACCTGAAGCCTACTCCATGTCCAAATTACATGAAACATATTCCCAACAAATCTTAATTATTTTTAGGTTTAAATCTATTTTTAGGAGAAACTTTTGTTTATCAACATCTTTATGACACTCGTTACACTAAAATTGTCTACCTTTACCTTTAATTAGTGTCCTAGTATCAAACAAATCTCCCAAATGAGATCTTAAGTTTTCCAAACCCTAGGAGAATTACAAACAAAAATAAGATAAATAACTACCAAAGATATCAAAAGAGACAGAAACAAATAGAACCAGAAGCAACTATAAAATTGTCCAAAAACATCTCAAAAATAGCCAAAGATAAACTAGAGTAGAAAGCAGCTAAAAAGAAACCTGAAGCCTACTCCATGCCCAAATTACATGAAACATATTCCCAACAAATCTTAATTATTTTTAGGAGAAACTTTTGTTTATCAACATCTTTATGACACTCGTTACACTAAAATTGTCTACCTTTACCTTTAATTAGTGTCCTAGTATCAAACAAATCTCCCAAATGAGATCTTAAGTTTTCCATATTTTTTATCCCCATGTATAAAGCTACCTTGTTAAAATTCACCAGAAAGCTAATGTTGTTTTTTATTTTTTTATTTTCCTTTTCAATCATAATAACCCTCTCTTGAAGACCTTGAATTTGATAATTAATCTCCTTTTCATGGTTATTTTGTGCCAATCTTTCATTCTCCTACTATAAATTATTGACTTTCTATTTAAGAATAGTCATTTCCCTCTTGAACCATTGCATAATGGACTTTTATAAGTCAATTTCCTATTCTAATTTATCAGTATTATGTTTCCCTTCCAAATATTAAACAAAAGTGTTGAAATCTTCATTTAGGTCTTGGGGTTGCTTACCTGAAGGGACCTTGCCTTTCTCCTTGGGATCTTCCCTTATCCTAATTTTTTCTAAATTATTTTTGTTGGACTAGGTAACCATGTTAACCTTTTCTAGATCCTTTTAATTTTGTACATCCTTTTTTCCAATCATATCTTCCTCAACTAAGATAGAATCCCCTATAGAAAGCCATGTTTTACCACTTCTACCTAGATTCTTATTAGCCACAGGTGGCTACTTGGCCACACTTCTCAAGTGAGTTTTAATACTAATTTATTGTATTTTATTAGTATTAATAGTAGCAGTAAAATCTTTATCCTTGGAAGATCTAGGATATTTAATCCATATTTTCTTAACTTTTCTGATGTCCACAAGTTTTCCATCATCTTTTTTATTCTAAGAATTAGGAATTTTGGGAGTGATCTGATTCATCCCCTTGAATTAATTATGAATGAGAAAGATGGCCTCTTCATGCCTAGGTGTAGAACATTTTTAGTTTTTTTATTTCACAATGGAAGACTCTAATGAGAGAAGAATGTAAAAAGGAAGGCTCATGGGGATTGCATGCCTAAAATGGTTTAAAAAAAACAAAAACAGACCATCTAACCACATTGAACCTACCTTCAAGAGTTATATATTACATCAGATGAAATGTTAATTCTCCAAATGGCCTTGGAAGAGATTCTTGATCAAACCCATTTTGAAGCATCTTCAAGGATTTGCCCTCTATTAAGAAATTTTCCTTCTCTTTTGTGTAGTCCCTTCCTATTTTGTATATTTTGGTTACCTCCAGCTCCAATCCTATAATATGTGCTATTAACTCTTTTGTAACCTCTAGTAAAACCCCATTGATATTAAGGTTGATGTGCTTGCAAGAGTTTTTTATTAGAGTTAAAACATTTATGTCATGTCCTTTAATTCTTTCCATGAACCTTGTGAAACCTTCTATCTACAGGGATTCCTAAATCTCCTCATTTGTTTGACTTGCTCAAGAATTTTGGGCTCAATATTGTTCAGAAATCCCATTGTATCCTTAATGGATCAACCTATAACATAGGTGAAATTTGGTCTCTCTCAAAACCAAGTGAAATATTGCCAAAAAAGCCCAAAATCAACTTCCTTGATTCCTTTGCTAGGAGAATTACGTCTCTATTTTGTGTTTCTTGATTTTATAATTTTCTATTTAAAATTAATGAATGGGAAATATAAATAGAACTTGATCAAATAAATACTAATACAAAGAGATAAATTTATAAATTTCCAAATGGATTTATAACAATGCATGGGGAAGACCCCCACATATTCAAGCATTGTGTTCATTACAAACTGCTTCTTCCTTAATCCTATGACAAATGTCCAGGGGAAGATCATTTATAGCAATCTAATTAGTCAAGCCTGAAGAGACCACATGCCTATTTTTGAATCATTCTACTATCTTGTTTCCTTCATGACACACATGTTTGATAACCAAATATTGCCCAGAATCTAAAATTGAGATAACTTCACCCACCACTTATTTGATTGACCAACTAATAGAATTTTTCCTTAAGAGACAATTCACTATATTTAGCGATTCCCCCTCTATAATGAGAAGTCAAACTCCAAGTTATTGAGCCAAATTTAAGTCCCACAAAGTGGCAAGGGATTTTTCACAATGATTAGATTTAATACCCATGTCTCCTACATAAGCCGCCACAAACTTTCCTTGATGATCCCTTAATATACCTCTTCCCCCTGCTAGTCCTAGGTTTTTATTTAGTTCTAATGTTATCTTTAGGATCACTCTTTCCAAAACCAGTAGGATTAATTTTCTAATTAAGAGTTATTTGATGTTCAAAAGTTAATAAACTTTTGCCATTTTTATTAGGCACTATATTAAAATTTTCAATAATAGACTCATTATTCCTTTTGGAGATAATTTTACTAGTGAATTTCTTATTTCTAAAATTTTTGTTGTTATGTTCTCCCCAAATAGCCCAAATGATGTAAAGAAATGAAAGCTTCCAAATTTTTTTAAGGACATTTTGAAAAGGGCTCTCCCAGGCCTACCACAACTCCAATATAGAACTAGTAAACACCCAACTAACATTGAACTTGAGAAGAAAGAAGCTCCAAACTTCTTGGGCATAAGCATAGTCCACGAGTAAGTGAAAATTATTTTCATTGTCATTTTCACAGAGGGTGCATCTGTTAGTCAAAATAAACCTATTCTTATTAAATTATCCATGGTTAATATTTTGTTTTGGACTGCCACCTATAGAAATAAATTGATTTTTGAAATCAAATATTTATCATATCCCAATTATTCATATTTCCTAGGTCATGAGCCAACAAATTATATCCAGCTTTCACTTGATATTGGCCATCAAAAGAGTCTTTCCAAACTATTTGGTCTTCATTGTTGATAGCCGGCAAGTGAAAATTATCAATAAACTATTCAAATTAGACACAATGATATTATCCTCCTGATTCAAATCTTTGATATTCAAATATTTCTAGCTTTTAACACCTTCAATGCCCTGCCAATATACATGGACCTTACTACCATATTTATTTTGTATGTGCTCTTGAATATGATACCAAGGTTCTAATTGAATAAGAGGTTGATCTAAAATCCATGAATCTTTCCAAAAATTGACATGCATACCATTACCAATTTGCCATTTTGAGCCAGGGGATATCAGATCCTTGTTATCAATCAAGAAATTCTAGAAATGTGAACCCTTCACACATTGATCATCCTCAAATATGCACATTGGATTTCTATATTCTAAACATTTGAATCTCAAAATGTTATCCCAGGTAAAGTTTCCTTTAATAAATCTCCATACAAACTTAAAGAGGATTGCTTTGTTCATCCAATGTAATTTATATAAGCCTAGGCCACCATATCTTTTTGAATTAAAAAGTTTGTCCTAAGATAAAATATGTATTTTATTCCTCTCTTCTGACCTTGCCTAAATTAAATTCCTTTGAATTTTGATGATTTTATTTTTAATACTCTTTGGAAGGCTAAAAAGAGATCAGGTAAACTAGGAGACTCTGACACACACTCTTGATTAGCAAAAGTTTGCCCCCATGAGAGAGAATATTACCTTCCCACCTGTATAAATTTCTTTGAAATAGTTCCACTAATGGATTAAAAGCATAAATTGAAGGATAATTACCAAAGAAAGGCATACTTAGGTAGTTATAAGGCATATTCTTTATTTGGTGGCCTAACATTTGAGCAATTCTATTTTGTCTAGCCAAAGGACTGTTAAAAAAATACATAGAACTCTTATCAAAATTTACCTTCTAGTTTGAAGCATGTTCATACATAACAAGAATTTTTTTAACACCCTTGCTTCTTAAATATATGCCTCAGCCAGTAAGATAGTATCATCTACAAATTATTAATGACAAATGGGATCAATATGCCTGGTTAGTTTGAAGCTTTTAAAATATCCTAAAGCCACTACTTTTGAATTAAATATTTTCAAATATTCTACCATATTGATGAAAAGGAAAGGGGAAAGGGAATCCAATTATATCACTCCCATACCATTCCTAAAAAAACCTTGAGCAACTCCATTCACAAGCACTGAAAACATGCATAAGAAAATGTAAGATCTGATGATTTTCTTGTATTTATCTTGAAATCCAAACTAGTTCATGACTCTATCTAAAATGTTCCAATCAATTATGTCATACGCCTTGGCCATATCAAATTTTAAAATCATTCCATCACTATTACTCTTATCCATAGAGTGGATTGATTCATGAACAACAATAACCCCATCTTGAATTTATCTTCCTAGAATAAATCCCTCTTGGTAGGCCACAATAATCATTTTCCATTATTGGTTACAACCTTATGGAGAATAACTTAGTGATGATTTTGTAAATGGAGTTACATAAGTTCATAGGACAAAAATTCAATAAATTCATCTCTCCCTCCTTCTTAGGAATTAAAACAAGGAAAGTATGATTTAATTCTTTTAGCATTTGGGCAAAATTAATGAATTCATTTACCACTTCTACCACATAAACTCCTATGATATCCCAAATTTTTTGAAAAAATCCTATAGGGAAACCATCGAGCCCAAGATTTTTGTCCAGATTCATTTTTGAAATCACAATTTTAAGGTCTTCATTGGAAGTAGTTGTTGTAATTACGTCATTATCCTCTTGCTTAACTAGTTTAGGAATAACTTGGAGTGATTCTTATTCATATCTAATGTTTCTTTTGAAGTCATTTTTAAAAAAAAATTAAAGTAATTTATGTTCTCCTGATTGATTTGATCTCTATCTAAAGTGAGTTGGCCTTCACTATCTAAAATTTCCTTCATATAATTGTGGGATATATGTTTCAATGTCGATATGTGGAAGAAGTGCATGTTTATATCCCCTTATTTGAGCCATATATTTTTGTATTTTTGCCTCCAAAGGCTATCTTCCCTTGAAAAAACATTATGATACTTACAAAGAAGTTTTTTTTCCTTATTTTGAGTCTCAATATCATATCCATTTATTTCAATCTCTTCTTCAATCTTTGATATTTTTTATTTTAGCTCATTTTTCTACATATGAACATTACCAAACACTTGTTTATTCCACTATTCAATTTTTATTTTAGCATTCTTCATTTTTCATCCAACTTGAACATTTTCAAACCATTCACACTTAGAGACCACCATTCTAAAATGCTATCATGAATTTCGAGTGAGGAAACCACATGTGTTCCATCCTAAATAGATATATGTTTTCATTTTTACAAATCTCCACTAGATTCAACTCAAGAGGATTATGATCTGATCCAACCTGAGGAAGTGCCTTTAACATCATACCCTTATGAGTCAACCAATCCATTGAAATGAAAATTCTATCTAATCTTCATTGTATGAGGTTTTCACCCAACCTCCTATTGCTCAAAGTAAATTTAGAGCCTTTTAATTACACATATATCAACCCTATGTCTAAAATTAAAGATTATAAATCTTCCATAATGTCTAAAACTAGCTTATTTCCACCTTTTTATCCCTTGGGTGTAAAAGAGATTTAAAATCTCCAGCCATAATCCAAGGTAACTCTTTGCATGTATTCCTAAAAACCTCTTAAATATTCCCATAAATTTATATGAGCAGATAATGAGTTAGGTGCATATATGTTTGATAAAATACATTGCTTACCATCATCTACATCAGTAAAGATAAATACCAAATGATTCGATGATTTGAAGACTAGCTCCCCAACAAAAGAATTAGTATCCCAAAAGGTGATGATACCATTAGATGCTCCAGAAGAGCTAGAGCAAATAGCTCTAGCTTCTTTCCAATAGGCATTTTTATGATTAAAAAAAAATGATTCTTCTATTTTTTATTCTTGAATAGCCAAAATTACAAGCTTGTGAGTCTTTCAAAAATCTCTAAAAGCATTTTGCTTTGAGGAACTATGCATTCCTCTTATATTCCATGAAAATATCAGCATGATTTAGTCTGACCAATGTTATTCTACTAACTCAGACCTATCATGCTCATAATGTTATAACCTAATTATCATCTATATCTATAAGTTCTTGACCTATGCCTATTTTCCATCTACCCAAACACTTATGTCCCAGTCAGACTTCTACATCCATGCAAGTGTCCTATCTCAATGCAAGTGTTCATTGTCATAAAGTCATATAATTGTTAAAGGAAACATATATCTATGGTCAACCTAAACACTTTAATGTGAGATATTCTCCAAAGGGTTTAATATATATACAAGATCAACACTCATTCATTATTCACCTAAAAATTTCTTACCTCTCACAAGGTAACTAATCAAAATCACTCAATCAAACATTCAAGTGAGCAAAGATTCTCTATTTTTTCCTATCTCCATACTAGTCATAGGGAAAAGACATCTACAGTTCTAAATTAATGAAGGAGAATTCCATGGACCATATTTACCAAGTTACAAGCTAGGTTACTCTATCTACTTGCTCATCACACATTGCATTCTTATGCACACACAAGTCAACATCTAGGAGATAAATACATAAGTATGAGTCCCTCTTTAGAGTATTGGCCATGTAGGGGGTGCTCATTGATAGATGTATCTTTGGGTTATATTAACACCCTATTCCCACTAACCCATTTTTTTCCATAGCCACTATGAAGATGAATAAGTAAGGTTTTATCATTTGACAATGAGTACACCAGAGTAAAGACAACTCAGACCCTAAAAGCATCTAGGTGGTTGTATCCAATTTTAGTAGGTATTTCATATTGACACCTACATCCAAGTCAAATATATGCATCAATGAAACCATCCTAAGTTGACGTAAGTGCCCACGGATACAAAGGTATAATTTTTAGAATCAAGTGACTGATCTAGTATATTTCTTCCTGTTCTAGATCTAGATTTGTATTAGCATTAGAACTAGATAAGTATCTTATTTTCATTATCATTGAAATATCTAACATATTTATGCTTTTTATTTTTAGCATATCTTAGCATGATAAATTTTTTATATGTTTATCTAAGTTTTTTAATTAATTGGCTTATTTTAGAGATAGTCTACCATCTATGTGCCCTAAGCTATCTTTAATCCATTTAACCCTAGATTCCACAATCTATATTTTAGGGTTAATCACCTAAAGGCTACATTTTCATTATAATACTAACCTCATAGGATATGAATCCCTCATCCTAGTCCTATAGTTTTCCATAAAGCATGAGGTCAAAGAGTTAAGGGTGTATAGGGACTATAAGTTAGTTGTTAACCAATTTAGAGGAAAGTTATAATGAAACTTATCTTACATTAAGGAATACAAACATCAAGTATGGGATCTAATAGAAAAATTTAATGTCTTCAATGTCATCCCTATCCTTAGAGAAGAGATCCAGGTCACTAATTTTTTAGTGGCCTCTATTGTGAATCTAGCTCCCTTAGTTGACTTAGGGTTACAACACTTCTCCATAGAGATAATATCATGCCCCTTAGTCCTAGACATCATTAAAAAACTTTGGGTTTTCGATGATGATAACCACAAACTAAATTTACTAAATAATTTAAGATTATTTAGTTCCTAAGTTATAGATGAAACTGATAAAGATAACCCATGTGATGAGGATTGTGACAAGGATGGTTTCATGAACTTGAGATAAAGTTATATCCTAAATGTTATGATTTACTTGAAAGAGTGTTTAACCTGAATAAGTGCACACATAAACTTGCAGAACCAACTTACATCAAATAATGATCGTACATAATCAACCTAGCATCCATTGATCAACACAAAGATGTTAACATTGGTTTTGATTGTACTCCAACCAAAGTAGATTAGCTCAATAAATTGCCTCTACAATATAGAGACATCATTACCTAGACATACAAAGACCTAAAGATATTATATCCAAGTGTAATAACACACACCATCCCACTTAAGCAAGGGTATAACCCATTTATGTAGAGATAACAACACATAAACCCTATATTAGAACCCCTTATTCACAAATAAGTTCAAAAAATTCTCTCAGTAAGAATTACCTTCCAAATCCACCATTCTACTTGGGTCACCAGCCTAGTTCCTATTCACAATAAAAATGGGTAGATTATATTGTGCATCAATTTCAATAATTTGAATCAAGCCTTAGATAAATACAATTACCTTTTTCCTTCCTCGAATGAAGTGATTTAGATGGTAAGTGTCTCTCAGATGATGTCATTTTTGGATGGATTCTAAGGGTAGAACTAGGTCTTAGTGAACCAACAAGATAGAGTCAAGTCTACCTTGATTACAAAAGGATGCCTTTCAGCCTCATTAATTCAAGATCCAATTTCCAAAGGGCAATGGATTTTAACTTTGAAGACCTGATTAGTAAATGCATAATAATATATATCTATATGATCTATCTATATTTTCAAAATGCAAATTTAACCACATTCACCCCTTCTAGAAAATATTTGAGAGATGAAGAAGGTATGGTATATTCCTTAAACCAAAGAAAAGTGTCTTTGGAGTCATGGAAGGTAAACTCCTTGGTCACATTATCACTAAAGAAGATATCTCCATTCACCCTAAATAGTCTAGTGCAATTTCAAAAATACCTCTCCCTAAAAAAAAGAACTAAAATCCTTCTTTGGCAAGGTTAATTTTGTTTGCAAGTTCATATATGTTTTGGCTGAGATGTTAAAATATGAAGATAAACTAGAGTGGACTGCCCTAGCCAAATAATCCTTTCAAGAAATTAATAACACCATCATACAGGCACTTGTCTTGATTAGCCCAGATTATGCAAAATATTTTCAGCTCTATTCCACTTCTGATCATACCATTGTCATTGTGCTTACTCAAAAAATTAGTGAAGAAGAGTATCTTATATCCTTTATGATCATGAATTTGAAGGATGTTGAATTAAATTACCCCACCTTGGATAAACATGTGTATGCATTATTAAAGGTCATGAATAAGTTTTGGTAATATATTATTAGAAACAAGGTGTGTGCCATTGTCCATAACCTAGCCATAAAGATCATGTTAGGACAAATGAATTGGGGGAACATAGAGGCTGATGGATGGCTAAGATACAAGAACACGACCTAAAAATTAATCATACCATAATATTATTAGTTCAAGGCCTTAGTTAATCACATAGGTTGACCCTAGAATCAATGTGGTGAAGTTGGACCAATCTTGATATGACTAGACAAGATTGGTATGATCTGATCATCCACTATATGCTTTATGGGAATTCCCCCAAGGACTCGACAAAGCCCATAAGAGAGCTCTCATACTAAAGGTAGCTCACTATATGCTAAAAATAGGGGTGTTCTACAAAAATAACTATGAATGCATATATCTTTGGTGTTTTTCAAAAGAGGCCAAGGAAGTTATGAATAGCTTCCATGAGAATTTGGGAAGCGGCCACCCCTTAAAGACAAATATGGCCCAAAAAATCCTATGAGATAGATATTATTGGCCCACCATCTTAAAATATGTACATGATCATGTCTAGACTTGCCACGAGTGTCAAACCTTCATCAAGAGGAGACCCATGCGGTGATGTTACTCTAACTCGTGATAGAAAAGTGTTGCTTTGCTCAATAAGGATTGGATTTTATTGGAGTCATCAATCCTAACTCCTCAACTGGCCATAAATTCATACTTACCAAAATTGATTATTGAATAAAGTGGATGGGGACTATAGCCACTAGGAACAACACCACTAAGGAGGTCATAAATTTTCATGAAGGTAGTGTAACCACAAAGTTTGGCATACCAATATCTTTGGTCTGTGACAATGGCCTTTTTTTCTAATCATATGAGTTCACCGAGTGGACCTATGATAATAATAACACCTAAATTTTTCATCAAATTATTATCTGATGGATGAAATAAATAAATCTACAAATAAGTGACCATGTGATTGGCACACATTGATGAAGTATACACTCTTAGTTGACTGTACTAGGTACAAGCAGGATCTTTAAAGCTCACTTTTCCTACTATAAATGGCTTAGAGGCGATATTTATGTGACCCTCATATTTCCAACATACAAATTCATGTAGGAATATAAGGAGAATAATGAAAATTTAAATTTAAGGCTATTGGACATTATTCAAATGGAAGATGCACAAGAGGAAGCTCTCCAGAGTTTTAGAAAACATCAAGACACCATAAAGAGATGGTTCAACAAGAAAGTTAAACTAGAGACATTTATAATATTTGACCTATTCTTATTTTGGGACAAATATCATGAAAAGAAAGGTCAATATTCCAAACTAGATCCACTCTGGATTGGCCCGTATCAAATTGATAAGTTACTCGATCAAAATGCTTTCAAACTAAATGATCTACAAGGAAATAACTTCTTTCTATATGTGAATGGATAGATATTGAAGCATTAATTCTTGGTTTTGCCATCCACCATCATCTTGGGTAGTTTTAAGTTTAGATTAGGGGTAGCTTAGTATATATTAGTTTTATTTATTTTGTGTGTTTGCTTTCTATCGTGATTATTTTGATTTGTTACTTTGTATTTTCCTCATCTTCTCATGCCTTCCCCTTAAGTGCCTTCCCATAAGCTTATTACCAAGAAGATGTTTCCTTATCCCTGAGAGTTTATCCCTAGTTCTTGCACCCCCTATTTTGACTTCCCCTCAAATGTTTGATGAAAAATTGAGAACACAGTCCAGGAAATAAGATCCATAAAAGCTTGTCTTCACAATTAAACATATGATTTACAAGACAAGTCTTCTATCTTATCTATCAAGAATGAAGTCACTAATTCAAAAATAAGAAGGTGAAGTAAATATATTTTTATTGATGATGAAGGTCATCACTACACTAAATACACTAAGAGGTCACCTAGAATTCAAAAGAAGGCAAAGGGTCCCCTTGGGTAGTAAGAACTCACTATAACATTTATTTAGCTTGGTTGCATTGGTTATCAACCCTCATAGATTAGAGACTGAACAATTATCATAATATAATAAAACTTGAAATTATCAAGAGGATCTTAATGTTTCTTCCTAAGAAAGAGTGCTTTGAGAAATCTCCATCGCAAGATTTCCATCTTGGCTAGCAAAGGAGAAAGACCTGGAATGGAACAAAAGGTATATATGTTGAGATTATAGACATTTGGTTGGCAACAAATAAATTCCCATCCTTTCCATTCCTATCCATATGTACAAAATTAGTACCCTTCAAGAGTTTTGAACACTTGGGTCACCTCTAAGATTTGTCATGAATTCAAAAAGGGGATGAAAGGAAAAAAATTGTATTTCACATAAAATGACTTCTTAAAGGAACTAGAACCTAGTATGTTATGTTTTGAATATTACTTACGTGATTCATTTCTTCTCTGGTTCTATTGAAATGTATTTCATTGTCCATCTTGATGACTTGAAGTGAAGATTTATAATTTTGAGTTATAAACACTAGATAGCATTTTCCATGCATACTCACCATTTTTTGTGACCAACACATCCATTTTCCAAGAAGAAAAGGGGACCCCTACACAATTATAATCTCAAATTTTTGGACCTTTATTAGACCCCATCCAATTTCAATATCTTAAGCACCCATTGTATCCCAATATTTAATATTTCCTTGGAATCCTATAAAATCCCATTTGTTTGTATTTGAAAATATTTTGTGAGTTGTTTGTTTTGAAAGGGATAGTTCCATCGTGTTTTTGAAGTGTTTTTTTATATACTTAATTATTTTTTGGGCACTAAATTTTTCCTTATATAAAATATCCAAAGCTTGCAAGTCCAAAAGTCTCAATCTCGAAGTCCATTTGGTACCCTCCTAGAGTCTCTCTTTTGATGATTAAGTGGCCCTTTATTTGATAAATTCTCTTACAATAACTTAATCTTTTATACATTTTTTAGGTCTTAGATTTGTCAAAGTCATTAGAGGCCCAAAAGGCCCAATTTAATTAAAGATTGCCATGTGTAATTATACACCTAGATTTTTTAAAACTCTCAAATGCCTGGGAGGCCTAATCTAATTAGAGATCTCCATGTGTACTCATACACCCAGGGTTTTCATACACCTTTAGAATCCTCATTGTATCAAACCCATATCACGACCCTTTTTCACTATAGCATACATAAAAATTGGTAGGCTTTCAATGTATTTAGGGTGCCACAAGGGCCAAAGTTAGGTGTGTTCCCACTATACTCTCTACATTTATTGGCCCATTTGGGTAGTTTGTGGTTTGACACCTAGAAAGATCCAATTACCACCATCCAATCTAATTAAGGTTGATTATGCATAAAATCAAATCTAAATAAAAGGAAAGAATAACTATGCCAAAATTAGGTCTTCAACTTAGAGATTAATTTGCATACCATGATCCACTGGTGCCATTAATACAAAAATACCCCAGGGCCCTATAAGGTCCCATCAAAACTAGGCTTATAATTATCTATTCTCTATGTGACTCAAATCATTCTAATCCATTTATCTAATTATTCCTAAAGCTCAAAGCATATCCCTGAAAAATCCATACGCAATAGAAGTGTAACATTTAACAATGATGGCACCCACATCCAATCCTAAGTGAGATCAAGAATTAAATATACTTTATTCTTCCACAGGATCATGCGCTTCAATCACTATAATGAAATCTTTAAGAAAATTGAAGACATTAAAATTCCCATTAGTGATGACGAGCCGAAGGAGGAGAACGTTGAGTTTCTAAATGACATGATATCTCTTAGAACCTTGAGCCTGTACAAAGTTCCATCCAAACCTAAATTATTCCCATATGGTGATTTCTTCACCAATTTAGTGTGGACATATAAGTGCACCAATGACATCATCCATTCACCAAATAAAGGGCTCCAAATTTTATATATATCTAGGGTCACATTCAATAACTATTACAACCTCCTTGATTATCATATTTTGTATGACAAGGAAGTCACCACTGCATGGAAGAAGACCCACAACATCCATGATACCCTATAGGCCTTGGATAAGGACACTGATTATTGAGTAAACAAGGAGGACATTGACTCCTACACTATCAAGACATTTAGAGAGGCAGTGTGGGCAAGCATGTTGTTGTTTAATCACCTATATGGAGAAAGTGACATCATGCACATCAACAAATATTGGGTCCCCTTATTTAGCATCATCCTTAAAGGAAATCAGATCCTAGAAACTCTCATGGACATCATCACTTTCCACATATCACAGTAGGTCCCTAAGGTTCTCACTAGGGGAAACTTCTACATGATGTCCTATCTAGTTAATGCCACCTACCCCACCCTTGAAATCAAGAGCAAGGCACTCCCCCCATGGATACCTATAGGTTCCCCAATCCATGTGATCTTCACTAAATTATACATTTACCACTTGAAGCACCACATCTGGGACATCTGTGATCACATCTACCACCCTGTATACTTAGAAATCAATAAAAATCTTATGTTAAGTCTATCAAACCCTTAGGGATCACTTACATGGGGATTCATGACAAGGGAAGGCTGAACCTAGGTTTGAAATCCTATAGGGGTGATAAGCTACTACCTAGATACACCATAGGTGGGAATAGAAGGCTTTGTCAATGCTAAAAGTTGGGCCCAAGGGGAGTTACCCTGAGATTTGAAGTTGATATAAAGGTGAAAAGCATGAGAAACATGAGATTAACTTACCTGAGAATCCCCTACAGGTGAATTGGAATCCTAAGTTGATGGCTTTAATGTTAGGATCCCTTATAAGACTAATTTAGAAATCCTCCTTATCATCATTAGGACCTACATGTTAGGTTGTGGGGAAGTTGGCCTCTCCTCTAACATAGGCCTAGGTTGTGTTTGTTGGGCTCTGTGTAGATGTATTGCTTCCATATTTCTAATTACCTCAACATCATTGGTAGGGTTGAGGTGAATGGTTTCCTTTGGGTGGATCTTATGATGGTAATTGATATTTATCTGAGTTTGATAGAGTTCCACATGAGCCTTCACATTGTCCTAAGTATCCAATTGCCTATCATCATATTTGGGGATATTGAAGGAGTATTTTATGTTACCATGCCCTGGAATATATTGTACTCATGGAACCCTATGATGATGGGGAGCAAAGGGTATGAATTTTGTCTTCTGCTAAGGCATAAACTAGTTATGCCATTGACAAGTTGAAATATGATCTCCTACCATGGGGACCTATAAATCCATCTCTACTTCAACATAGATACTAGCAGGATGAAGAGAATGATGACCCAAACCTTCACCCAAGATGGGAACCCCATTATGTGGAGAACAGAAAAAGATATCTTCTCCCTCACCAAGAAGAGGACTCAGATGGAAAAAGAAAAGATTTTAGAAGACCCAATCTCTATGGTATGTGCCACAAATAAGTTTATAAAGAAGCTAAAGGAGGATCTCAAGGAACAAGTCAAGACCTTAGAGTCTCAAGTCAGGAGCTCATTTTAAGTTGGCCTCCTTGTCAAGGTGGAAGCAACATTCATCAAATTATTTGTAGCCCAAGGAGATGTGACTAGAGCTCTTTCAAGGGGAATTTATTCTTCCAAATAGTGTGTCATCACCTAGACCAGATCATTAGAATTGAAAACAAATGTAATAAGATGGTGGTGATTGTCACATATAGTTTTTCCTCTATAAATAATTGAGTATTAATTAGTGGATTAAACATTGATTGTTAACAGATCTGATATTTATTATTGAGTTGGATTGTTTTACTATATGTTATGATAGTGAAGTTTTGCTTTATATATATGTATATGTATATATATATATATGTATATATGTATATATATATATATATGTATGTATATATATATGTATGTATATATATATGTATGTATATATATATATATGTATATATATATACATACATATATATATACATACATACATATATATATACATATACATATATACATACATATATATATTATTAGTCGTTATTTATGATTAGTACTCTGTGTGAATAGGTGGATTGATTTCATGTTCATGTATGTTTACTTAACAGTTTATTTATGATTATACGTTGATTATTAATATGATATGAACTAACTACCTTTTGTGTTTATTGAGGTGAATGTAGGATCAGTCTACCCTCCAGAATAATACAGAGGGAAAGTATCATCAAACAAGGTGGATAAGATGGTGATATCGGGGTTAAAGAAAAGAAGGCAGAACCCTACACACACCACAATAAACTTGCATTGTTGAATGTCTTCCTTTAATGAGTTTTATTTTGCAGTGTTATATAGGTGATTTTTGGTCTTGTATTACACTAGTCCTTATATGAAATAATTATGAATGTGATTTGAATTTGAATTTTAGTACATTTATGTGTTATAACATGTGATGGTGAACTTGTCATGATCTATGCATTGTTATTTCATTAATTCGTGATGGTTATATAGTTAAATCAAATGGTTGTTATTGTGTGCAAAGGTCGAGTCTTTAATATTCATGAGTGTTTGGCTTTCACTTATTTTTATATTAATATCATCCCTTGATAGCCTAATGTTTTATTTGGGTAGTTGAATTCTAATGACAAGATTTGTTGATGATAAAAAAGGGTAATATGGAAACATATGTTTAGAAAATTATAAAACAATAATGTGCATGGGAATTCAAATAAGGTATATTCGGAGTCATTATTATTGAGAAAAATTATCGAAATAAATTAAGGTTGTTTTCATTTGGCTATCATGTTTAGTTAACCTGATTTTTTAAAATAAAGTATGGCGGTAACCATGCTTGAAAAATAGGTGTTTGGCGAGTGCATGATCAGAATTGCAGTTACCATTAAGGAACTCACATTAAAAAGAGGATTTAGTTTTGACATGCAAGGAATGGAAAAATAATAAAAAGTGTAATGGGGGATGGCTTAGGGGAGAGTAATAGTGGAGAAGGATATACATAGAATAAAGAGGGTGGGGTGGCGCGGGGCAAGGCAGGGGGGAAGGGTTTTTGGGGGGCAGGGTGTGTGCAGGGGTGGGGGGGAAGAAAGCGTAGCTGGAAGTGCAGGTTGGGTAAAATATCTCTCAACACCATGACTATCTCAACTTGAATTTGAACCTAGCAGAGTTAGGTAGGTCATGTCTTTTTAATTCATGCATGGAAGAACAAATGTATTCTATAGCCCTGATTATAGTTTTATTATTGTTTTTCAATGAATTTTCTATGTATATATTTATGTTTGGGTAAAGGACTTTGTTGAGAATAATGGTGGATTCAAGAGAAAAATAGGGTACTAATATACGGACCTAGGGACGGAACATGGGTTCCATCCACATGCCCATAAGACCTTCCTTCAACTGTAAGGAGTTACATGTAAGTGTTATTTATTATGATATTATAAACCGTAGCAATTCATTTGATAGAGATTGGGGAATCATAATTATTTAAATGAAAACAATTTTGATGGACGTCAAGAGAATGATTCATTACAATTGTAGGTAGCTATGTTGAACAAATGGTTAGTAGGAAACTAACTACAGTCGTGTCAATTGGGAAATTTTGTGATGCTGTAAAAATGGGAAGTGGTTTATGAGTGTGTGGTTGTAGGTAACCATTAGGTATATGGGCAAATTGTATTCTGATTTGGATGAATCAAAATTTGAATATGCATGTCTTTATTAAATAAAAATTGTGAGCCTATTGTGACCTGGCAGGCATATTTTAATGTGACGTAGTTGTAGCTTTCTTTAGTAGGTAATGACTTCTCAAATTAGAAATAAGACTCCATCGATTCTTTACTTGGCTTTAGTATAATCATTTAGGTGTTATGATAATTCTTATGCATCATTAGATGAGAACACGGTCTTTATGTGGAAATGGGATTATTGGGACAATTGCTTATTGTTATTGTTACCTATAAATACCCTGTTTCAATTGGGGATTGCCTATTTGGAATGTGAGTCAAAATATGAAATGTGTGATTAGGATTGACTTCTATTTTAATTATGTATATTTATATGATTATTATTTTTTTTTTTTTTTTTTTTTGTGTGTGTGTGTGTGTGTGTGTGTGTCTGTGTCTGTGTCTGTGTGTGTGTGCAAAGGATTAGCAACTCAATATTGTGTTGCCTCTTAAGAGACCTTTGCCACAGAATTTGTTAAAAGTTGTAGTTATACATGGAGGCCTATCCACTAATGAATAATTAAGTAAAAAAATGTGTGTATATGTGCATAGAATACACACATACAATTTAATTCTCTGTAATTATGTTGTTAATAGTTATAACTAAACTTAGAATTTATTTGATTGTATATACTCTCAAGTTGTAAGTGTAAATGATATAAATAGATTATGAATGAGATGATGATGGTCAGTAGCTTGATTTGTGTGGTGTTAGCTAGAAAGATTACATTGATAATCAGTTTAGTGTTTATGTATGTAACGTGAATTTTGATATAACTTAGATAGATGTAAAAATGTTAAAAAATCAAAGTATTTTTTTATTTGATAGGGTAAAGGTTACGAGTTTTGAAGATCCTAAAACTTAATACAAAAGAGAGAAAGATGAATCATTAACACCCAAATGGGATGCCTCTACCAGTGGCAATGGGGCAAGCATAACAACATGCTAAACATAATAAATAAGATAAACCAGATAATGGCTTTGACCAACCACTTTTCATAAATTATCAGCAATCTTCTGCTTTCTTTCTACCTTTAAAAAATATCTTCTATGGTTATGTTTGGACTCCCTCCAAGAAAAGAGTTTTCACCTAGATTCCCCTTGAGCAGAGGGTCATATAGGAGGGCTAAAACACTACTTTTGTACCTATTTTTTTCTTTTTCTAAACCTTTGTCTAGCATTCCTTATCTTCTAAGACAATATAGGGTTGGGATTTGTCTTTTGTTACTGGGTCCTCATATGTTTTTGCCCTGGATAATTTCAATACTAGGTTTTTCTCAAATGAGGAAATTGGAGCGGAGGGGACTTCCATGTTCGTGGATTTCCTTGGAGAGATTAGATCTTTCAGTAGAACATCTTCAAATTGAGGGGGGCTTTTAAGGTCCTCATTTGTAACTTTAGGATCTTCCAAAGGTGATGTAGAATTGCTGTCAGAACCATCTAAATCTTCTTCAGCGTCTACCTAAAAACGGTCAAGGTTGCAATCTTTCTACCAAGAGGATTCCTTATTTTTTTTCTAAGAGAATTGTAATTTTTGGTTAAATGAACTATATTAAAATAACTAGGACAATGAAATAGTAAACCTTCATAATCCATGGGTTGGGACCAAGAGTGATCTCTAACTTGTAATGTGATATTTTTAGGCTAATTCTTAGAAGTATCAATATTCACCAAAATTCTGGCAAACGTAATGTGATAAAATGATTAGTATCTGGATGCATTTGTAGGTAATCACCTAGTGACTTACCAATAGCCTTTAAACTAGATTCAGTCCAAAAGTAGAGAGGAAAATGAGGCAGCCGAACCCAAATGGGTTTTACATTAAGTGGTTTTTTGAGGGGGTTGAAAGAAAAAGACCATGGTTTGATGACCAGGGGTGGTGATTCAAGCACCAAATATTATTTTTAATTTATTTCTTGTATTTAATATTTTAAAATACAATAATAAATAAAAATTTTGCACAAGGGTAAATATCAAGAGTACCTGCTAGGAGGGGTTGCCAATGCTTCAATATCCAAGCATGCAACTCTTGAATTTTTATCCAGTAATCCGTGAATCTATAGATGAGACCTTTGGCTAAGAAAAATTATTTTAATCTAATCACTTATCTAGTCTCCTCATCAAAGATCACAATAGGGTCAAAAGATGTAGGTTTGAGAGGTATGGGATCTATTTTTAGATATGTCTTACGAGATACTACCGCAGTGAAGGATATATGCTTTCTAAGGTTTGTTGCAGCTTCTAGTTTCATGACTTTGTTGGTATCATGGGTTCTGCCTTTGGTTGGGAGGGAGTGGGGGAAAGAATTTCAACAATTGTGTGTTTTGTGCCTTCTGTAATAGTCTTCTATATATGGTCCATCTTCTACACAACATCCATATTTCACACAGCGATAGCCTTCTACCCAAAATCATCAAACACAAGGGATTTTCTACCCTAAGCAAAAAGGAAAGTAACATCAATCTTCCGTTCAATGACAGCGTTCTGCCTAGAAATGCCAAACACAGGGGATCTTCTGCCATGAGCATGAAGGGAAGTAGGGTTAGTCTTATATGTAGCGAGGACCTTCTATCTAGAATCATTAGGCATAGGAGAGATTTTTACATGAGAAAGAAGGGAAGTAGCTTCAGTCTTTTGCACAACAACAACCTTATGCCTAGGATTGTCAGACACAGGAGAGATTTTGCCATGAAAATGAAGGGAAGTAGAGTATATCTTCCACGTAGTGATAACCTTATATCCATAATCATCAGACACAGGAGAACTTCTAGCATGGATGGGAAGAGCAGGGGGAGTAGGAGAACCCATGTCTAGATGGGTGTTTTGGTTTTCTTGCTCAAATTAAAATTCAAAATGTCGAGGGTCTTCCGTGGGAGTGGTAGGAGTGTCAAGTTGAAGGGAGGAATGCCAAGAAATAAAAATTATTAATGAAAAATCTAAGTATGATGTCATAATGAAAAGTGTATTAAACATATCATGGGAGATTAAGCAATTAGATGTTTGTTTCATTAACTACACTCAAATTGCAATTCTCTATTTGTCTTTTATAGACAATGATATGAGATGGTGTCTTCTATATGTCAATTAATAGCAGTTGAAAGGTATGTATGAATTTGTCGGATTGTAACCCATATATCTATTATTTGGCAACAATTGACAATGTGTCATGTACTAGTAGAGTGGGAGTGTTTTATTATGACTGATCTATGTGATCTAAAAACTATTAAAAAAATTGGCCAAAGTAATTTTTATAGTTGAAACATTGTCATTTCACCTATTTGTCTTAGTTTACATATTTGCACAATATCATGTTAGAGGAACAGGTTTCCAGTATCTATTTAATTTTTGCATGTATTAGTATACTTACAACACATGAGTTTTTTTTGACTTCTCAATACCTGCATTGTTATCATCTGCCCATCTATGAAGGGAGGGCCATTCCCTATTTGAGAGATTATGTGGGGGATATATGGCCTGTGGTTGGTGTGAAAAAGCACTCTGATGATGCTCTCCCTCCTCAGTAGTTGTCAACTGATGAAGAATCATATTCGTGGCTTGTTACTATTTTGAATGAGCTTATGTGATGCTCATATGTTCCATGGAACATTTTACTATTTCTAATCTAATATTCAATTTTATAAATGTGTAAGTTTGGTATAATGGATATGGAATTTTAATTATAGTAGGTGGTTGTTTTTGTAAAACTAATAAATAATTTTGATTACCACATTTTGTTGTATATTGTGTCAATTTCTAAATATTATATATAGTAGTGGTTTACTTGTAATATAAGTAAAAAATATGACTTAAATTTGTATTTGAAGATGTTGCAACTAGTTTCATATCTCATGCTTGTTATATAGTTGTTTGGCATCTAAATGGATCAAGGCATTACCCATTGGGTTAAGAGTAACTAAAAATAATTGTTACTAGATGCATTTAGTTAGAAAATGGTAAACATTATATGTAATTAATGGAATGAGTTTATATATATATATATATATATATATATAAACTCTGAGTTAGCCTAGTTGGGTTTTAATAGTGATCATCAATAATAGGGTGTTCCCTGAGCTCAAAATCATGCCCCTCATGGACCTTAATTTATATTATACATTCACAGGGAGCATGAAGACTACATTGGAAGATTGGTTCAGAGACATCCAAGCTATCATTGGACCCTTGGAGAAAATCAGGGACCAAGTCCTTTCTTGTTTCAAGGAGGTCAGTATTACTATGCTCTTCCACCCTGATGGCACATTAATCAGCATAGATGAATTTGTGTTCCATCTTGAACATTTCAAGGCAACCATGAAGAGGAAGGTTTCAAAGGCCAACAAATATGGGCCCCATGCTATTTTGGAGCTCACCATGCAATCTACCATCAGCATCATCCAAGTCAACATAGTAAATGTCTCTCTTGAGGCCCCCCTTAAGGTGCATGCCAAATTACTAAATCGAGCTAAAGTTTTGTTTAGCGAGCCACTTGTAAACCTGCCCAAGTTGGATAGAGAGGCAAATATTATTACACATACACTGACAAATTAGTAAGGCACCCAGATGCAATTAGGAAGTTGGCCCCATAGGGTTATAATTAATGACAATATCATTTCACTTGTGGCCATGAAAGGGAACTTTGTTGTTGTGTTTTCTGTGTTCTTCCCCCTTTCATCTCTTTTGGAACACACTATTGTATGGTCATAACTATTTTTTCCATGATGGCTTGGATTGGGATTATGTGCAAATTGATGATGGATCACCTCTCTTATATATTATGCTTTGTATCATTGTTGAGAGGTTGACATTTTTCTAATATAAGGAATGAAAAATTAATGTACTCACATTTTTTGCATTCTTTGCGTTTTGATTATATTCTGTTGTGTTTGGTTTATGAAGGCTTTCCAATTTTGTGGTGAAAATGGGAGAATATCAATACTAAAGGCTATGATATGAGTTTTTATGCAATATGTGTCTAATCAAGAGTGAGTAACATGCTATTCTAGTTTCTTTTTGCATTTCTTCTCATTTTATAAATTAGTTATAAGTTTGTGTGTGTTAACTACAATATTGTAGATGTTTATCTATAAAGTGAAACTATAGGAATTAAGCACATAATTTTTCCTTCAACTCCCTTATGTGGTTGAAGTTTGAGCTTATGTGAAACTCGACATGCATTGTTAAAATTGTAGTTGGACTCGTACTCGATCTTAAGATTTGATATTTCCATATTCACCTAGAAATTCTCCTTTTCTACGTTACCCTCCCCTTCCTTTTGGTGTTTCTTTAACTGATACTTTGAATCTAGTTTTGTGAGTCCTAATTATGGATCCCAGGGTAATAAAGTAGTGGAATTTTAGATATGATCAGTTTGTGTATAAATTCATTGTATATGCGAACAATGTTGAGCTTCCGATGATAACAACATATCTCTTAGAGAATCATTCCAAGTATACTATCTAATGGAGCTCAATATCATTAACTCGTGCCCTAGACTATCCTAATATCAGTCCTAAAATGAGAGGACAAAAGTCCCTTTTAGTGTTCCATGGTCTCTTAATTTACTTAATTTAATACGTACATTTTGAGGTCCCAATAACAAGGTTACAAATACACAATTAAAAAAATAAGCATAAGAAATTAGTTATCTCCCAAGATGACTACATGGAAAATTATGATTATGCTAAGGATTGGTACAATAATGATGAATACAATGAACATGTAAATGATCAAGTCACTAATATACATGAAGAGCATTTTACTCTAAATGATGATGTAGTAGAGGGCTCAAAAGATGATAGACATGGCATTACACTTGGTGATGCATGCCATGTATATGGGCATCACCCAAATGAACTTTTTGGGCACTTAGTTGATCCCTAGTTGACTCCAAGCTAACGGGAACATAATATCTTGTATATAGTTTCTTGATTGCTCATTCATTCTACTCTTATATTCTTACATGCATGCACTCATATGCTCTTGCATTGACCATTATTTTATCCTTTGGCTTTATTTTTCATTTGGTCCTTTCCCTTGATTATTATCCTAATCTAGACATCCATGACACTTATTCTACAATGATTCTAAGTGCACAATCATTTGTGGCATTATATGGACTCACTTCTACATATTGACTACTTATATACCCTTTTTGGCCTCCATTGACTACTTATATACCCTTTTTGGCTTGCATATGTTCGTGTAAACTATGTTCATATACGAGGGTGATTGGGGTCTACTCAACCTATTATACTCTCTCCTTTTTTTCAGGTTTATATCCTTTACAAGCACACCTAAGCTTTCAAGGCAAAAGAGACTAATTTCTGGCGCTGAGTGTATCCAAGGTAAATTTTAGTGGTGAATATTCATTAGTTCATGAATATTTCAATTTTGAGAATATGAATTTGGTAATTTTTTTGAGTACTACATAGGACCCATTCACCTAAAATTGTAGGATGTAATTTTTTTAGGAGTCAGCTCGCTAATCCTTTACAATAATTACGAGGTTATCCATGTAATTTGTCATGTGTGTGTGTGTGTTCCTAGAGGTCACTAAACTTATACTAAAGTATATTTCTTTACCGCATTGCCAAGATCTTAAGCCTTGAGGTCGTATTGTGTCGCTCGATTGCTTCCAATCTCCTAACAAAACTACACCACCCAACATCACTTGATCTCCTCGCATTAATTCATCACCTGACCACCTCGCAACAATTCACCGCCCAACATCTAATGACCACCTCACAAAAATTCACCGCTCAACACCAATACACCATCCAAAAGCACAAAATCCATGCGATAGCACTATGTCATGTGGTATTACTGTGTCACCCAGTTGTTTTCCACTACCTAATAGAACTACATCATTTGGCATAACCTAACTACCCAATAGTAATTCATCATCGATTAGTAATACACTATTTGGTAGCACAAAGTCATGCGGTAACACTATGTCATGTAGTAGCACTGTGTCACATGGTAGAAATGTGTCGCATGATAGTAGACTACCATCTAACAGCACTAAACCACCTGACAATAATTATCACTTGGAAGATCTTCACCATCTGGTAGTTCTTTATCACCTGGTAACAGTGCCCCATAGTAACAGCTTGGCAACATGGTTCCCCATGGTAACTACTTGACAGCATTGCACCGTCCGATATCACTTTACCACCTGACACCATTCAAACACTTTGCATGTCCAGCTGTTGTCACCCATCTGCATCTTGAGTCTTGTAGCATCCTACCTTAGTTACTATAGCATTAGGTGGTAATGGCAAGGGTAAAACACCATAGCAAATATCAGGAAAATCGAACATATTTTCCTATTTCAGAAACTCAGAAAAAAAGAATGGACAAACAACATACACTCCAAATATAGGTAATTTTGAAACTTTTGTTTAAAATATCAGTTATTTTTTTAATTGTATAATAATTTCAAAACCATTTCAATGCAGAAATCGACATGGATAATGATATTATTTCATTAGAAAGAAATAATCTCAATAAATTCTCACCACCAGAAGATTTTATTAATGACATGCCACCCCTAGAAGACACTCCTCTCGGCACTTCAGAAGAGAATTGCGGTTCTCTTCAAACACCAAATTTTGTTGAAGATTCCACTCAAAAAAGTCAACAGAGGAAGATAAGTACATGAACAATAGGAAGGTATTTTCAAGTGGACTGGGGTGTAAAATATCCATTTATAGACCCTATAAAACCGTAAAATGGTAATGAGCCTCCAATAGAATGCAGATGTACAATATGCAGTTGGAAACAATAAAAAGAACATAAAATGCAACTTAAATTGGACACAATTGAAAAACATTGTGAGAAAATATATATATGTGTGAAGCACCCAGATGGACAAATAACAAAAACACATAGATAGAAAAATGGAGAAGAATGCATGCAAGTAAGATATGCACATGAATACGAAAATGATCAGAAACAAAAAATATATCTTGCTGAGAAAGGGAGAACAATCAAAGCTCAATTTGAAAAAGTTATGCAGTTCAATCTTAAGGCAAAATATCTACAATTCTCTTCTATTTTCCATATTTTAAAAAAGGGTAGATCCATTTCTAATTTTTTAGATTACAAAATTTTGTTTCAACATAATAGGTTTCTTGATATTCCACAATCACATTGGTTAGATAACAGTGCTTGAAAAATGACAAAATATCTAGTAATGGTTGAGAAGGAAGATTTGAAAGAAAGTGTTAAGAGATTATTGTCCATCGATGAGGTCACTATAGTTGACAACACATCATGAGTTTGCATGCATGTGTATACTTTTGAAAACTATTCAAGACAATCTCATCTATTAACTGTCCATAAAATGGTATAAAATTACAATGCATAAAATATTCATAAATTGGTTGTATCCAATTTAAAAAGAGCTAATATGGATGATTTTGTCATAACTATGAAGCTGGTGTGTTGGCGTTGATGGTGCATCAGTGATGCAAGGGCATAGAAGTGATCTTTGTGTTCGCCTTCGAACAATAGTTTCTCCATTTATGATTCCAATTGATTACATGACTCATAGGATGAATCTTGCGTACAAAATTATTAGCACATTTAGCAATATCGCAAAAGTGGAAGATATTATTCGTGACTTGCATGCTTACATGTCAAGCAGCCCAAAAAGATTTTTGGAGTTCCAAAAATTTGCAATTGAGGTAACTGATGGTAAAAAACTACTGAAATTTTTTGAAACAAGATGGATTTGTATGTATGAACTTGCAAGCAAAATTTTTGAAAAATATCCATCTTTAACAGGGTATGTATAAATATAGCAGGGAAGTTTACCAAGCAAAAAATTTGTTATGTCGTTTAATAGATTTTGAAACATTAATGACATTATGCAGTATGTTATCAATGTTGAAAAAAATCAACTATTTAATGAAGCATGTCTAAGAAAGATCTATCTATATTGTTGACTTTATACGTTTGAGAAAACATGTATGTCGATCTTTAGATATATTATACACATCGAATGAAAGCTTTCGCGGATCTATTTTTAGATCCTGGCAAATTTTGACAGATTTTCAAAATCTAGAGAGTTATTTAAAATTTAATATATATGATCATCTTTGTGTCATGGTAAACAACATTGAGATTCCAATGCACACATGCTCTAGAAGACTTGAAGTTCTAGGCACTGAACCTGAAGATGTACCTGTCACACATCTACTATATGATATTGTTTTATCTAAAAGATGAATTAAATTACGCAAAATCTTACAAAGTTTATCAGCTGGGATCAGATAATGTTTTCAAAGGGATGAGTTGTTGGAGGGCATGGGAGTTGTGAATCCTATTTTTTGGAACAATGTTAATAGTCAAGAACAAATTAGATGTTTATTTCAAAAATACATGGGTACAATTTTAAGCATTTTCATAAATCTATAGATGTGAATGGAGTTTAGATTAATGGTATTTTAAATAAACAATTACTGATGTCTCAGTCACACGGTTTGGGATTACAATAATGGATTAATTTTAGTGTTTAAGTGATGCAACAGAAAATGGTGTCATTCATGACTATGGAAAAACTTTATCCAAGTAATGTCTTACAAGAAAGTATTAGTGAATATTTCATATTATATGAACTTGTACAAACAATGATTTTGGGTTTTATAGAAGATGAGTGAGTGTTTAATGCGTTATCTTTCGTGAATTCAAAACTTAGAAACAAATTGGATAAAAATCTAGAGAATTGAGCTCACTCCTACCACTAGCTACCACACACAGACGGATGGGCAGACGGAGATAGTGAACAAATGGGTGCAGGGGTATCTTCAAAATTATATTTCAGAACAACAAAGGGCTTGGATCAATTGGTTGTACCTTGGTGGGTATTGTTGTAATACTACCTATCACATGTCTCTGTTTATGGCTTTGTATGGGTACGAGGCACCTAACTCCTTGGATTTATTATTTGGAGATAACAGAGTGCCTGAGGCAAGAGATTTATTATAGGGGAGCCAAGATGTGATGAAATCCTTGAAGGAAAATTTACAGCAGGCCCAAAACCAGTAGAAGCTTTATGTTGATCAGCACCGCACAGAGCGCAGTTTTGAGGTTGGGGACATGGTGTATTTGAGGCTTCAGTCGTATAGACAGTCTACTCTCAAAAGGAGTGGCGCTGAAAAGCTTAAGCCTAGGTTTATGGGTCCTTTTAGAGTGTCCCAAAAGATAGGGGAGGTTGCTTATGAGCTTGAGTTGCCAACCAACAGTAGGGTTCACAATGTTTTTCACGTATCCAAGCTCAAGAAAGCATTGGGGGATAATGTGGTTCCATGAGCAGGGTAAACTGATTTTGATTCGAGAGGCTATCATAGATTTCAGATAGCAGACTCTTCGGAAGAGGATAATCAAGGAGTATTTGGTCAAGTGGATGAACTTGTTAGTGGAGGATGCCACGTGAGAGAATGAGCATATTTTATAGCATCTAAAGTTGAGATTGCTTGAGGACAAACAATTTTGGGAAGGGCAGACTGTAATATCCCCTTCCTAGCCTTTACATGAGTTTGTCTGAATTAGCCTATTCAGTCATTCCCATAGGCTAATAGAGTGTGGTTAGGGAACTCTGGTGACCGTTTATCTAGCATGGTGTAGTTGGAAGTTGCGTATTGCCATTTTCTGCAGTGTTTTTGGTGTTTTCTCCCATACTATTTTTAGTAAGTCAATTTTGGGCGTCGAGGAAGCCAGTTGTCGATCATACTTTTTTTAGCAGTGTCGGTGGGAGCAATTGTTACCTATTTTTCAATGTTTATTTGGTCTAGTGCAATTATTTAAAATAACATTATGTTATTAAAGTTAAATTAAATATTTAACTTATGTTATTTTATAAAGTTACTTTATAAAAAGGACCTTGGGAGACATAAGTGAAAATTATAACGTTTAAGTGTTATAATTTAAGTTGGGTGCCTAGGGAGACGTAAGGGGACTTTATAGTTTAAAATTTAAAACATTTTTCCCCAAAAGGAGGTTGTGGGTTTTTGAAGAGGTTATATAAGGGCGTTTGGAGCTCATTTTTCATTATATTGGATGAAGATTTTGGAATTGGTTTTGATTTTGGAGGAGAGCTTTCTTCTCAAGTTTTGTGAGGACAAAATCCCTTGCAAGCAACATTCTCTACACTATTGAGAGATACAGTCTAGAGTGTTGGGTGAATATTTTGTCGGTCAACTAACTGATGAGCAAAATAGGTCTCTTCAACCACAGCATAGGGAAATTGGTCGGCCAGATGTGTAGGTTTACTACATCAAAAGAGGACAAATCTCTCCTCTCATCAAGGGGAGGTTCCCTGTAGATATACAGGAGCTATATACTATATATATAAACAGAAAATAACACTCAAGGGTAGGATAAACCATCCATCTCTCTTTTCTCAGAGATGATGTTCACAAATCAAAGGAGAAATCCTGATGAAATGACAGAAGACACTCTTCTTTGAGAAGTGTTGTTCAACAGACAAAAGGAATCTTTCGAGTGATAAGGAACTAGTAACAGGGCGCAGTAACACAACAGGATGAAATGAGGCACAAAGTCTCCACCTCAACTACCAAATAATGAAATACGAAAGACAATGAGGGCACAAAGTCGTTCCAAGGTCTTTTATACAGAAACAAAATACGAAAGATAATGAGAGCACAAAGTTGTCCCAAGATCCTTTACACAGGAATAGAAAAAACAAAAACAATCTAAAAACAATTGTGGCAGCACAAAGTCTCTCCACAACCGGCTTTAGGACACCTTCCTGATCACTTTCACTAATTCTGCTTATTTAATCAAATAGACAAAAAACGTATTAAGGAAACAGACATAAGAACAATTTTTCCAACAACCAAGCTATTCCAACACAAAGTCTAAAAAGTCAGTTGGTTTTTTATTCAAATAACGAAATATGATTAACAATTTGAGCTCAAAGTCTCAGTAATGCCTTTCAATTTGGGTAGATTTTCGTTTTTGATTACAGACCGAGATCCCCTGTTGACAATAAGAGTGAGTCCTATATATAGTGCTCCAAGAAAGACTTGGGTGCTTTGTTTCACAAAAATGATGGCTTATGATGCATTCAATGTATTTTAAATTCTATCATGGGCTATGCTAGAATCGAGCGTCGATTTTTAATATGGGCCGCCTGATGTGTTTCCAGTTGTTCGCTTTGCTCAATGCAGAAAGACAGGCCACGCCATTGAATATTTGCGCTTTCTGATGTCCACCTAGTGGACTGCTTTACCTTCTAGAAACATCTCCCATGCGCGGATATTTCTGATCTTTCTCCATCGTTCCTCCTTTCCTTGTTGTATTTCGTCCTTATCTGTGCGATCTAAGCTCTCGGGCTATCTCTTTAGCCGGTCGCTGAATTTGTTCACAGGATCTGTGCTTAAGCCTGCAAGGATCAATAGTTATTTCATTGTCGCAAATTTGACGTGTTCGGGTCTGTCATCGTTTGAAAGCCAACGGCTACTTGGTTGCCCTGAATTTGACGACTGCAGCCCTGTCATCCTCCTTAGCACTTCCTTCGTGTCTTTCTTGTTTGCTTTGGCCGCTTTTCGCTGTTCTTAACAAGTGACACGTGGCACGTGGCACGTTTCATTGTGAAACAGGCGAGGACACGTGGCAGCATCCGCTTAACTTATAGAGGCTTTGGGGGATTTTTGAGAGTCTTACAGATGATGACACGTGGCGGCTTTTGCTGAGCTCATAGAAACACTGTAGAAACATTTGGGACTCTTTTGAACTCATGTGAATGATGACACGTGGCGTGTTTCGCTCGAGTTTAGCCACTCACCGGGGACCCACCACAGTCCTTAATAAAAGGAAGAAGCTGCGGATGTTGCCACTTGGCAACCTCCGTCGAGCTTTGTAGATGACACGTGGCACGTTCCGCTGTTTTGAAAGTTACTAGAAACTGTCTCAGAAGATGGCACTTAGCAGCGTTCGCTACATCTTTATGAGGGACACGTGGCGGCTTTCGCTGCATCTTTATGAGGGACACATGGCGGCTTTCGCTGCATCTTGAGGTTTGATCTTTCTCAGAGGGAACTTGCCCTTCGAGGTCTTGAGAAACAGTCCACTTTCTCTGGCGAGAGCCTCCTGCAAGGGTACTTACCCTTCGGGATCTTTCGAGCGACCTTCGGGCTTTTATTTTCTCAGTGGGTTTTCTATTTCGGTGGACTTTTCCTTCGGACAAAAAGTCCAAAGCAATTCTTTCGGACAGTTTGTCCGAAGGAAATCTTCCTTCGCTTTGCCTCTGCTTTCTATCGGGTTTTCTATTGGGCTTTCTTCCCGAGTGAATTCATTCGGACAAAAAGTTTGAAGGATTCTTGCCTTAACCATTTTGCCGCGTTCTTTTTTCGAAAGAGAACTGTGTTCTCTGCAAGGACTGTTCAAGGCCGAAAATAGCCTTCGGACTTTTGAAACGGTCCATCTGCTCCTTGACTACCCACCGCAAGGGCTGTTTGTCTTTGGTTCACTTTTCCGAAGGAATTCTCTTTGTTCGTTTTTGCTCGTTGCCCTCCGCAAGGGCACTCGGCTTGGTTCACTGCCCTCCGAAAGCGCTGTCGACTTGGTTCAATGCCTTCCACAAAGACTCTTTTTCCTTTGGCTTTGGGGCAGCCCTTTGAACCTGCCGATTGAACCAAATTTGGTTCAACGGTTCAATAGTTCAATCGGTTCAATCTCTTGTATTCCATTCATTCACTTGACCGCTTGAACCAAACGCTTTGAGCCAAACTGTGTTGAACCATAGGGCCGTTGAACTTGTTGAACCCATTGAACCTTTGAACCAAAGTGGTTCAATGGTTCAATGGTTCAAGCCTTCTTCTCTTTGATAAGTGTTTTGAAGCTGTTGAAGGTTGAACCTTGACAAATGCACTTAACTCTTGTTGATGACGTTGAACCTTTGAACCCATTGAACCCGTTGAACCAAAATGGTTCAAGGTTCAATGGTTGAAACACCGCATAGAAGCTTGTCGATGAATGAGTCCGTAGAAATGAGTCCGTATATTCTTTTCTGTGAAGTTCGTAGAACAAAGTCCGTAGATTTTAGCCTGCAGAGTCCGTAGATTCAAGCCTGCAGATTCCGTAGAAATCTAAAAAACTTGAAAAATAGAAAATTTTATTGCACAGAACAATTTTTTTGAAGGGAAGAGATAATTGGATAAAAATCTAGAGACTTGCTTGAGACTCTATGTTTTGCATTATTTCGTGGATAGATTTTCTTATGACATAGCACTAACAACATGGAGTTTTCTAGTCTAAAGAAGAGGCATTAGTAATACAACTACCAATACAGAGGATGCGAATACTAAGACTGAATATGACACTGTCATGGTAGATGCAAATCACACTTACGATGAGCAAGTTTCTCGAGGATTGTTTCAGCTGCCCAAATTTTAGTTTGATAAGTATAGCAATTATTGTTTTCTAAAATATTTCATATTCTTTCATCTTCAAATAATTTAAATCTACCCAACTTTTAGTTTGATAAGTATAGCAATTATTATTTTCTAAAATATTTCATATTCTTTCATCTTCAAATAGTTTAAATTCTGTAATCTATTTTTTGCATGTACAAATTATGAATCTTATTCAATAGATTGGAATTAAGCACTTTATTTGTCCTATTACAATTATGTGTATTTCAAATAGTACTTCTGTAACATTTGCAATCTATTCATTAAGAAGCAATCATAATTCTAATTCACATTCTACAGAGCATTCATTGAAGCATCAAGTCTTATGTGTAGACGTACATGGTGAACCATAGCACACCAATTCACATGCCATTAAAACTTCTTCAATTATTAATATTTGTTTTTTTCATTATCTTAATTGTCTATAATAGTAATTTGGAGAGCTTATACACAGATTTAATACATGCATAAGTGTTGAACCAAAAGATAGAAAAATATTTTAATCGCACCAATATTATTCTATTGCACATTTACATTCGAACCATTACACAAATATATAGGAAATATTTTTGCCTATAATTGGGGATCACATATTTCCAAATTCCACCACAATCTTCACATATCCCTATAATAACTCAATTTAACAACTATAACAAAAAGCCTATATATTATATTATTGTTACATAACATTATAACTATAAATAATATCAATAGTTAAATTTCCTAACATTGCCTCCACAATAGTTTAGATTGAAGAATATTAAAACAATGCATTCAACCAACACTTTTTCAAAAAGTACTCCTACTAGAACAATATAACTCCATAGAATATTTACTTTGTTTTATCTCCATAAATATTTAAACTTGACTACAATACATTTAAAATATTAAAATTATATACCCAGAGTATTTGGAACAAGTTTAAAAATATCATTGACATTATAAACTGTATTAAAAAAACAAGTGTTTTTGAAACAAACATGATATAAATCATTGTCATTGTGAACAATATAAACTTTTTGAAACAAACTAACATTTATTTGGAATAGAATCTCCACCCACTTGTTGCTTGCCATTGCCCTCCATTGAAACCTCGCTAGCTTGACCTGCCTAAGTATCCTCCATAATAACTCCTTCCTTCTCAAGATCCCCCACAATAGAATTGATATTTGTAAGATTTTCCTTCTCATTCGTTGCATCGTCAGTTGAAAGAATAGTTGGATCCGCATTTGTTTTTTGCTTCAATAAAATGTTTGGATCCATCCCATTCTCTTTAATAATTTTCTTCAAAGCACTGTTTTGTTTATTTAACTAGAACAAGCTTTTTCTTGAATGCAATCGCTAAGGTGATATTTTTGCGGGCATTTTTCAAATGCATATTAAGAAGTTGTGTTTTTTTCTTCAAATTTTCATATTTTGCCTGCAATTAATAAATAATATATAAGTCTCAAGCACATACAAACTTTAATAACTAAAATACAAGTTATAGATAATGAAAACTTACCATAGTTTTTTCCTTCTCTATTTGTGCAATGGTAACAAGGTTTATATCTCTAGCCCATTTATTGAAATAGCCCTGGGCTTCTCCATTTAAATTTCCCAACCTGATTATCATAAACCCGAGAACATTATCATTGTTAACATTGTTAACAGAAATTAACCCAGATTGAGCTTGTTGGAATAAAGCATCAATCTTTGAGGTTTCATTTTGAACAAACGAAAATAAATTAACTTTTTGGGAATGATTGTGATAACGGGCATTGATTTCTTTGATCAGTGTTTTTGCCCTTATCTCCCATTGTTTTAAATCATTAAATTTCTCAATAACACACTCCCTTAGATTAGCAAGCAAATTTTTTGAAACTAGATTATCCAATGAAAATTAGTTATGAAATCATCAAAAACGTTTAAATTATCAGTGTGAGGTGAGGTAGTTGGGGAAGAGGTAGCCGTAGAATGCACTGTTGTAGGCATATTAGCAACTTGAATAAAATCATGTGGATTGAATCCACCATCAGTCAAGCCTCCACTTTTGATCCTAAGAAACTCTTCATCTAGATCAATTTGCTGCAAACATGTACGACCTTATGCACTAGAAACACTACCAACAGAGAAATTTGGGAAATTAGAAATTTGTAGGGTTCCTCTACTCTATGTAGGGAGGGGGATATTCTTTCCTCTTCTCTGAGTCTGGATGGGTGGTGGGGTGGTAGCATACTTCTTAGTCTCCTCACAGAGGTAGGGTGCCCTGCAAAACAAAAAATTAGTCAAAATTGGTAAATTCAAAAACATAAAATTAATGCAAACTCAAAACAAAGTTGTTATTACGTGTAGTTGGGGTGACAACCTCTTCCATTCTAATGCTTCTTATGGGTGTTGTCTCTTTCATTCTAATTGTCCTTGTGGGAGTTGCCTCTTCCCCTCTTATTGTCCTTGTGGGAGTGACAATGGTGGTTTCCCCTGCAAAACGAGTAAATTATGCAGTTAATAAACTACCCAATTCAAATAAACTTTAATTCAAAAAAAAGATGTAAGGTGGCAAACATTGATTGTATTGGCGAGAAGAATCCTCAACAGCAACAATTTGAGAGTCAACTGCAATAATAATAATAATAATAATAATAATAATAATAATAATAATAATATGAAAAATAATTTTTTCATTAAATAATACAGAAATAAACATTCAAGAAAATTTGGGTGAACCTGGAAGCAAAGAGAAAACATAATCACTTCTTGGGCATTTGGAAATTCGAAATGAATTGAACGAAAACTCTGTGGACTTGGTATCGCCAAAGCCCTCTGGAACACACCGACCTTTGGGTGTCACCTGTTTTCTTATGGCATATGCACACACTCTTACCTGTAACAACTAACATGCCATGAAATATTAAAATTAGAAATATGTATAAAGCAACAGAGGTGATTATAATGAAAACTAAACTTACCCGTTGTTCGTCCATAGACAAAATTAGCTTTCATTTTTTGATGGAGGGTAGTGAGAATTGCAGTATTCTGTATATCATATAAGGCCTCGAAATACAAGCCCAGAATATAGTTAGAGGATTAAATGGTGCAAGTGTCTTTGGAAAATGCATAATTCAATTCAGCGTTAATCATGCTGGATATAACCATGCACCAATCACATTTGACACTCGACAGAGAACGAAGAATGTAGTAAATAGTCCAAAAGGGAATGTCTAATGGTCTTCCCTGTAAAACAATTCTGACTTGGAAGAAATGCACAATATATTTGAGAAATGGATTAGAGATTTTTTCAATGGGGATTCTCCTTCAGAGCCAACTATCTACAATGACCACAGAAAACATGCAATTGCAATTTGGACATCAAACTAATTATAATAAATGATTCAGGGATAATTAAAAAATGTTAATATCATAAATAAATCTAACACTTACCAGCTGGGTCTATGGTCAATTTATAGACAGACTCTAAGTACTTTTTGTCAACATTAGATAAGAAAACTTTGGTGCTAACAGGGCTTGTATTGCAATGCGGAAGGCCTGTTAAATTATGAATATCCAATGGAGAAGTGCCAAAGGATATTGATTTATTGTTAAACTGGACATGGAAATGGGTCTCAGTATGGTTATAGCAGGCAACCAGAGATTGTAGTAAGTTATAATTGATCGTCGTGTCATATTGAGGCATTTCTGCAAGGCCTCTAAGTTCGCATTTATCTATCCAATCCACATAGGATTCCGGCTGCTCCACTATCTGGAGGAAGTTTGTATGCAATAGATTCTTAAAAATTAAGTTTTGGATGACCTCTATTTTAGTTTCTGTGGATCCAAAAGCCATTGAAACCTCATTGTAGATTTCAAAGTTATAGGTTAAGCTTGAAAAGAAGAGGGACGAGAAAAACCATAGAATAAAGTGTGAAAATGAGAAAACTAGGGGGTATTTATAAGCCATGAGGGGAACTGAAAGCAATCGATTGGTGTGACTGACGAGAGACAATCATGTTCTGGTTCGCAACCATCCGACAACATAGACATGACAGCAAGTGATAGCATGTTGCCACTTGACAACACACTATTAGACGACGTCAAGGTGCCAAGCAATGGTTGCATGCTACCGTGTAGCATCATGCTGCCATGCGACGACATGCCATCACCTTATAGCATGTTGTTGCTTGGCAACATGGTCCTACCTGACCAACATGCTATCGTCTGACAGCATGGCATCGCACCACACAATGCTTTTGAGCGTTGGCATGGTGTCATCCGACCCCATGATGTTTCCTGGTAGGATTACGTCCCTCAATAGCATTGCATCACGTGGCATCATAGTGTCTCACGACATCATGATGTCACCCATGGACATAGTGCCATTCGATAGCATGATGTTGCACGATGGCATAGTGTCGCCTGGTAGCATGGTGTCATGCAGTAACACGATGTCACACGATAGCATATTGCCACACGATAGCATAGTGTCGTCCAACAACATGGTGTCACCCGACAACATGGTGTTGTGTTGTGGCATGATGTCGAATGATAGCATATTGTCTCATGACAACATAGTGTCATCCGACAACATGGTGCCACCCGACAGCATGGTGTCGCCCGGCAACACAGTGCTGAGCGGTAGCATGGTGTCACCTAGCAACACAGTGCCAAGCAACAACAAAGTAGTGCCCTGTCGTCCCAACATAATGTTGTTGAGCAGTTGTACGAAAAACAAACAAGATTTTTTCCCTCCTATGCACACTCAGATTCACCAAGGTTGCGAATCTAATTCATCCAAACAAACTAGGGGGGGTTTCTGCATTGGCCTCTTAAATGAACCCTAAGTGTATCATTAGAGTTTGGGATCACAAACACAAAACAAACAAATATGGTCTCAAGTGACTGTACAATCATTGTGCCCTACTTCCACAAAGTTCAAAACCAATCAACAGGTCAGTATTGATCGTTGATATTGACTTAAATCAATAGAACTGACCTAATGCAAACATTGAATCAATTCTAGAACCGAATGAACCACATGCCTACTTTATATTGATTTTAACTTCTAAAATACAATAATAGTTAGTCAACTAGAAAAACTAAGTATCTTGATCTTCTTAATTAATTTTTCTTTATAACATATACCACTTCTCAAATTAGAAGAATAAATCTTATCCTTTTACATTCAGATGTATGCTTGAATACCATATCTTATTATTTGAACTAGACTTCAAAGTTCTATTTTAATTAAATTAATATTACCTATTAATCCAAATTAGGGTAAAACAACAATAAATTTTGGATGGACTACCACACCCAAGTGAAAAGAAGTCATTTTTTCACTCTAATTTCCCTATGTTCATTTGAAATTGTTACTACGAGCAATGGGGCTCATTTCTTCTCAAGAAAGGCCAATGATCCAGGTCACAAGTTTTGATATTCTTATGGGAAGAATACCAAAACAATTGGCATATCACTTGAATGTCACCTTATCAAGGTCATATCTCCTTGCCCGTTGACCTGAATCACAAACTATAACATGTGTTGTAAATATCATCCAACGAAATAACATAAATTCTTAAATGCATGCCTTCAGAAACTATTTAGGATATTCTACTAAACTTTTGGCTCAAAAAATGCTACAACGGGCTTCAAAATATAAAATACAAAAATGTATATAAATATCTAAAAATAATAAAATTGTATTATGTGAGTTTCAGGTCGTGACAAAACCTCTCGAATTATTGAGGGACCACTTATCTCGTGACTCTTCACATTATATGTTGAATCACTTCATACTACATTTGTATATTGTTCATTTCAGACTAAAGATACATAAAGGCAAGGGCAACTAAATGTAACAAGATAAAGAGTGGCACTTGAATGTAAAAATTGTGTAAGAAATTGTAAGAAGAAAGTGAGTGGTAATGTTGCATGTGGGAAATTTATAACATCTCTTCTCAAAAATTATAGTTAATATATCTTCTCGGAGAGAGTATTTCACATCTCTTCTCAAAGATATCAACTCACATCTCTTCTCAGAGGTAGTCATTTATACCTCTTACATCAATGAAGCAATCAATTATTTATTTGTTCTCTCGATCTATATCTTATTTCCATTCATTCATGGTTCATTGTGTTGTACTTCTAAAATATTATTTTATGCCACAATTGTCGTAATTAAATCACTTTCACCTATACCCTATTGAGTTTCAAAAATTTAGTGGACTTTCCACAAATTCCCCAATCCAATCTAGATCTATGGTATCAAAACAAGAGGGGGGCAGGGTTGGAAGGGAGGAAGGGGGAGGCGGGGGAAGAAAATTGTAGAAATTTCAAAAATAATGGGGAAAGTGAAAGCAAGTAGTAAAAGAATGTAAATATGACCCAATCTAGGATGTGGATCTATTCTTCAACACCGTTGAATGAGCACAAGTCACTCCTTGATGAAAATCAATGGTTGATGGAATAAAACCAATGATTGAAAACCAACCTTAACATCTTCACTGGACAAATCATAAAGATGCAAAATAGTCTTTCCTAATTTACAAGCCCCATCATGGAAGGATTACTCCAAGTAAAGAAAAGGTGCAACGAAACTATGCAAAATCTTCAAAATCAACTTGCATAAAAAGAATTGTGATGAAATTCAAAAGGATCTAACCATCCTACAAGATCAATTCGAAAATATGAAACATACGAAAACACTTGTTGTAGATACACTAATAGAAGTAAATGAAAACATGGTATATCATTTTGGTTCTTCACTTTTTTTATCATTCTCTATATTTATTTAGCAATTTTGATAAACACACAAAAGGCATTGGTTTCAATTGTTAAATAAAATGGATATACTAGTCATGACCTAGGCAAAGATGGTCCAGTCCTTGACAAAGATGCACAAGCTTCATAAACAACTTGTAGAAGAAGAAGCATTATGTGATGGAAATCACACAGACCAAGCCATCTTACAAGATGAATTCAAAAATACAAAATATTATAAGACTCGTGTTACAAATGCATATGGACAAAATTTGAGGAAAATGTGGTATGTTATTGTGGTTCCTCACATTCTTATTCTTCTTTGAATTTATTTGCTAGTTTTTAAAAACAAACAAAAAGCATGGGTTTCATGTTGTTAACTAAAATGGAATACACTAGTCACGGCATTGGAAAAGATGGTCAAAGAATTGAGAAACCTCTCGTAGTAGAAATGAAAGCCTATGAATTTGGGCTTGGTTGGACCAATGAATCTTCTAAACCCACCACATGCCCACTTTGATTAAAGAAAATGTTATGCGACTTTTTACCCAATGTGACAATGTTAAAAATAATAATAATAAAGTCACTTTGTTAAAATGTTTAAAAGTGATTAATGAAATAAATTATGTAATCAAATTAACATAATGAGAAAATGAAAGGTTGTGTTAGTTGCAACATTCTTTGGCCGTGTTTATATGTTTATTAGAGTTCCTAGGAGTGGGATGAAGCGTATGAGAAGCTCAAGGTGAAGTGGAGCAAGGAGACTATGGGCATTGAGATGAGCCATGCATGGTATGTCCAATAAGAAGTACAAAGTACACCCTTGATGATCTTGATTAAGGTTTTGAGATGTTATTTAGAACATGATTCCTCCTTGCTGCCACATGATATGTATGTACTTCTAATTCTATTGCGAGAGGATTGTTTTTTAGATAACTCCATCTACATATTTGTTTGAACTTGGAATTAATACAAAAAATATTTGTTTTTATGAATTGTCTACATGTGAGGCAATTCAATAATTAATGAAATCTTGCTTTGAATCTCAATTTTTTTCTTAAATTTATTATGTTGAATGAATATATTTAGAACGTGATTCCTCCTTGCTGCCACATGATATGTATGTACTTCTGATTCTATTGCGAGAGGATTGCTTTTTAGATAACTCCATCTAAATATGTGTTTGAACTTGGAATTAATACAGAAAACATTTGTTTTTATGAACTGTCTACATGTGAGGCAATTCAATAATTAATGAAATCTTGTTTTGAATCTCAATTTTTTTCTTAAATTTATCATTTGAATGAATATATGTATGTATGTATGTATGTACATATATATGGTAAATGTTTAATTATTTAAGTTCTATTAAATTAGATCATGATACCAAACATGTATGCAGAACAACCTACTCAACATCGATAAGTGAATTTTTTCACGCATATAGATGCTTTGTTACATTATTTGTATTTATTTTGGAAGAAAATATCACATTCTATTCATTTTTGGAGTATTCATCCTTTTGAATTATGCAGGTAGTGCAACTACGAAAGTTATACATGTTGGTTTGTATGATTCCCTATACAAAGGTCTTTGAAATCACCAAAAAGTGAATTTGGAATGGGCCACCCCATTCAAGTGGAAGGAAATCACCTCTGCACTCAAAGTTTCCTTTAATTATTCTAAAGTAGAACTAAAATAAATGGGGCCCATTTCTGCTCAAAGAAGGGCGAATGATCTAGAGGATGTTCGAGATAGTGTTTTGAGCAAATACAAAAAAACTAGTATATCACTAGAATATCACCTTGTCAGAGTCATATCTCATAGCTAGTTGATCAGAATTACAAACTATAATATACATCAAAAATCCCATCAAGCAAGCTAGCTTAGATTCCCTAAATACATGCCTTTGACAACTATTTAGGGCATCTGACTAAAGTTTAGGGTCCAAAAACGCATTGAAGGGCCTCAAAAAATGAAACAAGCAAAAACATTTTATAATACCTTTATAGATTAAAAATATGTTTCTATATTTCTAAGAATCGTGACAAAACCTCTCAACTTCATAGGGGAACACTAGTCACATTTCTCTTCACATTCCAAGTCGATATCACTTCAAGATTGTTCATTTTCCTTTTAAACTAGATGTGAAGACATGGGCACGCAAAATGTCAAGTTCATGAAAGGAATTGCAAGAAGGCAATCCCTTTTAGCTTCTCATCTCTTCACCAAGACCACTTTGTAATATGCAGAACAAAGAGTGGTAGCTTCATCTTTCCAAAGAGATCAATGCGTTCCTTTTTGTAATGGCACATTAGGAAAAGCTCACATCTTTTCTTAGAGATAGTAGATCACATCTCTACTCAGAGATAGCAACTCACATCTCTTTTCAAAGGCAGTCATACTTACCTCCCACATCAATGAAGCAATAAATTATTTTATTTTCATTTATTTTAATTTTCATTCATTCATGGTTAATTGTGTGATAGTTATGCAATGTTATTTTACACTACAATTGTTTTAATTAAACCGCTTCCAACTATAACACATTAAATTCCTACAATTTAGGGGGTTATCCATCATAATTGAGACATGATCTGGATCAATTATACCTTTCTCTTATTGAGAAACCTGGCTCTCTATATAGCACTAGTAGTTGGCAGAAACCATCTCCTTATAACTAGGGATACAATGGTCGGTTTAGATGTGCGTTGTGTGGAGGATAAATACCATATTTGTATACCAAATTCTTATGGAATCTATGGATTGTCAATACTCACCCTAGCATTTCAAATGAAATAAATTCCATAGAAGATCATCAAGATTTCCCTCAACATATCTATTACTATAGAATATTAAATACAATGTCAAAATGGCTCTTACAATGTCAAAAATGGCTCTTAGCTTTACTACCTAGGATCTATCATAAGAAATATATCAAAGACTTTCTTTAGAAGCAATCATCAGCCCTCCTTTTGCGAACTGGGGATTTAAATGATCAAGAGATAATATTAGCCAAATAGGCCAATTTGGAGCATCATAGCACAATTATGGTTCCTTAAGTGGTTAATAAAAAAAATTCAAGAATCCTCATGTTCATCTTCTTCAGAAAAAGGAAAGATGGATACATCCTCTTTTCCCTTATATTGAAATTAATATAAATAATGTTGCTCAAGGAAATATGAGTGATGGTAGAAAGGGGAGTCTTTCAATACAATTTTGGAATAGTTAAGTTTCTATGTGCCCAGAGCTTCATTTTAATATATTTAATATTTCAATGGCATGCAATTAAGCATGGGCTTATGATGGAAAGGGGGTGTTATGAATATAATGTGATCCTCCACATGAAATTTTCCTCTCACCCATTGGATTGGGTAGTTTCAACTTTGGACATGATTGTAATGCAAAGCAAACTAATGACAAAGAATTTCCCCCTCAATACATTTCTTGCATAGCCCCGAAGGCAACAAAAGCATTGGAGACTTGTGGCAAATTGCATCTTAAATTTGGGCATTTTGAACCTACAAAATTATGAACATCTAGCCATGGGGGATTCCAAGAACTCAACCTCAATTAATTCAGTTATTGTTTAATGATGACCCTATATACACATTTTTTGACAAAGAGCTGCTTTAATTCAATCGGGTTGGTTGGACGGGGTGTGTTAATTGTGACATAAACAAGGTGGTGTAAGATCCTTTCCAAGGACAAACAATATTGTTGTGTTAAACATCTCACCTCTACCTACATGTAGCCTATTCATGTTAAATGGTTTACATGGACCAACAACAACACAAATAAAACATGGGAAATCTCTAATATAGAATTTATTTAGGGGGGGTGTCTCAAATAAATGTTGAGATTGAATTGTCTCTAATGACACAAACACAATTATAGCAAGTGCCTACCCAAGCCCAAAACTAGTTGTGAAAATTAATTGAAGGTCGTCTTAAAATGTCATCAATTTCATTCCTTGGCCCCAATGCACATATATTACACACAACAAATGTATTTTCCTCATCGTCAACAATGAAAATAATTGATTTTCTTAACAAGAAGTCATGGTGGTTGGGGAAACATGTTTCCCACCACATATCAAACCTTCAAGTTTCTCTTTATATTAGAAAAAACTTTTTATATTATTGTCAAAAACAATTTTACAATGGTATCAATGATAAGTTGGCATGGATAACACATTATCCTAATGTAATGTTGTTAAGTGTTGGTGAGGATTACATTCACTAATCCACATACGCACCACCTTTACATTTTCGTACATAAGGGCAAACTAGCGCAAACCCATTCACTTGTTTTGAGGAATATAGGATTTCAGTTTGGATATTATCACGAGCACAAAATTGTTATCATCTTTGGGCTTGATAATTCATGTGAATCACCCTCCTCATTAATATCACAGGTGCTTGGGTTTACCCCCTCTTATTCTACCAAGAATTCATTATATTTCATTTTGCAAGCATCAATGTTGGGAAAATATGAGTTAAGAGAAGAATTAAGAAATGTTTTTGTATATATATAATCAATTTCACAACACAATTGTTACTCAATAATTAAGGAAATGTCACCCTCCCAAGCTAGCTCCTCATCTCAACATCTTCGATGAGGCCCCTCCAATCAATAAGATCCTACAAGTTGCTTCAATGGAGGCGATCATCCTTGTGCAAGGAAATGGGTCAAACACAACATTCAATCTCCACATTTAATCTTTCCAACCACTTGAACACTCAGATGTGAACAAATGATATTATCAATGAGTTGTCATCAATATACAACTCACCACTTTCAACAAGTCTACCACTGGTTGGAATGTGGCCATGAGGCAAGCACTACCTATCACAATTATTTAATACAAGACAATAGTTGCCATCTCAAAGCCCAATTCATAAATTCGCAAGCACAATGAAGCACTCTTTCGAGAAGAGACGGGCATAGACAATTTCGAGATTCCATTCTCCAAGAATCCCATCATGCTATTACTGAATTTCATGCATCCCTAGATGTCCACGTAGTAGATATATATTTTTTGGTAATAACCTAATTATTGTAAGTGCACCTATGGTCCCTAAGCTAGTAAATGGATGGACTCCGATACAATCCTTGGTGTGCAAACTCCTACCATTTTCATACTCTTGTGGCTTGTAGGTCATTGAATGCTATGTGGGAATGGAAAGCTATGTAATTTTGTATCTAAAAGTACTTTGCTCAGTCTTGAATAAAAATAATATGTATTTTGTATCTTTCGATGATTTGTTCAAACCTTTGTGAATCTGATTTTTTTAATAAATAGAACTGCTGTTTTATTTTAAAAAAGACTATTAATTACAATTCTTTGTTCATTGTTGTACTTGCTTGCATAATACTCTTACTCATGCATGCTTCCTCTACAATAAATCTGTCTTCATTATATATTATTCTTCATTCCATCTCTTACTACATTGCATGGCATTACCTATGTGTGCTTCACACAAATCTCTCTCACTACTTATCCTTCTTTCCATGCCACCCTACATTACATTACATTGATAATTACAAGCATCCCAAAAGATATTTACTCAAATAGGCATGACCTTAAATACAAATCTTCATAATAAGCACTAAACTATTATCAGTTAGCCCAATAACTAGCACTAAACAAACCCTAACATGATTAAAATGCTCAAATACATTATAAACATCATGTTGTGTAATATGTTGGCATATATCAGTGCCACCATGGTCTAGCATCTTCCTTTATTCCGTGGTCTACCCTTTCTACTTACAAACATACAAAAAGAACTCTACAAATGAGTATCAAACCTCAACCTCAATTCAGGCATATCAAACAATATAGTGTTATTATCTAGCGGTTGGTGAAAACTTCTACTGTATGCTTAATACAATTTTGGGTTGCCTCTATCTAGAGAAGATTCTTTCTGCTATTGAGGAAGCAGCTAGCTTCAACTTCAATCAAGTCTCATATCGACACTCAAGTGTTTGTGACATGCCCCACAAATAATTTTCAAAATACTTTTGTGATAAGACCAAAATTAGAATTGGGGGGAGGGTTCAAGTCATTCAATATCCCAGTTGCCCACTTCATTAATGATTTAAAATAATTATGGGATGGCTGTTTTTTTCCATTTCTTTTTAAAATGCAAGACATTCCAATTTATTATCATTGTGGTTAGAGGGAAGGTTTCAACTCTATTAATAATCGTTGAACAGGCCCATAAAACTCTTAATTGCTTTGATCATCCCTAGCATTCTCCAGTTCTTTGCAGATCCCTTCCACTGTTCATTTATTGATATATATATATATCAAGGTAATTTGAGGGCTTGGGGCAGTGCATCTGCCTCGGCCACATTATTGGAAAATTTGCAAATAGACTACATAATATGTAATTATTTGTCCTCCCCTTTCACCAGGTGCTTACAACCTGATTTGATAATAGTAACTGGCTCCTCGTCAACATTAAGGAACAAAATCCAATGCACTTTGCAATCACTCGTTGAAATTTCATGCACAAACTTGCAATAATCAAGAATATATACACTGTTCACCACTACTGGGAAGGAATAACAGCATTAGTAACTGATCCCACCAACCACAAGTTGTGAATGACAAGATTGCCAAAAAGTAATTGAGAAAATTGTACAAATCTAACACCAAATAATTCAAATAAAACCCGAGTCTTTATACTAAGGCCTATCCAAAATCTACGAATTGAATTATCAACCAATAATCATGAGCATACTTTACCTCTGTCCCTCGCTCTCATGGAGGAATCTCCTATCCTGATATCCCAGAAACATATGTTTTAAACACCTATTATTGTCTATACCTAATCTACATTGCATCTAAAGCTTGAATAGATCTATCTTTATACCAAACGTTTACTTAAGTGCACACTAAAGATGGAGGCAAATAAAGCCGCACTCTTTCTTTTGTACAAGAATAGGATACAGAAGGGAATATCTTTTGAAAACCTTCATGTACAGGATCCATTACATGGAAAATACAATTTCAAGATTCACCATCTCATTGGCTACTTCTCAAAGTTCTTTTAGTTTGGATTTAACAATCTAAGACCGATAACCAGAGATGACTGTAATATATTTTACATATTTTGGTCTTACATTCCTTGATGCTGCCCAGTTACTTTGTTCATGAGGAATCTCCAGGGACAGGCAGAAAAAAAAAATGATATAACATCATATAATACATGCTGTAAACTGCATTTACTTAAGCAAGACTAATCACAGACGAAACTGAAATCTACTTACCAGAGAAAACGTCAAGTTCCAAAGAGGTATGAATAAATATGTAATTCATCTGAGTGTGCCCATCAGTTGTCAGAAGAGATCGTGCATTCTTGGATGCTCTGCCTGGATCCCTACTAAGGATGCTCAACACATACAGAGCTAAACACAGTTTTCATATAAATAATTTATGGCTACCCCATAACTGTCAAGGTATAAACAAGGAGCTTCGTAACTGCAGACAATCAAATTATTCACAACTGGCCTATTGTAGTTGAAAATGAACTTTAAGCCATACTTATATGCCCAGGTCAAAAGACGGTGAACAGAAAAACACCATATCAATATCATTTGCAGTTTCCAATTTCTTTTCTTTTAAGACCTTAGTAGATGAATCACCATTCCTGTTGCCTTTGTCATTGATGCAATCATGTTTATCAGATACTTCTACCGAGGTCCTCTTTATCTCTTCAATGTTAGTGGCCTCATTCAAAAATGAATCTGGTTTCATACAACATCCCACCTCCAGAGCATCAGTATCGAGCCAACATGATTTATCTGACCCAGGATTCATATTTGATCTAGAACGTGCCATTTTGGCAGCTTCTGCCTCAAGGGCATCCAGGTCAAGACCCTCAAAAAGATCATCATCCAAAGTGCGACCAATCGGCTCACTGACTCCATTTTGTTTAGCCGACATACCAAAATCTTTGCTCAAGTTTCTGACAGCAGAAGATGATACTTGGTTCTCTAGAACCTTCAACTTTTCAATAGGATCAACTCTCTGAAGACTGAATTTTCTTTTTCTGGGTATATTACTATTTTCTTCCTTGCTCGAGCAAGTGTCAAGATCAACTATTAGTGCCTCTTCAACTGCATTTTGAAATGCCAGTGAACTGGAACAGAAGGTTGTAGTGCCTGTATCCTGCACCGGACTTGGCAAAGATAAGTTGTCCACAGATATCACATGAGAACCAGCATATGTATCTGCAGAAGCGTTATTCATTTCTGAATGATCAGAGATTTCCTTTCCAGAATAAACAGGTGAATGACATAAACATGCCCAGGGATGCAACTCCTCAGCCGGTGACTGAGTAAACAAGGACCGCCTGTCAACACAGACCACAACGTTTTGAAAATCAATGATGTTGGTTGGATCAAGCACTCTAAAAATATGCAACAGGGAGCATACTGCAGGTGTTGGGGCAGAAAGTATAGATGAAACACTAATATTTTACAATAAAAACACATTGCTTATTTCACAATCAAAAAGAAGAAAAATACCTGTACACTGCCATCATATCAAACTGACCACCTTCTGCTTGGGTTGGCAGTGCTGCTGTGAGTTCTAATCTATCATCTATAAAGCTATCTGGTTCTGATGCTTCTTCATTGCTGTCATTCTCATCATCCTCGTCTGTAGATACCCTCTCATCAGAAGACACCCTGCAGCAAAATATACAGTCCACTCGTGAGGATCCAATTAATATTCCTTCAACATTATATAAAATGTGATCCAACAGAAACTTCCTCTGTGTTGAATCAAGCAGTCATGCTTGAAATTAAACTGCAACATAGTATATGGAGGCCAGCAATCAGGCCAGAGTTGTTTTCTTACTCTGCTTCCTCATCAATGAAAGCCTGGACAGAGATCTCTGAATGTTGTTTCCCTGAAATGTATAATAAAAAAAAGTCCAGTTTACGAAACCCAAAAACATGACTTCATTCAGCTTTAAACTCAGATTCAGACAGGAGAAGATAATAAAGAAAATAACACAATGCTTAGATAAGAACCAACCTTTGGAATGTTTTGAGTTCCTGCATAAGTCATCATTAGTAATATCCAGTTTCTTATTTCTTTTAGGATGTATCTCAGATGGAAATGCAGAAACTTGAGCCTCACCATCCTCTTTGTACTTGCGTAAACGTTTAAATTTTTGTGCCTTCTGAACAGATTTTGCATTGGCACTGCTCAGACACCAATCTTCACTACAACTATTGCTTTTAGGATTGACTAGCGGTGTCGAATGTCCTTTCATGGCACTAGATTTTGAAATACTGAGGCACTCAAAATACAATTGTTCTGTATTATCATGCAAAACATTCTTTGACAAACCTTTCAATTTCATGTTGCTTGACTTGAAATTCTCTGGAGAAACAAGGGCAGGGGCAGAAAATTTATTGCCTTCAGGAGTCTTACAGACTTCTGTACCAGCATTAATGGCATGGTCAGTAATGCCTTTCTCACACAAATATGTGATTGGGTCTTCACATGAAGATGACACAATTCCGAAGGCAGGGGACTTGGACTTTTCCTTCACTGAATCACATATTGGTTGCTGTAGAGATTTTGTTGTCGTGTGGTCATCCTTGGAGAAAGAAAGAATGGGAGATTCAGGAACAATACCCTTCTCCGCCAGATTTGTCAAGTAAGGGCTGAAGTCAATGTAGCTTGCATAAGCATTAGATACAGGTGGCAAAATGCTTTCCTTGAAAGCACATGGAAATTTCGCATAACAGCTGTCAGGTGTTGCAAGTACCACTTCTTCAGGAATTCGAAACAGCTTATTACTGCAAGGAGTTTGAGAAACTCCTACTGCATCAATAGTTTTTTTCTTCTGGCAACTAGGGTGCATACTGGCCTTGATCTGTTCAAGAGAATCAATCATATTTACAAGATTACCATCAGAAGCACTAACCTTGATCTGTTCAGGAGAATCAATCACCATTATATCATTCGAGGGAGTGGCCACATTGAACACCTTAGAAGAAGCTTTTTCTTTCACTGATAAACTAAGGTTTATGCCAATTTCAATCTGTTCCAGAGAACCCATCTTTGTGGGAGGGGAAACTGGCCTTCCAGGCAATGACTCTGCTGAGTTATTCCCACTCGTGAAAGGAACACAACTTACAAGCTTATTCAAAAGAGGAAGAGTTGGTGGAGATGAAATTATGACTCTCCCATCTGGACTCACTGATACAAATCCTGTATTGAAAAGACAACGATGCAAAGATGTTTTGCTACAACTTGAAACATTTGGCATCATTTCCGTATCCTGTATTGTTACAAATCCTGTATTGAGGGAGGGGGATTTATGTGTTGCTAATGATTCATCTCCTTGACGAAAATGACAAGAATAATCATTTACCTCACAAAACATTCCTTGTCTCATATCTTGCATGGCTGTGTCTGAGATCCTGTGTATTGGTAGTTCACTAGATGTAGATTTGTGCTTTCCTAATGATCCCTCTCCTTCACAAAATCGATCAGCAGAAGCATCCATTTCTTGTAAAATTGCTTGTGAATTAGTTACCACCTTATCAGACAGTTCTGATGGACTGTAAGGGTGAAAGTGAAGTTGTTCAGGAACCGTATCAAAAGGCCCTGTGATATCAGCCCTTTTTCCTGGAAGAAAAAAAGTCAAAAAGGTTATTTCCCGTTCCAGAGAAAAGGAACATTTTTTCTATAAAGTATTTTCTTTCCATAGCATATAAAACTTACATTGACCTTGAGTTTGTGAATCTAATTTCCTTATAGTATAAATTTCACTCCTAATGTCATCCATGCTGTAGTTTCTCTATTCACTGGAATTGTAAAAGCAAGCGAATGTTGTTTTGAAAATAGTGACTATCATAAATAAAATATCTCTGTTTCATGAAATGTAATAAACCTATGGAAAATCCAATGCAGATCCACATGAATCTGAAGCTTTAGTGCAGTTATTTCATGGATATGTATTTATAAGAAATACAGATAGCAGGATGAAAATTAATGACATACAAAGGGAAAAGTTTGCAAAACCATTACACAGTTCAAACAACACTGGTTTGAAAAGCTTGTTTCAGGTAAAGAGAATTATTTGCAAAATGAAGGGGACTTTTAAAAAGAGGTTAAAACATCACTCTGAATCCTTTGTGCAGATTTGCAGTAAGGGATCTAAGTTGCAATGAAATTGACTTTTACCATGTGTGCATAGGATAAAACGAAGGACATCATAGTGCCAAATAAAGTCCTTCCTAGTTATAAAAGAAATTATTGGTTGTTTCAAAAAGTAGCATATTGGAAGGGTAAAGCTGGCAACTGCCATGCAATTGCTGCCATCATTATTATGAAAACAAATTTGTGATAGGCTGCGTGCATATACATGTACCTGAGAACTTTTGGTATGCATTCTTTCATGTACTTGACAACCAAACAGTTGACTTTTAAAACGCCATGGACATTAGATCATGCAAATTCAGAAAATCAATAACTAGGCCCCTTCACTTTGATGCTTTTATTCATTTCCTTAATTAATTTTCCTTTCAACCACACACTCGAGTGTTACTTTCTGCAGATTTTACACCAAGACTCGTTGCAAGAGCACAAAGTTTGGAGAAAGAAAGCATTTTGTACCGAGAACATTCATTGAAGCAGAAGCCAAGTTTAGGGTAGCAATTCACATGGGAATGAATGAAATTGAAATTTATGGCAGGAAAATAAAGTTTTAAAGCTCTTAAAAGTTAAAAACAGATCTGGTAAAAGTACAAGAGAATTTCACTAATAACATCTAGAATAGTGAACTCCAAACACTTATCATAAATTCTACTTGAACATTCTTTCTCAATATTTAATGAATGTTCAGCATTACCATGTCATGTATATCAGCATAATTCATGCATTCTCCTTTATCTAAACTGTGGTTGGTATGTTTTCCTACAATTAATTTTCCTTTCAACCACACACTCGAGTGTTACTTTCTGCAGATTTTACACCAAGACTCGTTGCAAGAGCACAAAGTTTGGAGAAAGAAAGCATTTTGTACCGAGAACATTCATTGAAGCAGAAGCCAAGTTTAGGGTAACAATTCACATGGGAATGAATGAAATTGAAATTTATGGCAGGAAAATAAAGTTTTAAAGTTCTTAAAAGTTAAAAACAGATCTGGTAAAAGTACAAGAGAATTTCACTAATAACATCTAGAATAGTGAACTCCAAACACTTATCATAAATTATACTTGAACATTCTTTCTCAATATTTAATGAATTTTCAGCATTACCATGTCATGTATATCAGCATAATTCATGCATTCTCCTTTATCTAAACTGTGGTTGGTATGTTTTCCTACAATTTAGATCTTCCATCTCTCATATCTTTTATATTTCGCACTATTGAATCTCCTGATTTCTCAGCCATTATAATTGTTTCAAGTTGTTCCCCACAAGCTGGCATATAATGTCTTATAACAGCCTTGAAGGAAATTTAACTCTTTGCAAACATTATTCTTAGTAACATCCGCCAATTATATGAACAAATTGAAATATCAAGGTCTTTCCAATATGGCGGAAAAACAAGATTTTATTATTGCAATGAAGGAAATTTCATTGTTCACTTATGCAATTCTTATAAACATTGAACATCTTCATCTCCTGGCATTGCATGCCCTAAGCCCATGTTCAGAAGTGAGCATCCCCCACTTACAGTGTCTTGTTAGAAAAACAATGACATGGAGCGTCATGCCTTATATGTTTAGATCCACTTCCAGTGTTTTGTTAAAATCCAATGACATGGAGGGCTGTGCCTTATATGTTTAGAACCTTCATCACTAGAGCTTACAGAGAGGCCATCCACAGACAGTATATCGAGGCCACCTGGATCTCCCCCCTTGAGCCGCTCAACCCCAAGCTTGCTTTCTACATCGAGCATTTCTTACAAGTAGTGGATGGTATTATTTGTCACCCTCACTATCTCCAACGCCATTGGTCCCATGGCTTGAGGTTTCCCCTTGGCCAAATGAGAGTGTGTTCTTACCAATTACAGGCTGAAACATATCACCACATTCTCCATCTAAGCCAGATGTTCCATCTTTGCTCCCTCCAGGAAGTGGAGACCAAGGAACACTTCATTTTTAGATGCCCCATTTACCATGAGATACGGGGAAAATATCACTGCCTCTACAAGGACTCAGCCAACACACTATCTAATTTCTTTAGATATCCAGATCAATGGTGCTTAGATCTTTATCTTTGCAAGGTTGTCACCCTCTGGCATAGATCCCTACCGGGAGCACCTAGAAGCTCTAGAGCCCCCATGTTTATCACCTCTTTCTTCCAACCCAATTAAAAGATTGGCAACACTAAGTGCCCTTTGGACACTGATGCATCACACATCAATGTTGATAGATCAGTTAGGCAACGCTTCTCTCAACATATCATTATTACTCAAATTACTCGGATTCCCTAACCTGCTCTCCCTTGGCACCATAGTTCTACGTCTTCCCACCAACATGGATCTCCCCTTTTCAGCGACAAGGATCTACTACTTACCGACCACCCCTAAACCACAAGGGCAAACTCACATTACGAGTTTCTTTTGTATTACGGAAAGTACATCGGCCTTGGATGTTAGGGGAGATTCTAGAGGAAATGCTTAGATGGAGGACTCCAAACATGGAAAAAATGTTGAACTAGACAATATATATAAAATAAATGATAAAGTATAAGTTCACGTTATATTTTATATATATACTTTTAGGATGTTTGAGAGTGGTTTAGACTTCTAGGAGTTATAATAATTATAGGCTTTGGAGGATCCTATCATGTTTCAGACTTGGTCAGATTTCAAGTTTTCAAGGATCCTATCATGTTTCAGACTTCGTCAGATTTCAAGTTTTCAGGATTTCAGACTTTGCCATATTTCAAGGTTTCAATATTTCAAGGAGACATAATAGGAGGTATGAAGGCTGCATGAAGGGATGTCGGTATGATAGAATAGTATGAGAACATCTCTTGAAAAGTGCCATGAGCCGATCCCCCCATTCTTGGTGCACCTTTTAAGGCATGTACTCAGGGAAATTTCATGCATCGGCAAGCCCTTGCAAGAGAGAGTATCAATAAGTGATAAATCTGAAAAATATTAGTGTATACATATGCCCCACCCAAAGCTCATCATGTGTCACAATAGTGTAACGCATGATGGTGCTTTGGGAAAGATGCATATCAACACGAAAGCATAAAGGAAATGCTGAATGAAATGATGATGCGATTTATGTTAGGAATAATCTAACATTAGTGCTAACATTTGTATATTTACTGTAAGGTAAATTACTATTTACTAAATAGTAATTGCCGTATAGTAAGTTACGTTGATATATTAACAATATATCACGTATAGTTAATTGGTTAATAAAATATATTGTTTATAGAAACAATATATTCTACTTGTACCCGTATCTCTATTAACGAGTTAGTTAGCCTTCATATTCTATAGGAAATGGTTAGTTTGTCTTGGCTATTAATAGCCTATGTATTATTCATATTACAAGGTGAGAAATAATATAATCAATGTGTTTAAAATATTTCCTGTGCTCTATTTCTGTATTCGGCTCCTTTTTCTGTAGTTAATCTATGGAGATCTGAACCAGTACTATCATCTGGTATCAGAGCAACCTAGATCTTGACCTGTGATGGAGAAGTAGATTGAAAGGAGGCAACGTCTAAACTTGAGTTGTTGCCTCGAATCTGTGAGTTCATTTTGTTTGACAAAATGCTTGTAGAATAGCCATATAGGTATTTTGTCATCTTGCACAAAGCTGCATACAAAGCGTTATCAGATCGTAGACTGCAAAAAGATGATATTTGCAGACTCGACATCAATGGTGATCGACTAAAGTCTTTTGGCTGGAAGTTAAGTTTTCTTGAAGTCATTAATTTAATTTTGTGTCAGGTTAGTCTAATAGTGTGTCATAATTGTCATGATAGTTCTTTCTATCCTCTTCAAATGTGCATGTCAAATTTCCAAGGTGATTGAGGAGCTTAATAGTCTTGGTCATTTAAGATTTTTAATCATATGTCAAAATCTAGTTTTAATGGTTAAAGATTACACAACCTTGTTTTCAAGGTTTTTTTAATATATAGTATTGAGTCTTGTCAATAGGTGTAGTTGTCGATTAAGTGTTGTATGTCACGTTTTTGTTTGACATATGTCATTTATAGGTCAATAGTGTCATTGCCTAAGTTGAATGTAGAGTTATTAAAGTCAGAGGTCCATTTTTTATGTATAAAAATTCTAAAATGTCAAAAGAGTCAAAAGATTAATAGTTGGTGTCCAAGTCAAAATTGTAAATAAAATAAAATTTGTCTTACGGACGCATTTTCAGGCAACCCCGACGTCTGGAGTCAAATATATCAGTCTTGTGGGAGGGACCCCATTTCAGTGAAAGCGACATGCACCTGAGCTTCATCGACATTCTTGTTGAGTGAGCAGCTTCACTTATTGGAGGAAGGAGGAAATGGAGACTGGAGGTTCCAAAGTCTCTCGTCAATTACCAACAACGAGGCCCAAGAAGATTTGGTGACATATATAGTATGTTTTGCTTTTCATATTTTTTCATTGTGTGTGCAAATAATAACAGAAGTATATTCATGTTCAAATATTGAAATAAGTGAGCTTCTATTTCTGTATTTCCCCTTGAAGTAAAAATAATGATGAGGGCTAAAAGAATGTTGTAGCATTATGTAAAGTTGGTTGTCCTGTAAAACCTTCAAGATGTTTTGGTTGTTGGTTAACCACATGTAACACCATCCTTTGTATGTAGGTTGGTAGTAAACCAAGTGTAAAACCATCCATTGTTTGTAGGTTGTTGGTAAACCGAGTGTAAAACCATCTGATGTTTGTAGGTTGGTGGTTAACCGAATGAAAAACCATCATTCGAATTTGGTGAGAGTTGCAGTATAGAATGATGTATTCCCCATGTTCGCACTAAGGGGGGAATGTTAGGAATAGCCTAACGTTAGTGCTCATATTTGTATGTTTACTATAAGGTAAGTTACTATTTACTAAATAGTAATTACCATATAGTAAGTTACGTTGATATATTAACAATATATCACATATAGTTAGCTGGTTAGTAAAATATATTTTTTGTAGAAACAATATATTCTATTTGTACCTATATCTCTATTAACGGGTTAGTTAGCCTTCCTATTCTATAGGAAATGGTTAGTTTGTCTTGGCTATTTAATAGCCTATGTATTATTCATATTACAGGGTAAGAAATAATATCATTAGTGTGTTTAAAATATTTATGTGTTTTATTTTTGTGTTCGGCTCCTTTTTCCGTATTTAATCCATGAAGATCTGAACCAATTCTATCAATTTCATACTCTATTTGTATTCAAATCTAATAACATATGCTTCACCAACATTTTACAAACTCCTTTGATAGATTTTGTAACTGTAATTTGTAAAAGATATATGTTTTTGAAGAAATTTTAGTATTTTCTAAGTTGTTGAGTATTGTCGGGTATTTGCCAAGTCAAGTCTGAGTATGTGAACTATGGTCTTATGTACTTGTATTCCTTTTTTGCCTTCTTGGATTCCCTTTTCCTTGAATTTTCTATTGTTAACTGATAAATCCTCAAGTCCAATTGACCTAATTTTGGTCAGCTGTGGACATTAATATAATTTATTTCTTTCTTTCTAATTTGCACCATCTCTAGAGCAGTGCCAAAATCTCCCTCATTGATTGTTTCCATCTCAAGCACCGATGTCAAGAATACCAAAGTATTTTTAGCACCAGTAACAACGGAGCCAAATCTAATAGTGCTACTGTTGATCATATTTAACTCCATCTGACGCTGATAATCAACCACTAGAATTGACACCGGTCCTGTCCATTTTTTGACTCCAAGCCTATTCAGCACTAATCTTCATTTTGCTCAATTGGTGCCCAAATTTGGCACTTCTTCAATGATAATGCCTTTTACAGATCTACTCTTGTAACAGATCGCAGTTGAATCGCTTCAACTGCTTATCCGCGTCATCTTCTTATGAGACTCTTCTCATAGAGGATTTGCATGCCTCTTAAATATTAATTCTACAAGGTTGTTTTCAATTAATGAAATACAACGCCTAAAATCTGCCATCTTTTGTTTCTTTAAATCTATGCACTCTGATTTTATATTATGGTAATTAAGAGTTTGACTGTACTCAGTGTCACAGATCTTTGATTTTACAACCTGGAGGTGGAATTCATTTGTGTAGTTCTGGACAGTCTTTGGTGTGATTGTTTCCATTTACAATCTTCATTTTGCTCAGTTGGTGCCCGAATCCGGCTCTTCTTCAATGCAAATGCCTGTTACTGATCTACTCTTGTAACAGATGGATGTTGAATCACTTCAACTACTCATCTGCATAATCTTCTTAAGAGACTCTTCTCATAGAGGATTCGTGTGCCTCTTAACAGTTCATTCTACAAAATTGTTTTCAATTAATGTAATACAGCACTTAAAATCTGCTCTGTCTTTTGTTTCTTTAATTCTCTGCCCTCTAAATTTATACTATGACAATTGATAGTTCAACTGTGCTCAGTGTCACAGATCTTTCATTTACAGCCAAGAGGTGGAATTCATTTGTCTAGTTCTGGACGATCTTTGGTGTGATTCTTGCCGTTTAATGTATCAATCATCATTGTCTTCACTTTATAAAATATAATATGAAGAGTTTCCACAAAGTCACCACAAATTCTGACCGTTTCATGATGGTTTTACCACATTTGGCAGTCTCCCACCAACACAAAGCTATTGACAAGCTTTAAAGTGGCCAAGGTGATTTCATTCTTGATTCTGAACTTATTGACAATAAGTACGACTCGAGCTGTTGAAACCAACATCCAAGGCATTTGTGTAAACTTTTCCATCAAGGTTTACCTGACCTTTGAATGGACAGTGGCCGCCAAACACCAGCCTATTTAATTTTGAGGATTGAGCTTAAGTTGCAACCCGTTAAAGATCTACACAAACTGATCATATAGTTTGTCTTTCTATCTCTAGATTGCATAACTGATCATCCCACTGACAAGATGAATGAAATTCATGCAGGTTGCTATTTGAGATTATGCAAAGCAAATTGGAAGAGTATACAGGAGGATTTTGTGTAGGAAACGCATGCTTCTACTTTGATCTTGTGGGATAGACATCGAATACTCTGGTAACGTTGATCTCCTTCCCGTGAATCTCAGATCTTACATCCAGACCGACCATGAATTTCTCGCTATTAACAGTCTTAGAAATTGATGGTAGATGTGCTGCCAAATTTCGGAAGTTCCACTTTTAGGTAATGCCAAGAAATGTAAGCCAGATCTTGGAAAACAAAATGTTGATGCTCCGAAATGTACCATTTACTGCATTTGCGTTTGTGCACCACAGCATTGGGAAGCTTCATTGCATGGGATGACAACAAAGCAACCCCTGGGATTGAGAAGCCAGCTCCTCCTACCCTAGCACTAATCTAAAGCATGTTGGGGAATAAAGGGAGAGGAAGAAAGCAAAACACATAAAAGCAATGAAAGGGCGATGCACCAGAATAGTATGCCCTCTGCCTGCCCAAAGGAAAACATGCATAGAACAACCACTGCAGGCCCCAAATGAATCATTCCAGAACTCATATGCAAGAGGCAAAACACAGATAAATACCAATCAAGGGCAGAAATAAGCCACAAGATTTATATAGAATGCTGCACTAAACTGCACAATCACATGCGAAGCTCAAAATGAACATAAAATGGATAACAACTTGTTGGGGCAATAATATTTCATAGTGGTGCTCTCCCAAAGAACTTGAAAACTTTCCACAGGCCAAGGACCCAAATAAAAGGGAGACTCTCTCTTTTTATACAAAATGCAGAGAAAGAGGACTGAATGAGCCTGAAGATGTGCACCCAAATGTCAGAATTTTGTAGCCACCTTCAATGAGAAATCTGTCAAATATCTCCTCACTTCTCATTATTTGCTTCCACCAAGAAATTCCCATGCATTCAAAATCCCGGTGGAGTAGTGAAGGCAAAAGCCATCAATTCCACCGTTTGATTTGCATGGAAAGCCAATGCTTAATTATTTAAATGCCCAATAGACCAAAATAGCTTGCCCACCTTTTTAGCATTCCACTCCCATTGATTTCTTTAAATCTCTAAAAGCTTAAAGCTTTTAACTAGTAAAGTGGGCCCCTCCATATTTAAATAAAGGCTAAAATGCCTTTTCCTCCATCAGCATGGCCTTGGTGGATTTAAAAATCCAAAATTTTAGAAGCTTTTAAATAAATGGTGGCCATTTAAATAAAGTGTGAGCTGGGTATAAAAAATAATCCCCAAGCTATAGAGGGTGGAGCTGGTACAGATTGCTGTGATGGTCAACTCAGAATTGGCGGAAAATATTGTAAACATATAGGGGAGCAGAATTTTGCAACATTTCTGGCGGCTCTCAGGGAAGCATGCCTATTGTGCACTGAACAAGGTGACTTGCATCCATCAGGCATGGAGTAAAGAATTTTCCTGCTCTTTCCAGGGCATCTCCGAGCCAATCTTCTTTTTCCTAGTTTTTAATCTTGAAGTGGGGGTCTCAGGGCAGCAATCCCTTGCGGGGTCCGACACCAAGAGCAAAATGGGCTTTATCCAGCCCTCAGCCTGCCTCCAAAAATACATTTTTGACTGCTTTTTCTGCCTCACTGACAAGCCCAGAAATATGTGCTTTTTCCCATTCTCGGTCTTTTTTTGCAAGCTGACTGTCAGGTGGCTGTCAAAATTAAGTTATGTGCCTTTTTATTGCCCAGCCAATAGCACACCTTGCAAACTGACAGGCTACTAATTGTGCACTGAAGCTAGGAGATTTGTTGCTTCATCCACACAAGCTTTGGTGGGCTTCACCATTTCCCTCGCCTTTGAATGCTTAAGGCCTATAATTAATTAATTTGATGACCTGAATTTATCTTGTGAAATCAATGCTTCAGAATCACCAGCAGGCTTTGACTTGTCAAAGCAGATCGGACGGTGCTGATTGAATAGCCAACTCAATGGTGCGTAATTAAGCTGGAGAAGGCTAACCAATGCTACACTCTTTTTTTTTCTGCAAGGACTGCCACCTTAGAATGATGTACTACTGGCTGAAAGCTACTGACTGTGCTATGGCAAGGCCCCCCACTTTTTATACACTTTAAATTTTATAGAAGGCTAAAGCCTTATGCGAATTTGCAATAAAGCAAAAGCTTACAAGCTCCACTACTGTTGTACCTCCACCAATGGTGCAATTGCTTTTCCCAGTCACCACTAAAATATCAAAGATGTTGTGCCAATGGCTAATTCAGGCTGAAATGGAAAATAAATAATAACGGCAAAAGTAAAGGGATATGCAAGGCAAAAGCATAAGCATCAAAACATTTCAATTGACAAAAACTGCCAACGCAAGCAAAAACAAAGGCAGGGAATAAGCCTGAGCATAAACCCACGACCTGCAAGTGTCGAATTTCCATGAATCCAACAACCCAAACATCTGCAACTCCACCAAAATGATGCGCCATGGCTGCTTTAGAAGCCTGAGTTCTCAAATTAAAGCCGAATGGATTCCCTGCAAAGTTGTTCATGCATTTTTAAATGCACCATGTGAGTTGCAGGGCTGAATATGAAGCCAAGACCTCTGACCATGGAAATCATTGATCTGAGCACCATTTGCTCCACCACTGCACCAATGTGGTGCGCGATAACTGAATTGCAGGAGAGCATTCACAATTTCGGCCCAGATTACTTTTGCTCAAAGATGCTCACGTTTTTGGATTTGACTTTATGAGGTGCATGCCTGCACATGAGCCATTGACTCTAAGCATGAAATCCTTCATCAATTTTCCACCAATTTTCTAGCCAATGACCTGCAAATGCAAATTTAGCCATGAATTTGATCGTCAGAAGATCTGCAATTGCACCCTTGTGAAGTGGCAAGGCCTAATTAAAAGCAGATGGCTCCAAGCTCACCCCTAAATTTTCCCCTGCAAAATGTGTGCCCAGATAATTGCCCAAAAGACAAAAATAATGTGGAGCCAAAAATAGCAGCCAACACACCTTGGTGCACAACACCTTATTCGCAGAAAATAAAATCTACATTAACAGCAACAAAGGGAAGCCGAATGGACAAATCCATTGACAAAAGTGAAAATATAGCATCTGTATTTGACAAATGTGCTCTATCCTATGAGCTTTGAAATACTAGCACTTAGCCAAAGGTAACGTATGAGAAAGAACAAAAGAAATTTATACTTTAGGCTTGCCTCTTCTCTAAAAAACCGAGCTCTTCCTCCTTAAACATCCACTCTGCATATCTCTTTGGCCCTGGGAGGTGCATGAGCTGAAAGCTTAAGATATGTGGCTCTTTCCCATACTCTGCAGGGGGTGAAAACGGCAGCCTTTACCTTCAAAATGTGTCATCGTCTTGCTGTTGTATGCTATTTTTAATCTGAGAATTGCCAAATTTTGGCTTGTAATGCACAGTGGATCCTAAAAGACTATGAAATCTTATAACTGCTTTTTAAGCAAAAACTTGGATATTTGCCCCAACATGTGGGCTCCTTTGTATTGCCGGAAGACTTTGGATTCATGTGTTGATCTTCTTCAAGGAAAAGAACACATTCTCCCTCACCAAGAAGAACATAGCCATCTTCAAAAATAGAGATGTCCATTTTTTGATCTTCAAGGAAGAGAACAAGCTTTCCTCGTCAAGAAGCACATAGCCTTCCTCCAAAACAGAAAATAAACCCATTACACAGTGAGAGGGATCAAATTCATCAAATGAAGGCAAAATATTATCCATCGAGGATGAATCCTCGATATCATACTCCATATGTGAGCCCTCAGCTGCACAGTTTCTCAAGATCCACAGTTTCTTCAAGCATCTACTTCTGCCTGAGCTCTTCATAAGGAGACAGAGTCTCATCATCACAGCCATTCTCCATTGCAGTCAGCAATCCACCCATGTCCTCTTGACTAGAACATTCCTCATGAGAAGAGGCATATTCTTCTACCGCATGTTTTGGGCTCATATCAACATCTTCTTCCATGGGTCTGCTTGCTTTATATTAGCAGAAGATGTCATTGTTTGTCCACTCAATCCTTGTGAAATAAGCTGGATTTTTCACCATTTGGTGGCGGTCCACCTTAGAGCATGCTGAAACTAGAAGGGCAGGGCTGAAATTTCAAGAAGCTTCGTAAGCTTGCATTTGGCATGTAGGAGAGGATTGCTGCAGTAATCTTGGCTGAGAATGTTGAACATTGGAACAGTGAGCACAGGGGATGCTGTGGACAGCAAGTTGTTCTTGGGTATTTTGGAAGGCACATTGGTTTTTGAAAGCCAAAAATTCATTACAAACCTCTTATAAGAAGAATTTTCACCTCAGCCATTGTATTTGAAAGAATATATTCAACTGCAGATGGATGGGGTGGTCCCAGGATTTTCACAAAAAAATGCTGGGATCTTGGGAGGATATCACGTGGCTTAGGAAGTAGGGGTACTATAGGCATTGGAACAAGCATCCCAGCTAGTATGAGGCTATTTTCAGCTCTGATAACAATATCATAAGCTTTTGAAAGTGTTCTTCCTCCCAACAACTGTATCATAACAGAAATCTCAAAATTCAAAGCTCCCAAACAATGCAAATATGCCATAACTGATACAGGGCAGACCTCAGCAGGTATCATTTCCCATGTCTTATGGAATATGAGATTGAAATCTTGCATATGTTCAATGGAAGATCTCTTTATAGTAGCTATAGAACAGTTGACAGTGAAGCTGGAGAGTGCTTTCCTCTGAAGCCCCAAGTCACAAAAGGCTGTATTCTTTGTTGTGCCATTATATTCAGATTTCATTACAGCAGTATAAGATATTGCAAATAAGCTCCTTTTGATGAAAAGAAGTACCTGAAGTATTTCTTCTTGATGAGAAGGCAAGGTCTGCGCCTTCTTTGATTATGGATTTGTCCACAGTAGAGTCGCCAGTGCTTCAGAAACTGAACCTTTTAAACTATGTTACTGATACGGATACGGGTACAAGAATTGGATACGGGGATTTTTTTTTGGGGGGGGGGTTGGATGCATTTGGATACGGCCGTACAAAAATATATATAAAAAATTAAAAATATAGCCATATAAGCAAAATTAACCACATAATATGTAGAGGAAACAAAATAAGTTAAATAAAAACTTCAATATGACGTCCATAGTTGTATTTTGAAGTCCACGAGTGAACAAATGTGCAATGTGTTAGGTGGTGAAGTGAATAACCAGACCTTCAACAACTGTAATGGTGTGATGTCTTGTAATCCCCTTGGCAATATCATTTGCAGTATGACAAGATATCTGGCATGAGAGGGGTTTGGGGGCGGAGCCCCGAAAAAAAATTCATGCAGTGTTTGATAAAATGAGTGTGAATGCTGCTTTTAGGGTTGGGAATCCACTTTAGTTTGTTTTTAATTGTATTTTGAAGTCCATGTTTGACTTTTTATTGGGTGAAATTGAAAAAAATGTTTTTGACATTTGGGAGCATGGGAATATGCCTAGGGAGTGTCCCTAGGCTGCAGATACACCCAGATACGTCACCCAGATGTATCTGAGAGTATCTGCAGCCCGTGGATGCTCCCTAGGCATATCCCTTGCGCTCCCCCCGTGCTGCCGTATCTTGGGGCATATCCCCCAGCACTCCCAGGGCCGGGGGTGTGTGTCCAATAACGTAGCTTTTAAACAAAAGGCAGGATCTTTGAAAACAAAGATTTGCTGATTTGCAGCCAGCAGAGTTGCTAGGCGGATGATGGGGTGCTCCAAAGAGCTGATTTTAATGATTGTCCACCACAATTTTAAAATACACAACAATATGGTGGTGGGTATTACTCAAAATAATAAAATATGAAGGTTTGATTTTCACATATGACAGAAATAAAAATTACAGACATGCTAGGCACTTATGATTTTACTCTTTATGAGCTGGACTTTTCAAGATTCCACCACAAATCATGAAAATAAACAATCTAAAATAAAATGTTGAGTGGAACTTTAAAAACACAGACCCAGAGCTTTGCATTTGGTCCCACTAGGCGTGCTAGAAAGCTGTTGATTGTTGAATACTATGATTGGAATGCAACCTGAATATCAACATCACATCATTGGATGTCCCAAAGTGTGGGACACTTGCTTTTGGGAACAACCTCCAAAGAGAGCTGGCTCTCACATATCCTAGCACTAACCTAAACCCTGTAGGGGTGAAAAGGGAGAGGGAGAAAGAAAAATGCAGAAAAGCAGTAAAAGGGTCAATGCACCAAAATAGTGCATCCTTAGCCCATCCAAATGAATATGTGCATAGAACATTTACTGCAGATTCAAATAGAACAACCCTGTTAGTGATTTGGCCTGTCAAGGCCAAATTACTACCCCTACTATTCAAAACTTTCCCCAGAACGATCAATTTCCCTATACAGCTGGTCAAACTAGGGAATTATAATCTAAAGGCATGAACAAAAGCGATATGTAGGCAGTCAAAGTATCAAATATAGTCATGATGAGGACCTACAGCAATGTTACACAATCAAGTGTGTTCACAAGGATGATATGTTGAAATAAGAAAGGTCTTTATCAAGATTTAGTGACAAGTACTTATGATCATAAGGAGAATACATGAACAACCCATTTACGGGGTGAAAGACAAGCATGGAGATGAAGGTTAAGGTGGCAGTGAGTTTTCTCATATGGTTCATGTTTGCCAATGGACTGATCAAGCAACCATGAAGAGGAATGATGATCAAATCTGCCTTTGAGCCTTCTTTGAGGTCATAGACAAGCTACAGTCCACACAAGGGCAAGTTATCCTAAGCACAGTCAAGAGCATGAGGATGAAAGTTTTATCTCCATGGTGTTTTGATTTTCTAGAAATGTCATTCTATGTTAGATACATGGAGTGTTGTGAGAAAGGAATACAATGACCAAGATTTTATCTTGAGCCTAATGCACATGTCCACCTACAACCATGTATTCCTAACGACACCTATAGTAGGCCAAGAGCATTAACACAGTCATACAAATTTCAAGACACAAGCATAAGTCACAGTCAAATTTTTTTGATATTTGCCAAGGCAACGAGGTTTTGAAGTTTCAAAAGGACATTTGATGAGGATTACTTTTCATGAAAAGGAAGCAAACCGAGTGAAGACCCTGATGAAGATGGAGTACAGGGTTATTTTTTTTCTGGACTTTACACCAAGTGTTTTCTTTCTCAGAGTTTTTTCGGGCTAAGTGTTGGAATAATTTCCTCGGACTTTTTGTCTAAGGGAAAAAATTCCAAAAAAGGACTTTGCAAGAAGTCCGAAGGAATTAGTGGTCCACTTTTTTTTTTCAAAGGGTAGCTCGGCAAAGGGAAAAGGTTGCAGTTCATAAACCCGAAGGGTATGTGCCCTTCGCGAAGGTTCCTTACAAAAATTCCGAAGGGTATCTACCCTTCGGGAAAGTTCAAAACAGAAGCCCAAAGGGACAAATTCAAGAAGTCCGAAGGGCTTTCTAAATTTTCCGACAAGGCCATTTGCAAAGTCTCAAAAGGCAAATTTTTTGAAAGAGGGCCAATTCAAAATTCCAAGGGGTTTTTTTTCAAAAGGAACGGTCCATAACATTTTCCCGAGGGGCAGTTCACAGAAAACCCGAAAGGGTATGTGCCCTTCGGAAAAGTCACTTGGCAAGAATCCCGAAGGGTATCTGCCCTTCGGGAAGGTTCACTTCAAGAATTTCAAAGGACTTTTACAAGAATCTTGAATGATATGTGCCCTTCAGGAAAGTCACTTTGCAATACCTCCGAAGGGTTGGTTTATGCTTCCGAAGGGTCACTTTTTGAAGGCCCAAAGGGCTCTTCCTTTCAGGAAAGTCCTTAACAAAAGCCCGAAGGAAACATTTCCTTCGGACTTTTGTCCAAAGCAAACAATTGGCAAGAATCCCGAAGAGCCAAAAGAAAAGTCTGAAGGGCAATTTAGGAAGGAGTTCAAGACAAAGGCCCGAGATAATTCCTTCGAACTTTTGTCTGAAGGAAATGAACAATTTCTGCAAGACCAAGCACGAAGAGAAAAGTCCTAAGGCCAAAAGAAAGGGAAGAAATCTGAGAGGCAATAAAGCCCAAAAGGAAAGACAAGCCAAGGGAAAATAGACACAGGAAAGTCACAGACAATTTGTCCGATGAGATCAAGGAACAAATAGAGACAAAAGCCACAAACAAATAAATGTCGACGAAATGCATGCATAGAAGCAAAGAACCCGAGAGCACAAGGCCGGGAAATAACAAGGAATTCAATCTGAATGCATCTCCCACTCATCACGATCCTTGTCCATGCAAACAAGGGCTATTTATAGTGGATTGGTCAAAGATTCAATTGACTGTTTGACGAAATCACGCTTCTCCTTGGTTTTCATGCAATCCAAAGCTTTCAACGTTTCAAGCAGTTCAAGCGGAGTTCTCCGTCCAAGATGTGGCATAGCTTTTCATACAAGTGGAGACCATTAGAGGTTGACTGGTCTTGAGTTTGAGTTGACTAGTGATCGAGTGCCACATCCACTCATGCTTTCCATGCAATAAAGGATTTTTTCATGTTCCAACTCAGCTTCACGTCGGTTCAAGTTTGAGTTCTAAATTTAGTTTTGGCATTGATTTCATGCAAAGGAAATTATTCTCTTGTTTCAGGCAGTTCAAGTGGAGTTCCTTTTTTGGCTTTTGGCGTAGCATTCCATGCAAAAGTTTGACTTGTCAAACATGGGTCCACCTCATCCCTTCTACACCAACCGTGAAGTTCATGCATGTTTGATGTTTTTTGGAGATTTTAATGAATTATATTAATGATAATGACTTTTGAAATGGGCCCACTACCATACTTCTACGCCAAAGTTTGGAGAGGCATGCAAATTTTGTAAAGAGAAAAGATTTTATTGAATATTCTAAACATTGTAAAAAGTGTTAGGTCTTGAGTTAATTAACCAAGACTAACCTTTTCTTTTTTTTGGACTCCACTTAGGGCTATTTTAGGTTTTGGAAAGCTTATTTATTGGCTTAATCAGTCCATTTAGGGGAATCCCTAAAGTTGGAAGAAAATAAATTGTAAGTTGGACCAGTGATCAATAAAGAAGTTTATGTTCTGAATCTGAGTTTTGAGAGAATAGTGTGTATTAGATTGTGCATCAGCGTATAAGTGAGATTTATCTCCTTTTGCAGGTCCCTTCTTGACCTATCTTTCTCTATCTCCCCCTTTTGCAGGTCATTTGAAGAGGTTTTCAACCCTTCATCTGAAACATTTTTGCTTGAGGACAGAAATATAAATTTCATTTGATTATATGTGTGCATTGATTTCAGTAACTTCAGAGGATTTGAATAATTCAGGTGTATCACCCCTTTTTAACTAGAATTTTTTTAAAGTTTCCCTTCCTCTTTTCAACCCAAAAAAAAATCATAGTAGTTCAGATATAATTGATAGATCTTAAGGGAACCAACGCTCTCTGGAGGTTCTTCTTAGTACAGAGTCACCCACACTCTGAAAAGTTCCAATTGTATCAGCTGGAGTGTGTTTTACACATCTTCAAGCAAGGTGCACTCCAGAGTGATAACAATCCCAAAATTAATATCCAAGAGAAAAAAACAAAACACACTGACATCAAAAACAACGGCCATGAAATCCTTATAAGGCGTTGGAATACATTGTACAATGACATATGGCTCCTAGAAATGAACACGAAATTAAAATACAAGTGCCAAGGCAAAGACATCACAGTGGAGGCTTTGAAAAAGAGCTGGAATAGAATTCCATAGGGTGAGAACCTGAATAAAAGGGAGACACTATTTTTATATAAAATATAGAGAAAAATGAGTGAATGACCCTGCAGAGGTGCACCTAAAAGTAAGAATTTTTCAGCCACATTCAATGAGAAATCTGCTGAATATCTCGTACTTCTCAATATTTTCTTCCACTGAGAAATTCCCATGCATTCAAAATCCGGGCTCAGCAGCCAAGGCAAAAGCCATCTATTCCACTATTTGATTTGCATGGAAAGCCAATGCTTAATTATTTAAATGCCCAAAGTCCCAAAATAGCTTACCCACATTTTTAGTGTTCCACTCCCGTGGATTCCTTTAAATCTCTAAAAGATTAAAGCTTCTGATTAGCAAAGTGGGCCCCTACATATTTAAAATAAAGGCTAAAATGCCTTTTCCTCCATATGCATGGCCTTTGTGGATTTAAAATTTTAAAAGCTTAGAAGCTTTTAAATAATAGTGGCCATGTTAAATAATCCTTTGCTATATGGTGGAGCTCGCTAATTAAAATAGACGGTGGGCTAGGCATAAAAAATAATCCCCAAGCTGTAGAAGGTGGACCTGCTACCGATTGTTATAGTGGATGACTAGGACTTGGCGAAAATAATTCAAACATCGCAGGAAGCAGAATTTTGCTGCACAAAGAAAAGACAATTGTTGCACATCCGAATCTGGGAAGCAACCTCAGCGTAATTCTCAGCATCAACATAATAATCAATCTAATTTGGTGCCAGAAAAGTAGTAAGAACCTAACAAGCAGTTTTGAAGCAAAACGAGCAAGTGTGTGACTTTCACAACTCCTCCAGAAAATCAAATGACATTGTTCCTAGCAAACTCTCTTAATGCAGACATAGAAGCATCTTGCAACACCTAAAATGGGTGAAGTCATGCTAAATGCCAAACCTAATACACATAAAATTCTCATTACACAGGTATATCTTTCAGTGGCACATCTGGTAGAATAATCGCAACATCTATCTCATTCAAGGACGCATGTCCTAGGACAGCCTCCTCATTTCCTTGTAGGCTATGGTAGCCCAAAGAACTTGATCTTGACAAACACTATTATGAGGCTCACCCTTGCAATGTTACCACATACCCAATGTCATACCCAATGTTTCATCATTGGTTGTCTTTACTCTCTCAAAGCTTTTGATGTCCTCATAAAGCTATTCACTGTGAGAGAAACATTATGTTTATGATTCAAGGGTACAAGCATTTTCTTGCATGGGGGAGTAGCACTATCAATTTTTGAAAGTCCTAAAAACTAAGGTATCTCTAGTCAATGCCAAACAATGCCACAAACTTACCAATTGTTCTCAGAACTTCATGCTCACGATGATATAACCGCAAAACCAACATAAAACTGAAAATATAGGACAAATTCCACCCACAACAAACAACTTGATACACTCTAGGACAAGGGTGCCATCATTTTTGAGTCCCCACTAAAGTAGCCCTTTACTACTAGGTGAAGCAATCCAGCTACCAAATTCTAAGATCACAACTTTCAAAAAGTGCTTTGTACCAAATATATATCTTGAAGCATGGGAAGAGTGTGTATTGAATACATGAATTGATTCATAAGGCCTTATTCAACCACATGGTAGTTCCATCATTTTAGTGCCAAATAAGGATGCAAGGTAGAAAGAAAGAAAGAAATTATATTATGGTCCAAGAATAACCAAACAGTAGGTCAATGGAACTCAAGAACACATCCAATTACAATAGAAAATGCTAGGGTAAAAGGACCCTAAGATCAAAGAAAGACTAAATAAAAAAGAACTAAAGCACTGGAAATAAACAAGAGGTAAAGCCAATGCAATAAAGCCCCAACCCATATGATTAAGGTACAAATACAAATAACCATGTGGGTAAAGCAAGAACCCCCAAAGAGCATGGGTTGATGAAATTCAAAAAGACTAGATGCTAGTCCCGTCACACATCTCTAACCATGCCTGGGATAGGGGAATCATCTATGTCATCATCTATACCTATGAAAGGGCCAATGCAGGATCTAATAATTGTCATCGGGGAGTGTCTAGGGCTGAAGGGACCAGGCCGGGTAATCCTAGAAGGAAGCAAAGCACTCCCCCTAGAATCCCTTCTAACATCCAAGGTAGAATGAACTCCCATGGCAACAAAGAAACTCATAATGCGTGTCTGTCCACACAACTCAAGATGCAACCAAGGAGGAGCAGCTCCATGACATCAAGAAGGAGCATATCCATGAGACTCTACATCGACTAACATGTTCTAAACAAGATCAACTATCAAGAATTGACATCCAATTGCATGCATAGATAATATTTCTAACAACCTCTATGGAGACATACTTTACCAAGATTGATCGTAATATGGTTATTATCACATATCCACCAACCTTGCAAATGTTTGTAAGACATCATGTATATATATAATATTTCATAAGACTACACCGTATGTTTATAAGAGAAGGACCATATCCATGAGACTCTACATTGACTAACATGCTCTAAACAAGATCAATTATTGAGAATTGACAGCATATGTATATAGATATATAATACTTCATGAGACACTACATTGTATGTTTATAAGGGAAGGAACAAATCCATGAGACTCTACATTGACTAAGATGCTCCAAACAAGATCAATTGTGAAGAATTGACATCCAACCACATGCATAGATAATCTTTCTGACAACCTTTGTGCAAACATACTTTACCAAGATTGATTTCAAATATGGTTATCATCACATACCAACCTACCCTACAAATGTTTGTAAGACATCATATAACTATAACTCTATATGTATGTATGTATAATGTCCCCTTTTCCGAATTAAACAAGTTAGAGAACCCAAAGCCTATTTTTATTTTCTGTAGGCTAAGGAAAATAATTTAATAATGATTCATTTAAGTTGTCTATAGTTACTTTATGTTATAACATGGAAAAAGGATATTTAAAGTGTATTATTATTAAAAGGGGCCAAAAATCAAAATTAATTACATGGCCAAAACTAATTATTATTATGAGGGTGAAAAAGTGAATATTTAATTAAAAGTATTTTTAATTAATTTTAGGGTTATGGTGAAATTAGAAAAGTGAATTTATAAAAGGACAAGTGGGGCCAAAAAGATTGATTATCGATTATTATATTCACTTTACCATTCACGATTGAATCTAGAATTCTTCCAACTTTTGCTTGAGGACGGAAACCCTCCATTGCAACTAGATTTGAGGACGAAAGCCCTCCAATCCACAGAGGTAACTCCATACAAGGATTACAATTGATCTGGTCAACAAGATTTTTATAATTTCGGGTTTGGCTAGAAGCCATAATCAGTGTTTCAGGGTTTCAGAAGGATATGAAGGGCGGTAACATTCATAAATTAGCATTCTAAGAACCTCCATATAGCAGGGATCCACTTCCGGGCTAATATCCTTCGTTGTTTTGTGCTTTCAACAGGGTGGTGTCACCTTTCCATTGGCTAAGTCACACTTCCCAACAACAACAAATCATTCTGAGAGCAAATCGTGCCAACTGAGGTCAGTTTGTGGTATATTTGGGCAGATCATGGCTTCCTTGTGACAGTGCAGCAAATAGCAAGGGAAAAAGGACCATGTTGTACAACCCCAAAAAATTGTCGTACAACTATACTTGATGTACCTACAAAATAATTAATTTGCAGACCTCCAAGATAGGGTTTGTGAAAGGAAAAAAAATCAAGAACCTAGGATTGTCTTCCATTTTGCTATTGTACTTTCTGGAATTAAATATAGACTTTAATTGGTGTATGTATGACAAGTTTATATTGTGTACCAGTTATTATTTTGTGACATTCCAGGTCTGATTAGGAATTACATAAAAAAATAAATCAACATTCTGAATTTATTTTACAATGGTTCTAAATTTATTTTACAAGGGATATTACATTGTATCAGAGCCAAGATCTTGCCAGCGTATAGGGAAAAATTAAATTTTGATTTCACATGCAAGAGGATCAAAGAGAAATCAAGTTTTATCAAAGAGAAAGGAAAAGGGCTCATACACTATAAAAATAAACAAAGGACATGGGGGAAAGAGATTAGAGACCTCCTACAGATGAAATGAGCTATCTGCAGGAAATAATCAGCCCTGGTCAAAAATATTTGGAGAGAACAATCCAAATGACACTGAAAGAATCCATGGCAAGTATAGCATAGGCCTTTCAGAATGTGAATTCCGAGTAGGGCAAACCAGGGAGAGGGAAGCTCATCCACCAATGAGTAGGTATCAATCACCCCACCTTCTATAACTTTCCATGCTAAATTCTTACAGAAAGATCACCTTGAAGAGGTACAGCCTCAACAAATTCATACAAGTACAAAATTTTGTAATATATCTTACAGAGTATGAAGAACTTGGCCTTTCAGTGCAACAAGCTCTCACCTTCAAAGAGTTTTGTGATCTGAAAATGAAAAACAGCCACAAAAGAGGTAGGAGAAATCAGCTAGATCAGCCACGGAAAGATATACAATAGTGGTTGGGTAAGATTACCCTTCTTACTTATGATGGTTCAAACAAACATCTAGCTAGATCTTGGTTGCAAAAGCTGGATAATTCTCATTAAATCCGATGCATGAGGAAGAGACAACTAAATTTGCTACCCTTCACCTTGAAGGAGTGGCACATGACTGGTGGTACCATGGCATGGTCAACCAAGAACACAGATCTGTTTCTAAAATGGAAGAATTTGGCTAAAGGTTAACAGATAGGTTTGATAGGAAAGATCCAGATATCTGTTTCAGGGAGTTAGTCCATCCCAAACAAGAAGGAATAGTGGACTGTTACATTGCTGATTTTTAGAGGCTATCTGTGATGGTACTCGATGTAACTGAAGGAAGACTAGTGATTCTATTCATTGAACGGTTGGCTGATCCGCTCAAAGGTTTAGCGAAAGCTTTTGATCCTATATCTCTGCAAAAAGCGATTAAGAGAGCATTAAATTTGGAAACATCAACTCCAAAGGGTAAATTTCTGTCTATAGGACAACAAATGGCAATTGTTGAGCAGCCAAAATCAGTACCCTATGGACAGCAAGAGACATCGTTTTTTGGGCTACAAAGGACACCATTTCAGCAAGGGGTTTCTCAACAAAAAGAGCTGCCAAAAGCTATTAAAGAGATAGAAAAGGAATGAACTCAAGAGGAAGAAATTATGCTTCACTTGCAGAGATACATGGAAGCCTAGTCATAGATGTCTTGGGCGATGTCAGGTACACTACATAGAGGTGATATCAGATGATGAGTTAGAAACAGAGGAACCAAAATTGGAAACTGATAGAAGGGAAGAAGGGGGTAGTTCGGGACGCACGAGGCACCCTGACCACTCTTATTTCTAGAAGCACTCTTGCCACACTTTCAGGTACACCTCAAAATCAATCCTTTAGAGTTCATGGAGTTCTTCACAAGCAAGATATTCTACTATTGTTTGCTTGTGGTGCAACCCACAATTTCATAGACCAAGGATTGGTAAACAAAAGAAGCTTAGAGACAAAGGACGTCGAAAAATTCGGCATCATTGTTGCAAACGGCTTTACCATGCTTTTCAAAAAGAAGGTTGAACAACTTGGCATCACCCTGGATGATAATCAAATAAGTGATTGACTTTTATGTTGTTAGTTTGAAAGAGACTAACCTAGCACTAGGAGTGCAATGGCTTTACTCCATTGAGGGAATTTACACAAGATTATCAAACCATGGATTTTAAGTTCCGATCAAATGGGAAAGATGTAGTACTCTGAAGAATCACTAGCACAACTTCAACATCAACCTCAACAAATAGGATGGAGGGTGTCACATTTGGTAGTACTCTCCCTAGATCCTAGCTAATTCATAATTCAACTATCATGGCTTCACTCACTGAGACTGTTGGAGAAGCATCATCTGGTGCAAGACTTCCAATTCCTCATTATATCAAAGAAATGCAACAGAAGCTAACTACATCCCAAGGGGGAATGGAAGAAACAAAAAGATTAATTTGGGGTCTAGGTATTACAGCGATGGCTAGTTGGGGAGAGGCAGAGCAGTTGAGTTGGCAATTGTTTGAGGGCAAGCAATTTTGGGAAGGGCAGACTGTGATGTCCTCTTTTGTAAATTAAACAAGTCAGGGAACCCGAAGCCTATTTTTATTTCTCGTAGGTTAAGGAAAATACTTTAATAATAATTTATTTAAGTTGTCCAAAGTTACTTTATGTCATAACATGAAAAAATGACAATCAAGGTGTATTATTATTAAAAGGGGCCAAAAAGCAATATTAATTACATGGCCAAAAATAATTATTATCATGAGGGTGAAAAAGTGAATATTTAATTAAAAATAATTTTAATTACTTTTACGGTTAGGGTGAAATTAGAAAAGTGAATTATAAAAGGACAAGTGGGGCCCAAAAAAATTGATTATTGATTATCATTATTAACTTTACTATTCACAATTGGATCTAAAATTCTTTCAACTTCTGCTTGAGAAAGAAAACCCTCCATTGCAGCTAGGTTTGAGGACAAAACCCCTCCAATCTATCAAGGTAACTCCATACAGGGGCTACAATTGATCAAGTCAACAGGATTATTTATAAATTAGGGTTTGGCTAGAAGCCATAATCAGTGTTTCAAGGTTTCGGGAGGATGTGATGGGCAATAATATTCAAAAATCTGCGTTTTAAGAGCCTCCATATAGTAGCGATCCACTTCCGAGCTAATATCCTTCGTTGTTTTGTGCTTTTAGTAAGCTGGTGTCACCTTTCCACTGGCTGTGTTACACTTCCCAGCAACAGCGAATTATTCCAGGAGCAAATTGTACCAATTGAGGTCAATTTGTGGTGTGTTTGGACAGATCATGACTTCCTTGTGACAACGCAGCAGATAGCAAGGGAAAAAGGACCTTGTCGTACAACCCCTGCAGGGTGTCCTACAACCCAATAGGCTGCCGTATAGTTGTGCCTGTTGTACCCGCAAAACAATTAATTTGCAGACCTCCATGGTAGGGTTTGTGAAAGGAAAAAAATAAGGAAACTAGTATTTTGTCTTCCATTTTGCTATTGGACTTTCTAGAATTAAATATAGACTTTAATTGGTGCATGTATGACATGTTTATATTGTGTACCAGCTATTATTTTGTGACATTCCAGATCTGATTAGGAATTACCAACGTTACCGGTTCGACGGTTTTGGCCTGTGTTGGGCACCTGGGTGCGAACCACGTTCAGGTTCGCGATTTGGTGCATTGCCCCAACACCCAGGGTTCATCCCTGGGCACCCGGGTGCATTGGGGGTTCATCCCAGAAGAACCCCCAACACACACATGGGCCCAGGGACGAACCCTGGGCATTGGGGCAACGCACCTGCAGGCTGTTGCACAGGATGAATAATAAAAATGACTTTTTTTAAAAAAAACACTTTTTCGCGAAAACCAAACTAGTTTAATTTAGAAAAAGGCATTCGTAAGCCCTAAAAGCTAAGTGTAAATAAAATCAAAAGCTAAAAACAACAGAAATGATAAAAACAAAGTGATAAAAGGAAAACCACTTGCCTCTTATTTTTCTAATTTTCTCATTGCATTCTTGCCCTCCATTGTTGTTGTAGATTTGAATCTTCATCGAGCATCGTTCTAATCATTTTGCCTACGCCTTGCAGTGATTGAGGAGACTATTTGTTGTGAAGGTAAGTTTTGTATTGTTTTATTTATTTATTTTTGTCATTTTTAAAAAAATTACAAATTGCTGCCCTAGGGTTTGTTTTGATTTTGTTTTAATTTTGTGTTTGTTTTTTAACTTGTAGTTATATATACTATTACTACAATGTCTCACAGTTCTTCCTCTGCCGGCCAAAGGAAACACAAAATGGACTTGACACACTCACCATTGTGGAAATATACAGCACTGACAGACCAAGTTTCGGGGGGTGGGGCCTATATTTGGAAATGCAATATTTGTGATTCTTAGTTGACAAGCTCATACTTTAGGGTGAAAGCCCATTTATGTCACTTTCCTGAATGCGGCATCAATTTTGCACGGGGAAGACTAACTCTCCATTGCCACTATAAAAAATCCTTGAATTCATCAAGGAGCAAGAAGATGCAGATTGCCGCACATGCCATGAGATTCAATCACCCTCTAGCAAAGAAAGGCAAAGGATTAGGTAAGCCCCCTGTTTCCCCAAGTCCTACTAACGGTTCTCTAGCTGTGCCCGTTCGGAGACATCCATTTTTGGGAGCACCCTCCATGCACAAAGAGGCTTCTCTTCCAAACAAAAGAACAAGAGAACCATTGGATAGGTCTTTTCAAAATGAGAGCAAGGAGATTGTGGATCAGAAAATTGCACGATGTGTATATGCAAATGGATTGTCTTTCAATGTGGTTCCATCACCATATTGGCAAGATATAATGAGAGAAATCAACGAGGCCCCAAAAGATTACAAAGGCCCAGGGTTTGAGAAAATCCACACCACTTTATTGACAAAGGAGAGAAAATATGTTGAAGATTCTTTGAAGCCAATCAAAGATTCATGGGCTGAAACTAGGGTCTCCATCGTTTCCGATGGATGGAAAGATGCAAGAACAAGGCTAAGATCAATCTGGTTGCAGTGTGCCCTAAAGGGGCAATGTTCTTTAAGGCCATTGATTGTGACGGGTGTGTGAAGGATGTGGAGCTCATTGCCAACATCCTCATCGAATCCATTGAGGCGATTGGACCTGAAAATGTTATTCAAGTTGTAACTAGAAAATGCCAAAAATTGCAAGGCCACGGGGATGTTGGTGGAGGCGAGGTATGGACACATTTTTTGGACACCTTGTGTTGTCCACTCAGTCAACCTCATGTTGCAAAAGATGGGGAAGGAAATTGACTAGATCAAACAAGCGTATGATGAAACTGAGCAAATTCAAATATTTGTCACCAACCATCAACTCTCTCAAGCCATTTTCAAATCCTTCTCGACATTGGAGTTGTTGAAGGTATTTTTATTTTTGTTTTGAAATTTTACCTTTTTTATTTTTTAATCTAGTACTTGTATAACTATATTTAAATTGAAATATTGTTATTTAAATATTTTCATAAATTTTTAATTTGTAATAGGTTGCTTCGACTAGATTCGTCTCTCATACAATCGTCTTGAGACAACTTGTGAAAGTGCAACAAGCACTTAGCAGTACGGTCATCAACAACTTGTGGGGTGTATAGAGGGAGGCAAGCAAAGAGCGGGCCCAAAGAGTGAAAATCTTGATCCTAGATGATGATTGGTGGGCCCGTGTAGATTATTTATTGAGTTTCATTGCACCCATCATGAGTATGATTTGTTTTGCTGACATAGATCAGCCATGTTTGGGATAAATATATGATGGCATGGACTCAATGGTTGAGAAGATAGAGTTCATCATTAATCAAAAAGAGCAAGATCCCGAGGAAATTTTTCAAACAAGTGAATTCAATCCTTGTTGAGCGGTGGAACAAAATTACCACCCCGCTACATCTCCTTGCCTTTGCATTGACTCCTCGATTCTATAGCACAGAGATCCTTTCTTTTCTGAGGAGGGTGCCACCATATAGGGATGTCAAAGTGGTTGAAGGGTACAAATTGGCATTCTCTAGGATATTACCTGATCCCGAGATAGAAGACATGGTTATGAGCGAGTTTGGGGCTTTCATTACCTCCCAAGGTCATAGTCTTGGTGCTCTTTGGGACAAATACAAGAACGATGGTCTTATTGGTGGTACCTTCATGGCCAAGGATCACCGAACCTACAACCTCTTGCAATCAAGATCTTGTCAAAGCTAGGTTTTGTATTTTTTAAGTTTTTAAATTTAAGTTTTTAATTTTTTCTTTTTCTTTTAAAAAATTTAAATTTATGTTTAAATTTGAATATAGGTTGCAAGTTCATCTTCTTGTGAGCAGAATTGGAGAACATATTGCTTCATCCACTCACAAAAGCGCAACAAGCTCGCAGTTAAAAAGGTCGAGGAGTTGGTCTACATACACTCCAATTTGCATCTTGTATCGCACAAGAATCCAATGTACGAGGGGACATCAAAGCATTGGGATATAGATCCATAGGTCGTTGACTTGGATGCTTCCTTTTCCCACTTCTCATTAGATGACATTGGCAGTCCTTTGGCTTCGACAACACATAACTCAACTAGCGAGAGTGGCAGTGTTGATAGTCCATGTGGTTCTGCTTCTAATGAACCACAACATGATGATGATGTTGATGCTCTCGATGAAGAGCAATATGACTATGAAAATTGACTTTTAAAGTTTGATGTATCAAGTATTTAATTACAGCCACAGGATAATTATTGATATTTTACATTTTATATTTTAATATTTATCATTTTTGTTTAATGGTTATCATTTATCAACTTATCATTTATGAAGATGCATACTGTGTGGTTAATGACAATGGCACTAATATCCTATGTATTAGGTTAGAATTTCTATATTTTTTAATTATTTATATATTTTTTGTACTAACAAACCCAAAAACGAACCCAAGGAAAACAAATCACTGTACGAGTGAACGGGGCTATTCGAACCTGCACCAGAACCAAAAACAAACCGGTAACTTAGGGCATTACTAAAAAATAAATCAGCATTCTGAATTTATTTTACAAGGGTTCTAAATTTATTTTACCAGGAATATTACAATATATATATATATATATATATATATATATATATATATATATATATATATATATATATATATTGTGTGTGTGTGTGTGGAGGCGGGGAGGTGAGAGGATATGCACGCGCACGTGCAAACATATTGTGAGTCCATATATTATATGTCGGTACATATGCATCTATAATCCTTTTGCATGTGTGTGCAAGCACGTCCATGCATGCATGTGTGTGTGTGCATATGTAGGTGCATGTGTGGGCATTTGTGTATGTGAGCATGTGTGCGTGCACATGTGAGTGCATGTGCTCCTATGTAGGTTCATGTGTGGGCATTTGTGTATGTGAGCATGTGTGTGCACGCATGCACATGCACATGTGTCCCTATGTAGGTGCATGTGTGTGTGCATGTGTGGGCATGTGCACGTGTGTGTGTGCATGTGTGTGAACGTGAGTGCACATGTGTAAGTACATATGTTTGCATAATATTTTTGGAAAATAGAAAATATATAAAGGAGGTATCCACACATGCAAACATGAAATGCACCCATCCATCCATCCAAGATTGGACACAACATGTGTAGGTGGTTTATTTATACTTCAGCCTCATAACATGGCATAATATATACACCCAAATACAATTTGACTTCTCTATAGAGAGAAACAAAACCGATCTAGGTGCATTAGAAATATTGAGTTTTCAATCAACCCTTGCCTATGCGCTTATCTTAGTGAATGTATACGTGTTTGAAACGTTCTAAGAGTCAACATTGACTGCAGAATATCTACTGACAGATTCCCCTGACCGCATTTTTTTCTCAATCATTACCATCTCAAGGATCTTCTATATGGAAATAGACAAGGCAGAGTCTTGCTTCCAAAGTCTGACCTCTTTTGAGAAATTAATGAAGAGAAAAAAGCAAGGTTTTGGCTGATTACTGGGATAAATAATGCAGAGTATCAGCCTCTTCAGCATCTTTTTGAACAACAGGTGTATGTGTAGTATGTACATGATACTCTACCTTCCACAATGTCTTTGTGTCATCAGTCATGGCATGCTAGTTGATTCAGTGATATTCAAGATCACCATTTTGTACCTGTTACTCAAAATATTTTACCACAGCTTCAATAATGACGAGATCTTCTACAACCTCTGTTGTTATTTTTAACATTTTATTCAGTGGATGTCAAAAGGCAAAGTGCTTATAGTTGATGTGTTACGGAATTAGGTTCTGAAGGATTCATGGTGTGTCTTTAATATTTTTCTGATACAAGATAGCTAGGCTTATCGACTATACATTTGCAGTATATTTGGAATCAATTATGATCATGGTTCTCTATCACAAAGCAAAAAATTATCAGATTGGAAGATATTTCCAGGACATTTTCAGGAAGGGCCTGGAGATTCTGAAGGATTTGGTACATTTCCAACGAGGTTCCATCACAGGTTCAGGAACCGATTCATACCAGTTCGGATACATAGAGATCTGGTAACATAGCTATTAACTAATACTTCTATAACTAACCTCATGAAGTGCGGGTTGTGAAAATGTAAAATCTAGTTGCATATGAACTAAGCCAATAAAGCATTAAAAACAAGTCATTGAAATGCTATGAAAACAGTAAGACTATATAACTGTAATGACCTCTGCAAGGTAGATGGATTAGCAAGGCCAGGTTTGTTCCCAATCAGTGCCAAAAAGTAAAGCTCAAGGTGGTATAAATTTGAAAACATCCCTTTGCTCCCACAAGGTGGGCCTCATACACTAATTAGTGTGTTGGCTAGACCGGGACATAGAAAGACACCTTTACCTTTTAACTTTTATAAGATCTAACGGACCTCTTATGATGTGCTTAAGGATATGCCATGCCTTCTATCCAAATATGTATGTGAATACGTTAGGATTATACTCACTCATCACATCTGAGTTATAATAGCATTTTAGCCATGTATTTCATCTAGTCAATTTCCACAAGAGTTTTCTATATTTTGGCCGCTTTGAGTGTGTATATGAATGAAATTCCAAGTTATGTTCATGTCAGTTGCAGTCATTCAAAGTCAAACCATATACCTTGTAATTCAGCTTCATTTGTATCATCTGATACATGCTCCATTGAAGAAGTTCCAACCCGTTTCTGAAGGGAATTGTTAAAGGGCTTAGCAAAACTTTAAAAATATGCCAACAATGTATAATACAGAAAATTACACTACAACCAACAAAGGTAAAGGATACTACCTCATTGTTTAGGACAAAATTCTTGGAAGCCATCAAAGGTGGCTTATGTTCTTTAAGGAATTGTGATGTATCAATCAGCATTTCTGTTGTTCTGAATGAATGTTTTACATTATACACACGTGATGGAAACAATTGATAGTGAGGAAATGCAATGAGAGATGGTTTCCAGAACCCCTCGGTGCTAGAACCAAAATATTTCCCAAGTAAATTCATTTCTGACTCTGACAATTCATCAGCCCCTGGATCTGTTGATGCTGGATCCCCTCTAGATTTCCTCCCCCGATGAACGAACTTTTCAATTGACATCTCAACAAACTGCACCTCTGGTTGATAGCTATGTGGAACCTACAATAAGATCATCCATATAAATTTAAACTTATGATGCAGTTTCAAGCACTGACTAACTCCCTAAATGACCATTTCTCAGAAACCCTAATTATCAATAAGCAAATCACAAACATCTTTTATTCCAGGATATGCAATCATATACTGACTGTCTTCACTTGATCAATATAATAAAGAAATGTTAAGACTGCATGAGAAATACCATACGGGGACTGGAATGGAAATTGAAGCTGTTGATTCCACCATTGTACATATGTTTTCCTAATGCCTTGCCTTTTGCTTGCTTCTTCAAATAGCCCTGTAATTCTGATCCTTCGGTGGCTAAAATGAGTAGAAAGTTGTGTTAAGAAAAAGATACACGATTATATCTTGGATCAACATATATGTCAGAAAGCATAGACCCTAAAAATCAAATATACAAAGTTGAACATGAGTATTGAAAATAACAAAAACACTTTCACTTATTTATGTCAAGAAAGGATATCAACTCGACCATCGCGTTTCCTTCCAGTTCTGCCCATGCGTTGGATCATCCTTAATGGTGAAACATTTGCATCAAAACATATTACGAGGTCAACTTCCATTATATCCAAACCCTCCTCTCCAATAGATGTTGACACAATGGTGTTGTATCCACCTGCACGAAATTTCTGACAAAACAAATCAAGGCATATAATCAATCACTATAATGTGCAGCTCATGAGCTTTAAATTTCAATTTTGGTTGTAAGACTCCACCTGCAAAACAGCTTGTTGAATTTTCTGACTCTGTCCCTTGGAGGCTTTTCCTGTTAAAGTGCAAATTGTGAAAAATCAGAAAATTCTTATGTTTGTAATTTGGTAGCCTCAGATATTTGTTTGACTTCCACTGTAACCAGGCCCACCATAAAATACTAATAAACTATGTTGCTATGCATCGAACCTTAATTTTAAAAAATATATTCAAACATGGTGCATTTGTAATAAGAATGTAGGCATTAATGACAAAAAAATATATAAAGTAATGCCTAGCACACCAGAGCTTTGGCCAATAAACTCCATAGCTTTAACTGCATCTCCAAGCATTGCCAAAGACTCCATAATATCCCTGCAATATATCAAATGGCACCCTCTGTTAAAATTTAAATGAGATTAAATACAACAATAAAGTTTTACGAGAGAATCAATAATACAAAATAGTCAAATTTAGACACTAAATGTCTTGAAGAAAATGTTCAAATAAAAAACTCTATATGAGAAGTCGAGAAAAAAATACGTTACAATAAGAAAACAAAGCAGAAGTGAGAAGAAAATCAAACAGAATTTCTAATTCCAAGAATGCACCAAGCATTTAGAAGACTAAAAGATCAGCTAAACAAAACAATTACCACTAATATACATTTTACAGAATTACAAGTACCTGGCATGGGGATCCATAAGGTGGAAAGGGAATATGATAAATTCAACAGACAAAGAAGTTGATAATGCCAGATACGCACTTCAGAGCATGATATAATTATCTATTCCAGATCTGTTATCAAAAAGTAATGGATTTCTCAGAATAACTACATTTCAGGTAGCGCATTGGAGCATATGGAAAAACATGCGGCACAATCCAATACCCAATCTTTGGAACTACTAATAAGCTGCAAACTACCTTCTATGAGCCCACCAACTTCGTCCGGAACTCGTGACTTAAATTTCTAAGAACATTAGTAACTGAAAAACAAATCTACATTTGGTAGACCACTATAAAAAAAACGCAAAGACATGATTTACCTCCATTTCAGGTAGTTCCTACAATTGAATCAAGCTAAAAATGCATTAGCACATGCATCTCCCATTACGATCTCTCTTGGAAATCATGAGATAATTCAAGAACCAACAAGCACAGGGTTTTAGACAACTCACAGAATTAAAAAAAGTGTACATAGTGGAAATAAGCAAGTTTGACATGTTATATGAGAAACCTCTGAAACAGGTCCCTATATTTCCCCCATAAGTAAAACTCCAAATTTTACAAAAGCTCGGAGACCAAAAATTTCTAGACCTTTTTGGGAAGACATCATTGCTTTGGTTGTATTTATGTTAAATAATTAAACATATGAAAAGATAGTAAATAATTTTAATCTCCCTCATAAAATTTTGACTTGCACAAAGTATGGTGAGTAGGGCGTCTCTATTATGTAATTGTGGACACATAAATTTGGTAGTAGACACTTTGGCAACATCAACTTTGGCACACTTTGACATAGTTGGACTTTGCATACACGTTTGACTCTTGTGCATACTTTCTCCTATCCGTCTACCCACCTATTGCCTTGCCCAACCCAATTTACCAGATACACATTGTCAGAATCACCCTAGACTATACAAGAACCTTCTCGAATCTTAAAGATACTCTTCATATCTCAAATCATTGATTTTCACTCCTAGGACAATACCAACAACAATCAGAGAGTTTTGGTTTTTCTGAAGGTATCTGCCTTTGCCAATAGTGTTCAAGGACACTCAATAGCTATTTTTCAAATTGGGAAGTCTCCATTAGGTCGGCCTACACATATTTCATGGATCGGGCATAGGAAGAAATATCAAAGAATCAACTATAAATACAAATTAATCCTAAGGTTATACTCATTTGGCAATTACATTGAGACCCAGTTAACAGCTTGAGAAATCCTTAAGCATTCTCTTAGAGACATTATCACAAAGACACACATATCTTAATATTCCTCAAAAGAGCAATCCTAGAGCCACGTTTGAATGCAAACGCAAGTCAAAGTTGTATGGTGCCAAGTTTCAAAAGACAAATCTTGCATTGCATTCTAGATTGATCACAATAGTGCACATATACACACACGCCTAGGTGGGAGAACTACAAATGGTTTGAGCCCTTTTCGGCGCATTGGAATGTAGGCAACGCTCAATCACTCAGCAAGAAATGGTTGGGGCTGTCCAACCCAACATGCTAACACTTTTTTCAAGGGTCATCTTCATGACGAAAGTGAGATTAAGGTTTCAAAGCAAAGAGAAGGAAAACAAAGATCAGCACATCGAACCGAAGGCGAGCACGCACACAGGAGGCATATACAAGCGTAGGCGGAGCAATCTGAGGCATCACAAACCTACTCAGTCAATAGGGACAGTAACAGCAAGACCTGGACCTGGACAATACCAATCCCTGCAGGGGTCTAAGTGTTGCCGAAAGCATCCGAACAAGGTTTGAGCTCTGGTTTCCTAATCTAGTCGATTACAAAGCAAACAGAGAGCAGTTTCAAGGACAGTAACAAACACAGTGAGCAATAGAATATCAAAATGAGTTAAGTACCTCCCATCCATCTTGCTTTGTCAATTATAAATATAGTAAGTGTAGTATCAATCTACCTTTTTACATTCATATTTGTAAAATTACTGCCCTATTTAACATAATCTAAATATTCATTGTTTTTCTCTATTTATATCACATTAATCAAAAAATAAGTAAAAAGTTTTGATGAACCTGATCATTGACTTGAGCACAACAAACCTTAGGTCTCTTCTACCTGAGGTTTCACCTTTTCTTAGGGCTTCATATTTATCTTGCATTAGGGTTTGATTTTTAGATCTGATTTCTTATTTTCTCATGGTCATAATGAAAAATAAAATTAATGAGGACGCTCATAAAAGAAATGATTATACTCATTTTTATGATCATTTTAATGATATAAATCAACGTGAACTAACAAAATATCTTAAAATGAATTCACACGTGATTGATGCATTGTTACATGTAGCTAGAGATGAAAAGAAAAAGCTTGCTAAGGAACCCACATTTGAGGAACAACATGACGAACTCTTAAATGATACGAATCCACCTTTTAGAGGCACAAACTCTACTATAGGTGTTCAAATCATTATTCCTACTGCTACTTTTTAGATGTCTACACCTATGGCTTCACAAGTGATGCCTACACCTTGTATGTGGGTAGCACAAGTCAATCCTCAAATTTCTATGGTTATTCCTACACAAATACTTTTGTGCCTCCTAGGCTTGTTACTCATGTGATACCATCTATCGATACAAAATCTCCTACGCCTACTAATCAAGAGCTTATACAAACTCTTCTCAATCTTCAAGCCAAGGTTTCCCAATAGAACAAGGTTCTAATGGAGCAGGTCATTCAACAAATTCTCAAGCATTATTACACAACTCTCTTTCCCCATAGATTTCCACTTATCCTTTGCCTATAGGATTCATTGCACCTAAGCTTACACCATACGATAGTAAAGGTGATCCACAACAACATCTTAGAGCCTTCCATGCAACATGCTTAGATTATTCCTCTAATGATAAATTCCTAACAAATCTTTTTCTTAGCAACTTTAAGGGCTGTCTTGTGATGATTTTATGACCTTTATTTCCAGTCAGTACATGCTTTCAATCCTTTGGCTGATTAATTCTTAGCTCATTTTTCTATTAATCTTAATGAGAAGGTCTCCTATGCTCATATTGCAAAACTCAAGCAAGGACCTAATGAGCCCAAAAGTAACTATATGCTTTATTACAAGGCTATGCTTTCAAAAATGACAAATCTTGTGGGTGATAATGAATTGCAAAATATATTCAAGCAAATGCTTCCAATCTTTCGATGACATTTCCAAGATAATGATACTAAGAATAAAGCTAAAACAACAGTTAATGCGGCTTCGCAACCTACTAATAGGCTTGTTCTTTCGGCTCCTTAAAGAAAGCAATTTACTTGATTACAAAATCTAATCAAGTGCAATCTCATATCTCTCTCTCCACCAATGGAAGTTGATATGATAAAGGCGCAACATTCTACTAATAGATGCTATGGTTTGAGACATAAGATACAAGATTTAATTGAGAATAATACTATTGAGACCAATGATGTTAATACATCTAGGAATAATTTAGTTGCACAACCAAATGTGAAGCTTAAGAAATTTCTAGATCCATTTCTAAAACATGCAACATGAAAAACCAAGACTAAGCCTAAGGTACATATGGCTTACAATCCACGTCCTCCTTCAACTTATGTTTTTATTTCTAAGGAGGCTCATCCTATAGATGGTCTTATTGGTATACTTAACGATAAACAAATACAATCACATTCGATGATCATGACATTATTGATGATGATTTTATCAATGCGCCTTTATTTATACGTATTTTCATTGACTCACATCCTATACACAATGTTACAGTGGATAACAGGTCAAGTGAAAACACATGAACTATGACATTGTTTACTAGTCTTCTGTACACACAAAATTTTGATTGGTACGCCTACTATAGTAAAAAGATTTGATGGAAAATGAAAAAACCCTCTTGGAGGCATTGTGTTACCACTTATGGTAGGGCATATAGCTATCGATACTTGGTTCCTAGTTTTGCACAATATTGGGGCATTCAACATGCTATTAGGACGTCCATGGATGCTTAAGATACGTGCAATCTCATTCTCCATATATTGATGCTTGAAGTATATCTATAGCAACTGAGTGGTTATAATTCTAGGTATTCCATATGAGTGCCCCATTCAACCAGAAACATTCACTTTGCCACCTCCACAATAGTCTATTGTACAACCTATATAGGTTCATCATACAAAGGCAAATCAAAGACAAGGGATTGATCTTCCTCGAAGACAAATTCTCCAACATCCATTACATCATCAATCCATTCGAGTTCAACACCTACTTCATCACATCCAAAGATAGTTTTACAGAAAGCTTGCGCATGTGTTTAACAATGAACATTAACACATTCTTCTGGCATACAATGAAGTCCACAAGTTACTATGGCTACTAGAGCTACGCAGTGTATACATGATCATGTTGACTATGATGACGATTTTGGATATTTCACAATGCATGATCATTTCTCTAATTCAGACAATGATACATATGTTATTCCTTGCCTGTAGCATGTGACATTCGCACTGATTTATGTAGGACCTACATGTGAGAATACCATTGATAGGATAATAGATTACTAGGGACATGTTTTAAAATTCAAAAAAACAAAAAAAAATAAGAATTTAAAAAAAAAACCAAATATTCAAAAAATACAAAACCAAGACCTACGCATGACATGTTTTGCTAGTATATATGATTGATTGATGTTATTTAACACATACATGGTGAATTGCATATCAATGTTCTACGTACATGTTTTTCACGGTATACATGAGTGGGATATAAGACATACATGTTATATATGATAAATGAACATACATATGCATGACATTATTTACACCCATGGGCTACCTTTCTAAATTAGGCACATGCCTACATTGGTGGAATCTTTGCATACTTCTAAAGCTATATCTTTTTATACTTTTCCATTAATCATATTAGATTGTTAGACATGACTTGCTCTTGCTTATATTATATTATATGATGACATTGATTGATTATGCAAACTAGCATTAATTGCTCTACGCATGCTTGATGTTAATGATTATTACATTGTGTGATCATGGATGTATGCTATACTATGTGATTATATGAGCGCATTGATTGTGTCTTGTCACGTCATGCATCAGTTGTGTCATAGGATCCTCTAGTCTAAGTCATGACCTTGTTGTGTCTATGTCGGACAAGAATTGAGTCATGTTTTGAGTTCTTGTGTGTTTCATGATCATGATATTGTGTGTGTGCGTGATTACATATATGATTGTTGTTGAGCTTGGTGACATGATTTCTATCATACATACTTCTATTGTGTGTGATACCATGATTTCTACCATGCATCTACTGTGTTGCTTATTATTGCATACCTAATTGACATATCTTCTTGACATGATATTTGTATGCCCATTGCCTTGGATTATCTGTTTCATACATACTTCAATGTTCAAATATTTATATGAAGACATATCTTATCATGTTTATGTACATACTTTACATTATTATATTTTTCTATATAACACATGGTGCACATAACTCTTTGTTTTGAGATGAGTGATTCGCATGATTCAACCCATATATCAAAAGGGGGCATATAGTGGGTTTGTCTTCGAAATTCAAGCCATGATAGATACATAGTTCATATTTTGGGTCAAATTATGTGATTCAAATGGGACAAATGAGATAGGTTGGGACATGTTGAAAATGTGAGGGACAGTTGGAACATTCTATGACATTTTGAGATAAATTAAATGGGTCAGATAGAGCAGATTTATCAAATTGAGCAAATTAAGGGACATTCTATAACACTATGACAAACAAATTATGGCATTCTATGTAATATTATTGTACATAATATTTTATATTTTTAATCCTAAGTGTAGCATTGTTTTTGTCTCGTGGTAGCATATAAATAGTCATCTTAGAAGATGAACTAAACAGCCACTCTGTGGTTATAAAGTGTAATTTTTCTTCTCATTTGATTAATGCAATGAAAGTTTGGTTTGCACCAATATAGTTTATTTTCACAGTCCAATTACCTAGGCCGATATTGGTATTAGAATGCAGGTTTTTTCCATTTTTAATTCTTTTTCATCCTCTTACTTTCTAGCCATACGGCTTGCACAAAGTTACGGGTAGCATCTGAATTATTCTGATTCATTTGTAGGCTGCAGTCAAATATTCCTTGGAACGCTCATGTCACTAGTGGAATTATGTTGGACATGGGTTGGCTGTTGCTTTTGGTGTTATTTTCTTGTTTGGTCTGTTCCACTCAGTTGTATGGCATTGCTTTAGCATAAATTGAGGCATTGGAATCATCCATTGATATTCAAAATCAGTTTATGCATTTTTGTCTATAAGTTTGGCCTACCATTCCAAATGCCACAAAGTATTGTTTGAGCTGTTGTAGCACCGGCCTGCTGTCATTGGAGTATTGCATCTGTAATTCCACCTCCAACTTTGGCATTTTCTTTTAAAGCATATCGTTCAATCATTTCCTGAGAGCTTCTCATTCAATTCACCCTGCTACATGCATGAGGATCGTACGATGTTTCACTTTTTTTGGTTGTATGGCGTTCCAAAATAAGTTTTTTAAAGCTTTAAAGTTTTCTTCATATGGAAAACAAAGCTAAGTTCTTTTTGGCTTTGAAAAATTCATTTTTTATGCTTACAATTTGAAAAGCATTTATATTTGGGGGATTTTCCCAAAATACAATAAGGGAATTTTTAATTTTTGAATTGTTTAAAAATAATCGATGAGTGATTTTTTGTGCAAACCTTTGCAAATCAAAAGAAAACAAATTTTATTTTGGTCCAAGCAAACAAAATCAAATAAATTGTGAAAACGTAACATTCGGTAATAATGATGCCTCCGATTTGTGTTTATGAGTAATATCGTCACACTCAAAATACTGCATCTACTGCCTAATATAATTGCAACAACAGCGTTTGAAGAATCGTCCCTATAAATCATTGGGGGGAAATAAGGATAAAAGTTCATTTTTTCATTTTCCCTCTGTTACAAATTCATATCTAACGCTAGACGTAAACCTTGAAAGCAAAAAATTCTTAGTATATAGAATTGTTACGCCCATGTACAAGGACTTCTCACTAAGTAGGTATCATAAATAAAATGAATATTTTTCACATACTACCTAAGTGCTACATATCATTCTGCTCTCACTTGTTTTAACATAATTTTTACATACTGTCGGGTATATATAAAAGACGAAGTTCTTCCACACACTATCGAGTATATAGAAAGGGCGAGCATATCGATAAATTTGGTATATCGGTATGGTCGTATATAGAAAAGAAAACCTTATTTGAGTGATAAGGAACCAAACCATCTCCCTTCATAGCAAAAATGCATTCAATAAAAAAATTGTTGGCACGACACTAAACACTCATCTTCAATGATTTGTGATTCGACATTTGTCACGAGGATGCACAACCAGTTGAACCAAAAGAATTACAATGTTGGAAGCACAAGAATTTAAAAGTATTGGCCTTAATAAGTGGCTCAAATTCATTTACAAGGGTGCAACACTCCACGGGAAGCACTACAAAAGTTAAAAGACTTGTATGATTTTCATTCAGAATTGGAGTTCATACAATAAAAATTGAAATTGTTCAACCTTGAGTTGAAAAACAATCAATTTGGCCTTAGAAATCCAAGCTATTAAGCATGATGATGATGCTATTGGTGTAAGAATTGATATATACATAACTGCATTCATAAAAGCTCTTCTCCCCAAATATTCAACTTATCTGGAGTCTTTTCAAGCAAACAATCAATTGAAGACTCACTTTTGATCAATTGGTTGAAAAGATGACCAAAAGAGAAATAAATTTTGGAAAAATGACTGACATCACTAAGTGAAAGCATTTGTTATGCTCATCAAAAGGGAAATTCTTTGAAGGCTTCTTCCAATAAGGTCTCATCTTCCAAAAATGAAGGAAAAGAGAAAAAAACAATGGATGAGGAGGCAAAATTTACAAAAACAGCGGGCAACATCAAAAGCAAAATAATAAACAAAATTTGTTTTGTAAGCATTATGGCAAAAAAGGGAGCCATGAGGCTATGAATGCAAAACATCATGAGACAAAATTGAGGCCTATCACAAACAAAAAGAAGAAAAAGGAAACAAGAAAACCTCAAAATCAGCAATTTACAAGTGAATGTGTGTTTTCTATTTCACATAAAGTCAATGATGCATTTGGCAATTCAACATGGGATAATGCTTGGGTCTTAAATATTGGTGCCACTCAATGTATGACTTTCTGAAAGAGACTTCTTTGAAGAGTTTCATGAAGAAGCATGTAGTCCAATGTATTTGGCAGACATAACAAGTCTAGAACCCAAAGGTAAAGGTACAATTCAATTCATTCTCAAAAATGTCCTATACCTTCCTCGATTGAAAAGAAACTTTTTGTCTCTAATGCTAATTCGACAACAAAGCCACTCCATTTTGTTGGATGATGGAGAGGTATAAATTAAATAAAATGTGATAATGCAATCATCTTGACTAGATTTGAAAAATGGAAAATTACTAAAATTCAAAGATGAGCATTCAATTCCAAGAAATTTTGTTCATCTCGATGAAGGAATGCTAGCTAATCTTCTCTAACATGCAAGATTTGGGCATACCCACTAGAACAACATTTGAACAAATCCAAAAGAATGGTGTTGTAGGTCTATCAACACTACCCAAATATATGGAAATGTGTGAAGCTTGCATATTAACTAAACACAAAACAAAAACATTTCATAAATCAAAATGGAAAACTGACAGAAAATTACAGTTAGTTCACTCTAATTTGTGTTCTCTACCAGTTCTTTCTGTCGGAAACAAAAATCGGGAGCCTTCAAAACTTTTTAAAAGTTTCAAACAATGAATGGAAATGGAGCACAATCATGTATCAGGACACTAAGGATTGGCAATGGTGGTGAATTCATATCAAAGGTGTTTGAATCCTATCTCAAGAAAAATGGGATCAAGCATCAACTCACAATCTCTTACACTCCTCAACAAAATGTAGTTGAGAGGATGAACAGAAGTGTGATAAACATGGTTCGAGCAATGTTGTATTTCAAAGAGGTAAATTTGCATTTTTGGGCCGAAGCAACTCAAACAACAATGTATCTCTACAACAGGTCACCATCAGCAGCCCTTCAAATGAAAACTGCATATGAAGTCCGATGTGGTCATCTTCCTTCAATGCAACATCTTTAGGTTTTGGATCTACTTGCTCCGCATTGACTCTCAACAAGAGAGAATAAGTTGGACCATAACAATTGAAAATGCATCATTTTGGTATATTTAAAATCCTCAAAGGCATACAGACTATTTGATGAGAAAAGCAAGAAATTTCTTATTGCAAGAGATGTCTTTAGTGAAACAACAAAGGACACAATTAAAATAGGTCGACAATTGAATTGATTTGAAAAATATGTTAAATTCAATGTTTTCAAGGAGATTGATATGGAGGTTCCAAACAATGAAATGACACCCCCTATGGAAAAAAATGAACCTTCATCAAAAAGTGATCATATGTCGAAAAATAGAGTTAAAGATCAAGAAAATGAGGCACTAGCTATTCAACAAGCAACAAAGAAAAAGATGCCAAAATGGGCCACACATGCATTAAAAAATGTCAAACTTGATGAGATTAGAAAAGAAGGTACTTGAAATGTACATACAACTACTCAACAATCAGACAAGTTCCTAGAATAAATTCAAGATAAGATAGAAAAGCCTACATCTCTAGAAGAAGTCAATGTTGTTTTTTATTCACTGCCTGCTTTCAAGCAAGCTGAAAAGCTTGATGTATGGAGAAAAGCAATGAAAAGTGAGAATGATGCTTTGGTCAAGATGGAACTTGGGAGTTAGTTGATTCTTCAATCGGCTATAATTCATTGATTGCAAGTGGGTCTTTCGAAACAAATACAAAGCAGATGGCTCGCTTAACAAACACAAAGCAAAGCTTATCGCAAAGGGATGTGCCCAAAAAGAAGGGATAGATTACAATGAGACCTTTGCACCAACAACGAAATGGACTATTATTCGGGCTCTATTGGCTTTAACAACACAAAACGCATGGAAATATCATCAAATGGATGCAAAAACTATTTTTCTAAATGGTGATCTTAAAGACAATCTACACAAATCAGCCATAGGGCTTTGTAGTTGATGGCCATGAACACAAAGTGTGCAGTTTGGTAAAATCGTTGTATGGATTGAAACAAGCCTCAAGAGCATGGTCTAAAAATCTCACTAAGCACCTGTTAAGCATGAATTTTAAATGTTTTGAATTTGAAGATACAACTTTTTTGTCAAATCTGTTGTATTTCTAGTTGTATATGTGGATGATCTACTTATCACATGGAATAATGAAAGGTACACTGCAAAAATCAAAGCAAAATTGATGAAAGGTTTTGAAATGATAGATTTTGATTACCTTCATTGTTTTTTGAGTATTGAAATGATTCAAAAACCTTAATATATTTTCAACACACAACAAAAGTACATTGGTGAATTCTAAGCAAATATGAAATAACAGACTATAAACCAATCAATATGTCTATGGAATGGAATTTGAAATTGCCATTAGATGATACCAAAGAATTTGCAAATGCAACTAATTATAGATAACTCATTGGAAGTCTAATATAGATGGTGTAACCGGCGAGTAACTGCCGGTTGGTCAGTTACTCACTAGGAAAAGCACCAAGTGAATAACCGCCACTCAAAACTGCCAAATTTGAAAAACCGCAATTTTTTTTTATGAAGGCAAAAAATATTTGAAATTCGCTCGAAGTAGACAGTATATAAATAAAATAAACATTTAGATATGGACATTTAGTTTCTTATACTTTAAGTTATATTTTATTTATATACTTTCAGGATGTTTGAGAGTGGTTTCGGACCTCTAGTAGCTATAATGCAAATTCTAGGTTTTGGAGGATCCTATCATATTTTTGACCTAGTCAGATTTCAAGGTTTCAGACCCAGCTATATTTCAAGGTTTCCAAATTTCAAGGAGACATCGTAGGAGGAAAGAACGGTGCATGAAGGGATGTAGGTATGATAGAATAGTACGGGAACATCTCTCGCAAAGTGCCACAAGTCGACCCCACCCCATTCCCTGTGCATAGATTAAAACTGATACAATGATACTTATACAAGAATCTACAAATTACAAGAATCTATATTTATCTTATCTTATCTTCCCTACTCTCTGAAAAACTAAGGGAGACTGAAAAAGTCTAGTAATCTATGCACACGGAATGGGGCAGGATCGACTTGTGGCACTTTGCAAGAGATGTTCTCATATTATTCTATCATACCTACATCCCTTCATGCAGCTTTCATCCCTCCTATGATGTCTCCTTAAAATTTTGAAACACTGAAATATGGCTAAGTCTGAAACCCTGAAATCTGACTAAGTCTGAAATATGATAGGATCCTCCAAAACCTAGAATTTGCATTATAGCTCCTAGAGGTCCTAAACCACTCTCTAACATCCTGAAAGTATATAAATAAAATATAACTTAAATGTTTATTTTATTTATATATTGTCTGCTTCGGGCAAATTTCAAGTATTTTTTGTCCTTGTCGGTTATTGCCGGTTATTTCACCGAGCAGGTCGAATAACCGCCAGTTACCCATTTTGGCCCCTTGGCAAGTACTCGCCCCAACCGGTTATGTGAACTATGGTCTAATCGATGTAACCACATCTAAACCAAATATTTTTTTGTTGTTGGTGTTCTTTCCAGATTCATGCAACAACCTAGAGAATGCCACTGAGTAACAGCAAAGAGAACTCTTTGGTCTCTGAAGGGCACGCAAAATTTTGGGCTCAGATACTCCAGAACAGCAGACTTTAACCTAGTTGGATATTCAGATTCCAACTATGCACGTGATTTTAAAGATGGGAAGTCCACTTCAAGTTTCCTAATGAATTTGAAAATAATGGTCATCCGTTGGAAGTCAAAGAAGCAGTCAGTGCCATCCATTTCTTCATTAGAAGCAAAAAAATATAGCAAATTCAAAGACAACAAGGGAATTAATATGGCTCAAATGGATTCTTGTAGATTTGTAGGTAACAAAGGTTTCATCAATGCCACTCAATGTCAATAATACTTTTGCAATTCAAATGGTCCAATTCTTCATGACCTAAACAAGCATATCAACACCAAATGTCATTGATTCAACATTATGTAAAAGAAGACAGTGTAAAATTATTACACTGTCCAACTGTAGAACAACCAACAAATATCTTGACAAAAGCACTTAAAGAAAAAATTTAAAAGTTCAGAGGCATGCTTGGTCTCTCTATAACTCCTACAGATTAAGGGGGGATGTAATATTATTGTACATAATATTATGTATTTTAATCCTAGGTGTAGGATTGCTTGTGTCTCGTAGTAGCATATGAACAGTCATCTTAGAAGATGAACTGAATAACCACTTCGTGGTTACAAATTGTAATGTCCCCACTTTAGCAGTTGACCAAATGTGTGTGTGCGTTAGCCTAGTTCTACATGGTCCCGAGGGCTAACAAAGAGTTTAAAGGGATCCTACAGTGTTTTGTCCTAGTCATTCCCAGTTTGGGCCAAAACGGAGTTGACTTACTCAGTTTCAGGCATACTTACTATTTGTAGTAAGTTAGCAGGACACAACGGAGGCCAGTTTTGATGATTGGATTTGATACTCCTCGATGAGAGCTTTCCGGCGAACTATCACTTGCGCTATTCGGAGTCCGATTGCTATTATATATTAATGTTTGAAGTGTTATAAAAGTAACATTTAACTTAATTGCAAGATATTAAAGTGTTACTTTAAATATTTACTTTATGGGGATGGTACCCAAGGGAGACATAAGTAATATTTAAATATATAAAATGTTGCACATCTTTTATCCCACATTGCTCATGAGAGTTGAGTCGCCCCTTGGAGAAAGAATAAAAGGAAGTGTTTGTGGCTTCGTTAGGCATGTTGGATAAGAAGAAAAAAATTGATGCACTTGCAGTTTGCAGGTTATTTTCAGCATTTGGGAACGTCCTTCCCAACTGTAGCACTCTAGACATCAATCCTTGGGATTGGTCTTTGGAGTTTGTGTTTTTAGCGTCATACAGTCGCGCCACTGTAGCAGCCACACTACTATAACAGCCGCGCCACTGTGTAGTCGTGCCACTGTAGCAGCCACATCATTGTAGCAGTCGCGTCACTGTAGCAGCGACGTCACTGTAGCATCTCGTAGCAGCCGCTATCTGCAGTAAGAGTCGGGAGAAACAAGCCTGCAGAGTCCGTAGAACCAAGCCTGTAGAGTCCATAGAAACAACCCTGTAGAGTCCGTAGAAGCATGTCTGCAGAGTCCGTAGAAACAACCCTGCGAAATCCGTAGAAACTAGCGTGCAAAGTCCGTAGAAGCATGTCTGCGGAGTCCGTAGAAACAAGCCTGCGGAGTCTGTAGAAACCAGCCTGCGGAGTCCGTAGAAGCAAGCCTGCAGAGTCCGTAGAAGCATGCCTGCAGAGTCCGTAGAACAACCCTGTAGAGTCCGTAGAAACAAGCCTGCAGAGTCTGTAGAAACAAGCCTGCAAAGTCCGTAGAAACCAGCCTGCGGAGTCCATAGAACAAGCCTGCAGAGTCCGTAGAAACCAGCCTGCAGAGTCCATAGTTCTGCTGGACGGAGAACAAAATGATCGCACCTTCGATGTTCGCTAGGGATATTCGCTTGAAACAATGTTCATTCCATTACTGGAGTATTTAGTAAGTTATCACATGGCTGACATTGTACTTGCTTACTCATTTTGCAATCAATATAAATACAGTGTGTTGGTTATTTCAGCTGTGTGCCTATGCTTTCAATTCTATATTTATGTTACATGCATAAGAGCTTGCAAAACACAAAAAACAATACAAGCAAACCATTCTGGAGTCATAAGGGGTTTCAGTTGGGTTAGTTTTGGGTGTAATAGGGGTGCCCATTACATAAATTGAAATATTTCTTCTCATTTGATTAATGCAATGTAAGTTTGATTTGCATCAATATAACTTATTTTCGCAGTCCAATTACATGACCTAACATTCTATATCACTTTGAGGTACATATAAATAAAAATTTGGGACATGAATGTTATTTATGTAAACACTTTTCTATTTATATATTGTGGATCGACGGGAAATAATGGGACTACGTAAGCACTTTGGATATATTATCCATCTGTAGCGGTTGATCCCGAGTTCCATTTTGACAAAAAAACCTATTTTGAGGTTCCATTTTGACGTACGAACTTGTTTCATGGTTCCACCTTTGCATACAAACATGGTTTTGGGTTTCAAAAAAATAATTATCATGAATTTCAGAGTAGTGTAGTTGAAGATTCTGTGGCGCTCAACTTCTAGCATTTCTCATTCTCCAATGGTAGTTGAGGCATTAAATTTCCTCAACTCATGATTTCAATGGTTGCATCTCCTTGGGGCCTAATCACCCCATGGAAATCTCCAAACAAATTCAACAAATGGCAATGTGGTTCACGTACCCTCAAATGTATTCATTCCTTGACTTTTCAATTTCAAATGATTCAATGATTTAAATTATTTTAGGTTTTCAATCACAAATAGACATTGATCTATGCATGTTTCCTTACAAGTTTTGCATGGAGCAAAAGAGTCATTTGTGGCATACATGTCAACACCAAATGCAGTTAATCACAAGTACTAAATTTCTTCACTTATCCTTATAATCTACCATTTTCAATACTAGACTAAAAGGGGGCATTTTTGGAAACCTAAATTTTTTATTAGACACACTTGCACACTTTGACATACTTGGACTTTGCGTACACGTTTGACTCTTGTGCATAATTTCTCCTAATATGCGTCTATGCCTATGTTGTCTTGGCAAACCCAATTTACTAAATACACATATTCAAGAGCACCCTAGTCTGTGCAAAAACCTTCCAAAATCCTAAACAGACTGTTTCCATATATTAGATCACTAATTTTCACTCCCAAGGCAGTACCGACAATAATCAAACAATTGCAATTTTGTCACAAGTGTATGCCTCTGTCAATAATGTCCAGGTATACTCAACGCCTATTTTTCAAATTGGGAAGTATCTATTAGGTCGGTAGTCACGTTTCATGGATTGATCATAGCAACATATATCAAAGTCAATTATAAATAAAAATTACTCTTAAGGTTATACTCTGCTATTACATTGAAAATCACTTGAAAGCTTGAGAAATTTATTAGCACACTCTTTATACATTATCACAAAGGCATACATATCTGAATATTCGTCAAAAGAGTAGTCCTAGAGCCAAGTTTGAATACAAATGTAGGTCAAAGTTGCATGGTGCCAGGTGTCAAAAACCAAGCATTGCATTGTATTCTAGATTAATCACAACGATGCATGCATGCACACGCACACACCTAGGTGGAAAAACTACATGCAATTTGAGCTCTCTTCGGAGTATTAAAACATAGGCAATGCTCATTCACTCAGTAGGGAGTGGTTGGAGTTGTCCAAACCAACATACTAACCCCTTTTTCAGGGGTTGTCTTGGTGTCAAAAATGCAATTAGAGTTTCAAAGCAAAAAGAAGGAAAACATAAATCAATGCATAGGACCAAAGGCGAGCTCACACACGAGGCATCTCCAGGTATAGGTGTGATAGTCTAAGGCATCATAGACCTGCACAATCAACATCGATAGTACCGGCAGGTTCTAGACAATAACCATCGTCATGGGTATGAGAGTCGCCAACAATATCTGAGTAGCGTGTGAGCTCTTGTTTACTGATCTGAGTGGTTTCAAAGCAGATACAAAGTATTTTTAGGGACAATGAGGTACACGGTGAGCAACAAAATATTGGGATAAGCTAAGTACCTCCCATCTTACTTTGTCAATTCTAAATATAGTAAGTGTTATATCAATCTACCCTTTTACATTCAGAATTATGAGTATCGCCATATTTTACATTATCATAGTTATACTCTATTTAGATCCATGAATCATAAAATAAGTAAAACAATAACACACTGATAAGTTTTCACTTTTTACATTGAATGAAAAGCATGCATTACAATAAAAATTGTGTTAATTTAATAGCTATACCATTTGAACTTGGTATGATAAAGCTTGATATAGTGAAACTTAACAAGAATGGTATGTTTTTGGCATGCTCCATGCTATAAATGTTCTCCGTTTCATCGGTTTTTCTCATGCCATGTTAAAATCCAACTTGAGCTGAATCTATGTTAGAAAGCTTTGTACAATGCACCATTACAAGAATAGTGTAATTTGGCATGCTCAATGTTATAAAAATTTCTTGGTCCTATTGGTATTTCTCATGCCACATCAATGATGAAGTTCAACTGAATCCATGTGAGAATGCCTGATAGACAGAAACTTTACACGAATAGCATAATATTTGCATGCTCTATGCTATTTTCAATGGTAATTTTCATGCCACATCAATGTTGAACTTGAAGTGAAACCATGTTAGGAAGATTGATTCAGTGCAAATTTACAAAAATGGCATGCTTTTGGCATGCTCTAAGTTATAAATTTTCTGTCATATTGGTATTTCTAGTGCGACATTAATGCCTGAAATTATCGCACAAAGGGAAACTTTTAACACAACTTCAGAGGAATGATATTGAACTGTCTTCACATGAAAATTTATATTTTGATCAGAAAAAAAGTATTTATAACTTAATATTAATACATATTAAGTACAAAATATGGTCTTACTCATTAACTGAATCTGCATGTACATGACCTGCTTGTAACCTTCCTGAAGATAAAAGGACACGAGATCTAAAAACTGTGGCACGCCTAAGACTAAGCCTTTCTACCAGGACCCTATGAAATAAGCCTTCAGCCTGTGGTACTACTGATCAATCAGTACAGTAGACCATTCATTTCTTACACATGCAAAGTGAGATTTTGTCTTTTTGAGGAAAACAAAAAGGCTGCATAGGAAACTCATAACTTTAAACTGTAAAATGCTATTAACAGCATTAGCATTATAGGCAAAAAAATACATAATACCAAAATTTCTTGAGGGAGACCAAAACATCTTAGAAAATACCCTCCAAGGAACTAAGGGCTACATTTGCCTGAAGATAGGTCGCCATTAGCTACTCCAAGAACTGTTCAACGTACTTGATGGTTTCACTCTTGAATCTTGATGGAGCCACCCTCATCAGTTCCTAGCACTCTAGGTAAGATGCGTGCAGATTTTGTGTGGATGTTAGCAGTTGAAATGCTGAGGAATACCAGTTTTGCTTAAACCTCTTTGCACTATGCTGGAACAGAGAGAGGTCAAGTTCTTGAAAATTATTGGGCAGTAGCATCTGTGTGATCAAGTCTCCCGTATTTTCCTCATACCATCAAAAATTTCAATTTACCTATGTGAAACTCCTGATTAATCTTCTGAAATTCCCGATTGTACTAGTGGAGCTCCCTGATCTGTAGCTATTATGTATCTTCATATGTTTTACAAGAAATCACATGGTGTTGGTAAACCACTTCCGAAGCTTGGAAGATGTTACATCACACCCCAGAAGTCGAAGGATCCTGAAGAAACGTGACTGCAATTGAGGCAAATTGTCCTAAAATTGGACCTGAGAAAGGACAATGCTGTTGGAGATTTTCTTGCATGCCCACACCGGAACTTAAATGGAGCTACATTCTACGACAAGCTGGTGAAGATAGCTAAGTAGCCAATCCTGGTACTGGTACAGGTACGAGTACAGGTATGCCAATACAGTCATTTCTAGCCCAGGTACGGCTTAGGTACAGCCATACAAAATATATATAATATATAATAAATAAGCCAAATAAGATAAATTAACCACATAATATGCAGAGTAAACAAAATAAGTTTAATAACCACAAAATAGTTGAAAACGCTACTGACAATTTAATGACAAATGTCATGATATTCAGTGGTTGAACTTAGAAGAAACACATAGCACAAATGTATACACAGAAATAAAGATAAATCAGCATTTTCATTTTATAATATAAATTGTTCTAAACATTTTTCTACACCCCATACTACTATATTTGCACATACCCTTAAAGTTTAAACAGAACTATACCACCATTTAAACAATACCCTTGCACATAACAGAATAGATCAATGAGGCGAATGGGTATTTTTCTTGCTATTGTTTCATCCGTGCATCCTTTATAAACCAAATTACATCTTATCTATTCCTATAAATCTTTTTTTGTTGCAGTTTATTTTCAAAGATATCAGCTTTTCGTCATATCCCGCCCAAGCCTGCAGCCATAATATGTTTTGTTGTACTTATTTGTTGAGAAATTTTGGGACTATTGAGACATTTTATATTGGATCTGTTTAATTTTTATTTTATGCATTATGATATCTCAGTTATATATTTAGACAGCTATACTTCTGTTCGGCAGTTATTATAATTTTCAGTTTGTTTTCGAACTGGTACTGCTAGTCCTTTGATGGCTGCAGGTAACTGCTATGTCAATTGAGTTAGGTTTGGCCCTGGAATACACTGTCAAACAGCCGCAACAATTCATACTGGTATATGGAAAAAGAGGTAAAAATTAAAGATCCACTCAGTCCACCATGTCTTTCCGTGTTACCTTGTGTTTTGAATAACCAGTAGTGTTCATATCTGTTTTGATTGCTTTTGGAGGCCGTCCTTGGCACGTAGCCAATTGTGCCACTTCCACCATGTTATTTCTCTTGTTGGCAAACTTATGTGAGTGGTTGGAATCTGAACTTCTGACAGCATTGCATGTGATTGCATTGTCTTTATACAAAAGTTTGACTTATGTGAGTTGTGATTGGCAGTAAGCATGCTAAGGTTACCACAGTGTTGTGAGACTTTAAACATGTGGCATTGTTGTTAACGCAAGAAGTGAAGACTTTAATTTAACTTTGACCAAAGTCATCATGGTTCAAAAGTCTTATGATTATTCAAAAAAATATATATATCACTTTGGACCTTGGTAACATTATTATGTTGCTTGACATTTAACTATAATAAAATGACCTAATCATTTGATTAGGGTTTTCATGGCTTGCATGGTTATGGAAATCATTTCTTTTCGTAGTCATTTGTTTTAAAATTGATTGCTTAAGGTAATAGAAAAGGGTTAAAAGCATTTGTAACTGATGTTGAATGTTACATTCACTTGAGAACTCTTGGCCTTGGGTTATCAAATCTTCATGAAGTACATTTGTTGTTTATAATAATTGTTGTGTATTTGATTTGGAATCCTAGTAGTAATTTGGGATTCATTGTGTTAGACATTTCTCGTATGAATGTATATTGGAGTCATGTAATTGATTGAATGTTTAAAGCATGAGTAAACATTTTTTGGCATGCATGCATGTTTGGACTGCTTAATCTTATGTTGACATTGCATGAGAAAAACTTAATATTAGTTGTTTGTGATACCTTATGACTCCAAATTTGCATGAAGATGCATATTGTATATTTTTTGTTGGTAACTCATTAGAATCGTGTCAAATCACTGTAGAGTTACAGTCTTATGGAGGTATCATTGTAAATGTTCAATGTCATATCGAGTTGGCATAAGGATATATTTGTTGATTGTTAGCATGTTCCTTGTTTCTTTCTGTGTGGATTCACAGTAAAGTCATTTTTTTATAATTAGCATGTGTCGATGGATCTTGCTCAGTCTTGTTTTGAAGAATGAAAGTTAGTATTCATTGCATAGGAGAGTTGAAGTTCAGAATTAAACTGAATATGAAGATTTAGATAAGCTAAGTTGATAAGAACTTTGATTGACTCTTGTCTTGGCTCTGTTGGGTATCAAGGAATAATTTAATTTGATATGACTGTATTTGTTGATTTTGCCCTAGCAGAACTATAGAATCACTTCAACATTACAATGATACATTATGAGGTATGATGTAGTTGGACTGTCAGCCTTGCTTGAATTATATAGTATGAATGCCTCTTTGTTTGAGGTCACAGACTGACACTTCGAGTTCACAAAGTGATTATGGAGATATTATACTTTTATGTTGTTGAGATAAATAAAAATGTGTATGATCAATCTGTCTTACTGTGGTAATTTATGGAAAAGCTTAATAGCATTGTATTGTGCGTTGAGTTTTCACTTGAAGATCATATAAAAATGGAAGTATGAATTTAATTATCTATTTGGAATCGATTTTGACAAAATGTTTTGACTCTTTTAAAGTATAGTATTGTTTGTTCAAATGCCTACTATGGTTTTTGAATTGTCTTACCTTAGCAATAAATTAAACTATTGTCTTCATAATGGGATAAATGTGGTTTATAATAAAAATGTATGGTTGTCTGTTTCTAAGTGCTGGATAATGATGTAAAAGTCATTCTTCTTTGTATTTTTGTAGGCTGTGTTTTCTTGTTGCCACCAAAGGCTTAGAAGATGGTGAAGTTTGTCACATTTGAGTTCTGCCTAGATATTGTGTTGCTTGTTTTGGGAAGTTTATATAGGCACGATTATAAAGATAATGACACTAACTGTGTTGAGTTTCATTGAAGATTGTTTTAGTTCAATTGTGAAGGACCTTGTAGGTATGTGGGGGGTAAATTGTGTTTACCATAGCTTAGTCAAGTCTATAACATTAGATTGTAAAACTGTAAGTTATTATGAAAGTTATCTTTTATAAAATGGATAATGTGGAAGAATGGCAGTATAAAATTGATTAGTGAAATGATTGACTTAGCTTACAGCCAACGAAGGACACAGGGTACACTTTGTGTCAGGAACCGTGAATCGGTGGTTGGTAAAATATTTATAAATGTTAAATACATTGAGATATGGGCTAAGTTGTTTTTTGGTTTGTTATTTTGATTAAGTGTTAATTAAAGAACTTAGGGGTTTTGGTCACACACACCCTATTCTTGAGTGGAAAAGATACTACGCAATTAAAACATTGTTATTGCATTCAATTTGACTGTCTGATGAGTATTAAGAGATGTGTTGTAGTGGAAAGAAAGTGGTGAATTCTTCAGTTGATTCATTGTCACTTAATTTCCATATTAAAGATGATTATTGATGTGAAATATACTTGTAAGGAAATGATGTGGAACTATTTCCAAGGCAGTCTATGACCAGTAGAACTCATAAGTAGACCTTTGGTGTCACTATGAGCTACTAAGAGACTAAGGGGTATGAAATCTCAATAAATTCTAATGCATGATTAAAGAACTCTAACTATGATGGATGTGATTACTCACTTGACTTGTTTTGTACATCAACAAATCTATGAAATGTGATTTAAGAATAAGACCTGTAACGAATTAATGTTGTATTGTTTGGTATAGGTGACTACAATACTTTATTTGGGTCAATGAATTATTTTGACGGAAGATAATACTTGGTTTTATCATGAGTCAATGCTTAAGTAAATAGTTAGTTGGGAAACCCTAATATTTCTTAAGATGTTTTCTAAAGGCATAATATGAAATCATAGTGTGATTGACAGTTTAATGAAATTGGAAATAATTAAGTTTTCATCAGTGCAGTTTATGATATATCTTGGATGAACAAAAAAGCCTATGGGCTAATCTGTCCAAAAGAGGCTGTAGGTTTGATGATTATTCTTGGTAACGTCTAAGATTTATATGAAGTACTCCCAACCTTTGCTTTAAGATTGTTTTGCTTTAGTGTGGAATCACTTTGATCAATGGATCTCTCTTAAATATGCAAGTTAAATAATAAGACGTACTAAAGAGGTAAAAACCTGTTAGAATAATTGTAGTAATCTAGACGATCTAACCTCATTATGATAGTGTGGGTTTGGAAAAAGCTACTTTAGGGAATATTATGCCCTTCATTACTAAGTAGTGATAAACCTAACTAAACACTAGATTTGTGTCTTGTACCTTGAATAGTTGGTAGACAAATCTATTTTTGCTATGAGCATCTTGCTACTACATTTGTTATATTGCAGAGGTGAAAGTCTCATAAAGTTAAGGCGATTAACTACAGATGTATGTATATAATCATGAGGTTGTTGGAACTTGGTGTTAATCACGTAACTTAGAAGTGTGTAAACATTCATATGGTTACCGCGAGAACATTTTGACAATCTTGCACATATATTTCATTTAAAGTGAAGGTATTGGCTATACATGTGCAATGATTGATGTTGGAAATCGGAATCATGACTCTAAAAATGCCAAAATTTTGTGAGCTGATTTTTGGAGTTGTGACACTTTCTACATGATAAATTTCGATATACCTTACTCCTAAAACCTAATAAACCGCATAACCCAAATAAATTTCATCAGCTTTTTAAGTGGTCCTTTAACAACAATGTTATTCCTTCACATTGCAAACTCGTTAAACCGTTAGCAGAGAAGCATTTCCTAGACTGTAGCCATGGCCAAACATAAGCATACTTGTACGTAGAAGTGATTAACAAGATTGTTCTCCAAAGATCTCTAAATTCTCTAATGATTAGACTATGCCCTTGTTAAGGCCCTTACAAATAGAGTAGCAATAGGGTGTGAGGACAACATTTTGACACTGAAAATAGCATTTATCATGATCTCCAGGTGCACATGCTTAGAGATCAAATATATCTATTACCAACTGCCATCTCATTGAGGTTTTTAAACCTAAAAAAATAAACTATTTTTGACTATGGGTACCTATTGTGTACTGCCCAAATGCCACCCAAAAGAACAAACCCAAGTACTCAACCTTGTTGGGCGATACCTAGACAATACCCACAGGTGTACTGGACCAAGGACAGTACCCAATATGCATCGGACAGGGACCAATACCAGCTATGCACCGTACTGAGACTGGTCCCCTAGGATGAAGGATCAAATAACGTAGGGAGATAGCTGACATCTAGACATTTCAAAAAATAATATTGTGCAAGAGATTTCTTGCCTCATGGGCAAGGGCCTTGGAATCCCTTTCACCAACCATTGTTATAGGGAAAACAAAGATGCAATCATTCATTCTACCAAGACATTGGTCGAGTACTACTTTTTCGTTGTCATTTATTACCCATAATCAAATCCAGGTTGTTGCCTTCTTTAGTGCTGATTCACCTAAAAATCAAGGTCTAGTTCTTTTGTTAGCTAGTCATCCAATCACCTTATTTGACCTTGGGACTACCATGGCTACAAATTTATAGTAGGTGAAAGCTCCCTTAATGACAGTGTAACAACCTTCTCACCTTCAATCTACCTTTGGAGATTGATTAGATTTGCAATAGATTCACATTCAATAACATGTTGCTTTTTTAGAGATATATTCAATCCCTCCTTCAAAAGCGTGTTTGCCAATTGATAAACTGCCTAGTATTATGTAAGACTTTATATGTTGAAAGGTTCTTAACTGAAACATTTGTTAGGTGGATTACATTATTTTTTTTCCACAACTTCCTCTTTGACATGACTTTTATTTTGAGTTGGGACTCTATTTATGACATTACAATATTTGAGTCCCCCTCTATCCTGAAAAAAGGGGACTTGTAATTTCTTAGCTAAGGTGAGACCTTTTAATAATGCCCATGCCTTGACTACATTATTTGAGTTATGACCAATATTAGTCTTTGTCGGAACAAGATCTCCTTCAGGATCCCATGTCATGCTTCCAATTCCTACTTTGCAAGGACAATTTTGGCTAGCTCCATTAACGTTTTGTTTGTAGAAGAGCAAAGGGGGTAGAACCTATCGACAACTGAGTGGATTGAATTTCGCAAACTTGTATTATGTAGGCAGGCGGCAAAAACTTGTGTTCATCTAAGTCAACCATGTTAGTGAATATGGTAGGCCATCCATTAGTATCTGCCACACACATAGATATAATTTGATGATCGGTGGTGTTAACAATAATCTCCAGTAACCCCGTTGCCACGTTAAAGGTTCAATGATTACACTAACCAAATATTTCAACAGATGAATAACAATACCACTTGCTAATCAAGCTTAATACACACATGCATAGTTCAAAATCTCGGTGATTTCTCGACATATCTTGATGGATCTCTTGAGATGACTATAGAACAACAAACATGCAAGTTTATCGCGAGACAAGAAATGACGATTTCTTGCGATTTTCACCAAGTAATATCGGCAAAAATTGCCAAGAAATGGTTGTCATCTCACCAAAAATGAAAATAGAATTTCAACACGTTTATTACACGGTATTAATATTGTTTTTACATGGTTTTTTGAGTTTCCTAATATGCAGTTTTATGAGTTTGCCAAGTTGCCAACTGCTAAGGCTTCCACATATCCACAACTGAGAGCAGTGAAGTGAATATCACAGTGTAATAATCCACTGAGAACCTGTAGCATATAGCAGAGAGTTAGAAACAATTTTTTTTTCTTTTCATTTTCATCATCTTTCTAGTTTCTAATATGAAATTTGAATCATGATCATTGAAATTTGATATCTAAATTCTACTTCTACTTCCTCTAATTAACACTAGCAATTATATTTAAGTTCTAAAACAATTTTTTTTATATATAAAGGGTTTAAGTTTGTTGTTTAAGAATGGCATCGACATCAACATACAATTTAATGGCCCGTAGTAAGCTTAAGTCCAATGAACCTGATTGGAAACATTGTGAACTGGCGGAGGGCAACTATGTAATATGTAACTATTGTAGTATGAAGATGAGTGAAGGTATTTCTCACCTGAAAAATCATATCGCACGACTGTCATAGAATGATGTGGTAGTGTGAAATCAAGCACCACCTGAGGCCCAAAGAGAGATGGTTGCTTGCCTTGTAGCATATGCTAAAAAATAAAAAGAGGAAAGCCGATGCACTTGCAATCCTAATGAATGGGAAGACAAGGAGAGATGATAGTGACATTGAAGACTCTTTTATTTCCCCAATTGTAGGAGATCAAGATTGAGGACTAGGATCACCCACTAAAGATAGTTCAGCTACTTTTTTTGTTACTTGAAACAGTGTTAGGTCACAACCTTCGTTAGAAGGTATAGCTTGGAACCAAGAACTGCAAAATGAAGCAAGGATAGCTGCAACAAAGTTTTGATAATACAAGAACATTCCTTTCCATGTGGCAAAAAGTCCATATTTGGAGAATTTGGTCATTGCATTGACCAATGGCAGGAAGAAGTTCAATGCTCCTATGCATCATGACTTGAGTGGCCCATTGTTGAAAAATTATGTAAAACATACGCAAGTCCTTGTAAAACCAAAAAAATATGGAAAAAAAGGGGTGCACCATTTTATTTGATGGGTGGATGGATGGGAAAAAATGCAAATCGATTAACTTTCTAGTGGCTTCAAGTGGGCATCTGGTCTTTTTGAAGTCAATTGATGCCACTCATCAAGTAAATATTGCAAACACTTTGTGTGACATGTTGGATAAGGTGGTGATGCAAGTAAGTTTGCAGAATGTTATTCAAGTTGTGATAGACAATGTGGCCGCATATGTAGCAGCAAGCAGACTTCTTGAGGAAAGGCACCCTACACTTTTTTGGACCCCTTGTGTGGCCCACTGCATTGATCTCCTGCTCGAAGACATAAGAAAGATCTCATGGGTGAAGAGTGTGGTTGATGAGGCAAGAAATGTCACCATGTTCATCTACAATCACACTTGGGTGCTACAGTTGTTAAGAGACCACACCAATGGAAATGAGCTTGTGCGATCGGGAGTGACACAATTCGCCACAAACTTCCTCACATTGCATAGCATTGCAACCTCACTAACGCCCCTTAAGCAAATGGTGGTGAGTGATTGGTGGTTGGAGTCTTCCTATCCTAGGAAAGCCAAAGAGGAAAGGGTCATGAAAACCATTTTGATGTTGTGTTTGCAAAACGCATGGACGAAATCATTAAAGTAACCTTAAATTTTATTTTATTTTTATTTAACAATTATTTGTTATAAAAAAAATCTTAATTTTCATTTTAAATTTGTGTTTTATTTTGTTTTAAGTGTCAGAGCCTGTGGTTTGAGTTCCCCAGTTGGTGGATGGAGAGAGAAATCCAATGGGTTATTTGTATGAGGCCATGGACATGGCCAAAGAGGCCATAGCCAAATATTCCGGGCAAAATCAAATAAAATATGAACCCATAAGTCGCATAATTGATTGGAGATCGAACAAGACGCTCCACCGACATATTCATGCAGCGACCTATTACTTGAATCCTAAGTTTTTTTATTCTGATTCATTTAAGGCTGATGAGGAGGTTATGGATGGCCTCAATACATGCATAGAAAAGATGGTCCCTGATGATGAGACTAGAGATGTAGTTATTGAGGAGTTACAGATTTACAAGAATGCAACGAGGAGACTCTTTTCTTCGATTCTATGCATTAAAAGAATAAACATCTCTCAGCCAAGTAAAAACAAATCGAGTCATTTGTTTTTTTTCTAGTCTCATTACTCATAGTCTATAGATATTGGTAGTAAACTTCTTTCATTTATTCAATCCTAGTTGACTTACAAAATCATAATTCTTCTATTTGCAGATGTGTATTCGAAAGATTATGGTGCAAAAACACCAAATTTTCAAAGGCTAACCATCCGCATTTTGTGTCAATCGTGTACTCTTCTAGGTGTGAACGTAATTGGAGCATGTTTAAGTTGTTCACACAAAGAAGCACAACCAGTTGACAACACAACATCTCAATGACCTTGTCTTTGTACAATACAATCTTCGTCTTCATATGAAAGTGTAGGGGCAAGATAAATATGATGCTATAGACTTGGATGAGATCGATCCATATGTCGATTGGATCGTTGATGATGTAGAACCTGGGCCCATGTTTACAACGGAGGTGATCACAGATTTGGGGAGGAAGACAGACGAAGCAATAGCATCTGGGGCAGCAGAGGCATCAAGAGGGGATGGTGAGGACCCAGATGATACATTTGTTGATGATGTTGGCATCGGAGAGGAGGAATTTTTACCTTCCACTTCCATGAGGCAGTTGCAGCAAACTTATTCTAGGTGCTAGAGATGAAATGTAATACATATATTTGATATTTCATGACTCTATGAGCATTGCACTTTGTAACTTTGTACTTTGTAGTTTGTAGTATTGTATTCTTTTTTGGTCAAAAATTAATAGAAAATATACTTATGGCATTCTCTACATTCATTTTTCATGCCATTTAACAACGTTTTACATTTAATTTAAGTTTATTTTATGAATTTAAATGTTTTTTAAAGTTGCGATAAAGTTGCCGAAAATTTGCCAATATTCGAGTCCCTGTTCAAATTTTGCCCTGCTGAGAAATTGCCAAGAACGAGAATTTGAACTATGCACACATACTCCATTTGTCTTTTAGGCCATTAACTAAGCATATCCTCTACCACATTAAATAACTCTAGTTTTACATGGAACCAATATCTACATTCCTTCTAGATCTTGCTAGCAAAAGTACATAGAAGAAAGAGGTATTTGGATGGTTATTCATATTTTTGGCAAGTAACATTAACACATCTAGAGGGCCATCCCTTTTTAAGCCAAGGTATTTGTTGTTAATATTTTCTTGTGAAAGCAGCCACATGGAAGCTTTAATTTTTTAGTTGTGCTATATTTGTCCAAACCTTGTTGCAGATGTCTCTTGTGGTTGAGTCTCCATCCTAGCATTGTAATGATTTGTATGCAAGTTATGTTGTGCATTGAACATTGCTACCCCATCCCCATCTGATAGCAACCTGGTATTCAGTTATTATTGTGCCTATTTTAATGAGTTTCTTGTTCAGGTTGTTAACCATTGTATTGTACAGATGCCTGAACACATTTGATATTTCGGAATTCCATGCTGTCTCAATGCCAAGAGAATGACACGTTAATATAATATCTTACTTTAACAAGTACTTACCCTTCTTTTTGTTTTAGGAGATCCTATAAAGGGTGATTTTTTATGAAGATTTGATATCTGTCCCATATATCTGGTTGGATACTTCCCTTACGTTCATTTTCTATCTCCTAGAAGAGTCTTCTTTTCAATTGATTTGGTCATTCCCTTATTCATTTCCATATGGCAGATCCCTTTCCTGCACAGGAAGATCTGAAGATGTTGCTCTGAAGACTTTGTAGCAGGCTGGGTTTCATTTCCTTTTCACCGCTCCTTTCTCACTGTGCAGGCCTCTCCTAGGAGAATATTGGATGATTAGGGAAAGCTGCAAAAATGCTTGGAAAATGATTCCGCTAGCATCCCTGAATTTTCTGTGCAAAGTAAGATGCAAAGCTACTTTTCCCAAGGATTATTTCCTGCGCAGAATGAATAAGCTGGTACTTTCTAAGCAAAGATTTTGTTCTTATAGACAAAACCAAGAGGAAGCATTATTTCCAAGATGTTGACTCTTTTTCTCATTAGGTCACAACATTAGGTGCTTTCTTCCCTTTCTTTAGTGGGGACTTTTTAGGTAATCCTCCTCTTCGGCTGATGCAAATTGTGAGTTCATTGAGATAATATAAGATTCATTTTTTTCGATATAAAAAATTTGCTCTCACCCACGCAAAGAGGTCCCACTACTTTTTGGCTTGATGCATCTTGAAAGTTAGTGGGAAAACCAAGTATTTTGGGGGGGACTAGTGCTTCTTTGAAACCCAATATCTAAACGATTTCCACTTCATCAATGCATATTGGAAGTTAATGGAAAATCCAAGTATTTTGTGGTGAGTAGTGATTCTTTGAAACCTAATTTCTTCCCAATTTCCTCTTCATTTCATCAGTGAGTTATGATTCTTTGAAACCTAATTTCTTCCCAATTTCCTCTTCCTTTCATCAGTGAGTTTTCGAAGAAGATTTGCAATTTGTTCGGACTGACTAATTGTCCTGAGGTATGGTGAAAGATATTGATGTATTAGTATGTGTAATGTTTGCAAGATACTAGACTACCAATAACAACATACACAGCATAGTAATTGCATAACACACCAAGGCAGAGCAGAGTATCCGGACATTAGCAACTTTGTATTCATAAAAGATAAGTCTTGATACAATTCATATAGTACAAAAAGCATCTGATACCAGTGCCCTTACCCTGATGTATATCATTCTATTTATAAGACAAATGGCTTAATGGTTGTTAGTTGACACAACCGTCAACACCTGAACATAACCAACAAGATCCATTGCAACTACCTAACGATGACAATACAACCATTAACTGGATAACGACGTCAGCTACTAATATGTAATTAATAAAACACACATAACAATACTAACGGTCTACAATTGAGAATATTTTTTGAGTTCGTAACCCCTCTTAGAATGACTAGAGAGTAAAATAGTGTCATCTACAAATTGCAGGATGAATTGGAGTCCATCTATCCAACAATCAACCTTTGTTTTAAACTTTTAGATAATAAGTGATTAAGCCCTTCTGCAATGATGATGAAAAGATATAAAGACATTAGTTCATCTTATCTCGGTCCTTTTGAGGAGTTGAACAACCTGGACAAATATTTCACACTACTTAAAATGTTCGAGTGGTAATACAACTCCTAACCCATTGGAATATCTCCCTGTAGAAACCAAATTGGTCCCTGGATTTTAGGGAGAATGCATAATTTCTTGTGCTGTTACACAGCCAAAAAGTGTAGAATTTATTACGCTGTTATGATGCTTTAATTGGTTGCATTCCTTTGACAAAGTCAGACTGATTTGGAGCTATTATTCTAGACACCAGAGGTTGGATTTGGTAGTTATTACCTTGGAGATAATTTTTCAGACTGTATTACATAGAGAGATTGATTTTCAAGCTTCTAACGCAATAACTTCAGAGTTTTTTGGGTATTAGAAGCAAGTTGTTTCGGTTCAAACATTTCAACACTTGTTTGATTTTCCTTAATTCCTCCACTGCCTTAAAAAGTTCACTTTAGACGATATCTCAAAATCTTGTATAAAACTATGACAGGAATCCATATGGTTCTAGTGCTTTGTCTCCCTCAAGAAAGAAATCCACTTTGCTTTGCTTCTCTAGCCATACAAGCTGGTCACTGTGTTCATCTGTTCTGAGCTTTGTTGTCAAGGAGAGAATTATGATTTGGACTTCATGTTGCAGTCCTTCTTCTCATAGAAACCTATTGTATAAGTCAAGTGCTAACTGGTGAAACTAAATGGGATCCTCAGCTATCCTCCCATCTGACATTTTAAGCCAGCTAATATTATTGATCTTTCTTCTTTTGAGTACTAACTTGTGAAAGAATTTAGTGTTCCCTTCTCTGATCAAAATTGTCCTAGACCTTTCTCTGCAAAAAAGAATCTCACCTAATATTATTGATGTTTCTTCTCGAGTACTAACTTTTGAAAGAATTTAGCGTTCCCTTCTCTGATGGTAATTGCCCTAGACCTTTCTCTGCAAAAAGGATCTTCTTTTTTCTGTGGAACTTCAAGTTGTTGAATCAGATGGTGCTCCAGTTTTTCTGTACCATGGCTAAATTTGGTTTATCTTGTTTGGAGCTGGAGAGGCCGTTTTCTCTTGATTATATTTGCATTGGAGTATGTTCTCAAAACTGATTTCTTCAATTATTTTAGCCTCTACTTGACGATTCTATTACACCAAGTGTTTTGGTCTTGGGAGCATTCCACATTCGCTACACCATCGCCTTCTAGGAGATGGCTTAACACTTATGGTAGTTGCATATTGATTATGTTGCCACCTTTTTCTCATCCTCTAATCTTACTAGATTGAAATTTTCGCTCGTCGTGACTAAATGATTCAAATTTACAGGCATCCATTGTACCAGATCTTGTAACACTTTGCGCTTTAAAGGTGCAATAGGGAGTATATGTTTGTCGTACAAACTACAAACTGCTCTACCAAAGGAGCATAAATTATACAACAGTAAATACATACCACAATGCAGCACAGAAGAATATGAGAGTAATCATAGCTTTATTTCATAAGTACTGTTCAATGCAAATTGTTTGGAACAGAGACAATCTGATACTCAGCATCACTACCCCAACACACATCATTCTATTTATATGACAAGAAGACCCAATGGTTGTTGGTTATTCTGTATACATAACCGTCAACAACCGAACATACACTTAAGAGTCAATATAAACTACCTACTGCAGATAAGATAATCATTAACCACATAATGTCTGCTACTAATACACGTAATTAATAAGGCGTTGACAACCATAACAATACTAATATGACAGTCTACATTATCCCCTAACAAAAACGGAACTCCTTCCAACACAACCCATATACATCATGAGAAAAATATAATTAAAGAAAACAAAATTCCAAACACTTGAAACTAAGAAGAAAAGTCTAAATCCTCGAAATGTGCTGAAATCTGAACTTATCCACACAAAAATGACTGTCTGAAGATGGCTATGAAACCCCACGAATCCAATAACTGTGTTTTTGTTTAGTTATTTTCTTCAGCAGTCACTGTAGCAGACCAGACATTTACTGTGGCACTCACTGTAGATGGTCATATGCTTATTGTAGTTGACCGTACAGTGAATGTAGTTGATCGTATGATCACTGTAAATGAATTTAGATGACATACAGAGCATATCCAGGAGCATATCTAGGGCATATCAAGGGACATATCCAGGGACATACGTACAGTGGTAAGGCTGCATTAACAGAACCGTAAGGTGCAACACCATTAGCAACGAGAGCATACAAATCATCAAAATAAGTGTACGATAGAAGCATATGCTTGGAAAAAGTGGATCTCGTTCATGCTAGGACAAACTTGCAATTGGATGTGGAACACATAGGCAAATACAACATACAACAAGGAATGGGTGTACGGTGGAGTGTACAACAAGGAAGCCTACAGGGGGACATACGGCACAAGATGGTCTTGGATGTATGAAATGGTTTTGGGCATATGATGAAATAATCAACTTGTCTTTGCTTTTATACTTGTCCTTTTTATTAATTTTTATTTTACTGGCATAAGGCACTTCATTAACACTAGCTGTACTTTTATCCTTTTGCCCGATGGCTTTGGATATCTGAAGTTCTCTGACTTCCGTACATAGATGCACAATATTAATCAGATTGACATTTTAATCATTCATGTGCTTCCTCTGTCTTTTTAAAACAAGTGCCCCCTATTTAAAATTCATACACTGCAAGTATTGGTCATGATAATATTTACTCTGCCTTGACTCAGCCTTAGTCGATCGATGTGACATGACTATGTTCCTCTAGGGCGAGCATATTTGCATCCAACAATACTTTAGTACTAGTCCATGTTTCATGAGTTCGTACTTCACCTTCTATTGTAATTTTATCCTAAGACCTTAAATTCATGCTCATTGTAGGTGACTCTATGAACTTCATGTCAGCTACTTATCATCAAACATTGCATTCCTAACATTGTATTTTGTGAACTCAGGTGGATAAGCTGATGATGACGTTGATAGTTCGAAAGGACTTGGCATTGTCGATTTCTGCTTTTAGTCATCTCTTTTCAATCCTTATTCTATCTCCATGATTTCAATGTTATTGCAATCCAAATGGAACACCTCAAAGTCTTCCTTCTACGAATGGAACAAACCGTTCAAGGATTTCATCTCATCTTCATAGCACAATTGTAACTCCAAGATCCCTTCATTATTCGGCTCCATAGTACCTCGATTTTCACATTCTGAGCACTCTTCTTCAAAGTCTGAGTCGGACCTATCCAATGAGGTTGATTCCGAACTGGTGGACCAACAATCATCAAACTTTGCATCCTTGATGTTGTACTATGTGAACATAGGCAGGTAAGTTGACAATGATGTTGATGGTTTAGAAGGACTTGGCATTGTTGACTTCTACTCTGGTCATCTACTTTCAATCCTCCTTTTATCTCCATAATTTCAATGTTATTGCAATCCAAATGGAACACTTCTTAACCTTCCAACTGCCAATGGAACAAATTGTTGAGGAAGATTGTCTCATCTTCAGAGCACAGCTATAACTCCAAGATCTCGTCATTGTTCGGCTCCATGGTACCTCGATTTCCATCTTTCAAGCAATCTTCTTTGACGTCCTAACCCGACAAGTCAAATGAGGTTGGTTCCTCACTCATTGCTTGAATCTTCAAGTCTATTATATATTTCCAGCCTTTATTTTCAATAGAGATCAAACTATATTTCTAGATGGAGTCAGCTTTGGCTGGTATCAATCTATTAATATTCATAGTCATTTGCATGTATCCTTTTGCACTTGAAACTAAATCCTACTCTTGCCACCACGAATATTCTGACATCAATAATTCTTTGGTGGCATGGTATGTGGTGTCGATTGCTCTCCTCATGTCAAAAGTACTTGGCCACTCTTGTTTCGTAAATTGTATGGGAAATCCTTGACTGGATGCCATGTAACTTGCCAAATTTCAAAGAACATTTTCTTTGGGCAATTCACCTTGGTGTGACCACCTACCTTGCAATCAATACACCAAAGATCCTTGACTTTGTCCTTCGTGTCTCCCTCAAGCTCCCTCATCATTCAAAGTATGTCCCTCCTAAAAGCTTTCACGGATCCTACTTCACTGTCACTGCAGTCAAAGTCTTCGTCACTGCTCGATAACAATGGTGGTTGTTGCATTCTCAAGTTTGGGAATACTTTGTAATAAATCAGCTACGTTTACAGATACAATAATTTATAAGACTTCTTTTGCAATTTCTTTGTTTGACTAGAGTCGACTAGTCACCACCATACTTGACTGTTCATGGAATTGTCTGTGTTCTTCAGCCATGGTTCTGCTCTAATCTCAGCAAGCATTTCCTTCACTTTTTTTAAGTTCAGGTATACAGATTTCTTCACTTGTGCTCAATTGATTGTCATACTTTTGTGTCCTTGACTACATCAATCATGTTGGTATTCGCTTGCATCAAACAAATGGAATCACTATGATCTGTTTTTCGCTCACTTCTAGTAGTTGGAATCACTATGATCCCTTGACCCACACCATCTACAGAGAAGTCCAGAATTATTTTGGATTGTGGGGCAACCTCTTTCAAAATGTCCCCACTCATTACACTTCCAGCATTCCACAACTAGACGTCCTTGGGACTTATACCCGATTCACTACCACCACTGCTATTATTCTAGTGTCAGTTATGATTTGGCTTTGGCAATGTGGTGGGTGGTGTCGATTTCTCCCATTGTGTGAGGAGTACTTGGGCACTATTGTTCCTCACATTGTTTGGGAAATCCTTGATTGAATGCCCTATAACTTGATAAATCTGACATAACATTTTCTTTGGGCAATTCACCATGGTGTGATCTTCTACCGTGCAGTCATTACACCAAAGATCTTTCACCTTTGTTCTTAGTGTCTCCCCTGAGCTACTCGTCATTCAGAGTATGCCCCTCCTAAGAGCTCTCAGCGATCTTGGTCCACCATCACTAAAGTCGGAGTCATCTTCATCACTTCCTATCAAGTGTGAGGGTGTCTCATTCTAACTTTTAATATTCATTGCTTGATTGTATACATCCTCGTAAGGCTAAGGTGGAACCACCACTATCTTCCTCTGAAATGAGGGCATCAACCCTTCAATAAACCATCTCTTCTTCAAACTATCTGCTAGTTCTTTCTCAAGTTTTACTATAATCTCTTGGAGCCTACTATTGTAGGCTCACGCATTCTCATGCTTACCCTATCGCGTATAATAGATCTCACCAACAATCTCATTGTCATCTCTCAAGAACCCAAATCCATTCTCAAATGCTTTCCTGAGTTTCTCCCATGTTATTCTATTAGTACTTGGTGCATCTATGAACTAATGGATATCCGCTCCCCAACGTGTGGTTGGGAAGTAATGCAACTAGACACTCATTTCTATGCTCATAAGCAGTCCAAATTGTACTGCATCACCTGCAATGTTGTACCGGATCCTCAGATACATCACCAATGATCTTTGGCAACTTTTGTTTTATGCAGATGGAGTTGATAGAGTAATTGTGGCCATGGTATACATTCCAGTAACCGGCGAGTACTCGCCAAGGGAAACTTTGAATAACTGGAGAGTATTCGACAGGGGTGGTTGAATAACCGGCAATAATCGACAAAGGCAAAATATACTTAAATTTATCAAAAAAACATAAATTTTAGAGAAATTGCAGTTCCATAATGTCATAATGTATTAGATGAGTCTGTAAAATGTTAGGAAAGTGTTTTCTATTAGATTTGAAAATATATTTGTTGAATTCTAAATTCTCCTTCCAATTCGCTCTTGAAAGCTCAAAATCTTGTGTGAATGCAGTGAGGGGGTGTGTTTCAATTTATAAGACAAATCTCCTTTTTCTTAGTGTTTTAGCAGTGTTTTTTCAGCATTTTGCTAGCTGTTGGAAGCATTTGGATGCATCCAGATGTGCCCAACACGCATACAGGCTTGCAGGCGAGTGTGTGTGTGGGGTGCACGCTCACGCACGCACACACACACACATGTATGTATGAATGTATGTATGTATAAATGTATAAATATATATGTATGTGTGTGTATTATATACATATATATACATACATATATGTATATATGCGCACACACATATATGTATGTATATATGTGTATGTATGTGTGTGTGTATATATATATATATATATATACACGCACATATATATACATTGTGTATGTGTGTGTACATATACATCTATACATACATACATATATATGGTATAAATCACTTGGTCACTACTTGGAAATTACATTGAAAACCACTAGCACATTGAGATATTGATTTTAAAATCCTTAAGAAACTATCCAAAAGTACCCAAATATTAAAACCCATAAAAATTAGTCCCAAAAGACAATTCAAAACACTAACACAATGTCAAAGTTGCATGTTTTCAAGTGATGAAAGCTAATGATTCATATTGCATTGTAGTGGAAGACTATTCAACACACATACACATAGGTGGGAAAATTAAGTATAGTTCGAACCATCTTCAAAGTATTCAAATTTAGGAAACACTAAACCACACAAAAATTATTAGTTGGTTTTTTCAAGCCCATATTTTTCCCTCTTTTTATGTCAAGCAAGTGTCAAAAGTGGAGCAAGGGGTTTGAGGCAGAGGAAGAAAAAATTAGAACTTTTGCATAGGACAAACAACTAATAAACATATAGAAATCATATTTAAAAGTAGGAATAGTGATATATGGCAGTACAAAACAATAAAATAAATATGGAAAATTACAGTAGCTAGTGGATGGATTTTATTGTCATAGGCATGTGATTTTTCACAAAAAAACATCCTTATATATTTTGACAGTTAGTATCTTGAGTTGAATATCCATGGAGCCATTTCAAATCATTTTAGATGAATGTGCATAGGAAGTGAGTAAAATGGAATAGAATATCAACTAAGTTCCTTCTGATTTGATCATTTATTTATTTATCAAGTGAAATCACTATTTGTTAAGAAATCCAGGTATGTGTGGGGAGTGCCCTATTTATGTAATCAAAATTTCAATAATTTTGGATTATTTGGATATCATAAATAAAAATATGTTAAAATAAGATTATATATTTACATATCACTTTGATAATAGTTCGATCAGATTAGGGGCATAAATGCTGTTCATGTAAACACATATTTTTCATATATTTAATGAATGGGAATGACAGTACTTTATAATAAATTTGGGTTTGTGTGTGTGTGTGTACACACACACGTATGTATATGTGTATATATATATGTATATATACATATATATAGAGGTAAAATATGGGTATATGGAGGGCCCAAACTGTTTTGAAGAAACTATGAGTGGTTAACTCTTTTACTTGTGATCCTATATTTTGGTTCCAATTTTAGATATGAACCTATTTATAGGTTACAATTTTACATGTGAATTTATTTCAAGGTTCCACTTTGACATACACAACTTATTTTTGGGTTCCATAAAAGAATTAATATGATATTCAAAGAAGTGTAGTTGAGGTTTCTACATCACTCAAATTCTAGCACGCCTCCAATGATGGTTGAGGCATCAACTATGTCAATAGGAATATTCACAAAATATATTTTCACAAATCTTATGTTAAGTATATCAAAAACCAAACAAATTAAAAATGATTGAGCCTAAAACCTCGTAAGCATACAACAATTAGCTAATAATTCATAACATTTCAATCAAAAGCATGCAAACCTTCATTAGAAATATCTTTGTATAGGATTCAACTCAAATGTACCATTAAATGATCATTGTCAATGCCAATTCATGTTGAGACATCTCCATTGAAGTTATGCACTAGTTGAATTTGATCAATAATCAAAAATGTGATACACAAGGGGATTCGAGAAATTTTTAGTACTTCTTTGTATATCTTGAGTATGTAACATGTGATGCAAAGAGGTATATTTATTATGAACATAGATCGGTGATGACCTTCGTCTTGAAATCAAAATAAATGATTGAAAACAAGTCCTCAATAGTGCACATGGATCAACGCATGGATCATTGATGTAAGCCCTTCATTTTACTCAAGATAAAGGGTGGAGGATGATCATTGAAATTATCAAATGAGGACTAATATATTTAATGGATGGGAATGATGGTACTATATAATAAATTTGGGTTTGTGTGTGTGTGTACACACACACACATATATACATACATATGTATATATACATATATGTATATATACATATATTTATATACATATGTATATATATAGAGATATATAGATATATATATGGGTATATGGAGGGCCCATACTATTTTGAAAAAACTATGAGTGGTTAATCCTTTTACTTGTGATCCTATATTTTGGTTCCAATTTTAGATGTGAACCTATTTATAGGTTACAATTTTATATGTGAACCTATTTCAAGGTTCCACTTTGACATACACAACTTATTTTTGGGTTCCATAAAAGAATTAATATGATATCAAAGAAGTGTAGTTGAGGTTTCTACATCACTCAAATTCTAGCACTCCTATGATGGTTGAGGCATCAACTATGTCATTAGGAATATTCACAAGATATATTTTCAAAAATCTTATGTTAAGTATATCAAAAACCAAACAAATTAAAAATGATTGAGCCTAATACCTCGTGAGCATACAACAATTAGCTAATAATTCATAACATTTCAATCAAAAGCATGCAAACCTTCATTAGAAATATCTTTGTAGAGGATTCAACTCAGATGTAGCATTAAATGATCTTTGTCAATGCCAATTCATGTTGAGACATCTCCATTGAAGTTATGCACTAATCCAATTTGATCAATAATCAAAAATGTGATACACAAGGGGATTTGAGAAATTTTTAGCACTTCTCTGTATACCTTGAGTATGTAACATGTGATGCAAAGAGGTATATTTATTATGAGCATAAATCAATGATGACCCTTCATCTTAAAATCAAAATAAATAATTGAAAACAAGTCCTCAATAGTGCACATGGATCACTGATGTGAGCCTTTCATTTTACTCAAGATAAAGGGTGGAAGATGATCATTAAAATTTTCAAATGAGGATTGATGTAATCCCTTCACCTTTTTCCAAGACGAAAGGTGGAGAATTGAAGGAATTATCCCAAGAACATTCATCAATAAAAAATAAGGAAATGCGAAAATAAATAAATTACAAAGTAAAGTTGTTTCTGAAAGTGCAAACCAAAAATGAGAAAATTTGTAAAGTGAGAAACCAAATGTATTGGAGAAAAACCCACGTGATCTTCTTAGAAGGCTTGCCACCAAACTCTCCACAAGTACAAGATTGAATCAAAAGCACAATGAGAAGAAGAGAGATATATGAGTTTATAGTCAAGAAATGAGGATAAGAAGGGCTTTTTTATATAGCTAGAGGAAAAGAATGGGCGTTACAAGGAATCCCATGATTACCTTACAAGCCTCCTATGTATGTGTCACTTGTGTCCTGGTCCCTTCGAAAGTGAATGGAAGTGTATAACAAGTGGGGAAAAGAGTTACTCATGCAAGTAACTCCCAAATCCTAAGAGATAACATAGAGGTGATTGACACTCATGGAATCCAGATTTATATGAATTAATAATTCAAATAAATAAAAATTACACACACAAAGAATTTAGGATAAACTAAATTATCCTAATTAAAGGTTAGTACTAACACTCCCCCTTAAACTTTATTTAAGGGTTTACAAACAAAAAAACTGGAAGAAAAATCACTAACTCTCCCCCTTGATGAGAACTTCTTTCAATCCTAATTGGTTACAAAAGAATAAAAACTTTTCTTTACATAATTACTTAGTGAATATATCAGCTATTTGTTCTTCAATAGGATAGAAAAGAAGAAGATTTTGATTGCCTTCAAGAAGTTCACGCTAAAAGTGATATTGAATCTCAATGTACTTGGACATTGCATGGAAAACTGAATTTTTTGCTAAGGCAATGGCACTTTGATTATAACCAAAAATCAGAGTAGTCAAATGTTGTGGGTCGACCAAATTTGCAAGAAGTCTTCTAAGCCAAATAGATTACTTTGAAGCATGATTAAAAGATTTATAATCCCATTCTACGGAAGATAAAGATGTAGTAGTCTATTTTTTACTATTCCATGAAGCAGTGTCAGAACCTAAAGAAAAACAATAACCACGTCTGGATCTACGATCATTAGGATCACCGACCCAATCAGAGTTTGAATAACCTGCCAAAGAGAAATCACTATTCAAGGTATACCCGATGCCAAAATTTAGAGTACTTTTAATATAACGAAAAGATCTTTTAGCAGATTTAAGACAAGAATCTAATTATACTCTATGCTCAATTGAAGGTAGTTGTGGACATGTCAACCAATTTTGAACTCCATTTCCTTGTATGAATATTAAGAATTTTTTTCAAAAGATTGATTATGAATATTAAGAATCTAATTATACTTCTCTTGTTCGGCTCTTGATCACATAGAATCGTCAGTTAAAAAAATAACTATTGGTTTTATAGGAATGGGAGTAGGAATATGAATAACAACATGGATAAGATGACTGGGAGGAATATGGAAAGGACATCGAGCCCAATCAGCAATAAAAATCCTTTGCCTACCCTGCAAATGGTGTGGAGGAAGAAGAAAGAGAGTTCTCCTTCAGTGAATGCAAATCTAAGGATCTCACCTAGGAATCTACAGAATCCTGGGATTGTGGGGTTTCTATAGGGGTACCTGTTTGTTGTTTGGCTGCAGAAGATGGCTCAAGAAATAGGGGACTGGTGATGCAGAAGAAAAATGAGGTCGCAAATTGTGAGATAAATAAGAATGGTGTGACCCAAATTGATTATTTGGAGCCATTAGAGATCCCCCAAAGCATTGTGAGGGACTTAGAGAAGGTCATGATTGTATCTTCACATGATCCTAAGTGTGGGTCCAAGAAATCTGATGGAGAGACTAATTCTTCTATTGGTGTTATGAGTGATAAAAATTAAGGAAATGATGGGGGAGGATATCTAAAGTAGAAAAACTTCAAGAAGACACTATAGAAAATGTCTGCTCTGGGATGCATTGCGGAGGAAAGTGCCTTCCCCCTCTCTAAATTCTTAGTTTTTTTTTTTTTTTTGCCTTAGCAGATATATCTTTGGTCTCCTAAGTGGGTGGTTTGGGTTAAGTTATGGTAAAGTTAAGTTAAGTTGCTTCAATCAAAATTAGAGGCAAGGCTTGATTGATTGATTGTCAATTTCGTGTACTTGGGTGTTTTTCGAAGGATTATTGATTATTGATAACAAAAAAGGTTTCAAGGACATGTGTTGTTGGCCAAACCACGGGTGTTTATGGATGCTATATTTGGAACTTTTTGTTGCGTCTTTTGGGTGGTTATGGATGCTATATTTGGAACTTTTTGTTGCGTCTTTTGGGTGGTTGTTGACCCTTGGTACCTGATGGCTTTCTTGCCCTATGTTGAGGCTTAGGTGGAGTTCTTGGGGGTGCCCTAGAATATTGACTAGACCTATTCTTTTGCCTCGAGCTCAATAGTGTTTAGGTGGACTCATCGAAATGGTTCCTCTTCAGTTTTCCTGCACTTTCCCAAGGTTTTTGATAATTTGGGATCAATTTTTTTGGGGGACTTCTTGGGGCTGCAAAAGCCTAGGGCTGTGATTGCATAGATTTGCACTAATCTTCCACAGTTTTTGTGCCTCCTTGGTGGTCTGTGATTTTTTCCTTTTGGTTGGTCTGTGCAGTATTGAGTCTCCCATCATTTGCTTCCTATGGCTGCAGAAGATGTTGCTTGGTGTTATCTTGGGATTTATGTGGTGTACTAACTTTGATAATAGTTGTGTTTTGTGGAATATGGTTGTTATTGCTGCGGAAGTTTGCATTAATCTTCCTCAGCTTTTGTGGCTCCCTGGCATCCTTTGATTGGATCTTCCATACTGGTCTATGAAGGTTTGGGCTTATCATCGCTCTGATTTTTATTACTGTTTGCCTCCTTTGGCTGCGGAAGATGATTCCTGGTGGTTTCTAGGGAATTTTGTTTTGTGGCAGCTTTAACATCTGTTGGGTTCCTGATTTATGCTATGGTGTAGTGTTGATAAAACAAGTCACTCTTTTGGGTGGATTTCTTATATTTTTGTAACCTATTTTGTTCTAGGTCTTTGATGATACAGAGAAATCAATTGATATGTTAATTCTTTCTTGTAATTAATATGAAGGGTGAGGGACCCATCAACCCTCTTTTTACCAATCAAAAAAAAATTACTGCAATATATATTAATTCGTTGTTCCCCAAATCTAGGAAAACATTTGGCATCCTGGAAATGTGTCCCCAAGTTTCCCCATCCCTGAAACTCGGAGAACATAATTGATTACCTCAAAAACTACAATAGAAAATATGTCTATGGAGGATAGATTTCAGCTATAGAATGCACTTCTTATAGATGAAGACGAAGAAATCGAACTAATTCAAAAACCCATTTTCTCATACTAATATTGTCAATTGCTTAACACAAAAAAATACTAGAATATTTTCAACATTTAAACCTCCTCATCAATCTAGATCAGATAGCCTAAAAGATGCCAAGTTGTCACATTTGTCGAGCTGCCTATCTGCCCATGTGTGTTTGTGGCATAGGATCCCAACATACCATCTACATGTCACGCTTAGCTCCTAATTCTTAGATTTAAATTCAGAAATCTTCATGGGACTGGGTCACGTTTCAGGCCGAACTCAAGGTTTGAGTTTCTTTCTTAACAATCTACATACGTAGCGTGTGGCTTGTATAACCCAAACATCGAATCTCAAATGCCGTTTGCGGTTTGGGTTTTTGTTTTGGTAAGCTAGGATATATATCCTCATCCATCGCTCATCATTTGTATTTCCCAAACATTGAATCCTTATTAGACATGGGCCTTGTTCCACAGATAGATTCAGAAATCACCAAAAATCAGCAATAAATTGTGAATTATCACGATCAGGGCACAAAATGAAATATCTTTTACTAAATTGTGATTCGAGTTTTTCTGATTACTCGGCAATTTTTGCCAAGTATATATTTTACTCAATCGCAATTTGAGTTTTTCCGATTACTCGGCGATTTTCGCCAAGTAATCAGTGTGATTACTCAGCAAAAATGGCTGAGTAATCCCCCTCAACTCGCAAATTGTAACAATAAAGACCCAGGTCAAAAACATAAAGTGGTTTTATCATTTTACAGCAAGATTTCTCTGCAATTTTTTCCAGCTGCAGGACTCATTTACAGCAAGATTTGAATCAGGACATTAAACTATATTCAATCATTCCTTTTGTTAAATCATGTGCTCATACAGCTGATAGATCTGTCATCTAAAATTTGAATATCAGCAATTCAGCAGAGATATTTCAATATCAGCAATACTGTAGTCAAATTTGAATATCAGCGATTCATTCATACTGATACATGCATTTCTGAATCGATGCATCTAGTGGCCATTATAGTCACTTCAAGGCTTCCAGTTGCTCTCCCAAATACAGACTCACAGTACAGTCACTTCAAGGCTTCAAGTTCGAGCCCTCAAGAACTGTCAAGTCTGATACAGTCATACATAAATGAATGAAAGCCATATTCAAGTCTGATACAGTCTGATACGGTCATACATAAATGAATGAAAGCCATATTCAAGTCTGATACAGTCTGATACGGTCTTATAAAGCCATAGTCAAGTCTGATATAGTCATAGATACATTATTGAAAATTGATATTACTGTTTACAACTTTACTTTAAATTACATATTTCATATGACTCTATGAGCATTGCAGTTTGTAACTTTCTACTCTTTTGTCATCAAAAATTAATAGTAAATATACTTATGGCACTCTCTACATTAATTTATCATGTCATTTAACAATGTTCTATATGTTATTTAAGTTTATTTTACGAATTTATGTATTTTTTAAATAGCAATAAAGTTGCTGAGTAATTGCCAAAAAAATCCCGAGTCCCGGTCAAAATTTTGGCCTACCGAGTAATTGTCAAGTACAGGTTTTTGAACTATGGTCCCACCTCCCTTGAGGTTTTACATTTTGAATAATATACTTGTATCTCCTCAATTTTATATCCTAATTTTCATTTCCAATTTTTGAATTTAACTTGGTCATGTTTTGCTTCCTCGCATTTTAGGTTTCTGGGTTTCAACAGTACAGCATAAATTTATCTCATCACTCTTATTTCTTGATTTTAGGATCTTGAGTGGAAGTTTATCATTCTAACTTCATCCAGGTTACAGATTTGGTAATTCAAAGATGCAACATACCACTTGGTAACTTGTCATTCACATTTCCTGAACCCCAAATTTTGAATCTGAACTCGGTGAATTTCTACTTCTTCTTCAAGTTTTGGTATTTTCAGTTTACACCGAACCATCACTAAGTCTTTAAGTGGTTGGTCACCGGTATGTCCCGAACTCTGAATTTGGATTTGGATCATGGCCAATTCTCTATCGCATTCACGGTTCAATATTTTGGTCTGATGTTGTAAATCCAACCTTGTATCATGTCCTTGCTACATGGCAAATCCCAACTTCCAAATATATCGGCTAGGACTTGTCTCATTTTCTGACCTTCATCAAATTTTGAATTTCTGGACCCATATCATAAGTTGACCCATGCATCTTGTCGATTGTGTTTTTAAACTCTCATACTGAGCTAGAATTTGGACTTAATAACTTTTTCAACTTGCTTCTTCACCTCCTTGGATTTAGCATAAAACTTTGTTAAGCATCAAGGGGCTGCCTCAATCCAGTTCACATGGCCAAATGCTAACATAATGTTAGATAAGGCACAAAAGCAGACTTAAAAATAGTTGCAACTTGTTTCCCTTCATGCAAGAGGGGCAAATCACACTGCATTTTAAAATATTAACACCTTCATACAAATGTATTCCGTCTACCACCTGATAGCTACAAATTGAACTTGAGATTCTCCTTTAAAGTATTACGCTGGAGAATTTTCCCAAGGCCTTTGATGGCACTTAAATATTCAATTAAGAATTTATGATTTAAAAATAGATCAGTTCTCTTCCATTTTGGGAGTTTTTAGAAACACAAAAAACTTTAAGGATTTTGCGGTAAACCATTTCCCTTTACTTAGTAACTGTCCCTTCAATCAAGCCTGCAGATATTCTTGTGAACCTTATCAAATATCACAGTTTTTTCTCTACAAGATGTTATCTCAAGACATTTACACCTACTCATTTAGCACTAAGTACTCCCTTGATGGAAACAGTGGTTTTGTACCAACTCCATCAAATATTGAAGATTCAAAAGATTTTTTCTCCATTAACAACAGAATAAACAATTATATATGTTGGCAGCTAACTGGAAAACATCATCTTACATCTATTTCATAAGCTTAAATGGATTAATATCGAATTGGCTTGATCTTTCAGCCCTTAACCTTGAACCTTTCCTTGTTAAGATATAACTAGACCATATCTCCAATACAAGACGAGTGGTCCTATATTGGTCATGATGACCTTTGTATATATGTTGTGCCATGTCCAATTTTTCATGAAGAGACTTATGAATCGACTATATATTGACTCTAGACAACATCCTGTTAGACATCATCATCATTTTAAGATTGGTTAACAAAAAATGAGAAAAAGAAAAGATAAACCGAAAAAAAGTTTGGGGCAAAAATCCCAAGAAAACATTATGAGGAAATTGTTTAGCGGAGATATGAATGGCTCATATATGACAATGTTTAATATAGAGAAGATTTGGTTCCAACTCTTGGAATGCTTTTTATTATAACCGTGAGGAAATGAACTAAAATCTGATTTACTGCCTCGGACTGTCCATCTGTTTGAGGAGGAAATATTGTGTTCCATTCATGTCCATCAATTTCCATTATGGGGTTGAAAAACAACTTTAAAATAGAAGGAAATAAAATGCGCCAATGTTGTCTCAAAAAATAGTCTTGCTACTTATTGGATAGCAATAGTCAAAATGAAATAAGCATCAAGCTAAACCTATCCCCAATAGCATACAAACAATTGAATACGTGTAGAGTTCCAGGCAGACCTCCAAGAGAAAGCTAAAGATGCACTCTTACTAAGGACTTGGCATTGGTAGATGAGTATAAAATCCTACTTCTTAATTGGCGTGCTTTGTTCCTGTGGTACAACCTCTCATACACCCACATCAGGGCTACATCAACTTGCATCTTGAGCCAATGTAAATAACCGTGCAGATTCAATATATTCTCACCCACTCCAAAATGTCCGACCACTTAAGTATGTGCTTTATGCATCAATGACAATTTTTCCCAATATAAAGTATGTGCTTCATGCATCAATGGTAGTTATGTGTACGAAGCAAAGTTTGGATGCTTCAATATGCTTACACACTTGCATTAACATTTTAAACATAGTCATGCATACTGATAGCAAAGGTATGCATAGAGATTACAACCCTTTTAAGAGTCCTAACATAAAGCAAGAATGCAGAACAATTATATCCAATGTAAATTTGTATAACCCAAAATCTACCATACAATGGAACAGAAAGAATCCACAACAATTATACTCGTAGTAAATTTCTATAATTCAAAGGCCTAACATACAATGGAAATGCATAAAAAATATATTTGATATTAAATTTATTCAAAATTGATCTTACGCTTTCCTTCATATTGCTTAAGATTTGTCTTTTATACCAAATTTCTCATATTTAGCTAAAATTCCTCCAATAACCTCATGATATTTGAGGCTCTTAAAAATATGAAGAGCCTTGTCACTCTATTGTCTTCTTTCAACGTATTTTGTGATGACTTACACTTAAAAATTATTAAGCTCTTAACCTTCCATGGTGCTATGTTAATTTTCTAGTTCTCATTTTCAACCCATGTCACATGTTTCCGGGACAAGGAGGCAGGCTTCCAAGAATGGCAAAAAAAATCCCATATTTTTGGGATGGCTAGGGAATGGCTATTAAAAATACATATCTAAATTAGATTTGAAAATTAAGTAACATTTAAAACTAAAAATAATTCATAGAACCTGAAATTTAATTAAATTTTAAAATAACATAATACATCCATGGTCCAACATTGAATGGCATTATCACATTACTCATGAGCCACTTTACTATTATTAGATTCCTAGATATCATCCATTATAACATTATATGATTAATAAGAGCTGGTGGTAATGTCTGGTTGTTGTTGTCTCTCAGGTGCTTGATCCATGTTTTGATGTTAAAGGCAACACAAGAATGTACTGTTTGTTTTAGGCATTGTTGCATTGCATGGTCAGCATAAACTTCCTTTCCATAGATTTGTTAGTATACTCCAAATACGACTAACTACTGTTAAAAACAGCACCTTACAAATTATAACATGTATTCACACACTCAAGCTCATGCATCAATATCACATCCAGAGTCTGTTTTCAACACAGAGATTATATGTTCAAGAGGATGATTTCATTATATTATCTTTTCTTCCCATTTTTGTAGAAGCATTTTATTGTGTGTTCCACTGGGAACTTTTTATAGAATACGATTACATTATCTATTAGAGCTATACTTTGTTGCCATGTCTTTCCTGTAGATAAATGGAGAAGAGCTTCAGTAATTGTTGAATGTAATTTTTTGAAATAAAGAGAACAAAGACTTGTATATAAGCATTATTGATGAATTGTCATGATGATTGAAATTGTATACTCTTTTTACCTTATTTTTCCTATTTTTATCAGGTAAAGAGTAAGGTTATATTAGTATCAAAAAAAAGTACAGAACTCAGCTCTAAGCGATAGAGGCAGGGTTGCTGATGAAATGTTTAAAAAAAGGCATAGGCATTAACAGCAGGGGACATCCCCCTTGCAATGTGGGGACTGGGGGGCATTTCCTGGATGTCTTAAAAATTGGGGGCATCCCCTTTTTTTCTGTGTAGAAGAGGACAGGAGGACATTTCCTCCCCATCCCAGAAACATCTGGGACATCCGGGATGGGGGGGAAATGGTGGGAATGCACCCCGGGGTAACATTGCTTTTAACAATCATATTCAAACTATTTTCTTCAAGATGTAACTAACTATACCTTATACATAATAGGAAATGTACAAGATAGAAATAACCATCTAACAGCCCACTCAATTATGTTAAATCTCACTAAGTTTATAATGATGTGCATTACTACTTTGATAATAGAAATATAATTTAAAACCCAAAAAGAGTATTTCCAAACTTGAAAGGATAATTTGACTACCACTACCAAAATGAACTTGAAATTTAATCCACCATGTGCTTTGCTTCTAACACCTTTAATCTTCGTAAGCTTTTTCTTCCCAATCTAAATGCAATCAAGTATTTCTTGAACAGTAATGCTACACGGGGTAATTCAGCCTCATAAAGGAATTCATCCATAATAGACTTTAAGGAATCCCATCAGACTTGGAAGAATTCCAAAATCATTTCAAATGACCTTCCTTGGTTTACGAATTTATGTCCTTAATGAGGTACTTCTCTTCGTCTATCAAGATGCATTCAAAAAAGATTTCATGGTCAATGAGAAAAATAGATACAAAAATGAAATCTTGGGCATGTCTTTCATATCATCATCGTCATGCTTAAGTTTCCATTGCTTTAATCTCCTAATGCTGGTCATAGTTCAAACTAACCATGTTAAATAATTATTCGGATATATCTTAACGTCTTTTATCGATTTGAGTATCAAGCCTCCTTTTCCTCTTTTTTATCCAAGTGCTTAATTGGAAAGTCCTTATTTGAGAATATGATTCAATAGACTTCATTTTCAATTTTAAATTTTATTTCTAAGATGCTTTATAGGCAATCCTTTTTTTCATAAAGTCTTGACTCTCGAGTCTTTCGGTCTACCACCCAATTCATCACAACAATTCTTATCATTTTCACTTGTCCATAACATTTTTTATTGTTTGACCAAAGTTTTGGTATTGACTGGTCCAATTAATTTTATTTTATCAAATATCTTTTCAGATCTAAACCATCAAACGTTTAATTAAAAAGTTGTGGTCATATGGATTCTAATTGAATTAGGAAAATTTTGAAAATTTGATTATAATCTTCTATATGTTTGATATCAGAATTTCATAAACTACAATATTGCCTTCCTTCGAGGAAACTAATGTAAGCTTGCATTTTAACCCTATATTAGATTAACCTAAAATTTTAGGAATTTTTTTTTTATTGAATTTCTTTGTCTAAAACATAACCAAATTAGCCTTTGACTCATTATTATTACTGACCCTACTGGTAAAAAAGAAACAAGACAAAACAAGAAACATTATTTGCTTCCAGATTAATCGAAGCATAACTCATTCTTAAATGAAAGACCTGTAAAATAAATACCATAGAACAACAACAATAAAAATGCATGAACATAAACTTAAATACATATTGCAAGAACAGAATTAATGAAAGGATTTCCTCACTTGACACTTTCTCTGAAGTTTGTGAATATGATAACCCTCGAGTTCCCAAGATCTTTTGATTCTGGTTCCAAAATAAACAATTTTTTTCCTCAGTCTACCAAATACATTGTCATATATGTTGATAATTGCAAACATGCAAACACTCTTAAGACGAAATCATTTAAATTCATGAACCCAATTACTTTCACCTCCACAACTAACGTATAAAGCCTTTACAGAGAAGAGGGCAATAATATTGTTAGAAGATTACTTTTATTTGGCCAATGACCAGCATATTCAAGTCAGGCATTAATTAAATTAAACACTATTTTGGTAATGAAAAGAGATGCTGAAATGGCAAGCAATAGGTACAGATATTCAGTGAAACAGGAATAGGAGAGCAAAAGATAGGGAAACAACAAGAGCACATGATTCAATGCAAGTTTTAGAACTAGAAAGGATACATGCAAGGGCAATCAGAATATGAAGAAATAGTAGTCAGCAAGCATTTCGAAGCAATACAGTTACTCCAGCTCTTCACCTCCCAGCAGAAAAGCTCACAAGACACCTGGAAGAAGAAGACTATGAGCTAGAGGTATGTTATTTATCTTCTCATACCCTACTCTAGAAGTTTCTAAGGTTATGGCCCCAAATGGAGGCATTGGAAGACTGGATCAAAGAAACATGTAAAAAGGGATAAGGCCATGCAGATAAGATTTTTGGCTAAGGGTTTCTTTCCCAGTAATCTTTCATTTGGACGAACCCAAAATAACGTTTTTGGGAGCAGCAATGTTTTTTCTGAAATGTGGGCCTTTTTCTAAGACCATGGAATCTTTATATAACCCGAAGACTAAATTGTTAGCAAAAATCTCAATCTAAGACCATGGAATCTTTAAGGCTCCATGGGTTACCAGAGGAGCTCTAGATGAAATAAATTTGGTAAAAATAGAAGCACAGATAGAAGTTATATGTATTGCAAGAGCAACATTGGAAAGCTACTTTTCTACCTATGCACTTATCTATGTGAGGATTGATTTATCTATTGTTGAACACAACCATCTACTGAGGGGGGGGAGGGTGTGGGGAAGCAGGAGTGAATCAGTGGATCAGCTAAAACTAGTTCTTTAAACCTTTTAGAGAAGATACAGATGCATATGCATATTAAAGAACAAATGCAGAGATTACACATTACACCAGATTTATACTTGGAAAACTCAAAAGAAAAAACCACGGTGAGAATGGCTGCTAGAATCTACTATTCTAATCCAACCTCACAGTTAAACGCCTCACTAGCAAACCTCACTGGTTACATTCAAGAGCACCCACTCTAAGGAAGTACCCACTCCCTAACTGAACACCAACTCAGTCTGCTTGATGGCACCCACCGATCAGAATTATGAAGCTACAACTTCAGAATACAAAAAAAAAATCAAACTCTAGTTCTTTGTTACAAGTCTTGTCTGTAATTACTCAATCTCTACACATTCTCTATGTGCTCTTTCTTCCTTTTTGCCTCACTCTCTTTGTGTCTGGATATATCTCTCTGTCCCTCTAACTTTTTCTTTGTGTCTGCATGCATCTCCAATCGACACACTTTGAGTTACTCTAGTAGCTCCTTTTGCAATTGCAACAGCAGACACTTGACAATGTTCTAGATGGCATGTATATATATATAGACAATGAATCTAGGGTTTCATGTCTTCAAAAATGTGTTTACACTCAAACTACAACTTACTAGTTCCGGTTCTGGATCTCATTTAATGTGGCTTGGCATTTACACCTCTCGCGTCTCGATTCATGCTTCACGTCGTAATGTTCTGGTCTCTTTACTATATTTGGCAACTGTTGGATTCAAGTCATAAATGCGTAGCCTCCTTAATTGTATATTAATCGGTTGGATCAATTCAATCTCAAGCTCCGTGTAGATATGTCGAGTTCATCACAAGTTTTGTCTGCTCCTCCACTTGACCATTAGAGCATATTAAATGCAAGCTTTTGATTTTTTTCTTCACGCCATTTTTGCGCTCTTTTCATTAACCGTCGAGCTCCTTTCTGCATCTCACTATCTCCTATATAATTGGATCGTTTTCGCTCCTTTCGATTATCCTTGATATGCTCGATCTTTAGCTTTCTATTATGTCGTTAACTATAGGTCACATTGCATCATTGACTCCACTTTGTTTCGTTGGATCTTCCTTCTCGATCTTTCCACGTGCCGTTCAATCTCTGAAGATGCATGATCTTTATATTGGCTTGGTCAATAAACTTCGGCATGTTGACCTCATCTCATTTGCTTCGGCATTCATGTATTGCTTTTGCTCCTTTGATCTCTTCAGACTTGCTCGACCTTTAACTCGCCTTGATCCTTTGACACTTTTGAAAATGCCCTACGAGACTCCACACTTATCCTTCGGCAATGTTGCAAGTGACCTATATTTCTTCTGAAATATCCTTCGGAAACTTTGTAAGAGTCCATTCCATCCAATAGTATCCTTCGGGAATTTTTTAAGTGTCCTCGCCATCCAAAAGTATCTTTCGGGAACTTTGTAAGTGTCCACCTGCCTTAGACAAATTCTCCGAAAGAATTCATCAATGCTCTTCTTCCGAAAGTGTCCTTCGGGAATTCTATAAGTGACATGTTCTGAACTTTTGTTTGGATCACATCCCCTTCGGAGCTTTGGCAAAGTACATTTCAGAATTTTTGTTTGGGTCACATGCCCTTCAGAACTTTGGCAAAGTACCCTTTGGGATTTTTGTTTGGGTCACATGCCCTTCGGAACTTTTGTAAAGTACCCTTCGAAAACTTTGAACGGTTCACTTACCCTTTGGCATTTTGAAAAGATACCTTCGGAACTTTTGTAAAGTACCGTTCAGAAAATTTGAACGGTTCGCTTACCCTTCAGGATTTTTGCAAAGATCCCTTTGAAACTTTTGTTCAGGACAATTTTTCCAACAAAGACAGCCATTTTTTTGAAAGAATTCGCCGAACCACTTTCTCCGAAAGAATTCCGAATTGCACTCATTTCCTTCGGAAACTTTGTTGTGGACTTTTTGTCTGACAAAGTCTAAACCATTTTCCCAAAAGAATTCGCCGAACCATTTTCTCAGAAAGAATTCTTCAGACAAATGCAAAGGTGCAAAATCGACTAAGTATGGAAACTTAGTAGGCTTTTAGCTGAGGAACAACCTTATGTAAATGTAACATTTGCTCTACTCATCCTTATGACTTAGAAATTAGACCACAAAGAGATATATGCAAATGTTGTTAACATCCACCTGTGTACTTAGCCATATCTATCAAGATAACCATGTGAGCAAAGACATATGACTGTTCTTGTATTTTCATAGTCATTCAAAGTACACACAAAACTCCATGGGGCTCTGCAACAAGTCTGTTCAACTCAAAACCTTTGTCATTAATGCATAATAGCACTTGCTCCTTTGACATCAATGACAATCCTTCATACATCAATGACTATGTCCAACAAGTCAATCCACAAAGCATTTGATACAACTACAAAAATAGGGGAGTGGTCTGAGAGAATTGACTACGAATTCATTCCATTCAGAGGTTTTGGGTGCCATTAGATTAGGCATCTCAAAATAAGGAAAATAAAATTAAAGAAACACAAAGAAAGAAGGGAAAAATCAAAAGAAATTTTGGAAACTCAATGTTCATATAAAACATGATTGGAAGGAAAGGAACCATGAGCACTTCATGCATTTAAAGACTAATATTTACGATTTGAAAGCATCACTGCTAACAATCAGCAAATAGTGGGGAAAAAAATTCAAATGGTAAAATTTAAAAGAAATGGCAGAGAAGAGCAGCATGAGGACCACTCTGGAATCGATGATAACGATCAAATCCAAGAAGATGTATAGGAAGATGAAATTCATGAGGAAAATGCAGCGAAAGAAGATGAAGAGCTGGACAAAGCGAAAATAAAGAAAATGAAGGCCCTCTAATAGAAAATTTGCAATTCCTTGGAAACCCAGAATTTTTAGGAAAAGTTTGAAAAACAAAACAATCAAAGAATACTTAAAAGCAATTCATATTAACTTATACCAACAGATCCATAATCAATCAGTAGTGAAATACTCCAAGCAATAGAAGAGAACACAATGCAGACGTGTGGTGGTGTTAAAAGGAGCTTTAATAAATAATAATCGAATAATAGAATAAAATGAACGAGATGGTTGAATTAGTAGAACGCAATGCCTTTATATACACCTATCAACACACGCAAAGGGAAGGCTGACCCAATGTAAGGACTAGCCCCAATATAAATTAAAATTACACAAGGTATCAGAGGTACCCAAGGTACATACAGTTGTCCCCAAAAATGAGTGACATTTTTGGGACAACCTATGAACTATTTTGGTTCATCGGACCAAAATCATCTCTCCCTTTTTCAAAAATTGTTCTGAGCATTCGGGTTCTTCATTTTTCAAAGCTTTTCCAGAAATCTACGGACTCAACATGCTTGAAATTAGCAGGTTCAGCAGGTTCAAAGGCTTCTGCAAGCGAGTTCAATCAAAAGAACAAGTTTCTGACACTTAGTCGTTTCCAGGATTGGTTCAGCGCCTTGGTTCAATCAAAAATGTCCATCGGCAAGCTTCAAAGAACAAAGCCTTGAACCGTTGAACCTTGAACCATTTTGGTTCAACGGTTCAACGGGTTCAACGACCAATTAGTTCAATGCGCTTGGTGCAAAAGATTAAAAAGACTTGGCAAAATAACGAAGACTGAACCGATTGAACCGTTGAACCAAAAGTTGGTTCAATCGGTAGGTTCAAAGGGCTGCCCCAAAGCCAAAGGAACAAGTGCCCTTGCGGAGGGTAGTAAGCAAAAGAGGCAAAAGTTGGAAATCCCTCGAGAAAATGGCTAAGTAAAAGAGGCCGAAAGAATTATTTCGAGAAGATTTTTATCGAAAAAATGTTTAAGGCAAAATTCCTTCGGACTTTTTGTCCGAAGAAATTCTTTCGGGCTTTTTGTCCTAAGAAAAAGCCCGACGGAAAAAACTCGAAAGCCAAAAGCCCGCCGAAGAGGCAAGGACCCGCCAGGGAAGTTAAAGCCCGAAGGCCGCCTCAAAAATCTCGAAGGGTAGATACCCTTGCAGGGGACACTTGACGTCAGAAAAATGACCTTTTTCAAGGACCCGAAGGGACACCTTCCCTTCGAGACGTTCCAAAGGCTGAACAAAGACACAGAAAGGAATCCTTAAAGACTTAGACACAAAGAGCTTCAAAGAATGAACCGATTGAACCGTTTAACCGTTGAACCAAATGGTTCAACGAGTTCACAAGTTCAAAGCTTCAACCAAGTGCGATAAAGATCGAAGAGCTTAGGAAGAGCAGGGAAGCGATGGACCAAAAGAGACAGAGTGAACCGACAAAGCGATGAACCAATGAACTTTCAAATGGTTCACGGGTTCAAAGTTCAACACAGTTCAAGCAGCTAGCGACCATTGACGGTCCCTCAGATGTCAAATTTAAAGTGAGAGAAAACCGTGGAAATTCAAATAAAGCGCAGAATTTAAAGAAAGAACCAAGCGACTAGCTAAAAAGGGAGCCCGAAGACTCAAATTGCTACAGAGGAGAGAGGAGCCAGACCAAAGGACCAAAAATATTTTCAAAAGAGTTATTTCCAGTAGGTGAAACAGTGGATCAAGTAGACTTCTGAGCGCACCAAATCAAGGACATAGGCCCATTTTTCTTCCATAAAGTAATGACGAATTGGACAGCTGCACAGATATCAGGAAAAGGACCAGATAGTCCATACTAAGAAGAGACATATTAGAGAAATAGACATGCCATAGTTATGGCAATACACTGTTCCCAGCATGGTCCCTCCAGACAAAACTGAAGGTGCATTGAAGACATTGACTGCAGCATGGGCCGTCCCATGGGAAGGAAAGCCAAGCCTTGCATAATTTGCTATAAGATTGTAATTTCTCTCATTAGTAAAGGAGACTTTTTATTTTTACAGGAGCGAAACTCTGCCCAGTTGAAAGAAGAATACTAAGACTTTGAGCTCAGATTGTAATTTCATTTCATTTTATTTGAATGAGAAAGCAAGTTGTTTGCAGACTTTGTGTTGTTTTGGCTTGTATCATTTTAGGAAATTATTCTTATGTCTGTCTTCTAAATGTGTTCTCATCCATTTAATTTGGCAAGCAAAATTAGTGAAAGTAATAAGTGTCCTGAAACCAACTGTGGGAAAGACTGCGATTTCACATTTGTTTTCAGTGTGTTTTCTTTTTTTTCTGTGTTGAGGATTCTAGGACGACTTTGTGCCCCCATTATCCTGTGTTATACTCTTTGGGCAGTTGAAGTGGAAACTTTGTGTTATGTTTCATCCTGCTGGGTACTACGCTTGTGTTACCAGTTTTTTGTCATACATGAAAGAAAATCCTGTTGTTTCCTGCAAGAACACTTCTGAAACAAGAGAAGTGCCTTCAGTGTTCTCACCAGGATTTTCTCCTCTGTTTGTTAACATCATCTCTGAAAGAAGAGAGATGGATGGCGTATCCTACCCCTGAGTGTTACTTTCTGCTTATTTATATAGTATATATAGCTCCTGCGTATTTATAGGGAACCTCCCCTTGATAAGAGGAGAGATTTGTCCACCTCTGATGTAGTAAACCTGCACACTGGGCCGACCAATCTTCTTTGTTGTGGATGATAAGACCTATTTTGCTCAATCAGACTGCTGACTGACAAAATATTCACCCAACAGTCTTTTTGGCAACTCCGTTGGGGAAGAGCGCGCAGTTTGAAGTCTCAAACTTCAAGCTGAAGCAGATCCTGCTCTTTTCATTTTTTGTTCTGCACTCTGGCAACTCCACGTTATACCAGAAGCCAAAAATCTCAAAGTGTTGTTGACCCTGCTTTTGAGTTGGTACAGCAGAGTAATTTTGAGTTGTTTACTCCACAACCTCACCTTCTACGAACTAGGAGTCTTCCTCCTAGTCCTACCAAGCCACCAACACAAGGCAGAGCTTCTTTTTCTGCTGCTAGCAGAGCTTTGCCTATTCATTCTCCACCCAGATTTGTGATCCCACTTTTACATAATCAAATCATGGCTCAAGGCCCCTGGGATAACTCTTTTGGTCCACTGAATTTAACTCCACCTCTGCATGAGCTTCCACGCAGTTCAAAGAAGAATTTTCCCAAATTCTTTGGTGATGGGAAAGTTCATCCTGATGAACACAATGCAGCGTTCAGCATAGCTTGTGGCATAATAGGGGTGGAATTCGAAGACATAGCAGTCAGGCTATTCATGGAGACACTACAAGGCGTTGCTGCAGACTGGTTCTCCATCTGCAAGCTCGATCAGTGACTGATTGGGACACTTTGAAAGACAAATTTGAAGCCTGATTCAAGCCTGCAGAAGATGCACATGCCTTGCTGGCCTAGCTCACATAGATGAAGGAGCCCCATGAGCCTATGAGGGACTTCATTGCTAGGTTCGACACGCTGAGGCACAGGATTCCCATAGTCGCCCAGCCGACACCTCAGAATCTCAAGTGTTTCTTCATCAACTCACAGCTGCCTAAAGTGAGCTTCCTGCTGAGACGGGCTAGACACATAGACCTTGTTGCTGCTCAATGACTTGGCTACTGAGGTAGAAGATGACCTTATCTTGGCAGGAAAGATAAGGAGAGACCCTAATAAAAGTAAATCATCTTCATCTTCTGAATACTCACCTACAATCACCACCGACCCAATGGTACAAAAGCTAGCAATTGAAGTGCTATATCTCAAAAAGCAAATGGCGCAAGGGATGTCATCTGCTTCTGCATACAGAGATATGCCCAAGAGGACATTTTAGAATCAGGCGTACCAAGGCAATGCTGCAGAAATCAAGGACAGCAAAATTGCCTTCCTCTTCCACAGAGGAACCTCGCCCTCGAAGCACCTCCAACTAACTCAGCAGTTAGATATCTTGAAGCTGAATCGGACTTCTCATTCCAGCCTGAGTTGAATCCTGAAGATGATGTTAATCTTTTCACTAAAGAAGAAGAAAAATTAGCTGGCGACTCCAACATTGGTGTCTTGAATTATCAGGATGAATCCAGAAGTGAAGGTAATGCAACTGAGGGATCATACGTTGTATTTACCCGGTCCAAGAATCAATCAGCTCAACCGACTGATAAGGTGAAAGCAGAGGAGCGACCTCAACCAGCAGTTTCAATTGCTAAGCGGGGATCCACTCTTCCTTTCCAGCCAAAGGACCTGGTGATTGCAAGAAAGGTAAGTACCTCAAATGCCCCTGCGCCTTCTACTTCAAATTCGCAGTCCAGTCCTCCCCTTCCAAAAATCAAAAGGATGAATTCCCATCCTCTGCTCCTAGCTCATTCCAGGCATTTGACATAATTGACCATATAAAGAACCAAAATTCAAATGTCTGAATTTGAATTTCTGCAGTCCTATCCTGAGCAATTAGATAAATTGGTTCAGTGTGTGAAGAACCAAAACGCCCCTATAGGACAAGCAATTCCCAAGGTGACTCGTGATTCCCCCAAGAATGCATCCACCGGGAACAACCTTGTCATTACTCCCCCTGTTGCTCCTGGCAGGACTGAACCTTTCTATGTCTCATTGCTGATAAATGGACATCAGCTGAACAACTGCATCATTGATTCCAGAGCCTCGGACAATGTTATGCTTGCCAAAGTGGCTGAATCCCTTGGCCTTACACTGACCAAAACCTTTGGTAGATGCTTCTCCATGGAAAACAAGCAAGTACCACTGCTGAGGCAGATCAAAGACGCCCAATTTGCATTTGCAGCGTTCCCAAACAAGAGAATTAAGATGACTGTCTTGGTGGCCGACGTCCCTGCATCCTATGGCATCCTTCTTGGGCGAAATTTCTGCAGGGATGGTGGTGAATTGAGCATGGACTTATCCGAGGCAAGGATTCCAGTCAAAGGTGTTATGAAGAGGCTACTCCCTGAGAGGGAAGCAAAATACGTGGTTACCCAGACCTCAGCACCTTAAGCTCAAATTTTGTTTGAGTCTTCAGGCATGGGTAACTACTTTTTATTCACGGATGAATTCCATGAAACCCCTGTTGAAACTCTTGAAGGTGACAATCTGAAGATTAGTTCAATTGGAATAGCAGAAGAATTCGCTGAGCGCCATGCAAGTGTGGAAGAATCTCCCCCTTCGAATGAAGAAGAATCCAAAAAAAAATCAGTATCAAATGAGGTATGGACTCTTGAATTTGATGGCAGTTGCTCCTCCACTGGTTCAAGAGCCGGAGTTGTGCTAATATCTCTTCAAGGAGATATTTTTCCTTCGTCCTACAAGTTGCAGTTCAGCAACACTAATAATACAGCTGAATATGAATCTTTGTTGCTTGGATTGAAATCTGCTCGAGGCCAAGGCATCAAACTCCTTCATGCCAAAGGAGATGCAGAACTAGTGGTTTGTCAAGTGAGAAACCTGTATCAAACCAAGAACGAAAGATTGCACCACTATCGCAACCTAGTCTGGGACCAAATTGAAAGCTTTGATGCTTTTAGCATCTCTATCATTCCTAGAGAATTCAATGACCAGGTTGATGCACTAGTTTCAGCTACTCTCTTGGTCCCCCACTCAGACTTCAAAGGAGACAAGTACACTATTGAGCTAGTCTTTCGACCAAGTGTACTTGATAATGCCAGTCACTGGCAAGTGTTCAACAATGACAGTCAAATCATTGTCTTCCTAGAGCAAAAAGACAGTTTTGAACGGCTGCATTTTGAAGACAGTGAACTTCAGAAGTGTGACCAGTTCTTGAATCAAATACAGACGCAGGCAAGGAGTTCCTGCAACTTAAAGGGAATAAGATTCCCAAAGGCCTGGTTTTTCTTGAGAAAATGTTTGACAAACATGACAGAGTCGTCAAACAGCAGCAAACGGATTCAAGCTCCTCCCAGGAGTTTGATCAAGTAAATCTAGGTACCAAAGATGATCCCAAGACGGTGAACATTGGAAAATGTTGCACTCCTGAGGAGAAATTCAAGTTCACTGCTTTACTCCGCCAGTACATGGACGTCTTAGCATACTCCTATGATGACCTAAAGTCACTCAAGCCTGATGAAATTCGACATGACATTCCTCTCAACGCTGATTCGGCACCCTACAGGCAAAAGTCCAGGCAATTTAATCCGAAAATATCAGGTACCATTTTGACTGAGATACAAAAAATGCTAAATGCCAGAATAATCTTCCCAATCCATCATTCCACATGGATTGCAAATATAGTACCTATGAAGAAGAAGAATGGCAAAATTCGTCTCTGTGTGGATTTCAGGAACTTAAATCAGTCATCCTTGAAGGATAACTATCCTTTGTCAATCATGGATCAAGTGCTTCAGACAGTGACGGGTTCGGAGATGTTATCAATGCTAGATGGCTTCTCAGAATATAATCAGGTTGAAGTTGGTGAGGCAGACCAACATAAGACTGCTTTCACCACACTTTGGGGCACGTTTGCATATAGAAGGATGCCTTTTGGCTTGATAAATGCTAGCACCACTTTCCAAAGAGCAATGGACCTTGCCTTCAAGGATGAGATGGGTAAGTTCATTGTAGTTTATCTTGATGACTTGACCGTCTTCTATAAGCATCGCCCAGATCATGTGTGCCATTTGCAACAAGTGCTAGAACGCTGCTGCCAGAATGGCATTTCCTTAAACCCCAAGAAGTCAGTCTTTGGAGTAACAGAGAGAAAACTTCTCGAACACATTGTGTCAAAAGGGGGCATAAAGATTGACCAGACAGAGTCAAGTCTATCCAAGAGCTTACCTTGCCCACAAGTAAGACTGTTGTTCACTCTTTCTTTGGAAAGGTGAATTTCTTACGGAGGTTCGTCCCCGAGTTTGCTGAGAAGACTAAGCACATTGTAAACATGATGAAGGAAAAAGCCACCTTCAGCTGGACTGAAGAAGGTAAGTCGACATTTGAGGATATCAAGACTGCCATTGCCCATGCTCCAATTTTGGTTTGTCCAGACTATAACAAAGAGTTCACCATATACAGTTATGCTTCAGAACACACGCTTTCAGCAATTCTGGTCCAACAGAATAAAGAAGGTATGGAATCCCCCATTTCCTTCATGAGCTGTCCTCTCAAAGCTCATGAGCTGAAATACTAGAACATGGAGAAGCATGCTTATGCAGTGGTGAAGGCAATGAAGCATTTTCACTTCTACATCTTGAATTCACACACTACTGCCTTGGTTCCTGACACCACGGTCAAATCCATACTGACTCAGCAGGAATTTGAGACCAAAAGAGGCAATTGGATTGCAAAGATCCAGGAGTTTGATCTGGTCATCAAACCAACAAAGTTGTTGCGTGGAAAGGGGCTATGCCAATTAATTGTTGATAACAAGCCAGAAAGAACAGAGCATGAAGAATCAGAGGTGGAAAACACACTAACAGTCCTCTTTGCCTCCACCACGAATGACTGGTATTCAGGTATTGCTCATTTCCTTACTTATGGTGAGTGTCCCGCTCACCTATCTTATAAAGAAAGGAGAACCATCAAGTTGAGAGCTACAAATTTTGTCCTCTGGGACAATGGCCTATACAAGAGGAGCCTTGATGGAGTGTTCCTTCGCTGTGTGGACAAGGAGCAGCAAAGCCAACTTATGAAGTCCTTCCACAATTCGGCCTATGGAGGACATTTTTCTGCTCCTGTGACTGCCCATAAAATTCTGCGAGCCAGGTACTACTGGCCAACTCTCTTTCAGGGTGCATACAAATGGCTAAGAAAATGTGAACTATGCCAGCAGTTTGTTGGGAGACCCAAGTTAGTTGCCTTGCCTCTCAAGCCCATGGTCATAGAGGAGTCATTCCAGCAATGGGAAATTGATTTTATTGGAGCTGTAAACCCATCTTCAAGTGCTGGATATGATTACGTCCTTACAGCAACAGATTACTTCACCAAGTGGGTGGAAGCAATTCCAACTAAGCATGCTACTTCAGAAGTAGTGTGCAATTTTCTCAAAGAAAACATCATTTTCAGGTTTGGAGTCCCAACCAAGATTGTCACTGACAATGCAGCTTGTTTCACTTCTCAAGAGATTACTCAATTCTGTTTCTACTATGGGATTACACTCTCCCACTCTTCTGATTACTTTTCACAAAGGAATTGACAAGCTAAATCAAGCAATAAGAACCTGGTGACTATCATCAAGACGCTGGTGGATGACAACCAAAGGACATGGCATAAAGTATTGGTTATTACACCAAAGAGAGCAATTGGTATGTCTCCTTTCCAACTTCTTTATGGTATCAATGCTGAGATACCAATCACCTTGGAATTGTCAGCATTGAAATTGGCTAAGACAATTGAGAATCAAATGTATGAAAGCGCCCTTGATAAGAGGATCATGTGCTTGACTGAGCTGGATGAGCAGAGGACTATGGTGGTGGACCGAATCGCTGCCCACCAAAGTTTGGTGAAGAAGCTTTTCGACCAGAAGACAAAGAACCGTGATTTCCGGGTTGGAGATCAAGTCCTGTTGTGGGACAAAAGGAGAGAGCCAAAGAGGATGCATGGAAAGTTTGATTCTCTTTGGAGAGGCTTGTTTATTATCCAACAACTCAATGGTGAGAACAACTTCCTGTTGAAATATCAAGACGACACGCTCTTTACTCTGCCTCATAATGGGCAGCATCTAAAACACTTCAATCCCTGAAGTCTCAGATAGGTTCACCTGTACATATGTATATCTGTATAGTCTTTGTTTTTTGCTGTGTTGTTCGTTTTCGTTTTTTTTTTAGCCTTTCTTTTTGGGCAGCTTGACTCCATAGCCCAATGACATACTTCAAGGCACTGGATATTCTGGTTTCTACTCCCCTCAGATATTCCAAGTTTTCAACTAAAGGAAGTTCCCCAACTGGAGCCAGCTGTTGTCCCCAAAAATGAGTGACATTTTTGGGACAACCTATGAACTATTTTGGTTCATCGAACCAAAATCATCTCTCCCTTTTTCAAAAATTGTTTTGAGCATTCGGGTTCTTCATTTTTCAATACTTTTCCAAAAATCTACGGACTCAACATGCTTGAAATTAGTAGGTTCAAAGGCTTCTGCAAGCGAGTTCAATCAAAAGAACAAGTTTCTGACACTTAGTCGTTTCCAGGATTGGTTCAGCGTCTTGGTTCAATCAAAAATGTCCATCGGCAAGCTTCAAAAAACAAAGCCTTGAACCGTTGAACCTTGAACCATTTTGGTTCAACGGTTCAACGGGTTCAACGACCAATTGGTTCAACACCCCTGGTGCAAAAGATTAAAAAGACTTGGCCAAATAACGAAGAATGAACCGATTGAACCGTTGAACCAAAAGTTGGTTCAATCAGTAGGTTCAAGGGGCTGCCCCAAAGCCAAAGGAACAAGTGATCTTGCGGAGGGTAGTAAGCAAAAGCGGACAAAAGTTGGAAATCCCTCGAGAAAATGGCTAAGTATATGAGGCCGAAAGAATTCTTTCGGGAAGATTTTTCTCGGAAAAATGTTTAAGGCAAAATTCCTTCGAACTTTTTGTCCAAAATAATTCTTTCGGGCTTTTTGTCTGAAGAAAAAGCCAGACGGAAAAAGCCCGAAAGCCAAAAGCCCCTCGAAAAGGCAAGGATATGCCAAGAAAGTTAAAGCCCAAAGGCCGCCTGAAAAATCTCGAAGGGTAGATACCCTTGCGAGAGACAATTGAGGTCAGAAAAAGGACCTTTTCCAAGGACCCGAAGGGACACCTTCCCTTCGGGACGTCCAAAGGCAGAACAAAGACGCAGAAAGGAATCCTCAAAGACTTAGACACAAAGAGCTTCAACGAATGAACCGATTGAACCATTGAACCGTTGAACCAAATGATTCAACGAGTTCACAGGTTCAAAGGTTCAACCAAGTGCGATAAAGATCAAAGAGCTTAGGAAGAGCACAGAAGCGATGGACCAAAAGAGACAGAGTGAACCGACGAAGCGATGAACCAATGAACTTTCAAATGGTTCACAGGTTCAAAGTTCAACACGGTTCAAGCAGCTAGCGACCATTGACAGTCCCTCGAACGTCAAATTTAAAGTGAGAAAAAATCCGTGGAAATTCAAATAAAGCGCGGAATTTAAAGAAAGAAGCAAGCAACTGGTTGAAAAGGGAACCCGAAGATTCAAATTGCTACAGGGGAGAGAGGAGCGAGACCAAAGGACCAAAAATATTTTCAAAAGAGTTATTTCTAGTAGGTAAAACAGTGGATCAAGTAGACTTAGACTTCTAAATGCACCAAATCAAGGACGCAGGCCGTTTTTCTTTCATAAAGTAATGACGAATTGGACAGCGGCGCAGATATTAGGAAAAGGACTAGACAGTCCATACTAAGAAGAGACATATTAAAGGAATAGACACGACATAGTTATGGCAATACACTGTTCCCAGCATGGTCCCTCCAGACAAAACTGAAGGCGCATTGAAGACGTTGACTGCAGCATGGGCCGTCCCATGGGAAGGAACGCCAAGCCTTGCGTAGTTTGCTATAAGATTGTAATTTCTCTCATTAGTAAAGGAGACTTTTCATTTTTACAGGAGCGAAACTCTGCCCAGTTGAAAGGAGAATACTGAGACTTTGAGCTCAGATTGTAATTTCATTTCATTTTATCTGAATGAGAAAGCAAGTTGTTTGCAGACTTTGTGCTGTTTTGGATTGTATCATTTTAGGAGATTATTCTTATGTCTGTCTTCTGAATGTGTTCTCATCCATTTAATTTGGCAAGCAGAATTAGTGAAAGTAATAAGGAAAGTGTCCTGAAACCAACTGTGGGAAAGACTTTGCGCTTTCACATTTGTTTTCAGTGTGTTTTCTTTTCTTTCTGTGTTGAGTATTCTGGGATGACTTTATGCCCCCATTATCCTTTGTGTTATACTCTTTGGGCAATTGAGGTGGAAACTTTGTGTTTTGTTTCATCCTGCTGGTTACTGCGCTTGTGTTACCAGTTTTTTGTCATACCTGAAAGAAAATCTTGTTGTTACCTGCAAGAACACTTCTGAAAGAAGAGAAGTGCCTTCAGTGTTCTCACCAGGATTTTCTCCTCTGTTTGTTAACATCATCTCTGAAAGAAGATAGATGAATGGCGTATCCTACCCCTGAGTGTTACTTTCTGCTTATTTATATAGTATATATAGCTCCTACGTATTTATAGAGAACCTCCCCTTGATAAGAGGAGAGATTTGTCCACCTCTGATGTAGTAAACCTGCACACTAGGCCGACCAATCTCCTTTGATGTGGATGATAAGACCTATTTTGCTCAATCAGACTGCTGACTGACAAAATATTCACCCAACACATACAACCCAATTGACCCAACAAATTCAATGGAAAACCACAAATGTAGGTGACTCAAAGAGACCCATAAATATGGGTTTTACATTCTAACATCCCCACTAAAACACGTGGAGGGTCAAAATAAGGTGGTTTTAACAAACCAATCAAACTGTAAAAAAAGAGAGGTCCTGACATCCCCCCTTATAGACAACTTCTGATAACCCGAGCAACTCTCGCAATCTAGAAAACTACTCAATTGTCAAAACTTTGAATAACTTGAGTAGCTCCCATAGTGTGGAGAACTCCACGTCATCTTCAAAAACTGGACAACTTGGGTAGCTCCCATAGTGTGTGAACTCCTTGTAAATCCTCAAATCTCTAGAATCAAGTGTCCATTGGGCTTCATAATGAAGAATGGGAATCACATCCAACAGAGGACAATAGTCAGCTCCCATCTCAATGTGAGATAAACAATGATATGTTGAAACAAAGTGAGGTACTATTCTCACCCCTAAATGACCAGCCCGCAAAGATATAGGAATGTAATGTGGAGAATCTACTCAAATGCTAATATTGATCAAATGTTGAAGCCCACTTTGAATACATTCATCACTCCAAGTTATCAACTATATGTACAAGTTCAAAAACTTGAAACCTCTAAAGTCAAGTGCCCATAACATGAAGCAAAACACAAACAACTCACCACCACAAATATTGGATCTGATTGTAAACTGGAAAGCAAATAGACCGCTAAATATTTCATGCAATGTGTAAATGTCCCTCAACAAACACTATAGTATGCCACGGGACCTTAGGTCCGAGACTTAAAACCCTAAAAAACATATGTGAGAATACCATCCAAAGAATTTGCCATAAACCTTTTAATCTAGGGCTTACAACTCTAAAAGCTTCATTGAGCAAATACAACATAATCTTGTTCCCGAATCATCATAGAAAACTAAATAAAAACTACTCTGGATAAACGTCCTCCAATGAAAGGGTAAATGTAATGTCCCCTTCCGATTGAAATATCGAATTATATGATTTGTCAACAAACCCTTTTTAAGAATAAATCTGAGATCCTAAATAAACTGAGTTCTAAAAATTAAGGATAAATGCCTTTTAACTTAAAATTTTATAGAAATAATTGAAGTCTTTGAACATCCAAGAATAGCAAAATCTTTATTGAAATCAAATTGCAATGCAAAGTACATAACATAATATATTGGATGAAACCCTAGCCAAAATTATGCATGCAAAATTCATAATTGTAACCCTAGATTTTTATGCCCACGTACATTTACAAATAGCAAACCCTAAGGGTAGAACCTGTGCTTGTACAACTGACCGTACAGATGAATTGGTTCGCTAGAAATGGTGTCCAAGCTGGCTGATTGTAATGTCCCCAAATTGGGGCAATGATGATAAAAGAGAGTTTCCCAACAAAACCCTTAAACACCACAATAACTGAATTCTGAAAATTTTAAACCAACAAACCCTAGCTGATATATAGATGCTCAAAACACCTCAAATAGAATTGAATTCTAAGTGACAATGTTGCATAATTAATTCCAAACTACTGAAACATAAATCCACAGAAATTTTAACTGAAATCCACAAGTATGTCATACATAAACCCTGAATTTTCTGCTGTAATAAATACTTGTTTATGTGGGAGGAAAGGTGGATGTACCTTGGAAAAATACACTAATAAAATTCAAATTTTTTTCCTAAAAGTACAGCTGTGTTTTCCCTTTGTTAATTCAACGCTCAAACCCTTGCAAAACTCACCAAACATAATAACAAAATATAGAAACATATCCGAATGAAATATTTCCAATGTTAGCCCTCCAAAGCTTCCAAAAAGCCTTCCAAGTAAGTCGCCCAAATGTAGAAATTTACTGTGTTAAATAAATCAAAATTCTCCTTTGAATTTACTCACAAAATATTGTCAAAGGACCTTGAAAAATATGCCAAAAATACACAAATAATTTAATATTTTTTGTCCACCTTTTTGGACCTAAAAGCACCCTATAAACCTTAGAAAATACTCCACAAGAGAATCTCCCCACTCATAAAATATTGGCTTAATTTTTAGATTGAAACCCTAGTCTTTCCCTTCCAATTCCTTTCAAACCCTTATGATAATTTGCCACAAAAATCAAAAAATAGAACAATATGTACATTGTCAAATGGAGTCTAAAAACCCTCTAAGATGCTCAATTCTTTTCCCCAACTAGTTCGCCCTACCTCAAAAAATAAGGAATAAAATCAAAATATTTTATTCGCCCAAAATTCCTCCAAAATACCTCCAACGGTCTCCTAGGGCAAGTCGCCCAAGCTAGAAAAGTGGTATAAAATATTAGCAATGTTTTATACACCACAAAGCACTCCCAATTAGCCTCAAACCCTCGAAATCCGCTTTCTAATCAAGTCACCTTGGCTAGAAAATTCAATAAAAGAATGTGCAACCCTCTTTGGCCTCCAATGACCCCTCCAAATGGTTCGCCTAGCTCCCTAGGCAAGTCGCCACCCCTTGGGAAGGTCTTCCGCAACACAAACAAGCTCCTAAAATGATTCGCTCCTCTCCAAACCTGTGAAATTACCAAAAACTTGTTTTCAATAGAAGTTGCAATATTTTTTCAATGAAGGTAGTGTCTAAAAACACCTTTATAGATACCTTACACGAACACATGCAATTTGAAGCTCACTTACAACTCTTGAATAGAGTTGCCCAAGTAGAAGCAATGGAGGTTTTTGTCCCCAAACCTATGACACTTCTGGAAGGTTTTCATCCTCAATGGGTGGAAACCAAGCTTGACATACTTGATTCAATTTTCCAAATCAATATTCAACATGCCCTTTCCAAAAGAGTCTCTCTTCCTTTTTATATTCTTTCTTCAATTGTGGCGTGCAAAATAGAGGAGAGTTACTTTTCCTTTTAATAAAAAGATGCATAACAAGCTTCCTTATAAAAGCACTTTTAGAATGGCCCTTTAAAAGGCCCAAAAATTAGATAATAAAGTGTTGTATCAATATAACCTTGAAGCTTACTAATGTTCCCCTTTTTGCCTTTTAATTCTTAGCCCTAGGGAACGCTCAAGCTAAAGGTCTCATCCCAAGGACTAGCTCAAAAAGGGGGACATTACACTGATGATGACATCACAAGCTAAAAATGACTGAATGGGAGGTACGACTAGATGGAGATGATGTACGGATGGCTAAATAATGATGCCCTAGCTGTCGACAATGTCCAGAAGTCTGAAACTATAGGTTTGAAACCCTAGTACAACTATAGTGTCACTATATCAATCTATTTTAGGGCTGATATCACTGTAATGAATTGATTTAGGGCTGAAAATGATGACATCAGCAATGAAGAGATGTTTGGTCGTTGCCCTAGCTGATACGACTGGTCAAAAACCCTAGCATGAACCTTGGAAGGAGATGAAAATATGATAAATATGCCTGATGATTCTCCCAATGCTGAATTCCAACGATATCCTGATTTGAAAGCACAAGTGTAGTTCCTAAATGTAACCACCTCACAAGACAGGAGGGTTTTCATCCTCAAGTCTTCTTATCCACCCAATGATTTTCGTCCTCGAAGGCTGAAAGCCAAAGCAAACGTTCAAACTTGCAAAAGTGTAACTAATAATAGGCAAAAGATGATTTTCATAAAATGACCCCCCAACGTCATTTTATCAGTTCACTTGACACTTTTTTCAAGGAAAAACCCCAAAAAGTAACTTTCCATCTTCTAATTTGATGTTAACTTGTTTTATTTGGAGAGTTGTGTTTATTTTTTTATTTATAACAATAAAGTAATATTAAGTTGTCACTTTTTAATAAAAAGTAAGTCACTTGACAACTTAAAAATATTAACTTTGTTATTTTTACTTTATTTGAAAAAGAAGACATGACAATCCACCCTTTCCAAAGATTGTTTGTCCTTAAACAATACCTGAACCATCCTGCAAATATCAGGGTCCCAATTCATCTTTGGTAATTTTGCAATTCCAAATCTAATTTACAACTAGTCTCCCTGGCACAATTTATCTGGTCCTTTGGGATAAGGATGGAGTAAAGGATCAATCAACCCAATTTGTAAAACAACTAATTGTTCTAGCATACCTTTCTATGATACCCATGCATGAACCATACCTTGTTGAAGATGAATGCTTTGTTGTTGATCATCACAAGTTTCTAAAACCTTTTCATCCTTGGGAATTTGCAATTCCAAATCTGATTTCCAATTAGTCTCCCTAGCACAATTTTATCTGTTCCTTTGGGATAAGGATGGAGTAAAGGATCAATCAACCCAATTTCCAAAACAACGGCGAATTGTTCTAGCATACCTTTCTATGATTCTCATGCATTAACCATACCTTGTTGAGGATGAATGCTTTGTTGTTGATCATCACAAGTTTCTAAAACCTTTTGTACAACATAATTTGCAAAAGGATCTTTCATCATTGCTTGGAGGGGCTCGTTTTCACCCATTAAGCCAAGCATCTCACCAATCAGTCTGTCGCTCAATTGGCCCTCCGAATTGCAAGCATTTCTCTATAACAATAGAAGCAAACTTTTGTTGACTCATTTGAACTATTTGTCCAGCTAGTTTCTTAATTACAGCAACACTCAAGTGGTTTACCATGTTCAAGGACATGTTGTATCACATAATTTCCATACCGGTCTAGTGCTATAGTGCATGTAGACTACATGATCTCATCCATCATAATGCTCTGTATCTTTTCATCTATATAATGTTCTAGTACTCTCTAAATGACACAGAGGCCATATGGAAGAGTCAATAATGTCACAACTTGATTATATTTATTGAAAGAAGCATAACCCTCCATTAAATGTGCAAACTTGCAGCTGTTCATGACTGAGAACAGCAGCTCATGATCTGAAATTATCAAAACTGGCAACATGAAACTAGCACAACAGCTGCAAAACTGCTTATCCACTTGTATGAGTGCAACTGGAATAATGGGGTGGCTGATAATGGTGATGACAGCAGCATTAATGGTGGCAATTTGGTTCATAGCTGCCCTGGGTATGATTCCTCTATCACTTGACAGTAGTATCCCATCACCACACATTCCTTTCATGTCTTGTTGGTGATCATCTGCACAAATATCCAAGTTTAGAGTTACTCCACCATGTTTATGTTGTGCTACTCTAATATTCATGTGACCATTTCCTTGAGATCTTCCTATGGTGTTTATAATTTCCTCAATAGGAAGGATACATCCAACACAATTCCTCAACTCTTGATGGTACTCTTTACTCAAGGGCAATCTCAGAAATGCAAAATCAATCACCATGCAAAGCTGATCCAAAGTAGACCAAATATCATCATGAGAAGATATTTCACCTAAACCCATATCATAAGAATCACTGCATACCTTGTGTCTACCCCAAGTGTTGACAAGTTTTTGTGCTTTTGTGATGCAAGGAAGGGTGAAGCCATCTTGTAGTATCTCATCCTTCGTGAATTCTCCCTTACACTTCCAAGGATGGTGAACCTGTATGTAGCTTGATTCCAAAAACACCATGCCATGCTTAGTCATAAAATCTTGAACATCAAAATGGCACCCATTCTGCTTATCATCATCCAACATCAAGCATCCCGTTGTGATTATCCCTATTAGGCCATCATCTATAACCTTGTCTTCAAGTGTAGAACTTGGCTCCAAGGAGTGATCTATGAATCGTGACCATTGATCCTCCACAACTTCGTTAGAATGCAAAACATACTCTATATGATTCCTCATGAAATTCCTTTTTATCCAAATGCATGGAATGAAGAATTCACTAGAAATTGTAATATTGAACTCATCAATACCTGTATCCTTCTTGTATCTCAAAAGACCACCCAGATCCCATCTATCAAAACAATTTTGAACTTGAATCAAAGAATCTATATGCCCTATGTTGCAAGTTGTATCCTTGACCCTATCACTGTTTTAGAATGCTTTCCATAATCACAAGAATCTTGTAATGGCATAATATGAAGCAACAAATCTCAAATATAATCATCCTCTACATAACTTGGATTGTAATCAAAGTGTTCACCTTCCTTTGTTGAATTAGAAATTGTTGAGATATCCTCAACACCTCCATCCTTGTGACTCAAAATTTATGAGTTAGGATCAACATTCTCCTCAATTGCATCCTTATCAACATAGCTATCCTAAAATTCAATCATATACGACGAATCAACTTTTGGAAGATCTTTCGGTAGCTTATGGATTGGCACATCCATTTCCATCTTTGGCTCTTTGCATTCAGCTAGTGATGTCTTTTCCTCCTTGACTTCATTGATATACATGCAATGATTAGACGTCAATAAAACATCTACTGTCAAAGGATCTTTACCTTCACCCTGCATGTTGGATTCCTCCTGTTCTTGCTCAATGATGTCTTGTGGCTCTGAATTTGATTGTTCTTTGTACTCCCTAAATTCTTCCTTGGCAATATTTTGGGGTCCTGTTGCATCTAACATTTTTTCTGGTTCTTCATCTGGCAACATTTCCACATGTCCTTTGCCTAGACATTTTGTTTGGTTCTCCATCTGCATCTAACATGTGGAGGTGACATTTCAAAGCTGGTAAACTTGTAAGTCTTTGCCTACTTACCAAGTAAATTGGATACAACTACCAAAAACTTATTGTTGACATCTTTCACAGCATAATTATCATGCCAAAAATTCAGTTTCTTTCCCCACTAAGTTGTTAAGTTAATAGGGAAAGGAAATGGATCTGAAAAGTGGAAACACTGGTTTTCCATGAACCCTTGGAAACGTGGCATGTACATAGGGTAGCATGCCACAAATTATATGGGTCATTGATATATTAATGGGATTATATGTGCACATGTGGTCAAGTGAGAATATGTGGATCATTGATGTATTAATGGGATTATATGTACACATGGTTAGCTAACGATCTACTTGTATTTTGATATACTTGACAGGGCATTTGAATTGTGGAAATGTTGTCAAACATGAGTGTTGACGAAACCTGTTGTTCCTAAAAATCTGAGAGAACCCTTCTAAGCCACAAAATCTCTATGGTTTCCTCTGAAACAAGCCATGTACTATGTTTATGCTGAAGAAATTGCCGGCACTGATTGCTTCTTAGATTTCCAACTGACAACTATTGTTCCCAAATTCATCGGAACCCTGTCATGGATTTCCCATCATGATCACCAACATTGTCAGAATCTGAATATCCAACCAATTTGAAGTCATCTTCCTTGGAGTACTTGAGCCCAACATAATGTGTTCCTTTGAGTTATTGAAAGACTCTTTTTGCTACTACCTAATGACTATCTCTAGGTTGTTACATGAATCTAAAAAGAACACCAGTAGTAAAGGATATATCCAATCTTGTTGTGGTCACATAAATCAAACTTCCAATGAGTTGTATGTATTTAGTGGCATCGACCAAATATGTTGTATCTTCTAATGTCAATAGATTTTGTTAAATGGGTGTGTTGAGAGGTTTACAATCTTCCATTCCAAACTTGCTCAGAATGTCATCAATGTACTTTTGTTGTATTATGAAGATGTATTTTGGCTTTTGAATTACTTCAATACCCAAATAGTAATGAAGGTAAACCAATCAGTGATTTCAAAGTTTTTCATCAACTCTGATTTGAACTTGTAGTGTACCGTTCATTGTTCCCTGTGATGAGAAAATCATCGACACACACCACTACTGATTTAACAAAAAGAGTTGCATCTTCTAACTCAAAACATTTGAAGTCCATGTTCATGAGGTGCTCGGTTGGTTTATCGTACCATGCTCGAAGGGCTTGTTTCAAACCATACAACAATTTTTCAAGTTTGCACACGTTGTGCTCTTGGTCATTTACGGCAAAACATTCGAGTTGTGTCATGTACATTGTTTCCTTTAGGTCACCATTCAAAAATACAGTTTTGACATCCATTTGGAGAACTTTCCATTCGTTTTGAGCTGCTAGAGCCAACATGGTTTGAATGGTAGTCTATTTTTTTGTAGGAGTCAAGGTTTCATTGTAGTCAATTCCTTCCTTTTGAGCATATCACTTTGCGACAAGTCTAACTTTATGCTTGTCAACTGAGTCGTCGACCTTGTATTTGTTGTGGTAGACCCACTTGTAGCCGAATGGAGGATCAACCAATTTCCAAATTCCATTTTTTACCAATGCATTGTACTCAGCTTTCATTGCTTTTTTCCAAGGTTCAAGATTCTCAGCTTGTTTGAAAGATATTGGTTATGAATCAAACGCAATATTGAGTTCTTCTCGAGAATCATTCAAGGGAATCTTTTCAATCTTATCTTGAATTTATTCAAGGAACTTGTCCGACTGTGATGCGGTTGCATGTACACTTCTAGTGCCTATTTTCCCCACTTCGTCGGGTTTGACATCATTCAATGTCTGGGTGTCCCACTTAAGCATCTTTTTATGTGGTTTGGGTGCTTCAATTTCATCTTCTAAAGTTGCTTTACTTTTTGTCCTCTATTCTTGTGGCCTTTGTTCATTGTTTGATGAAGTTGCACTTTCTCCTTCAAGAAGGGTTTCATTCTCATGTATATGAGACAATAAAGAATCAATTGATTCCCAATTGTATGTCCCCCACTCTCGGTCCCATAGACTCCTTGATCTCATGGACGTTATTAAAATATTTCATTCATTCATTTGCTCACTGTTTGGAATGTCCAAATCACTCTCCTTGTAGACATCAAACTTTGTATATTTATCAAGTCGTCTCAATTGTCGATCAATGCTTGCTTTGTCCTTTGCAGTTTCACAAAAGACAACTTCTCTTGAACCAAGAAACAACTTATTTTTCTCATCATATAGGCTATCGCAAATGAATGCATTTGCCACTCCTGTGGTCCAACTTATTCCTCTTCTCTTTTGGAACCAATACATAACAAGTGGATCCAAAAACCCAAAGATGTCGCACTGAAAGAAGATTACCATACCACATTTCATACAGAGTCTTGAATTGAAGGGTTGTTGATGGTGATATGTTGCGGTGGTATACTATTGTTTTAGCTGCTTCGGCCCAAAAGTTCAAATTTACCCTTCTGAAGTACAACAAAGCACAAACCATATTCATCAAGGTCCTGCTCATCCTCTCTACAACTCCAATTTGTTGTGGAGTGCAAGGCACTGTGAAATGATATTTGACACCATTTTGTTCAAGATAGGATTCAAACTTATTTGAAATATATTCACCACCATAATCAATCCTGAGTGTTTTGATGTCGGTTTTAGTTTCATTTTCAATCATCATTCAAAACTTTTTGAATTTATCGAATGCTTCAAATTTTTGTTTGCGAAAGTATATCCTAGTCATTATGTTGTAGTGATCAATGAACACATAAAGTACTTAAAAGCACCAGCTAAAAGAATTGGTGCAACTTTTTGTCGGCTTTCCACTATGACTTTGGAAATGGTTCTCTTGCATGTTTGACCAAAATGCAGGCTTCACATTTCCGTCAAATTTTGCAAGCAAGGTATGCAAACCAGCAATGCCATTCTTTTGCAATACACAAATGTTGTTATAGTGAGTATGCCTAGAATGCCACATGTTTGGAGACATTCTATGTTCAATGAGATGAGCATAATTCTATGAAACTGATGGCTCATGCTTCAGTTTGAGCAAATTTCCTTCCTCATATCTAGTCATGACGACTGCATTGTCACCATTACCAAATGAACACTACAGACAACAAGTTTCGTTTCAATTGAGGAAAGTTTAAAACATTTTGGAGATTGAAATATGGAAGCCCTGGACACCTGAGTTGGATTATACCTATTCCTTGTGGTTTCAATCTTGACCTATCTGCAAGGAAGATTGGACCACAACTTTCTTCATAAATCTATTCAAATAAGTCTTTTCAGAAAGTCATATATAGGGTGGCACCAGTATCAAGAATTCAAACATCAAACCATGACGAACTAAGACATTGTTTGCTTCATCATCCAAACTGGAGAGCACACATTCACTAGTGAATTGAGCAGAGTTTGACCCTTGTTTGCTTCTTTGACTTTTCTTCTTTCTAGTTACGGTATGCTTCAATTTTCTCCAATGGAGTCCGGCATTCGTGGGTTTCATGGCTTCTTTTTCTATCACACTATTCATAGTAGAGGTATTGCTTGTCATTATGTTTTTTATTTTGACCACCTTGATTGTCATTTTTGTCGCAGTTTCCCTTATTTTTCTTCTTGTACTTATTATTGCCTTCACCTTTGAAAGGCGTGGCCTTACTGGACATTTTGCACTTTCTCTTGCGGACTCGATTTTACTTCCAAATGCCTTTTCTCTTTCCACCATATTTTCAACCAATTGATCAAATGTGAGTGTCTTCAATTGATTGCTTGATTGTAGAGACTCCAAGTAGGTTGCATAGTTGGGAAGAAAGGCTTTTATGACTTTGGTCATATAAATGTCAATTTTGACACCCATGGCATCCACATCATGCTTGATTGCATGTATTTTTGAAGCCAACCTTATCACATCACTTTCTTTCAACTCGAGGTTGAACAACTTCCACTACAATTAAATGAATTTCAATTCTAAGTAGGAATCATATAGTTCTTTCAATTTGTGAAATGTTTCCCATGGAGTATCACATCCCTGAATATGACAAAACACATCTTTGTCAACTAAGGCCCTCATTAAAGCCAATGCTTTCTAGTTTTTATACCTCCATGTCTGAATATCTTTTGCATTCCTTGTTGGCTCAACTAGTTGTGTATCTCCGTCCCAAATATCGAACCATATTGATTGAAAATGAGAGTGTTCTCCACTTGCCAAAACCATTCTAACCAACTATCTTTGTCAATCAATGTTGCGCCAACAATTTATTTGATTGAATGCATTGCTTGAGTTTTGAGTTTGTGAAACCCCCAAATTAGTTCTTTATCACTCTAAATGGTCCCTTTTTGTATATACCACCAAACCGATATGCCAAACCTCTTTGTATACCCACCCTTCCTTTATACCTGTCGATACATTGAACAAGCTCGCCCTTTATTTATACTTGACAGTATGTGAAAAAGCCGTTAAAGCACATGAGAGGAAAGTGGTATGTGGTACCTAGGTGGCACATGAAAAAAATGCATCTTGTCATTAACACTGGCTTAACAAGAAACCTCATACTAGATATACATGGTTATTCTTGATTTCAAGATTTATGTTTTTCAACAAAAGCGGATGTATAAAGAGTAGCTCTCCTTATTTCTCCTTTATTTACGAAATTTGGTAGTTTTTGCCAAATTTGCATAGAATAGATTTCTCAAAATACTTTTAAATGCTTTGAAATTGGAAAAAGCCCTTGAAATGAAAAATTTGCTTACAATTTGATTTTATTTGTTTTGAAAAGTCAAAAAGAAAAAATGCTTCTAAATTTGAAAAAAGCATTTAAAATTGAAATATTGCTTTTTGAATAAAATACTTCCAAGTCTCCATTTTTATCATATATGCAAGAAAATTCCAATATTGGAATGTATGACCTCCAAAATAAAATAAAAAACTATCTTCTTGCCTGGCGCCTTAGTGGTGGAGATAGAATAATGTTATGTTCAAGATTTCAAAATACGTTTACGCCCTCCAAACAATTTGCCACACAATCAAATAGCAGTCCAATGCACTGTATAGTTGGAAAAATGCACCAAGATAGTCACAAGAGTCCAAAATAGAATGCAGCCACTAAGAACTTGATTAGCAGACAGGTGCGCCTTAATCCCCTTACAGCCAATGGAAGAATCATGCAGGTCAAGAACAGGAAAAGTCATAAAGATAGCAGAAAATTATCAAGATTCAGCTGAATTTCTTGCAAGAACTGCCACACAGCCAAAAAGGACTTCCAGACAGCTGAAATGTCAAAAACAGCAGAAATTTTCCAGGGCACCTTCACTCTAACACCAATGTGAGCACCTTCCAGCATTGATATACTCAGCAAATTCGCAGTCTTCATGACAGCTTTTGTGTCAGGACATCAAAACGTCCACACAGGTCTGGCAATACATCAGAAACAGTGCCTAAATCACGCAGTACGTAGTCCTCCAGACATCATACCCTTGCAAACTGACAGAACCAGCTACTACGCAGTCCTAGCAATGAGAGGACAGAATTTTATGGAGTTTAACTGGCTGAAAATGAGAATGGAGAATAGAATGACCAATAAAGAAAAATCCTAACTCAAATACCACTATCAGGCCAAATATGTTATTTACGGAATGACAATGAGCAATATTTGGTGCAAGCCAAAATTGTTCTCATGATTCAATTTGAATGAGCAAAGCATTACAATAAATAAGCCAAGATATAACTGTTCATTTCACATTCAAGTTGTCCATTCATTTTCTTACAGGACTCTTGCATTATTCACTAGAAGACAAAATCATTCCTACAACTACTCCTAGGAATAAGCAAATATTATATACAATAATATTACAATACTATGTTATGATTGGGGGATGGGTAGGTGAGTACTAAGTACTAATAAATGGTAGGGGCTTACTTTAGAAGCTAGTAGATTAATTGTGTCTAGTCATGGTGGTAGGAGAGTTAGTTTTGAACATTCATTGTAAGTAGGTGGGTCATGTATCTATATGAACATGTCCCCTACACATGTGAGGGTATCCATTGAATATTTTCTAATGTGTTGTGCACAAAGGGGGTTGGCCCCTCGAAGAGGCCCGCGATACTTTGCAGTGTGATTATGTTATTTCAATACAATAATTATCTCTTCTTTTAATTGCGTATATTTTCTATAGTTTTGTTGTTAGATTAATCTATGTGCAGTGAGGTTCTTAACATCCAGTATCAGAGTAGCAATTCGGGAAAAGCAGGAGGAAATTTGTTGTTGTTTTTCCATATAAGGGCCGAGTGTCTTGCAAAGGGCATTCTCCTTACATAGAGCTGGCATTGACATTATTTTTTGTGGTTGGAAAGAGTTTTTCGTCAACTTTCCAAAAAGTGCTCACAATAAGTATTTGGAGTAGTATTATAGGAGATATGACATTTTTAAGTTGACTACGTTGGATCTATAGGACAGAAAAGGGACCATGCAATGTAGACGCGATAACTTTCTACTAAGCCATCGAACTGGGGTGAATATTTTTTTAGTCTTCAAGCAGCTTCCAAGAAGTATAAATCCATCGGGATTGGAATATTATTAAGGGAGATATAGCTCTTGAAAGTTGTTCTCGGAACAACTAAAAAAATATTATAATTTTGCCCGCTCTAATCATTTTTTGTGCAATAGTCTTAGTAGCATAATGACTACCACACAATCCTCCATGCAACTCTTTCACTAATTGATGGGGCTCATCCTACTTTTTTTAGTAATGCTTTACTTTTGTACTGACAAATTTAAACCCCTTCTTTGCACCTCACTCATATTTGTGGGGCATGATAATTCTCCAGATAATATATAATATCTATGTACCACGGAGATTGCTCAAGCTCGTTTGTAGTGGCCAATATACAATTATTTTGGTTATTAACTTCAACAACATCCAAATTTGATTGGGCCATTAATTTGGCCAAGCCTTTCCTTCTAACCATCTTGGTAGTATGCCCTTCTAAATCAAACTCTTGATGTTTGTTGACCCACCCACATCTCTTACGTGAGGGTTCCATGTGAATTAGGATACATTTCACCCTAGTATGGGGAACATATAATTTTATCTTTGCACTCAATATGTAGGATCTGGATGTTTTAACTGCTTTGATCAAGGCATATTCTTGATTCTCTATTATAGTGTATTTTATTTCAGCATGCTCTAAGGCTTTTCTATAGAATGCTATAGGCTGTTCTTGATCGTCTTTGTTCTTTTATAGAAGCACAACAGCCATTGTATGAGGAGATGCAAAAGGGAATATCGGGAATTTTTTGGTATAGTCAGAGCATATAAGGATAGGAGCTTGCTGGATTGTTTCTTTTATATTGTTAAAGAACTGGTTGGATTCATCAGCCCATTCAATCCCCTGATCTTTTTTCAGCATGTTTGTAATAGGGAGAATGCTTTCAGCAAAGTTAGGAACAAATCTTCTTACAAAATTGAACTTACCAAAGAATGATTGTACCATTTTTTTTAAGAAACGAGGCCTAGGTGTTAAATCAATGGCTTTAACCCTCTATGGATCTATCATGACCCCATCCTTGGTTACAATATGCCATGACAACTTCCCTCTTTCCACTCCAAAGACTGATTTCTTTGGATTTGATGAGATATCACACTCTCTACTCCTTTTGAGAATAGTCTCTAGATGCCCCAAAAGATCTGCCCTTTTTCTTGGAATGCACACTTATATCAACTTGATATACAACCAAGATTTCATTCATCAACCCAACAAAGGCATAATCTCTCTGAATTGTTGCCTGTGCATTTATCAAACCAAATGGCATCCTTATATTCATATGTTGCTCAAGGGGTGGTGAATGTTGTTTTGTGTCTCTTGGATTCCTTGACGACCACCTGGTTATAACCTGAAAACCCATCCATCATGGACATTAGCTCTAAACCAGTCACTTTCTGTAATAAATGATCCATGTTTGACAATGGGTAATTATCCTTGAGGGACACTTTGCTTAGATTCCTAAGTTGACACAATTATATAACCCCATTTTTTTTCTCACAAGCACTAGATTTGCAACCCAAGATGACTATCTAGTGGACTTTATAATCCCACCTTCTCAACCTCTATCTTGGTTGCTAGAATCGGATATATAGGTCTATGCTTTTTCCTGATAGGCTTAACATCAGGCTGCAAGGAGATTACATGTTGAAACGAGTCCTCTCTATAAGCTTTCAAATCACCATAACATGAAACAATTGTTGTAACTTTTATAGCATTCAACAAAATCCCTCCATCAATGGAAAAGCATTTTTCAATTCTAATGGGCCAAGGGGCAATCATTGTACCCAGGTTGGCTTCCTCATCATCTTGGTCAATAGAAATGTTTCGTTATTAATCATGTTTGTTGGATCAAATGCACCTTCTAAAGTCACTAACCCCAAGGATAGTATTGGTCTTTAGCTAGATAACATTATATCCCATCAGAATTTATTTACCCTCTTGCACCTCTATATAATGTTCCCAACCAACTTGTTGATCTTGGAACTTACATATATGATCATCGTCCTCAAACACCCACCAACTTGTCATGGTGTCTAGTACATATGGCCTAACTAAGACTTCCACACCATATGTGTAGAAGGGTACATGACTATCAATTTTGAACAAAGATGCAATTACAACTATTTGATTAGCCAAAATATGAGAACTCTCAACAAATGTGATATTGAATGCATCAAATAACTCTATGCTATATCCCAAACTACATTCATGTACTACTTTAATCTTTGATTTTTGGCTGCATACACTTTTCTAACTTGAAGGACAACTATTCTGAATCACCCTTTACATTTAGGCACTCAATCCCATATTTATTAGCTATCTTCAACCCAAGAAATACTGCTTCATATTCTACCACATTGTTTGTACATTGGAAATCCAACTTGAAAGCAAACATGTACATATGTCCATGTGGAGCACATACGACTACACCTACCCCATTACCTTTCTTTGAACAAGCTACATCAAAAAACAATCCCCAAATATTATGAGAATGTTGTTCCATAATCCTCAGCTAGGAGTCAAGGTCTTTGTGTGTGTGGCTGTGTGTGTCCATGAATGACCAAAATTAGGTCGATGGGGCTCGAGTAAACACCCAATTATAATAGAAATTTGTATTTCTGACAAAATTCTTTATGTCCACTTTATTGTACAACACCTCATCCAAATCTCTTTTGGGATCATCAATCAAGTGTAGCATTCTTTTCTCCCTTCTCAGCTTGACATATTTTCCTTCCAAAGGAATAGTGGCCTATGACATGTCCATTTGGATGCTACCACCTACTGAAGTAGCCCACTTTCTTGGCAATAGCATGCTCCATATAGGAGGTCAGTCAACTACTACAACATCCATCACTAGAAACTTCCCTCAGAATGCAGCTAATTGTACTACCAGCACCTTTACTTGCCCTACCACAAGCACTTTCTTGAATTCATTACATAACATTTCTGATATGCAATGTATATCCTAATGTTTACTTCATTCATCACTTATACTAGCATTATATTGTCGGAAGCTCTTGAATCTAACATACAGTTATGTAGTAACCACCCATTTACGAGAATAGAAGTATAAAATGGCTCAACATCAAATTGGCTTTCAATCAATGATATGCCTAGCTATACTTGAGGTGAATCTACATCTTCAAACTCATCAACATTGGATGTACATTTTCTTCTTCGCCATGTTCCTTACCTGCTCCAATTTTGAGGATCCAATTTCTTCAAGGTACTGCAACAATTTGACAACTCAGAGATCATCTCTTCCTAATCTTTTCCAAATGGCCAACCTTTCTCTATGATGTCCTCATCTAGCATCCAAGTCAATCTTGCATCAATTTCTTCCACCAAATTCAATATGTGAAACCATGTTGTTTTGTTTGTGTTCAGCTTAACCTTAGTGTCATCACATAGAGTCTTGATCTTTCTAACCTTTTTTATAGCTCCCACACTGATTCAGCCAATTTTTCAATTTCTGTCATATCCCAATCTTAGCCCGCAATTATACGGGGCAAGATTCAGAGCATTAAATAACGTTAAAGCATTTAATGTGATTCATCCCCATTATTGCTTAATAGTGATCTTTTGGTTTTAGCGGCTGTCATTGGCGTAAGTCAATTGTGCACGCAATTCATGGTGTATTGCTTGTTGGTCTTAGCAAGTATGGCCCAGTGACTTTCTTGCGGTTTCGAATTTGCTGGTATTCTTGGCAAAAGCAGTCTTGGAAGTCAATAATGCAATCATTCTTTTCAATTGACTGTTAAGGTTTGGCCAACCTTAGTATGAACTAAATCAATTGAGATAGTGGCATAGTCTCGAAAAGACATGGTGTGAGCTTGTGCAAATGGTAAGTGTGGCAAGTCTAAAAGTCTAATAATTAAGTTATTAGGAGACCTTAATCAAGGTCATGGAAATCATTGCATTTGGATGGGTCAAGATCTTAACAAAGGACAAAAGAAAAACTTAATCATTAGTGCTACTTTTAACTACAACCTAATTAGGTGAATTTGGGTTACGATTAAGTCTTTTGCTTTGCTGAGGTTACTACTTGTCATGGGAGTTTTGTGCATGAAGGCTTTACCGCTCAAATGGACTACAGTTGAGGTGTTGGATGGCCATGAAAACCCTACGCAGCTAGGGCAACATGGAGCGAGAAAGGAATGAAGTAGGTAGGAAGACGGAGCCTAGTCTCTGGTTGAAGGCATGTTATACTTTTCCCTCCTCCTTAAGCTTCTCCACTTTAGCTCCTATAGCAAGAATGTCAATACCATGATCGAGGCATATACCCATATATGTATACACAAGTATACATATACGAGTGTATACCTCGAATTAAAGCAAATCAGTTCCTTTTAGAGTCCTTTGAGCTATTATAGTATCTATCTCTATGTCATGGGTAAGGAATAAACCCTACGGTAACAAGTGGTACAATGATTGTGTGTTGCTCAAATTCCTTTTATAGAGGAATGATTTCTGCATGAGTAAGATGGTAGGAATTGGACACAAATGGCAGCAGTTCATGTAAGCATTGAGTTTTGATTTATTCATTTAGTTATTAAAAAAAGGTCTAACCCTCACACCTACATCTATGATGGTATTGACCCAACTCGGGGTTGCTAGTTGGTTGTTGTTTGCACTGGGGACTTGTTTATTTCAAGCGTATGCTTTGTTTCTCTAGTATTGATCGATCTCTTGTATCTTAGCACATAACTCAACATTGAGTATTAGACCACTACATTTAGATAAGGTAAAGATAATGAAAATGGTTAAGTTGTTTCGCAGTCCTTCTCTGTTGCTCTGATGGGCTATTCTATGGTTTTGTTCATTTGGACTTTTGTGGTAAGCATGCTAATGTTTGTCTGTAGCAGACTAGATCCAAAATTGTATGGACATCTGAAAGAAAGAAATATTGTTTTAACACTCTGATAAGCATTGTTCCTTATTACTCCTTGAGATGACACATGGTAATTTAAATGGGAAGACCTCCATTGTATTAAGCTCCTTGTATGCTTCATAAGGGGTTTTGTGATGCTATAACTACCTTCTTCTACTGAGTATAGATTTGCATCAAAAATGTAGATATTCATTGGTAATTTGTTTGGTACATGATCTACTACGTTTTTATTTGCTTGTTCAAATCTGGTGTAATTATTTGTAGAATGTGTTATGTTCTCAGGATTTACTTTGTGAAGAATTTGGACAGCATTTAGAAGTAGTGTGACTATATATTCTTTGATGACTTGATGTTTGGTCCCTAGAGGGATGATAAATAAAGTATTGCATATGTTTTGTTTCCATGTGATCCTTTCCGTAAATATGGCATTATTACTTGCATGATGGAAATAGTGGTATCACGATTCCTTGGTCCAATTGTTGGATCGTGCTAGATATATCAAGTGCTAATGGACAATTATAGTTCATTTTCTTTTATAGACCACCTATTGTTTTGACTTAATGTTGGAATTTGACTTGTTTGCTCATTGATCTAATGTGGTTAGAATGCTTATTCAAGAGGGAATTAACATTGCTAGCTGTATGCTAACTTGTTTCAATACAATTTTTAGTGCAGGCGGTGAGTTGTTTCAGCCAGTTTCTACTACTTAGGTTGCAAATGCTTTTAAGTGTCTCTCACGTTTTTCTAGACCCTGCTTGGAATAGTATCTCGGAAAAGAAGCTCAATTTACTTGATTGTTCCTATTACTATATAACATTTGTGGAAATTTGTGTTAAATTTCATTGCCTAACCTGATGAAATGAGAACTTGCAATTATTGGAATGTTCTTTTTGCTTATTCATCTCTTATCAAAATCTAATTTATTGAGGATTAGCTATATAGTTATTAATACTTCCTTGAACCTAAGTTCATCCTATTGTTTGATTGATCGTGTTGGAATTATTAAGCTCTCAATGAAGACTATGAGTTTGGTTCAATTACTGTTGATTGTAAAGTGAGGCTAAGGTTGGTAACGTACTATCCTCAGTTGATTTTAACTGAGAGTAGAAGCCTTAACTAGGACTGTGTTGGCAGTCTAAAAGTATTTGTTTCATTAAGAACTTTATTGGGATGTTGTTGATTGAATTGATAATAGTCATCAAATTAGTAATGAAAAATAGGGTTTGTAACGGTGATAAACATTGTATCCTTCTCCAACTGTGGTTGTTTCCATAAATGCTTTCGTAACTTGAAGGAATCTAGTTTTCCTTCTCAATTGTATGAATTTTTATTTCAAGCTCATTAGACAATGGTTGTGTTGTGTTGTTCATTCTTTGGTACACGAGGAAGTCACTTAGTGACTATGTTGCAGGATAGAATATAGCCATCGAACTCTTGCTCAGATATTCTAAATTGTCATCTCCCCTTTTTCGAATTGAATAAGTTAGAAGACCCTTAGCCTATTCTCCATTTCCCGAAGGCTAAAGGGGTGATGCAAGGGAAATAAATTAATAATTTAACTTAAGTTGGCTAAACGCAATTTTATGTTATAAAAAGGCAACTTATGTTATTTTATTAAAAAGGTTAGATATTTTTAATAAAGCAAAGTCAATAACAAAGAAGAAGTGGGACGTTGCTTTATGTTGTTGCCTCGGTAAAAGGTGAAAGTAAAATAATAAAAAGGCCGTTGCATTCCTTTGGAAAGTATCTTTTATCAATCAACCTTCCCAACTTATTTGTGAGTTTGAGCATTCCACTTCAGCTTTCAATCTCAAAGGACAAAAACCCACATGCGGAGCATCAAAGGATAAAAACTCTCTGGTGGAAAAGACTTGGGGACGAAAACCCTATGGTTCTGTGTGGTGGTTCCATACAAGGACTACATAGATTTGGTCTATATCAAAAATCAGCTGACTCAAATAATCAGGGTAGCGTGAAAATTCTAGATCTATGCTAGGGCATCAATATTAAGGTTGACGTCATACTTCTGGAAGCGTTTCTAGGGTTGGTGTCATATGTCTAGGGCCGACATCATCATTGTGGGAGTTGATGTCACCATTAGGAACTGTTTTCAAGTTAAATTCGCCAGTTTTTATTTTCAATTGTGTCATAAATAATTTTTGCATTTTGTTGTAACTAAACTCTGCCATTATTCCAATAAAATCTTTATTTCAAGTTGTTTATCAGAAAAATCAGAGTTTTATATTTTTGGATTTAAGGGTTTGTTGCAAAAATCAAAATTTGTTGTAAAATGAGAAAATTCCAGAATTCTGTAATTTCATCTACAAGAGTTTTAATATAAAAAGTAGAATTTAATATTTTTAATATAAGGGTTTGCTGTAAAATCCATATTGTTCCAATTTGCCCAATAAATAGATATTACAGTGGTATCAGAGCATTGATCTTGCTACCCTGTGGATCAGCATGTGCATCAAACGAAAAATCATGGAGAATAGAGAAAAGAGAGTTCCTACAAATGAGATAAGTTTCTTGCCGGAAACGATCAGCCAAGGTCAGAGAGATCTAGAAAGAACAATCTAGAGGACAGTGAAAGAATCCATGTTAGAAATTTAGAATAATCTTTCAAAAGCTCCTACTTCAACCTAAGAGGGTAAGCACTCTTATAATTTCAGTTCAAGATATGGGAATGATAGCACAAATCTATTTCAGTTTTGCCATCGTTCTAAGAAGGGTAAAAGAATGAAGATAGATCCTTTGGGTCAAAATGCATTATGCATAATGATATGGAATTCAAGTGATATTTTCAGATCTATAAAGGATCGAATTTCTGATTTCATCATCATTGTGTTGATAATTTCATTATCACATACAAATGGATACGAAAAAAAATAGAATTGACCTCAGATGAGCATAAGGAAAATACTATGAATGATAATAGGATTCAATGGTTGAAGCACAAGGGCCAAATAACTCAGCTACAAGCCACAAACCAACAGCTGCAACAACAAAACAATCTGTATCAACAAGGATATGCTCAAAATAATTATAATGAAGAGACCCTAAGACTCATAAGTCAAATGTGAAGTTCAAAGGCATGTCAACTCACATCCGATAGTGCTCTCAAGGTAAGTGACAATGGAGTAGCTCAATTACAAGGTAAGCAGATTCATACATATACCATCTTGGTTGGATTCAAATTTGATGTTTGGATAGAGAGTGCAATTGCCCAAACAATAGTCATATTTGCAAATGAATGTGTCATAATATTTGACATGATGATTGGTGATAAGTTGGCAAATGGTTGTCTTCTATACAAGGTCCCTGGTATGATAGATATGGCAGCAACAGTTTTCTCTTCTTATACTAGTTTTGATTCAGTTGGTAATATACCATTCAACAATGGCATGATATTCTCCATACATAATGAGTTGTATTTGTGTAACTGGTTGCGTTTGTATCATCATGATCCAACAATTGTAGTCAAAGGTCAAGAAAATAAGTCACAAATCTACCTACACATCCTAACATGGGATCCCATAGATACTTCTAAACATGAGCAAGGTAAACATCATGTTGATATTCAGATTTTTCAAAATAAGTGTATTGTGGTGTTTAGACATTTGCTCCCAGGATCACGGAGGGACACAAAAGATCAGCACATCACATGTTTGGAATCAAGTTCCAAGCATGTTCACTTTTAAAAGATACATAGAGGAGAATCTCCAGAAGATGATAATCACACTGATAGGAACATCATAGCTCTTTGTGAGATCTTTCATTACGACACTGTACACACTTTGAAGAAAAATCCGTATGTAGATATGAATTTATACTGGAAAAGCATAGGGCATGTAGATATTTTTATTCAAGCTCAAAATTGTTTTTGCATATGGGACCCGGGTGACTTTTTGAGGTACAAAAAAGATAAAGGCTTTAATGTGATTGTAGCTGGTGGCTTCGCCATCCCACGTACCACGAAGATTCAGCAACTTAACCTTACCTTGGAGAGAGCTTTTTATAGAACGTGGACAGCCCATTGTTTGGATGAAGGTGTTGAGGATATCTCAACAATTTCTAATGCAGCGAAGGAAGGCAAAAACTTGATTACAGCCCAAGCTACATACAAGTTGGCCACCCTTGGTTGTATAAAAAAGAATTCATGAAGGTTGGGATAGTACCAAATGGCTTCACCATTCCATGCAAAATGATTCAGAATTCAGCATTCAGAATTCTGCACTTGGAGTGGACACAAGGTATGCAATGATTCCTACATCATGGGTTTAAATGAGAAGCTAAAATCCATGGATGAGAGACATTTTATTGAGACTTCAAATAATTTTAGTTCAGATTATGAAAGGAATGTTCCGATCCAAGAAACATATGAGATCGACTTTCAAGATGATTCTATTGATAAGCATGCACTTGAAAAGAGTATTTTAGTTGAGGTAGGTGTTGAGCTCACAAATTCAGAGATTGGTTACATTCTACAACATGGTTCTCGGGATGATGTATTGAGACATTTCAAAGCTTCAGTATGCCAAAAAGCTGAGTTGAAACATGATCAAAAACAATGTGGCAATGCATATGAGAAAAGTGCCAATGAATATGAAAATTGGGAAAAGCTCTAACACTGGAGATAAACTAACTTCTCATCCATTTGTATATCTCATAGAAGTTTATGCTAAGGCTGGGCAGCACATTAATTATTTGGAGATTTTCCAAGAAATGCAAAGGAAAGGGGTTCCTATGAGTATGATTGCTTATGAGAAAATTATACAAGTATTGTCAAATTCTGAAAGAAAATGGAATTCAAGACTAGAAGATGGGATAGCTGAAATGCTTGTAAGTAAGTTTGCAGCAGGCATTTGTGCCCATAATAGAAAAATAAAGACCTCAAACTCTACAGAACTGTTAAGACCCGATACTAGATGTAAATTCCAAATGCAATTGGATGAATTTGGCAGTCATTCTAACTTCATGACTGCTGATTTACAGTTCAGTTTTAGATTCTCTAAGGCAAGCAAAAATTGTAAACAAAAGGCACCTGATGTAGGTAATGAGAGAGCAATAGCAAAAGGGGTCATTATGGGTAACATGCAGCAAAAACTGGATGTTTTAGATGTGCAAGAAGAACAATTTCATGCTAGTTCTTAGTCAAACAACTTGACAAAGCAAAGTTTATACGGAACATGGGATTGCAAATTCCCAAGGATCAATTGGGATCCAAGTATTACGGAGATAACCATTTGGGAGAGCTCGAGCAGTTGAGCTTGCAATTGCTTGAGGGAAAGCAATTTTGGGAAGGACGGGCTATCATCTCCCCTTTTTCGAATTGAATAAGTTAGAAAACCCTTAGCCTATTCTCCATTTCTCGAAGGCTAGAGGGGTGATGCGAGGGAAATAAATTAATAATTTAACTTAAGTTGGCTAAAAGTAATTTTGTGTTATAAAAGGCAACTTATGTTATTTTATTAAAAAAGCTATATATTTTTAATATACAAGTCAACAATAAAATAGAAGTAGGACGGTACTTTATGGGTGTTGTCTTGGTAAAAGGTTAAAGTAAAATTACAAAAGGGGCATTGGGTTCCTTTGGAGAGTATATTTTATCAATCAACCTTTCCCAACTTATTTGTGAGTTTGAACATTCCGCTTTAGCTTTCAGCCTCAAAGGACGAAAACCCTCTAGTGGAAAAACTTGGGGACAAAAACCCTCAGTTTTTGTGTGGTGGTTCCATCCAAGGACTACATTTGTGCTTTAGATCTGGTCTATATCAAAAATCAGCTAAATCAAATAATCAAGGCAGTGTGAAAATAATAGATCTACACTAGGGCATCAATATTAGGGCTTGCATCACACTTCTGGAAGCGTTTCTAGCATTGGCATCATGTGTCTAGGGCTAACATCATCATTGTGGGGGGTTGACGTCACCATTAGGAGCTGTTTTTGGGTTAAATTCTCCATTTTCATGTTCAACTTTGTCATAAATAAGTTTTATATCTTGTTGTAACTGAACTCTACCATTACTCCAATAAAATCTATATTTTCAACTGTTTATCAGAAAAATCAGAGTTTAATACTTTTGATTTAAGGGCTTGTTGCAAAAAACAAGATTTGTTGTAAAAATGAGAAATCTCCAGAATTTTGTAATTTCATTTACAATGGTTTTAATATAAAAATCGGAATTTAATATTTTTAGTTTATGGGTTTGTTGTAAAAACCAGATTGTTCTAATTTGTCCAGAAAAGGGACATTACATAAACTACCTTGCTTGTTCAATTTGCCCTCTAGAGTCTCAGTACTATCTAGATATGTTTAACTGTGTTGTTAAGAGTTAAAATTCTCTTTCTCGTAGCTATCTCAACCAAAGTATGTTAGGGTTGTAGCTTGCAAAAAGGAAACTTTGTGAGAGTTTGGCTCAAATTCTAATTGATTTTATTAAACAATTCATTGGTGTTTTCTTTACTCGAGTTATCGTGACGTATTAATGTCATGGCAATGGTAAATGAGGCATTGTGCAAACAAATTGTGTATAGTTGTAGCTCTTCTAACTATGACTGTTATTCTAATAAATTCTTGTATTGGAAATGAGGTTGTTGTCAAGGTAGATAAGCATGGTAAGGTCATCACTAAGCCCCGTAGGGATAGTTGATGGATTCACGTAAGCATCGTGTGTGTTATGACAGTTGCATTATCTTAGCTTGTCTTGATTGTCATCATTTGAGCATGGTGACAACTGTAAGAATTTGGCAGAATGGTAGTGGGGCTTAGTGAACAATGCTTAATTTGTCTAGAAGCTGGAATCGCGACAATCATGGAAGTAGTCTCATGATCATCAAGCAAGAGATAAAGTCATTTTACTAATAATGGTACTTCTCGAATATCATTTACTACTGTACCATTCATTGTCATCTTTTGGCATTGGCAAAACTTGTGGTCCCTTCTTGGAGACTGTGCACTTATTGCATCTAACCTCGGTTATGTTTTAAGTCATCAATGAATTTATTGTTTGACTTGAGTAAGACATGATAGTTGAATTTGTAAGAGTTGTTAGATAAAAATTCCTTCTTAATAGCACCCAACTATAATACGGCTCTCTAGATTACTTTCAATCTCTTTCCATTAATAGTTGTGTTCAAGGACCTTTGAATAAGTTGATGGCGGTATAAGGTAAGGTTAGCGAGAACTAAAGACCATGATAAGAGATTGTGTGAATGGGAGGTACTTACATTATATAGTGCTAATATGCTCAACCTTGCCTAGGATTGAGATCTGTATTAAATCTTCATGAATGTAATACCTATATGTTTTTGGCTAGTTCGAAAGAAGATGGTTCTTGGTAACTTTTTGTTCAATAATTGCTTGGGAAATAAATTAACATTTTATTGGATTAAAGCAAAAAGAAGATCCTAGATCATGGGCTGAGTTCTTACCCAACAAGGTAGTGGAGAGTTACAACTCATTCATGTAAACTAGGTCCTTGTAATAATCTCACTATTCCGTTTGATCTCATTTGTTTTCCTTTAATGATTAAGGTACAAATAGCTTGACTATGTTCATCTTGGGCTATTGTTTGAATCTTTACGAAACCTTTTGGCAACAACCACCAATCTCAAACTAGTGATCATGATTTCAATGATTAGGTTTAGATGAAAACTTGGGGGTTGAAGGCCAAATTGTTGTTATTGGAACCATGTTTATGAAGTGAAGTAGCCATGAGAGAGTAGACTGTAGTCTTAAACTCTGTGGCATCACTTTCTCTTGTAAACATTAACATTGTTATCAAGCATACCTTGTTTTCTTAGAGTCAAAAATATTGTAAAGATTGGAGTAAGGTCCAATGACATTATGAGGACAATAAGATAAGTTATCATTAACGACCCTATCTCTGCTCTTGCGAAGAATGTCTGAAATCATCCAGTGAACTGCATTCATGAATGACATAGACTTGCTTAGTCTTGGTAACTCGGACTTGGAATTAAACCCTAAACTTCTTAAATGGAAAATTTGGAATAGCGGTATGTGTTATGGTTTGGTAGAAGTCATTATTTTATAAATTACTTCTCATGGAAGCAGTATGGTTATAACCTCCTATTGCGTTTGGAGATAAGAACTTCACAAAAGGTTAAGTGGCACAGAGCTTTAGAGATTTGCATGCCAAGTAATAAACCACTGAACCTAGTGAGCCCCCAATAAACTTTTCTACCATGAGAAAGTTAATGTAGTCCTATACATGAGTCGTAGGCTATTGAAAATTCAGTACACATTTATTCTGGACATTGTTGGAATCTAAGTAACATGACCCCAAAAAGGCCGACATATTGTGGGTTAGTTTTTGGGTCGTGACATTCTTCCACTTTTGGCCTAATGAAATTTATAATCATATTTTTGAAATATGAATTTAAATTTTTCTTTTCTGCTTTCGAGGTCTCATTTTCTTCTTGCAAACTGTTCTTGGTGCCAGTGATTTTCTTCATCTTCTTTTTATATTTGTTGAGCTCCTTTTGCAAATGGCTCACCTTAGGGTGAGCTGATTTTGTTGTTGAATTAGTTTCAAGAGATGCAAGGGTGGTTTCAACTTTCAACAATGTCTTCATACTAAGATGTTGGCAATGCTTCTCATTTCTTCCATATCATTGATGGCCTTTTCAAGTTTTGCTTGCATTTCATCCCTTTTTTAACATCTCTCCTCACTTCCAAATTTTCTCTACTCAATTGAAGATTCTCCTTTGTAAGGTCCAAATAATGGGGCCTTACATTGTTTTACATTTAAGTGATTATAGCCAGCATGATCCGATAGTGCCTTGGAAGAATCTTCTACCTCCATATCCCCTATCTTCAATAGAATCAATTGCCCTTTAAAATCTTGAGGAGTAAACTAGTTCATAGGTTTGTTATGTGGAGAGGCCACAATCCAAGATACTTAAGTCTTGGTGTCTACATTGAATTCTATACTATAGAAGTATTTGGAAATTTGAACATATTTGGAGTCATGGTCAAACACGATGCTAGTATCATATTTTGCATCATTTCATACAAAACCATTGCTTGGGAAATATCTCGTCCTAGGAGTAGCAAACAACCACTGCTTCTTACTATTTCCCTAGCCTCCTCGGGGGTAAGATTGTCATAATCTATTCCTCCTTGAGGAAGGACAAGTGGCAAGAGGTTTGAACTGAGATGTGGCAATGTCCTCTTGACCTTTGATCCCTTCTTCTTCACCCCCAACCATTGACTCTTTTTCGTCTTGTTGATGTGTACAGGCTGCAATGAATGTCTGAAATTCTTTGGTTTTGATGAAGTCGTCATCACTTCAAAAAAAATTGTGATCAACAATTTGTTGATCCTTTAACCAGTCAACTTCAGGGAATTTCAACATTTCAATCTCTTCCACCCTCCCATTCATAACTTTCTAGTGAATTCTTTGGAATATAGTTTCCGTTAAACGTTTGTCTGTAGTATGAGATATACTTACCCATATCTCAATATTTCTTCATTGGGCTCATTCACCGCCACCTTCTTGAGGCACCTCATGAATCTCTACTAGCACACTTTCCATTGGTATATCCCCACGGGGATCCTCTTGGGAAATTTCTGGTTCATGTGCTACTACATAAGGGTTCTCACCAACAACACTTTCTGCAAAGACTTCCTTTTCAACATCTTGTTTGCCAATTGTCTGCCCCTGTGGAATACCCATCACAAACTCAATGGCTGACCCATCATCATTGCCACACTTTTCAGTTTGCTGCTTTTCTTCCTTGGTAGGATCTATCTACTTCTAAATGTTCACTAGTATTTTCCTCCATCCTTTTAATAGGATTGTCAATGTTGAGGCATGCCCCAGCATACGATGGATTAGACTTCTTTTTTCCCCCACTCTGTCTTGGTGGAACTACACCAAAGCAATGTTCTATCCATTACCTCTTCCCCATCTATACAATTTCTATACAGGTCATCCTGCTCATTGTAATCACAAAGATGACCACTTCTTCTAGTGCCTTTCCTCTTCTCGTTAATGACTCTTTCTAGATCACATCTTCTCTTTTCTTTTGTTGTCAAACATAGCTGGGATATAGCATTTGTAGGAATCACTAATGCACATCAATGTTCCAATACAAAATCTCCTGGAGTGACTTTATAAGTAAAAGAGCTTGTCTTCCAACCCCAACAAAGTCTTCATCTACAAAAGCTATTTGTCTGATAAACTCTTGACATAATGTTCTCAAAAGCACATGCAATGGGAGAATGGAAGGAGCCACATCAGCACCATATACTCTAATATAACTCCCTCTATGGTCAGCAACCAATCAGCCCAATTATGTGTAGCACCAATCTCAGGAGAAAATTGTAAAGGCCTAAGGACCTTTATTGAGGCAGCAATCAGTTATGATTTCTCTTTCCCATGGAAAAACTTATACAGCGTATGAACAAATTTATCTTCAAAGTAATTGTGCTCAGCCTATTAACAATGTGTATCCAAGGGAGTAGTCCATGTTTGCACTGGCTTTAGGAAGTTTTTGGTTGGTTTGACCATCGTCTGCATATCTATTAACCCCAAGTTTACCTGGCATTGCTTTGTGATGTGTGGTCAGATACATATGAAAAAGGTGTGAAAAACACCTTAACTTCTTAGGACCTACATCCTTCCTATATGCAACGAATTGGTCATGTTTCTGATCTTAAGGTAATGTGGCATTGTCATAAGTAATAGGATTATGGTAGTGGAGGACTTTTACTAACACAAGTGCCCTTTCCCTCATTACCCACATATCATCTTTCTCTACAAATAGCTGATATAACATTGACATTGCATGCTGAAAGTACAACACAAACATGATAATGTCAAAGGGTTTCACTGTGTCATCCTCTATATATCTTTCCCTGTGAGGCCTATCCAGAGAATCATTCACAGTTTCTGCAATTCAACATTCCTGTAGATCATGTATTTTAATTCAGTTAGTCTCATTTTTAATGGTTTTAGACCAGTTTTGGTGAGCCCGAAAATTTTTCTAATGTTGCTGACATTTATATCTAGCATGATTTTTTCTTCAGCATTCCTAACTATCCTTTTGGTCTCATCATAATTTTCAGCAGTTTGAGTGACAATATTAGGGTTTTCAAAATAGTTTGGTGTTTAGAATGGAACTAGAGGTAGATAGACAAAAAACTACATACTTTTATTTAATGAAAGAAAACTTACATAATTGAAATGCACACATTACATTGTTCTGCCTCCCTCAAGCTTAAGTAAGCTTTACATACGGGACCCAATCGATTCAAAAATCAACTAACCTCCTACCTGTATAAATACCCACATAACTTGTTAAAATCGATTACAAATGCCTAACATACTACTAACACCTAAAAGTAAAATATAAAGTGTAACTTAATAACTCAAAGAGGGGTGTCTCACAAGAGATGCATACCCCGAACTAACCAGAAACTAATAACAATTGGATCACTAGACCCAACAAGCCCCCCTTGATCCAAAGGAGACTAAAAGATGATCTGGAGCAACATGCTCGTAAGCTATTCAGCAACACCTTTCGCAACCTAAGTCACAAGATTTGTCATTTTTCGGCTCAAAAATTAAAATTCATTGATTTTTTCATGAGGGCATAAAGTTCACCTGAGAATCGCGCAGTTCAAGATCAAAATCACGCTTGTTGTAAGCTTGTAGGCTATAATCTGTGTTGGACACTGTTGTTGTAAACCTGCAACCTATGCTAGGCGCCGCAGCGTGGAGATTTGTTGCAGCCTATTGTGGACAGCGTGACCAAACATGCAGTGTCCAACTTGCATGACCAGACGTGCAGCTTGCTGAAGCAGTTCGGAGGAAGGGGAAGTGTCAACACAGGGGCCAGGGCACAAACGGACTCAAAGCAGTTCAACACTTGGAAGGTAGGGTTTATCATTTTATGTTTTATTTTTGTTATTTGTTATTTTTTATTTTATGATTTGTTTTTAAATTTTTTTATTTTATGTTTTGTTATTAATTTTGTTTATAATTTTTTATTTTTTATTTTAAGTTTTGTTTTAATTTATTTTATTTCATTTTATGTTTTATTTTTTATTTATTTTTATTTTTTATTTTTTAATTTATTTTTTATGACTTTTTATAAAAATTACTGTGTATTTTTAAAAATATATATTTTATTTTTTTATAATTATATTTTAAATAGTTTGATTTGACTTATTTTTATATGTTTATATGTTTTTCTATAGTTCAAATACGCAAACTCAAACTGAGTTTTATCCTCGTTGAACTCGAACCTTGAGACTTAAGTCGCAACCTACCAATTGGCCACCTGTACATCTGATATTGATCAACCTGTGTCACATGTCTATTGTAATTGCATCCTGACCTCCTGTGGCATGTGCCCGTTGACACTACCTGACACAAATATGGGCATCATCCTACAAATACCCATCCCTCTAATCATTTGTACTAAAACTGCAGTGTGAACAGCATCATGGAAATACTCAACCATGTTGATGCTTGTCTCAATGATAAATTTGTAACTCGTGTATGGCACATCTTACCTAATGCCCAACAATGCTGCCCACTTTGCAAACACTCTAGTACTTACAACCCCTGTCAACATGTATTGTCACCCAAAGACTAATCAAAACCAAAACAATGGCTTCTCCCCTATCAATCGAGAGGTGAGAAGTCCATGCAACAAAAAACCACCAGATAACTAGTCCACTCATCAATAATATCAAGAAAGAAAAAACGGCATCACATAGATAAAACTTGGAACAAAACCAAAAACCAAAATTTCCACTAAACCACAATCCATGTCTTTGAGCTAGTAGCTAACTCAAGATGGGTCTCTTCAGGTTCTGTCAACTAAGGAGATCCCAAGGTACCTATAGACCAAAAGATGCAACATGTTTGTCTCCGATGGTATCAGTGACAAGAAAGTACATTGTTACATTCATGGTGTTCACAAAGAAAATGTGCATTTTCAAATTCTGAGCAATATGAGACAGTCAAGCACTACCAAAATTTCACCCTTCTTACAATTGAACATCTTAGTTCTCCATTTTAAAACATTTTTCTCAAAAACTTTGAGAACAAGGACTCCAAACCAAAGACTAACCTTTCCAATGGACTCAAGTTGTGGCAAAACATTCAAAACAAGTGGTCACGCACCTATCTTCATGCAACAAGAAAAATAACAAAAAAGTATAATCATAGGCAATATGCACTAAAAATGACGGGATTTGAACATTTGGTTTTGCACTTGGTAAGAATGTACCTCTTGACCTCTTGGCATTGGCTTAGCATTTGACTAATACTAAAAAAGTATAATCATAGGCAATATGCTCAAAAAATAATGGGATTTGAATATTTGGTTTTGCACTTGGTAAGAATGGAGCTCTTGACCTCTTGGTGAGCATTGGCTTAGCATTTCACTAATACCACTTCTTCTATACACTACTTTGAAACTGTGTTGCAGGGGTACGCCCCCGGCCCGACGCCTCCGGCACGGGGACGTCCCGGGTATGCCCAGAGGCACCCACCGGCGTGCCGAAAACGTCCGGCACGCCGGCGGGCGCCTCCGGCAGTACCCGGGACGTTTCCAGGGCGTACCTGAAATTTTCTGGCAAAAAACCTGAAAAACAATAAAAAAAACTCAGAAAAAGCGAAAAAAAACCCTAAAAACTTAAGGAAACCCTAAACGCAAAAAAAGCAGAAACGCCTATAAAAGCAGCGCGTCCCTCTTCTTCAAAACACACGAAGCAGGGCGCGACCATTGTTTGCGTTTGGCAGTTTGCAGGTGCAGCGGCAGTTTGCAAGTGAAGATGGTGAAGAGGAGAACGAAAATTCACTAAGAGGAGGAGATTCAGAGAACAAATTTTCAATTGAAGAGTGGACTATGGCAGTGTGGAGTGAAGCCGCGCCTACGGGGAGGACTCAGGGGTTTGCAATTTCCACGGATGTTAAATTTTTTTTTTTCATTTAGTATTTAGTTTTAATTTTTTTAACTTTGTATTTAGTATTTACTAAGTATTTAATAAATTAATTTTAAATTTTTCATTTAATATAATATAACTATTAAAAATAAAATAAAATATAATATTAAAAATTTAAATAATAATAAAAATTTAAACTAAAAGTAAATACTATTTAGTTTTTACATTTTTAATATTATAATTTATATTTTATTTTAAATTTACAATTTACTGTATCTTTAGGTAGTATTTAAATTTTATTTTTAATATTTTAAATTTAAGTTTATTTATTTATTTAAAATTTTTAATTTAAATTTTCTACAATGTTAAAATTTGTAATCGTATTAAAATTTATTTATTTTTATTTTTCTTGTTTCACTTTCCATAAATATTTATTATTTAAAAAAACATTATCAAATGCATATTTTTAAAAAATATAAGTTTCTAAGTTCTAACCCTAACTTCTGTGTATGCTCTTCTCTCGCGCATAATTGCGATCTTGAGAATCAGAAACAGAGTTAGTTGCATTACATTTATTTTTTATTTTTTCAAGTTTAAATATTTAAAAAAATCAAATGTATATTTTTTATGTTTCTAACTCTAACTTCTGCGTATGCTCTTCTCTCGCGCATAATTGCGATTGTGAGAATCAGAAACGAAGTTAGTTGTTATTAATTTTAATTTTGGCTATTTTTGCTTGGTTCTAGAATCTAATTTGATAATTCATAATTAGGATATCTATGGCATCCAGTTCAATGTCAGGAGGAGGGCATGATGAAGCAAACCACGTTGAAACCTCACTTCAAGTGAAATATGACCCTGCCTCCCCTCTTTGGAAACATGTGACGATACTTGAGATCATTGCTGGAGGTGGGACTCGTGTGTGGATATGCAATGATTGTCATTCCACATTCAAATCCTCGTATACTCGGGTCAAAACTCATTTGACTGGGTATGGACCATCGGGTATCAAAAAGTGTGATAAAATTTCCAAGCCAAAAATAGTTGAGTTCATGAAAGAGCAAGAAAAAGCCGATGCAGCAGTTGCTTCAAAAAACCGTTCTAAAACAATACCTCTCCAAAGAGGTAGATCAGGGAGACCACCCATAACACCTGCAGCGGCGAGTCATCCTTTCATTGAAATTCAAACTTGAGTTCATTCAGTTGCAATACCAAAAGCTAATAATGATGCAGATGCCACTTCACGAAAAAAACCAAAAGGACTATTGGAAAAAGCTTTCAATGTCGCACAGAGAGACATTGTTGATAAGTTGATTGCTAGATGCATTTATGCATGTCGGCTGCCCTTCTATGTTTTGAGATCGCCTTATTGGCAACAAATGTTGAAAGCAATGCTCCACAAGGTTACAAAGGCCCTAACTATGAGAAAGTTCGCACCACACTCTTGGCCAAAGAAATAGAACATATTCACACTTCTTTGCAGCCAATTAGAGATTCGTGGAAGGATTCAGGGGTTTCCATTATCTCAGATGGATGGAAAGATGCTCGAAACAGGTCTTTGATCAATGTTATTGCAGTATGCCCTAAAGGGGCAATGTTCCTGAAGGCAGTGGATTGTGAAAGCGAAGTGAAAGATGCTCAATTCATTGCAAACATTTTGATAGAAGTTATTGAGTCTGTGGGCCCCCAACATGTTGTCCAAGTCATCACAGACAACGCAAGGAATTGCAGAGCAGCTGAGTTGATTATAGAGGGCAGATATGAGCACATATTTTGGAAACCTTGTGTTGTCCACTCCCTCAACTTGGTGTTGCAAAATATTGGTAAAATTCAATGGATAGAGCAAATTTATGCAGAGGCCAATGACATTCAAACATTTGTCACAAATCATCACATGTCTCAGGGCATCTTCAGGAAATTCTTAAAGTTGGAGTTGTTGAAGGTAAGAAATTCGAAAACAAATTCTTAGTCTTACTTTTGAAGTTCTTAATTTTGAAGTTATAACTTTTTAATAATTAATAATTTAATTCTAGTTGTTTATCAACGTTTACAGTTTGAACAATTAAACTTGGTCCTTTTTTTTTTTTGTAGATTGTTGAAACTAGATTTGCCTCTCACACGCTCATTTTGAGACGACTTGTGAAGGTGAAAGAGGCACTAAGCAGTATGGTGATAAGCAATGTTTGGGGTCTGTGGAGGCAAGCAAGCACCACTGGTATTGAAAAAGCCAATAAGATCAAAGCATTGATCCTTGATGATAACTGGTAGACCAAGATTGAATATGTGCTCAATTTTACAGAGCCTATTCTATCTATGATGCGATTTACGGATACAGATGCAGCTTGCATGGGAAAGGTTTATGATGGGATTGATTTCATGCTTGAAAGTATGAGAGAGATCATACAAAATAAAGAGCAAGACCCAGAAGAAATGTTTTATAATGAAATCAAGACGTTGGTCATGAAGAGGTGGAATAAAATGACCACCCCATTACATCTCATTGCTTATGCTCTCAATCCGAAGTATTATAGCAATGAAATACTTCGGCTACCCAATAGGGAACCACCATATGATGATGTAGAGGTTGCAAATGGAACTAGGCAAGCATTCAGAAGGCTTTTTCCTGATCCATCTATAAGTGCGGTCCGCAATGAAATGGCCATGTTTGTAGCTTCAAAGGGCAGCATGGGAGAAATTGAGGCTCTTTTTGACAAATCTAGTTTGTCTCCAATCAAGTGGTGGTATGTACATGGCCATGATGCCAAGTACCTACGACCTATTGCAATCAAGATTCTGTCACAGGTATTCAATTTGAATTAAATAAAAAAAAAATTTAAGTTATTGACATATTTTTTTTTACATTGTTACAAATTTTAAATTCAAAAATTCTAACAATTAACTACCTTTTTTTGTGATAGGTGGCTAGTAATTCTTCAGCAAAGCGGAATTGGAGTACATATGGATTTATCCATTCTGCTAAAAGAAACAAGTTGGCATCCAAGAAAGCTGAGGATTTGGTATTTGTACATTCCAATTTGCACCTCCTTTCACACAAGTCTGAGGACTATATGCGAGGGCCTAACAAACTTTGGGATATCTTTCCAGAGAATATAGACTTGGATGCCTCCACATCTACATTTGCCCAAGTTTCATTACTTGGTGTGGATGATGTTGATGACAATGAAGAGAATTCAACACCAGGGGTGGAGAGTCGAGCTAGTGGGAGTTGTCCAAGTGGAGCTAGTGGGAGTAACATTCATAATTATTAATTATGAATATGAGGACAATCTAGATGAATTATGAATCTATGATTTATTCTACATTTGCATTTTGAAAATTTGAATGTCTTTGCAATGTATACTTTGAACATTTTGAAATTTGAAGCAATGAATGAACAAACACTATGTATTTACTATTTTCAAGTGTTTTACAATAAAATTGAGTAATATGCATTTATATATATATATATATATATATATATATATATTTTATTTTATTTTTTAAATATATATATATAGAGACGTACCCACGACGTATCCAAATCAAGGTTTTTGAAAAATGACATACCCGCGTACCCGAATCGTACCCGTACCCGTATCCAAACAACGTAGCTTTGAAACATATATTACAAATATTTTACATGTTCTTAAAAAATGGCATACACCCTTTTGAAAATTGCACTTTGATCAAAACAAAAAAAGGTCACGCTTGAACTTGTGACCTCTAACCTATCAATGCCTTCATTTTATCTAACAACCAACTCACATATACATCCTATTGAAATATAAAATGCACAATTTTTACATAACTCAATCTCACATAGAGAAATATGCATACCCAACAATAATGAAGAGAGGCCCACACTATAAAATTCAACGGAAAAATATTTCCAAATGCAAACTATTTGCACTTTTGAAAATATTTACACCTATGCAGCAAAAGAATAATCACAACGTCAATCACTTGTTTCACTCATGTATCCATTTACTTCCATTTACTTGTTTCACGTCCATATATTACTAACATTCACACAAAATTATATCCAGGACCCACATCTTTCAATGATCTCTTATAAATCGTCATTATAATTATTTTCAAACTGTATTTCCAACAACTAGCTTTCCCATCTTCACTTTGTATGGATATATTAATGTTAATGCTCTTCACACACCTTTTTATTGTGTTAAAAATTTATGTGGTAACCTTCCAAAATATTTTCAACGTTTCTTCCAAAAATAAAAATTGTCTTCAATAAATAACTTTAGAAAAATATAACTCAATAAAAAAACAGAAAAAGAAATAGCATATAATTCCTTCTACCTTTACTTCATTTCTTGCTCCTCATGCTAAACACCTTTAAAAATTTGTACATCTTCATTGATGAATTTCATCTGCCTCATTTCTTCTGCGTAAGGCTACTTTCTTGAAGGAATTGATACAATTGTTCATAATGAAACTATATGTAGATAGACAAAGAAGTGCATTACTTTGATTCTACGTTACCGGATCAATCGAAGCCCCCTGGGTACAAGTATGATACACATGGGTATGATTACGGCGGGTGATATGCGCAGGAAATGGACAGGGTACGTCCTTGCCCCTATAGGTATGCCAGGGTACATTTGAGGATGTAGTTGGGCGTAGAAGGGCAAGGACATACCCTGCCCATTTCTTGTGCGTACCAACCCAAGAAAAGCATATTTTTAATTTTTTTTCCTTGTTTTGCTGGTCAAAGTCAAATATGGACCTCAAAAAACATTTAAAAACATTTGAAAATGCATTTGCAACCCTAAAAGCAACAATCACACTCATTTTATCAAAAAATAACAAAACATTTACCTTTCATTGCATTTTTACCTCCCATTGTATATTTGTTCACTCTTGCTCATTTTTTCAATTGCATAAGCTTGAAACTCCTTGTGCTAAATGACTCAATGATTGAGAACATTAGATCCATCATAAATGCCAAAGAGCAAGATTTCACAGAGAGATTCTTCAAAGAAGTGCAATCGCATCTCATTGAAATGTGGAACAAAATAACCACCCCATTGCATATGCTTGCTTTTGCCTTGACGCCCAAATACTACAGCATAGAGATCCTTTCTTTGCCTAGGAGGATTGCACCATCTAGGGATATGTTGAGGTTAGTGAGGGATACAAGACGGCATTCTCTAGATTCTTCCCTGATCCAGAAATAGAAGACCAAGTCAGCGAAAAGTTTGCGCAATTCATATCCTCTATGTGTCACTCCCTTAGTGCAGTGCGTGACAAGTACAAGAAGGAAGCTCAATTTTGGTGGTACCTCTATGGGCAAGCATACACCCACCTCCAACCACTTGTTATTAAAATTCTATCACAAGATTTATTTTTTAAAAACTCTCTACCCTTTTAGTTCTTTTTGATGTTTCGTTTTAACTTTTTTACTTTTACAAATTTTAAATCAAATTGATTTTGTGGCTTGTCTCAATAGGTTGCAAGTTCCTCCTCTGCCAAGCGAACTGGGGTACCTATAGCTTTATCCACTCAGTGAAGCGCAATTTGGCAGAGAAAAAGGCGGAGGATTTGGTATTTGTGCATTCCTACTTGCATCTTTTTCTCACACAAGCAAACTAACTACAAGGGGCAACAAAGTGTTAGGATGTGGGCCCAGAGACTACCGACTTGGATGCCTCCATTGCCTACCTTTCATTGCTTGATACGGATTTGGAGGGTGCTTCACAAGACCTGCATGGTGGAGCTAGTGGGAGTGGCACTGTTGTTGCTTGTGGTTCTAATCAACCATATCATAATGAAGACATCGCAGCCAAAGATGAAAATTAATATAGACTATAGTAAATGCTAAGTCGTCTTTATTGTTTTCCATACATAGTAATATGTAATATTTGCACTATGTACCTATTATAAATTTATAAAACTAATCAAAGTTCAACCATTTAATATTATGATATTTGCCTTTGGCATTGAAATTATGAGTATGTTTTGTGGTTATTTACCTTTCCTATGCATATTATGTGATTAATTTTGCATATATAGCTATATTTTTATATTTTTTATATATATTTTTGTACGGCCATACCCAACCGTACTCAAACCCCAAAAAAAAGATCCCCATATCCACGTACCCAATACTTGTACCCGTACTCGTATCGGCAACTTAGCTTTGATTTACTGAAAAAAAAAATTAGATAATAGATATGCACACATCACATTGTTCTTCCTCCCTCAAACTTAAGTTTTACATACAGGACCAACAGACTAAACAACCAACATCCTACTTGTACAACTACCCGCATAATTTATTAATATAAATTAATAATGACTAACATACTACTAACATCTATATGTAAAATATAAAGTGAAAATAACTCAAAAGGGAGAGTTCACACATGAGATGCATGACCCGAACTAACCACAAACTAATAAAAATAACTAACAACATTTAAATCAAAAGACCCAACATTTGCGACAACTACCTTCTCTAAATCATATGTCCACACATTGTGTAATGGTCTTTCCAATTTGGACCAACACCATGCGTCAAATAATAGTTTTCTTCCATATAACCTAAATGTGGGACCCCTCTCATCAACCCTTAAGTCTTTTTAATAATCTCAAACGCTTTGTTGCTTCTCATCTATGTGTGCTCTCTTAAGGTGCCCTTGTGATGCCAAGGATGTCTCAAGCTCATTGAGGGATTCATATTGTTCTAATTTCCTTTTTACACCCAGTTAAGCTTTACTAGATGATGCTATTTCTATTATAAATAATGAGCAAAGAGTGCAAAATTCGTTCTTAGCCGGGATACTACATTTGCACTATCACATTGGCTGCTTGTAATGCCTCTTTCGTCTGCAACCGCTCTTGAATTGTTCACATAGATCATGTAAACATTTATGAATCTTTGGGAAAGTTCTGCAAAAACAAATTGATCGAGGAATGTTTTATTTTTCATGGAGTTGGAGATTTTGTAGGGTGGCACCATTAATTTCCTAAATAAAGTGTGTTTGTTTCTTGTGGATTCATCCTTGAACAGGGGTTCAGGCCACATTTTTACTAGCAATGATGCAAATAAACCCAGCACTAATATTTTCCCCTTTTCAGTCCTTCACCCTTATGTCTGAGTGAATCAATAGTCTAGCAGCGAACATCCGACAAGTGAAGTATGCTTAAATTCATGCCTTTAGCTAGGGCCTTTGGATTAAGCTATAAGTGCAAACAACCAAATAATAATTTCTTTGCCAAAACCCATATTCGTGCCTACACTTCTCCTCAATTTGCTTGTGTAATTATGAATCCATAGGCGAATAAGACCCTTTGTGTTTCGCTTGTTCGAGGCTAGCCTCTTTTTTAATTTAAATGAACTTTGTAAGGACGATTATTGCTTTTGAACCAAATCTTGAAATTTGGGCTTACAGGGTTGGGTCTTCTTTTACCATAATCTTAGAGGCAAACACCCGAATAGCATATTTCATTTGTATTTGCGGTGTTGGCTCATTAGTCTTACATTATGCCCACTCAATCTTGTAGAAGCAAACAAGAGAAATAGAAAACCTTGGTTCATTCCTCCCTTTCGTCCTTACAGACTTAACTCTGAATTCTCAGAATTCTCAACTAGCTAAGGGGCGAATGACTAAATAACAATTTCGTCAACCTTTCCTTTCTTCAACCCTTTGGACTTTGATGTCCACACTTGATCCCTTATAGGTGAACAAGTGAACCAAGCATGTTTGTGTGTCAAAGAGCAATCACCCGAACAAGATCGTTTAATCAATCCTCCTCTTCAGTCCTTCAACTACCAACTTCATTTTTACATGAAGCAACTCGGGGACGCGAATAAGCCCCCTTTCTTACTTGCCCTTTTCAGCCCTATGGACTTAGCCTCAATATGAGCCTAGTCCAAGAGGCGAACATTCGAATCTATTCATTTTGCATTTTCCTTTCTTTGGGTTTATATATCCCTCTGCCTTTACTTGCAAATGAACATTCAACCATAACATGTATCATTGATTTTCCTTTATTTGGATTTTTGCCTTTAGGCTCAGCCCTATTGGGACTAATTTTCACATTGTGTGAATTTAGGTATTTATGAAATGGTAAATAGTAACTGATTAATTTATCGAGAGGTAAATAATAGTTACAGGGTGGTTATAACCGTATGGTTAATACGGTAAGTTACAATATTATATTGTTGTGATATATTGTTATTTGTTATAACAATATATCGTAATAGGTTTGCTTAATAAGTGGGATTCGAGTGTGAGAGAATATTGGAGAAGTTATAGCAATAATATTCATATATATTTGTATTATGTCCCGAATGTTTTATTGATCAGAGTGTGAGAATTAATGAGAAGGCAGAATATTTTGTGTTGAAGAATTTGTTTGTGTTCGTCTCAATCTTTCAGTGCATGAGATAATTATTTGCATATTGGCTCTCTGAATTCCCAACAATGGTATCAGAGCAGCTTGGTCTTGCACCTGTTATGGAGGATTAAAAATGTGATGGGGCAATGTTGCAACCTGTATAATTCCCTCAGAGTACGACTCAGATTAATGAGTTGAATCCTTTGTTGAGTTCATAGATTAGTGTAGGTTTCTGTACTTATTCACTAGTCTCCATTTTTAGTCATACGATCCGTGCAACAATAGACTTGTCAGTGTATTGGTTCAACAACGATATTATTCATACAGAGCATGAAAGAGGACAAGTTTTCTAACACCATAATCTCAATGGTGAAATCAAAGCACTGGTCGACTGATCTCCACTCGCCATTGGAGCTCAACTTCTAAGCTATTAGTGTCGTCCACCTCAAATCGCCCATGCCTGACGACAAGCCTGCCAATTTGTTGTCCACGAGTAAATCAGAGGCCTGCTTATCTATACTTAGATGTTGCGACTGTGTTTATGAGATATGCAATTTCGTAATTGCAGCATATTGACATTCAAATTGGGCTCCCTAATCTCTATATTGTCATCAGATCTGTGTTATAAGCTGCCTTCACGTCGAGCCACCTCGACACATCTTCTCTGAACTCCTCGCTATCACTTGGAATTCATTTGATCTAATGTTTCAAGATCTCTTCGTGGCATACGTCAACATTGAATTATTTGTTTGCTCGGATCAGTAACATCTCCGCCATTTCCAGCTGCTACAATGTCATTTAATTTATTTGTTTTTAATACTTTCGTTTAAGTCTTTGAGCACACGTCTTTTTCTCTTTAGGTTTACGGTTTTATAAGAAGTTGTTATAGAATATATGCGCTTATATCCTATAGTCATTAGTATTAAAATCAATCCAGTTTTTTTTTTAATCTATGTTTTTAGTGTTTGTGAGAATAATCTCTACGTATTAGTATTTTTTTAAGGTATACAGTTTAAAATATAAAAAAAGGGGGTATCATAGTATATGGTTAGTCAAACCATATTATTTTTTGTTCATTTATTTTAGGTATATTTATGGTTTAGAGTCTTGTTATGTTAATGGAATGTCATTGAATCCCTTTTTTACTTGAGTCATTTTTTATGGTTAATTAGAAAGTAATTAAATATTACTTTTTAGTTAAGAGGTATTAATATTTTCAGTTGTCATTTTGGGTTGTTTATCAAATTCAAAAATGAATCGAGAATTAAAAGTGGAGTCATTATGTCAAAAGAGTCCAGAGTTTGAGTTTTTTTTGTAAAGAGTCGTCATTGTCAAAAATATTTTGTGTTGGTGTTGTGTCTTTGTCAAGAGTCAAAAGTCAAAAGTCTCAACAAAATAAAAAAATAAATAATTGTAAAAATAAAATAAAATTGCCTTACGGACGTATTTTCGCTTGTATGTGACATCCGCATTGTGGGGGATTTCCCTCGAAAAAATCATGTACCTGAATTACATCGACATACATGTTGAGTAAGCAGTATCAGATACTGGAGGCTAGAGGATACACGGAGAATGGAGGTCTTTCAGCGACCTTTCGTTAGTCGCCAACGACACGGCCTCACCAATGATGTGGTGAGATTTCATTGTGGTGTGATTTTTTCATTTCCACTGTGTGTTTTTCAGAATAAGAACAAAAGAATATGGTTGTTCAAAATTTGCAATTTGTGTGTGAAATTTCAAACATGATTCCCTAATGTGAAGACATTATGAAAGGACAAAAACAACAATGTAAGTCAGTTCATGGATCTTGAAAGGGTTTGTGGTAGAGATTCAAAAAACCACAGGAGATGAACAGTGTTTTGGTAATAGTTAGGAGAGTAGCTACAACAAAGATCTCACGATTGCCTTACTTCTTTATGGAGATGAACCTCAGTGACACATCCATTGCGATCACGTAAAGTAAATGCAGGATGTGTTCCTTTGGATAATAATGGTCATGTGCAACAAGATTGCATCAATAGTATGCAGACCTAAGAGTATGCGGTGGCATACAATTCTGTTTGTGTCAATTCTTAGAGGTAGATGGTGTTCCTGTTCATCTCAAGGTTTGTGGTAAACCTATAAAACCATGAGAGTGAAGCTCTCTTTTTATCAAGGTCATGAGCCTAATAGGGCATGCTACAATGGGTGAACATACTGTAGATAAGAGTGTGAATGTTTTTGCACCATGTAAAAGCTATGGGGAGAATGTTGGGATTAGTTTTCACATTGTGTGAATTTAGGTATTTACAAAATGGTAAATAGTAACTGATTAATTTACCGAGAGATAAATAATAGTTACAGGGTGGTTATAACCGTATGGTTAATATGGTAAGTTACAATATTATATTGTTGTGGTATATTGTTATTTGTTCTAAAAATATATCGTAATAGGTTTGCTTAATTAGTGGGATTCGGGTGTGAGAGAATATTGGAGAAATTATAAGAATAATATTCTTATATATTTGTATTATGTCCCGAATGTTTTATTGATCAGAGTGTGAGAATTAATGAGAAGGCAGAATATTTTGTGTTGAAGAATTTGTCTGTGTTCGTCTCAATCTTTCAATGCATGATATAATTACTTGCATATTGGCTCTCTGAATTCCCCAAGAGCCCTTTTTTACAAGGGAGCCTAAAAGGGTGAGAGTACTTAATGTTCAAAACTACCTTGTCACTTGTTCAGTCTTAGAGGATCCCTTCATACATTAGATCATCCAAACATGCAAAACATGGCTTTGAAGTCATAACCCTACTCTTAGATATATTTGAGAACAATCAAACACATTTTCAGCTAAGGCATGATATTCTAAACATCTTTTACCCAAACTCTAAAATACTTTACATAGGGCATTTGCAATGCTAACACTTGATATTGGATTTTCCCCACAATGTGCATTCAAGGGTAATCATTTTCACTAATGCGTACTCCAAGGTAATCCTTTTAACTATGTGTGGATATTTTTTGTTATGTTTCCATTGGATTCTTCATTGTTTTTACCTACTGCTACAAATTAAGGATGTATACTGGATGTACAACCTAGCATAGTAGGAAAAAATGCAAAGATGGTTACAGTAGCATACATCAGTGTTTCAACACACACACAACTGTAAGTGGAAGAAATTGGCCTTATGCACAATAGTGATAATACGTAACAGCTATAGCTTGCGAACTCTTAGAAATGGAAGCATGTACATAGTTGGCATATGCCTTTGGAAGCTGTAGCAACATTTATTTCTGATGTAGAAGCATATGTGGCAGCATACCTTGTTTTTAACTATGATTTACAATACCGTACACATAGTTGGAAATGAACACATTGGAATCAACATTAGTTATGGAAATAAAAGCACAGCTGTAATATCATCATGTTTTAGTTCAATGTATGTTGAAATTCCATGGATTGTGCACTAAATCAGCAACAAAATAATATAGATGATTTGTGCGAAGAATTGTATCAGCCATAGCTTGTGCAATAGATCAGCCATCTGGCCTTAAGGGCTATTCACCCATAAAGGAAGGTCACCCAACAGTATTAACAAGGTAAAATCAGATCTCTTCTCTAATTTTGACGTGACAAACTTAGGTGTTGTGCACTATTGTTCAAGTGTTGAATTCTTGCAAATGTAGAGATATTTTATTTTTCAGCAAAGTATGCAACAGAACTACTTGAGAGTTTCAAGATGGCAGATTGAAAGCCAACGATGCCCACTATAGACACTGGTTTGAAATCGGCAGCATCTAGTAATTCAATTAAGCAAGTTGTCAAATCACTTTATAAAAATCGATGGCTAGTCTGATATATCTTTCTTCCACTAGGCATGATATTTATTTTGTTGTTAGCTATGTTGCAGATTTCTTAGTAAGCCCAATGCTGATCATTGGAAAGCAGCAAAGAGGATCTTGAAGAACATCAAAAGCACATTAAACTTTGGAATTTGGTATGGTGTTTATGATGATTTTCAGCTAATTGGTTACAAAGATTCAGATTAGGCCGAATCAGATGATGACAGGAAGTCAACAAGCAGATATACCTTCAATCTTGGAACAGGTACAATATCTTGGGTAAACAAGAAACAAAATGCTGCTGCTTTGCCTTCAATACAAGCTAAGTACAAGACTGCTGTTTTGGCTCCATGTGAGATGGTTTGGTTAATTTACAATTACATCAGAAGCAACATACATTTATATATTGTGATAATCAAGGTGTCCGCAAACTAGTCAAAATCCTAGTTTTCCATCCACGTGTCAAGCACATAGAGGTTCATTACAGTTTTATTCCTCTGTTGGTTGAGAAACGAATTATTGAGTTGATGTATTGTCCAACTTAGGACCAAAAGCCAAATACATTTATAAAACCTCACTGTATTGAAAATCGTATCAAATTTTTAGATAAACTTTCCCTTTTTTCATATATGACCATTAAGGAAGGATGTTCAAACATTAATATAATGGTCTTAAATGTAAGTCAAGTAATTATATTATAAAGAGTACATTGACATAGGAAACCAATTCACGATATGAAAATATAACATTGTGCTTTATTAAAGTTTGTAATAAGGGGGGCGGATAGGGGCAGGGGGCAGAACAGTAGTTAACCTTGTAATATAAGGTCAGTTGGCCTTCAGTTGATCGTCTTTCCCACTTTATGTATTCATCTACTCCTTTTCTGATTTATAACAAGAATAATACAGAAAATATTTTTCTCCATTTAAGAGATTTTGTTTTATATATGTTTGCCTTTCTCTCATTGTGTATTCCCACAAGGTGATTTATTGCCATTACCTTGCATATTCTTTAAATTTTCTGCTCCTAGGTTTTGACCTCATGACCGATTTCAAGTGTGAACCAAACCTTGCCAATCTAACTACACCCTCAGTACATAGACTAAGAACATGTAGAAGATGAGTGGTAAGAGGGAGAACAAAATCAAATAATGGAAATAATCCTCATGTGCATAGCCTCACAACCCACATTTGAATAATAGGACCCCACACTAACTTAGAAACATTAGAAATAACTTGCCTAGACAAGATTTAAACATTAGTTCTATAACCACCCTCCACCCCATCGCCCACGCTCCAACCATTCCCCCCTTCCCCATAATGTTTAATCCATTCTGTCTCAAATCATGACACAATACCAATGGCATAACTGATACCAAGCCTAAAGGGAGTCAAATAAATGAGACTTCACATAAACTGCTTGCACAAAGCGACACCAATGGGTTTATCAAGAGTATTCCTAGTGAACTTAGCAAAACCTCCATCGACAAAGTTTTCACATTTAGAAGGTTTCTAAACTTGTCAAACTTTTCCCTGTATTAAGAATTAGTGAGAATATCAGCCATATGATTTGCAATTGGAATACAAACCAACTCAGTTGCTTTGCTTTGCACCAGCTTCCACATGAAGTGATCATGCACCTCCACATGTTTTGTCTTAGCATGGAACACAAGGTTCTTCAAAAGCTAAATGGCACTCTAATTATTTTATAACAATATTCTACCATCACCCTGTGGAAGCCAAATTGAAAAATAAGCCTTCTTAGCCAAAGTACCTCACATGTAGTCATAATCATTACCTTATATTCTACTTCAATTGACGAGAAAGGAACAACAGCTAATGATCTGCAACTGCCCTGAATATTCCAATAGACAATTCAACAGCATAAATCTTATGCAGAATAAATAAACTACTTGGAGCAAGTAATGATTTTCAATGCTTCCAACATTCAAATGGAACTAAAACAAATAACAATATTAAAGAAAAATGGAACTGGAAAATAAATGACAAATCTAAATGCAAACAGTCACAAGGAGGCTAAATAATTTACCCTCAATAAACCCAATATCCAGGAAAAAATTCAAGCATTCAAATGGCCTCCTCTTACTAAATATTTCTTAAAAGAGCACATTGCTCAACATTCAATCTCTCTCTCTCTCCTCAATATTCAAGCTCTCTGCCTTTCTTATTTCCTGCTACACCCAGCTCTTTGATTATGGTAAAGAACCACACTTGACTAGTTACAAACCTCCCATTAGCTAAATATTCAGAGTTACATGTGTTTTTTGGTCTTCCCTATTCCTAAATTTGTAACTTAAATCCGCGCATATCAATATTTCTTTTTTTTGGTTTTTGTTTAAATAAAATTCCAAATGGGCTAACAATTGATTTGTTACAGATCACACCTTCCCCTTTTGGAGGGCATTTGGTCCTACAAAAGCTTGATAGTGGGGAAGACCAAGCCATGGACCTTTCACCATAGCCTCCATAGATTCTTCCCCTCCCTTCTTTAAACTTGAATCCACTTTATGTTGACATGCAACTGTCACCATCTTCGCCTCTTTTACAAATGAAGCATTCTTGCCTTTATGAGAATATATAATGAATGCTTGCCCATCCTTGGAAATCTGATATTGGTTCTTCCTTCGCATGGTTATGGCATCTCCCATCCACATATAAGGACAACCAAATATAACATCAGCAATTATAAATTAAACTAAATTACACTCAACCTCATCAACAAACTCAGCTGAAATAGAAAACTTAATTTGCATTTCCTAGTGACTTGCATGTTTGCACCTTTATACACCCAACGCAATGGGCATGCATGAGGCGGTGCATATGTCTCTAATCCAAGTCTATGCATTAATGCTTCAGCTACAAAATTCTTTTGTGAACCAGAATCAAATAATTCGATTTCGGATCTTGATATTGAAGAGCTTCCTACTCTCCAATTCAAGCTTGGGCTCCTCTGCTACAACTACCCTCTTAACCGAAGAGCATGCTATTATGTCATCTATATCATAACTGCTTTCCAAAAAAAAAATTGGATTGTTGATGCCATTTGGGCCTCAATTAGGGATGTACCTACACAATTTTCATCTTAATAACCATTCACTTCACAAATTTCGTCCATTCTTGGACATCGATATTGGTTCTTCCTTCTCAAGAAAATGGACTCTCTCATCCACATGTAAGGGCTACCAAACAAAACATCAGAGATTTACAATTGAACATCACACTCAATCTCACCAACAAACTCAACTGTAATATCAAACTTAATATTGCACTGCCTAGTGAATTGAATTTTTGCACCCTTAAGCAACCAACGCAATGGGTATGGGTGAGGGTGCACATGTCTCTTATCAAAGTCTATCAACTAATGCTTCAGCAACATAATTACTTAGTGAACCAGAATAAAATAATGCATTTACCTTGATCTTCACTTAGATCTTGATATTGAAGAGCTTCCTCCTCTCTAGTTCAAGTCCGGGTTCCTCCACTATAGCTACCCTCGTAACCAAAGAGAATGCTATCATGTCGTCTATATCGGAAGTACTTTCCAATTCTTTGCTTTTGGATTGTTGCTTCCCTTTCTTTTGTCAATGCCATTTTGTCCTCAATGAGGAAAGCAACTTCCAGACTTCTCATATTAACGGCCATCCACTTCACAATATTTGCAATGCTGCTTCTCTTAAAGTCCAACTTCTGCATTTTGCTTGCCTTTGCTTGACGATGCCTCTTTCTTATGCATTTTTATGTAAAGAGCATTATTCCTTGCCCTTTCAAAATACTTTACATCTACGAGTCGATGTTGCCTTCGTATTTGACTATGCAAGTCTCCACTCTACATCAATACGACCCTAACCCATCAAGAAAAAAATTCAAAACAATGTCGTGCTTATGGAATTCAGAGGTATAATCTTGAATAGTTTGTCCTCACTCTTTCCAGTTGTATTGTCAATTCATAAGCTACTACTCCTTATATTGTATAGGGTAGAATTGTGATTTAATTAACTACATTGATCGCTCCCATTTAGTCACCTTCGACTTATTTCAAAACTGCAAGGCATCCACATAGCTGTCCTACCATATCAAGGCATGGCCTGAAATCTTCAAACAAGCAAAAATAATATTTTCCTTCTCACTTACTTTCTTAAGTTAAAGTAAATGTCAAGTTTGAGCCAAATATTGAGCATTTCAGCATCGCATTGACCCCCATATGGTTGTGTTTCTACCTTAGCTTCTATATTCAATGTTGTTTTATATGTTGTCCCATTCAAAGCCTCTTCTTTGGATCTTTCATTGCCATTTTCCCATTCCTCTTGGTAATCCATCTTCAACTTGCCACGTTTGGCGAGATCTGCAACTCATCTCCAATCTTGACTAGGATCCAATTTTTCAATGAAATTGGTGAGATCTGCAACTTATCTCCAATCTCAAGAACCAGGCTTCATTAGGATCCAAATTAGAATCTGCTATGATTGTAAGTCGAGCTCTAACTTCAACCTTCCAGTTCTTAGTCCTAACTTCAATGTCTCTAGGAAAAATACCACCTCGTTCTTTCTTCTTCCTGTTAAGCATAAACTTGCAATACACCACTTACAAGCCAAAATAACAACCTGCTTTGACACCAATATGAAGAATAATTTCCATGGATATTACAATGGATAGTTCACCAACACTGATTTTATGCAGAATAATAAAAACTAGTTGCAGCAAGTGATGATTTTCAGTGTTCCATGCATTCAAAAAAGAAATTACAGTATCAAGGAAATAAGGAACTGGGAAATTGAAGGAGATCTAAATGCAGTCACAAGGAGGCTCAATAATTTTCCCTAGAATAAACCAATAACCGGGAAAAACTCAAGCCTTCATATAGCCACCTTTTATTTGCTCAAAAAAGATTGCTTACAAGAGTACATTGCTCATTATGATAGCTTTCTCCCTTCCCAGTTCCTTTCTGATTAGCTACTACACTTGGTAATTTGGTTATAGACCGGACCCACACTTAGGTATTTACAAAACCCATATTAGCCAAATATTTATGGTGTTACATATGTTTCTCAGCCTTCTATATTTCCAAATTTGATACTCAAATCTGAGTACAAGAGTCTCTTTTATAGTTTTTGACTAAATAAATTTCAAATGTGCCAATACCACTGCGTTCCAATTCCATTTGCAGTCTACTTATGTTTGAGAAGATAGATCATATCTTCCTTGTGAAATCATCAATGACTTTGAAATATTTTTCCCCTCCAAATGTCTCTTGAAAATATCCACACGCATTGGTATGGACAAGTTCCAATCTCATTTTGAATTAGGAAATATTTTCCTATGTTGTTTATTGAATGCACATGCTCCACAAATTCTGTCATGCTTAGTTATGAAAGGCAAATCACACACCATATTCCATTTCGTGAAAACTTGAAGATTTTCATGTTCAAATACCATAGCAATCATACCATATAGCATTTTGGGAATCTTTTGTGACAAGTTCCATTCAAACTAATGAGAGAGTGTTACATTCTACCTTCCTGAATACCCTTCCCAATTAAATCCTGTTTTATTTTTTATTTTAATATTGAAATATCGTGAACAAAATACTAAATCAACCAAGGGTGAAAAACAGTGGTACTACCATATAGGTAGTCAAATGTCAGCATCCAACCATATATCAAAGTTTTACTAAAGTTAACAATATGTCAATATAAAAAGCCTCACGCAGGAGGCGTCAACAGAAACTAACAAAAAAAGAATCCCGTTTTATTTTATACACACTGGTCCTTATAAGACACCAACACTCAACCTTGCTTAGACATCTTGGTTAGAGAGGATTGTTTCTAAATGAAGGTACATACATCACAATTTTTAACCTTGCATTTTCCAAAAGTAGAGAGGTTGATATTTATGTTATCCTTGCCTACAACATTATGAGAAATCTTTATCACCAAGTGCCACAGTCCTTTATGACTATCAACATTTAATTTTTCAAACCTTTTTATTAATAGATTATATGTTGAAATCCCCTTAGTATAATCCAAACATCATTCCTTTAAAGTGTTGATCAGATTTCATTAAAACATTAGTGAAATATTCGTCAACTTGAGTGGCATTAATAGCTTTATCATTGTTTTTTTCACGTCAGCCTTTTTATTCCAATAATTATTTCCCCGATGACCTTCATTGCAATAGTTACATGTGATGGATCTCATTTGTTTTAAAAAGTTTATCTTTAACATGCTCGTCTGGTAGTTTTTCTCACATTTTTAGTGATTTTTTTCTTAGTTTATGATGCAAGTGCCACACTACCACTGCCATTCATGATCTTACACCCACCTCTCATTTTCTCTTCAGTCAAGAGCAAACCTGTTTGTGCAACATTGACTTGTGGTCTCATAAGTTGTTGACATGTGGCATCCTTGGGAAGAGAGTTGTTCTTTTTCCTATGTCAGCTCTGTAAATAGCCACTAGAAACATTATTTAATGTGTATTAAAAGGATAAAAATATCCCAAAATACACATCATGTGCTGAGTTCAATTTATTATGAAGTGAATTATACTTAAGTACTCAATACCTTATCATATTATTGTGTATGCCTCCTCTTATTCTATGGTGTGAATGTAAATTCAGTGCAATAATGAATTAGTTGTGAAATTTATCATGGAATCGTAGTGGGCGAACTTTGCTAGTGATATGAAGGAGGTTTGGTGATTGCAAATGTAAAAAGAAATGATGAGGGAACTTTACCCTTTGTTGCCTTTGCACTATTGTTAATACATGCTAAGCCATACTTGGGAGAGATAAATTATGTGTAATTGTTTTTTGGTGTTCTTCCAAATGTGTTAGTAATATTTTTTGGAGGTGAGGGCCCCCGTAGTGCCTCCTTGTATGTATTGAAAATTGCAATGGGTGTGTGCATCCCTATGCTTGAAGAAATCAATGCAACTTATTTTTTATTTTATCCACTAAAGATCAAGTGATATAATTGCATGCCTCTATCTATGAGGTGTCTCTAGTGTGTGCAGCACCCAAGTTGTATGAGTGTTTCTGAGAGTTGATTTCTTTAAGCAAAGGCTCACAACGAGGTCAAACCAGGTTGTGGTGTGGGCAGTATTGGGGTGACTAAAAATTTTCCCCTTTCTATCCTGCTTGCACTACACTAAAATCTCACCCTAATTGAATTTACCTGGTCTCATAAGCTCACATTAATGGGCCTCACTGGTGAGGTGTCAAGATATATGCAAATTTCATGGGCAAAGGAAAAAACCATATTTTCTAACTATGTTCCTTTGCAGGTACTCAAGGTCCCCTTTCTATCCTGCTTGCACGACACTAAAATCTCACCCTAATCGAATTTACCTCATCTCATAAGCTGCATTAATGGGCCTTATTGGTGAGGTGTCAAGATGAATGCAAAGTTCATGGGCAAAGGAAAAAAACTTATTTTCTAGCTGTGTTCCTTTGCAGGTACTCATGGTCCCACTTTTTCTTTTTATGTGGGCAAAAGATGAGAGAATCTTTCCTCTCCATGAAGAATATGCTACTTACAAATATATTAATTTCTTCATCTTTATCTTTTGGCTTCTCCCCTATTGCATCCATGTTGATTTCTCATCTCTTTCAACCTTTGATGTGAACATATAAATTCACCAATGCACATTTTTAAGGCATATAATTGACTTCTCATGTCTCATTTTTTGTTGCATACAATCATTGTAAAGTTGTCCAAACTTCATTGGAAGTCTCTTTGCCTAATAGATGAGGAATCAAATAATTTGTAATGCATAGAAAAACAGTGGTAAGGGCCTCAATCGTTTTCCTCCCACTCAGCAAAAACTTCATGTTTTGATGTAGTCCCTTCCATATTTCACAGTTTCTACCATTGTTCTTGTTATCATCTACTAGAACATAACAAGCAATGTTTACACTTGAAATTATGAGGAAAATCACATTGGTTTCTAGCCAAAAAACCAAGATGAATACTTAGCTTCTATTTACTGAAAAAATCGTCAAACCTTGAATCCAAAAGAAGAGAAAAAAATTTGTGAAGGTATCTTAAACGATTTTAAGCAAAAAATTACTCTAAAACATTGCCGAAAAAATATTGTGATTTATAGCATAATTATTGGCCAAATCTGAAGAGCTTGTAAACAAAAATGTCATAGATATATTTCTCAACTTTCCGGCAGTTTTTTAATTGTCTCAATCTGATAACAAAGAGAAAACTTATGCTCGTTTTACCAAAAAAGATTTTTTCTATTTTTGGGTCTGATGATTTTCACATACAATGGAGAGAAAAAAGTTTCCCTTAATTTCCAAAAAAGAACCTGAAGCAAAAACTAAGTTTACCATACTTTCTAACAAGTGTCCCCTTAAATCAAATTTAAAAAGAGAACAAAAAGATAATTCTACAACAATATTTCCACCAAAAATTCTTCTTATTTCCCTCGCACTTCCTCCAAGAGAATACAAATAAAATGCCACAAGAACAATGTGGCTCTGACACCATGTGAGAAAGTGAACAGGACTTTTTGAAGAGTGTCAAATAAATATTTCACTAAATAAGATATAGACCATGTTGGTTATTCTAGTGTTAGTACTCATCTCTAACAGGAGTGAGCTATTAGTTAGGTGTGTAGGTTAATATATTTATGTGTGTCAGAACAATATATGGTTTGTGTGTTTTGTTTTAACAACACGCATAATTAGGGATCAAGATTGAGTAAGATATTATAGGGATCATAAGATTATAATAGATAAGAATGATCTCCTATTATATAGGATATCTTATATCTATATATGTATCACCTATTATTGAATGATTGAAACAATCGTAAAGCAGATTTTATTGTGTGAAACTTAAATCCTGATTTCATTTGGTCTCAGAGCGGGTGATATCCTGCACATTGTCAAGATGTTATAAAAATTGTAAGGGACAACATTCTATTCTATTGCCCTAGTGAATGTGACATTTTCTTTTTGGGTGAGTTTTGTTTTGTGAGCATTTAGCATAAAATAAGGTGTTCTCGTACGCATGCAAGTTTCATTTCCAGATTCTTCATTGTGGCTCATGCAATCTTCAAAGCAGACACATCTTCTTTAAACCCCTGTGTAATCTTCTATTGTGTGCCTACTCCATGCATGTCTACAGAACCGTTAGCAATGTGCATCTACCGTGTTTTGGTCCACCGTATGTCTATTCAATAATCTTTGTGCATTGAGATTTGTCAATTTCTGCCAAGTAACGGTCTGCTCAAATCTTCATGCCCACGTTCTGATCCATTTTTTAATGTCATAATATTAATCGTGGTTGTATTGCCTACCCATGCTCATACTTCTTCCATGTGTGCGTTGTTTCCAACAACATCACCAATGAAATCTTAATGCTTTGCATAAGTGATTCCTCTTTGTGTGCTAGCTTCCGTGCATGCTGTGAATCTGTTTGTGTGTCATCTTCTTGCAGACCTGGAAACTAATTGCCGTTTAATATTTTATATAAGTTTTCTTTTTAAGTTTATATTATTAGATCGTGTGATAATCGTGATCATTTGTGTTTGGTTATTGGTTAGATTTAGTATGTGAGTCAATTAGGCTAATAAATTGTTATTTAGCCTTTTAGATATTAGTAATGTTATAGTTTATGAGTCGTTTCTTTTAAGTGGGCATTAATACAAAAAAAAAAAATAGTCAAATCCATTTTAGTAGTCAAATTTTAAGATTGTATATTTTCGGAGTCTTTTAATAATAAATTGTTTTTTAAGTAATGCAATATAAATCTAAAAGCTATATAGATATTAGTAATTAGTTTATGAAGCAAGAGTCTATCATGTCTTATGCCCAGTATCGTCTTTTGTCCAATATGGTATTGTATGTCAAAAGAGTCAATGAAATATCCCTAAACAGAGTTATAAATTATTATGGATTTACCGAAATCCCTTACAATAAACCCTTACAATAGAAAATAGAATTCTGAATTTTTATTGAAAACCCTTACAGCTGGAAATCAAATGGTTCTATTTTACTGATAAAACCATAACAAATTTCTAAATTTTAATAAATAATTTCAGACATGAATAAATATTGTCAACAATAATTTTTGTGGAATTTTAGATAAGCATCAAAAAAATTATTTATTTTCCCAACTGAAAAAATCAGAAAATTACAACAAACCGTACCAACATTAATATTGTCCTAAAAGTAGTCCAAATGATGACATCACCCTTCCAAAGTGTGACGTTAGCCCTAGGGATGGTGACGTCAGCCTTTGGGATGATGTTCCAACTACATAAAATGATATCCTAACCGTTGTAGATGATGCCCTAGCTGCTGTAGATGATGCCCTAGCTAATATCGCTGACCCGTAAATATTCAATGCTTCCCTAGTTGTGCTGAAAATGCAGAAATCTGATAGTTGATGCCCAATTGCAGCCCCTGAATGGAACCACCACAGAATAGTGGAGGGTTTTCGTCCTCTAGCCTGAATCCACCGAAGGGTTTTCGTCCTCTGATGTTGAAAATTGAAACAACTACTCAAAACTTCAGAAGTTGAAAAGATGAATGGCAAAATAAAATAATTTTTAAATGAGTCAAATGCCCTTCTTTTATAGACACTTTTGGGAAAATAAAATATTATTTGCTATTTTCTCCATTACCCCAAAATATAATTCAAAGTGACTTGGGAACCTTTTAAAATAATATTACTTCGTATCCCATGCCTAACATCAATAAAATCACTTTAGGCCCCCTTTTAAAAACACTTCATTGGACTTGAATTTTTAATAATAAAATAATATTAAGTTGTCTTTTTAATAAAGTAAATCACTGCAACAACTTAAATTATTATTTTTATTATTTCCTTAGCTTATTCGAAAAAGGGGACATGACAACCCACCCTTTCCCAAAGATTACTTGTCCTCAGGGAATGTTGGTTCATCTCATGACTCCAAATGCCAAGATCCCAAGCCAATCTTTTTGTCTCTTCCATTCTTCCTTGTGATGTAGTTGGCTTCTGCTACACTACTATGGTATAACTAGGTATTAGAAGCTCTACACTAGGTGATGCTTCTCCAACAGTTTTATTGAGTGAATCTGTGATAGTTGAATCATGAACCAGCCAGGATCTAGAGAAAGTATTACCATCTATGACACCCTCCATTTCGTTTGCTGAGACTGATGTTGAAACTGTGTTAGTGATCCATTGGAGTATTACATCTTTCCCAGTTACAAGCACACCAGTTTTGTGTAATGAACAATCGAGTAGATGAGCTCCAACTGCAAGGTACATATGCATACTCTACTGTAGCATGCGAGTTACCAAACTTTCATGCATTGCAATTTCTACCTTTATCCTTCTCAATGCGAATTTTGAAACTATTTGAGGGTCTACATTAACCAAATCTGAAATACCAAAACCTTGAGTTCCAATGGATCCTTCAATACTATGGCCAGTTGTACCTCCCACCATTTGATGCGAATCGGATTGTGCTTAGGTTGGAAACAAGTTACAACAGACAACCCACCTGGAATTTCACCCAAATCAAAACTATGGTGTCTGAGTTGGTCATTCCCTTCAGCTGAAACCTACCATCCCCATCATCCAATAATAAAAACCCCTTAAAATGTGCAAACTTGCAACTATACATGACTGATAACAGTTGTTCCAGCACCCTAGCAATGATACAATAGCAGCTAAACTGATATTCCTTTGCAAAAATCAAATGTGTGAATAATGTAGGAGCTGAAAATGCTTTATCAACAATCATAGACTGTAACCCCTTCTTTCTCATGATTGGGAGTCCCGGCAAACCCTAGTGTATATATGTAATTGAAGTACCGTAGCGGCTGATAATGATTATGGCAACAACATTGAGGTTGGAAATATTGAGAACAACAGATCTAAGGTTGGAAACTGTATTCATGTTGGCCCTTGGTTCATGTTTCTTGCAACCAACACTTATCGCAACCATGTAAAGTTGGTGCCTCATTTGGTGGCCACCTTAGGAGTGTAATATTGAGTATATCCAAAACAGACCAAACATTATCATAATGAAGTATCTTACCTAAGAATAGACCCTCGGTTGTCTTTATGCATTAAGTAGCTCGAGCCACTTGGTTTCTCTGAAAATATACCTCCCTTCTTTTTGCTATAGCCACGTTTGGGACTCCATTCACTATACCTTGAAGTCTACATTACTGAATACGCCCCTGCAAGCCCTGGGAGCACGGGAGATACAGCGACGAGTACAAGAGAGCGGAAGGAGCACGGGGAGACACCCAGGGAGCGTGATTGGGTTGTGGATACACCCGGGTACGTCGCCCAGACATACCCAAGAGTATCTGCAACCCAACCACACTCCTGCACGTATCCTCACGCTCTCAGGCGGAGAAATCAATTTTTTTTATTTTTTTTCAATTTCGTCTTTAAAAAAGTCAAACATGGACTTCAAAATACAATTAAAAACAAAATAAAATGGATTTCCAACCCTAAAAGCAGCATTCATACCATTTTATAACAAGATAACAACACATTGCTCTTTCATTGCATTTTTCACTCTCATTGCACATTTGTTCACTCTTGTTAATTTTTTCAATTGCACAAGCTTGAAACTCCTTCCTTGTGCTAAACCTACACCATTGTTGCAAACTATTTGGCACCAAGGAGCTTGAGGAGCTTGCAAGGAAGAGGATTTGTTGATTTAAGGTAAGTTTTTTAGATTTGTGGTTTTTTTGTTTTTGTTTTTTTTGTAACTAGATTTTATTTTAATTTTTTTTGTTATTCTTTAAAATTTTAACCGTTATTTCCACGAATACCAAATGCAATGATTATGTTTTTAATTTTAATAGCAATTGTTTTTTTTAGTTTTTACCATTAAATTTTAATAGCAATTTTTTATTTTTTATCAGGGGCTATAGGGATTTCTCACAAATTATAATGTCTCAGGGCGCAAGTGCTAGTTCGGTGGGGCAAGGGATAACCCCAAAATTTGATCCACAAACGCCCCTTTGGAAGTATGTGACAGTATTAGAAAAGATGCCTAGTGGAGGGTGTTTTCATTCGCTTTGCTCAAAGTGTAATTGTAAATACAAGAGCTCGTATAGTCAAGTGAAAGCCCATTTGTGTGCAATTTCTAGCACTAGAATCAAAATTTGTGGTGGGCCAAGCATAAATAGAAAGCCGGGAAAGGGCTTGCCACAGGGAAAAATCCTCGCATACATCAAGGAGCAAAAAGAGGCAAATGCCATTGTGGGGCAAAGATCGAAGCATCTTTTGAGAAAAAAAGGATCACAACCTGTTGATCCATCTCGTACTAATGTGATGACCCCATCACACTCCTTTCTTGCTACCCCTATTGCAGCCAAAGAGGAAGAGGATTCACCTCTTGGTCGCAAGAGAACAAAATATGCAGGTCCATTGGATACGGCATTCCAAAACGAATCCAGGGACATAGTGGAGTAGAGCATCAGACGTTGTCTTCATGCATGTGGGCTATCATTTAATGTTGTTAGATCACCATACTGGCAGGAAATGGTGAGATCTATCAATGTTGCCCCTAAAGGGTTTGTCAGCTCAGGTTATGAAAAGGTGTGCACCACCTTCTTGACAAAAGAAAGAAAACACATTGAAGATGCATTGAAGCCCATCAGGGATTCATGGATCAAAAAAAGGGTGTCCATTTTCGATGGATAGAAAAATATAACAAATAGGCCATTGATTAATGTGATTGCAGTGAGCCCTAAAGGGGCAATGTTTTTGAAGGTCGTTGATTGTGAGGGGCAAGTGAAGGATGCACGATTAATTGTTGACATCCTGATAGAGTCCATTGAGACAATGGGGCCTCAAAACGTTGTCCAAGTTGTAACAGACAACGCTAACAATTATAGAGTTGCAAGCATGTTGGTTGAGGCAAGGTATAGGCATATATTTTGACACAATATATACCTTGTGTCATTCATTCCCTCAACCTTATATTGCAAAAATTGGGGACAAAAATTGACTGGATCAAACAAGTCTATGAGGCGAGTGAGATCCAAATGTTCATAACCGACCATCACATGTCCCAAGGCATCTTCAGGACCTTCTCAAAATTGCAATTGTTGATGGTAACTCTTAATTTAATTTTTAAATTTATATGTTTGTAATTTGTAGTGTTTTTATTTTTGAATATTTTTTTAAGTTTATTAATTAGTTGTTTTAATTTTGTATTAAGTTGTTGAGATTCGATTTGCCTCACACACCCTCGTCTTGAGACGACTTGTTAAGGTGCGTGAGGCATTGAGGAACATGGTCATCAACAACCTTTGGGATGTATGGAGACAAGGAAACAGTGGGAGGGCCACAGAGGTGAAAGGGTGGATTCTTGATGATGCATGGTGGGAACATGTGGAGTATTTGTTGAATTTTACTGAGCCCATCGTCAGCATGTTGAGATATGTGGACATGAATCATCCATGTTTGGGTGAGATTTATGTTGGAATTGAATCAATGATTGAGAACATTAGATCCATCATAAATGCTAAAGGGCAAGATCCCACGAAGAGGTTCTTCAAAGAAGTGCAGTCGCATCTCATTGAAAGGTGGAATAAAATGACCACCCCATTGCATCTTCTTGCTTTTGCCTTAACACCCAAATACTCCAGTGCAGAGATTCTTTCTTTGCCTAGAAGGGTCGCACCATATAGGGATGTTGAGGTTGCCAAGGGATATAAGGTAGCATTATCTAGAATCTTTTCCAATCCAAAGGTAGAAGACCAAGTCAGAGAAGAGTTTATGCATTTCATATCCTCGGTGGGTCACTCCCTTGGTGCTATCCATGGCAAGTACAAGATGAACGCTCACTTTTGGTGGTACCTCCATGGGCAAGCATCCACCCACCTTCAACCACTTGCAATAAAAATTCTATCACAAGTAAGATTTTAATTTTTTTTATCTACCCTTCTTTTGACCTTTTCAATGTTTTGTTTTAAGTTTTAACTTTTAGTCTTTTAATTTTTATAAATTTTAATTCACTTTGTGGCTTCAATAGGTTGCAAGTTCCTCTACAGTTGAGTGGGGTTGGGGCACCTATGGTTTTATCCACTCAATTAAACGCACCAAGTTGGCTGCAAAAAGACGGAGGATTTGGTTTATGTGCATTCCAACTTACGTCTTCTCTTACATAAACAACCTCAATACAAGGAAAGCCAACAAAATTGTGGGATGTGAACCCAAAGGCTGTTGATTTAGATGCCTCTGTTGCCTACCTTTCTTTACTTGACACGGAGCTAGACAGTGCTTCACACGACTTGCATAGTGGAGCTACTAGGAGTGGCACTGATGCTGCTTGTGGTTCTAATGAACCACATGATGATGAAGACATTGCAGCCGAATATGAAAATGAATATAGTGAACAATGAGAATGTTGATTTGTCTTTATTTTTGTCCATACATTGTAACATTTGCACCATGTACCTGTTGTAAAACTAATTAAAGTTCGACTATTGAATATTATGATATTCGGCATTGAATTATGAGTATATATTTTGTGGTTATTTAACTTATTTGAAGTTATTTTTGTTTCCTCTATGCATATTATGTGGTTAATTTTGCTTATATGGTTATATTTTTATATTTTTAATTTTTTATATATATTTTTGTATAGTCGTATCCAGCCGTATCCAAACCCAAAAAAAAAAATCGTTGTATCTTGTATCTTGTATCTCGGTATCCGATACTCGTACCCGTATCCATATCGGCAATGTAGCTTGAAGTATCACTTCTTTTTCTTCATCATTGAATTTCAACTCCATAGTGAGTTCTTCAAGAGGATGCAACCATTGCAAACCCCATATTTTACCGATTCCTCCTAGACCCATGATATAGGGATCATTGCATACCTTGTGTCTACCCCAAGTGTTGGAAAGTAGTTGTGCCTTTATGGTGCAAGGGATGGTGAACTTATCAGTAATAATGGTATTGAAATTTGTAACTCTACCCTTGATAGACCTCAAGATATCACCCAGATCCCATACTTCTATGCATAACCCATTTTGGATTTGAGCAAAAGGATCTATGTGCCCTTTACTGCAAGTTGCATCCTTCACTCTATCACCCTTTTTAGAATGCTTTCCATGATGACAAGAATCTTGCAATGACATAGTAGGCAGCGATAAATCTGTAATATGACCCTCATTTTCATACCTTCAGATACAATCAAGGTGCTCACTTTCTTTTTCCGAAATAGGAATTGTTGTGATATCCTCAATATCTCCATCCTTGTGAGTTAGAATTTTCAAGTTAGGATCTACATTATCCTCCAAGCATGCTTATCAACATGACTATCTTGAATTTTGATCATATAGACTAATGACTCACCTTTCATCTCACTGAAAACTACTGTAGCAATTTGTGGCTCTTTTGTCTTATAAAGTGAAGAAAGAACTGAGCTAAACTTCAAAGTGACGACCTCAACCCTTTCCTGCATTTTCTCAAATGCAATTAATACCTCTTTTGCAATTCCAATGACCATATCCATGTCCTTAATCATACGCAAATATTTTGATTTCATTATTTCCAATGTACTCTTTGAAAATTTGCAACAATGACTATATGCTCAGTGCTAACAACATTTACCTCACCTATAATGTTGTTCTCTGCTACAGTTTGAGCACTTTGCAAGTGTAGAGTTAGATCTTCAATGAACATTTTCATACTATCCAACTTTGTTAGGACTTGCACCTCTTTCTCTTTTGTTGCCAACAGTTGTAGTTCTTCAATCTTTGTTTGCCCTTCACTGAACTGTTGTAATTCAGCTAACTTTGATGTTGTTGAATTCTCATCAATTTCTACTGCATCTAACACCTTTTATTGTTCTTCCTCTTTGCTCATCATAATGAGATAATTCTTTTCTTGTTAATCACGAAAAGTCCCTCAACTATCAAATATGACTTCAACTTCCCTACACACTGTTCAACAACATTTTTAGCTAGTGTATGGGCAACGAGTGAAGTTTCGTACTCAATACCAGCCAATAATATAAATAATAAATGTTAAGAAATATCATCACTCTCATTCAGAACCAGAGTCATAATTGTCTGCATTGAAACTACTACATTTTTTGTATGATTTTTCATGACAGCTGCAAGGAAATGTTGAAATATTTCAATAATAAGATCGTTACATTCAAGATCCAACATCACAACACATGACCTGATTTTTGTTATAGTTTTTAGAATTGTGACCCTCCTAGCAAAAGGACTTTTGATGTCATCTAAACCTTGAAAACTATCCACAATCATCTGAAATATCTCCCTCGCGGTTTTGTTGTTGTATGGCTTTTCAGGAGTTGTCATTCTTGTAATTTCACTAATACAAGTGATAACTACAAGTCTCACATCTAGATATGGGTGTCTCAAATGCTTGGGCTTAGCCAAATAAAACATCGTTGGATTTACTGCCCATTGCATAATCTCATATTCTGGTTGCGCTACCATGGAGAGACAAATTTTCACTTCCTCCAAAATGTTGAATAGAACATTTTTTTAATGAGGCAACTGCTCCAGTTTCATCCCTGACATGCGACACTTTATTCTCAAATCATCTTTACTAATTAACTCCATGATTTCACAAGCTATGCTTCAAATAGTAACTACAAAATATTTCTTTCCCACAATCTGACAAAAAATTAGCTCTGATACCACTGAAATATCCCTAAACGAATATTTTAAATAATTCCAGATTTACCAGAATCCCTTACAATAGAAAATAGAATTATGAATTTTTATTCAAAACCCTTATAGCTGGAAATCAAATGACAGTATTTTACTGATAAAACCTTTGCAAATTTCTGAGTTTTAATAAATAATATCAACCATGAATAAATACTATAAACAGTAATTTTTGTGGAATTTTATATAAAGATCATAATTTTTATTTATTTTCTCAACTGAAAAAATTAAAAATTATAAAAAACCGTCCCAGCATTAATACTAGCCTAAAAGCAGCGCAAATGATGGCATCGCCCTTCCAAAGTGTGACATCAGCGTTTGGGATGATGTTCTAGTTGTATCAAATGATATGTCCTCGTTGTTGTTGATGATGCCCTAGCTAATATGGTTGACCCGATAACATCCAATGCTTCTCCAATTGTGTTGAAAATGCAAAAATTTGATGGTCAATGCCCAATTGCAGCCCCTAAATGGAACCACCACAAAAGACTGGAGGGTTTTTGTCCTCTAGCCTAAATCCACTAGAGGGTTTTCATCCTCTGATGCTGAACGCTGAAGCAACTCCTCAAAACTTCACAAGTTGAAAAGATGAATGGCAAAATAGAATACTTTCCAAATGAGCCCAATGCCCTTATACACTTTTGGGAAAATAATTTATTATTTTCTATTTTCTAATTTTCTCCAAAATAGAATTCAAAATGACTTAGGAACCTTTTAAAATAATATCACTTTGTACCTCGTGCCTAACATCAATAACGTCACTTTAAGCCCCCTTTTAAAAACACTTTATTGACCTTGAACTTTTAATGATGAAATAATATTAAGTTGTCCTTTCAATAAAATAAGTCATTGGAACAACTTAAAATATTATTTTTATTAATTCCTTGGATTATTCGAAACAGGGTGCATGAAAAGCAAATGTCAAAACTTTCTTTGTACAGGTCATGTATTGGGATAGTGGCACCACCAACTACGCTAAATCAACTAATGCCAATGAAATATGCCTTTTCAAAATAACATTTGAATTCTGAAAAAAAAATTATTGCACACCAAATCAAATTTGAAATTTCATTCAGCCACTGATAAAATAATGCAAATGCTTGTATGCTGTCTAAATAAATTCTTTATCCAATTTTTGACCGAACAAATAGCAAAATATTGTAAAAGACTGAATCTTTCTCTGCATGCACCAACCCTAACCTGAAATTTATCTATTTCTGCTGTAACAGCAGCCAATATGGACGTTAAGGTCCCAAACCCTTTCCAGAAAATATGCTAGACAGTACAGCAAAACCCTAATACAATTTTTGTCCTAAAATCCTCAAAACTTGCCTAGAGAAGAACTGCGATTTCCTGTCAAAGCTGGAACAGCAGCTGGAAGTCGTACGGTACCCAGGAAATCCTAATTGCTGAATTTTGGTACAGTCCAGCAGAGGTATATACGCCAAGGACAGAGAAGTGATGCTAGTTGTGTATGATGGCAGTTTAGCAGTAGATCTGTTCAAAGAGGTTGTTGCAAATCCTAGAAGGATGACACCAATGTTCAAAGGTAACCCTAGCGAGCCAAAGTAGCAAACCCTGCAGTATGGCCACAAACAGAAAGTACAACAGCCCTAAAAATCTGTGATTGGGTCTAGTAAAGGCTGCAACAGCAACGATTTGCTAGAAAAGGGTAACGCCCAAACAAAATAGGGCTGCCAATAGTGATGCCAGCAAAAGTACATCAAACCCAAGCCGTACAACCAAAATTATTATTGGAAAACTGAGTTTATTTATGCAAACCCTTGATCGAGACGTAATTTTTGATTTCTTGTAGATAACTATTTTTTGATGCACTTGTAACCCCTGTGTGGAGCTACCCCAGTAGACTATAGGGGGTTTATCCTCTAATCTGGCTGCAATGAAAGTTTTTGTCCTCTAGCATAAGTTCAAAGAATTCTAGATTCAATCAAGAATAGTAAAAGTGAATAATGATAATCAATAATCCCTTACTTTTTGTCCCGTGTGTCCTTTTATTAATTTCACTTTTTCCAAAGCCACCCTAACACTAAAAGTAATTAAAACTACTTTTGATTAAATATTTACTTTTTCACCCTCATAATAATAATTACTTTTGGCCGATGTAAAAAATTATTTTATACTAGAGAGCGACGGCAACAAAGGCAACAAATTCAACATAGCGTGGCAGGCATGAGAGATCGCAACCAAAGGGAAAGCTCAGGTTATTAACGCAGGTGTCTGGATCAAGCACGAAGGGGCGCAGTCAATCAAAAGGAAAAAGAAGCGATCAATTTAGTGGACAGGTAGGAGATGAGGATGAAAGTGACGAGAAGAGCGAAGCAGGTTTTAGGCCAAGTTTGGTGGAGCAAGGGTCTTCAACCAGGCGTTTTAGAGGCAAGGGTCGACGCAAATTTCAAGATTTTGATCAAACTTTATTGACCTCTGAGCAGTTGGAAACAAGGTTTGATCTTCCTGAGGTTTATTTAGGGCAGAACTAGTTGGATGTTAATATTGGGTTGTTAAAAGGAGTGGCCTCTCAGGAGGAGAGAGAAGCTGGAATTTCTAAAGGAGAGGCTAGGGTTTCAAAGGCTTTAGCGTATTTATGTTGCTTTAACAGCGCTAACCCGTTCCATACCTGTGGATCCTTTTGCAAAGAAGCTATCCTCAAGGCTCACCCTAGTTCAGACCCTATTCTGGTTCCTAGAAGTCAGGTTCCTTCAAAAAAGCCCTCCGCAAAAGAAATAGCTGTTAAGAAGGATTTTAAGGGGAATTCAGAATCAGATTGTTCCCAAGATAAGGCTCCAGAAACGGCTTTCCTAGGTGATGTTCCTTAATTCTTTCTAATACTTCTCCCATTTTGGATATAATGGATTCAGAGCTTGCAATGGTGGGAATGGAAAAGGGAAGCAAATCTTTGATTCGCAGATGTGTTGATAAACGATCGTCATGGGAAGTGCTTCAGCAATGGACGGCAGGACCTTGAGCTTCGTTGAAATCTCCTTCTATCTCCATGTTGTCAAATGGTTTCTTTTTGCTGCAATTTTTTTTGACGGAAGACAGAGATTTTGTGTGGACAAATGAACCTTGGTTTGTAGGTAATCAAGGTGTGTTTTTTTGCCCATGGGCTCCATTCTTTGATCCAGATTCTTCGATAATTTCGCAAGCCCCGATATGGATAAGAATTTATAATCTTCCCTTAGACTTGCATGATCCTGGTCTTTTCAAATTGTTGGTGAGTAAATTAGGAGTCGTTAAAATTGATAATTACATAGAAGCTAATCTGAATTTTGTCAGAGTGTGTATAATGGTAGATTTATCAAAACCTCTACATCATTTTCTTAAAATCTCTTCTTCCCATGGAGTGTGGTCTCAATTTTTTAACTTTGAAGGTCTCCCGTTTAGATGCTTCAAATGTAATAAATTGGATCATAAGATTGTCGCTTGTCCTGAGAAGGATTTTAAAAGTTCCCATGCTTCAATTGTTTAGAAATGGGTTAGAAATTTTGGTTGCCCGAATCGAGATCTGGTTCACAATTTTTTTTTTCAGCTAAATCTAAATCAGTTGAGGTCCCATCTTTGGGAGCCTTTCAAGAGGATCAGCAACATCCTCAAAAGGATGACACTCCAGCAGCTGCAGAGGATCTGTTTGATTTGGAGTCAGGGCAGCCTTCTTCCTATAAGCTGGAAAAGGAAGTGAGAGGATTTGGATAAAAAAAATCTATAGTGGACAGCCCCCTAGAGAAGGAAATCTCAAAAGAAGAGAGAGAAGGATGGGAAGAAGAGGAAGAACTAGCAAGCAAGGCTTTTTTGTCTATTGCTTAGAAAGAAAGTACATTAAAGACTCCCAACTATGGTCTGAAGGGGAAAAGAGGAAGGAAAACAGAGGCAAAAAGGTTACAGCTGGATGCTCAGAATTCTATTAACGGCGACACCCAATGGACCATAGAATCATTGTTGTCCACTAGAGGCAGACAATTGCAAGTAGCAAAAGGATGATTGAAGCCTGGATTCGTGGTGATTTTATTGTTTCTTGCTGAAGAATATATTTTCTCCTACTTGGTTGTTAGCTTAGGTGTTTAAATTTAATTGGGAACCCAATTTTGACCTATAGATACTGTTTTGTTGGTATTCTAAAGGTTAATAGACACATTCTTTTATTTTGGTTTTAAATCTTTTTGGGAGACTGGACCTCCTACTATGTTTCAAAACCGATTTTGGCTCTAGTCAAATGTTGAAGTGGGACAAAGACCCGTTTAAACCTGACATCGAGCTAAAAATAATAATTACTTTTGGCCATGTAATTAATATTGCTTTTGCCCCCCCTTTTAATAATAATACAGCTAAGCATCATTTTTCCATGTTATAACATAAAGTAACTTAGGACAGCTTAAATGAATAATTATTAAATTATTTCCCTCATTAATTCCCCTTACCTACGAAAATAAAAATAGGCTTCAATCCCTTGATTTTATTAATTCGAAAAAAGGGACATTACAACCAAGGACGGTTCTCAGTGATAGGGGGATCGTCTATATTCTTCACGATTGGGTCGCAACGATCGTGAACAAAGGCTACAAATGCGACAAGGAACTTGTCCTCAAATTTTCTATATTTTGTTTCCAAGTATGGTGTGATGAAAATAAAGTGAAAGCCATATCACTTTCATTGTAGCAAAATGGTTTCTTGTGCAAAGTAGCAGTGAGGCCATTCCCACTACTTTTGTTGGTTTGGTCAGTGTGTTCCCAAGGATCAGTTGATGGGTTCCAATCTGTGGTTGATGTTTTGCCAGCCATCAAATGATACGGTTGTTGTATTCTTATGGATTAGTTGATGGGTCCAAATCTATGGTTGACGTGTGCCCGTGTGTGTCAAGAATGTACTTGCTTCAGTTCTCAAGTGGTAGCTCATCTCCCCATGTTCGTATTAAGGGAAGAATGTTGAATATTCTAGTGTTTGTACTCACCTCTAATAGGAGTGAGCTATTAGATAGGTGTGTGGGTTAATATATCTATGAATGTGAGAACAAAATATGTTTTGTGTGTTGTTTTAACAACACACATAATTAGAATTAATTGAGACATTATAGGGATCATAAGATTGGAATAGATAAGAATAATCTCCTATCATGCAGAACTTCTATCTATTTATGTATCACTTATTATTGAATAATTGAATCAATGGTACGAAGCAGATTTTATTGTGTGAAATTCAGACCCTGATGTCATTAGATCACACTAAATGGTCATCTTGCATTAACGAGAATACATGTATCGTATAATTATCTTACACAAAAATACAAGTGAAAGATTATTCCAAATTCTACAATCCCAAACTCCTAAATGAAATAATACAATACTCGAAATAAGAGGAGAAAAAAAAGCAAGATCACATAGAGTCAAGTTTACACCAATCTGCATGAAAATATAACAAATATTAGAACTTTATTTGATCTAAAAATCATATTTGGAAAAAGCGTGAATAGAATAAACAAATTTGAAAGAACAGGATTTGATAATTTTCTAGGCAAGGAGAATTTAAAACATTATAATCAAGGAATAAAAGAACATACGGAAATGATCAATGATGATTTCCTTCATTTTTAGTACTTTTTGATTTGGAGCTCCATGTCTTATGCTTTGTTGCATGAAGACCTTTGCTTGCCATAATGTTTCATTCCTTCCCATAACTCTTGCAAATGATCTATATTACAAAAAAACCACCATTTCTTATTTTAAAAAGAAAAACTTCTTTATTACCTCAAATACTATCAATAAAAATGTATGCCACTGTGTACATACTCAAATATAAATCCTCCATATACAAGCCAAGACATAAGTTATCATCCATGAGCATAGTCTCATTGCATTAACTACTAGATCATGGGATGAAAAAAATCATGGAAAAACATGATGAAATAAAAACCATCCGTTCACTCATAAACATAAAGATGAAAAAGTTGGATAACGGGCATGAGGACAACAATTTGAGTGGTAGAAGGGCAACAATTGTCACCACTTACAATAGCAATTAATAATTAGAGAATATCTGGAATGATTATTAAATATACTCCTTTCCACCTTTGTTAGATTATTCAAACTTGAGGGTTTAATAATATTTAGTAACAGTTATCACAACCATCAATGTTCATATTATTTGGGCCAATGCCTTCCATTCACAAGTATATGGAAGTGAATAAATTCCCACAAACACCTCTACTAATTCATCTCATGCTATACACTAATAAAGCAGAATTCAGGAGGCGGATACATTCTTCTATACCCTCTTTAACTTTATTAAATTGGGAGCTTCGATTATGTTCACGTTTCTAAGCATTGTGCATGCCTTTTTCATCACCTATAGAGAATATTTCTTCTACAAGAAATGGTAACCCTACACACTTTGTAGGATTGTTACAAATTGTTTCCCCTAAACCTACAGACACACATAGTGGAGACAAGAAGCACAAGAAAAGGCATGTGAGATTTCAAGGGAAGATAGCATAGGGTCTTCCACCAAACCCACAGGGATTGCCAATGAGCATGACCAATAGAAAACTCCTCCATAGATAGGCATACATTAACATTCATTGTCATTCTCCCTTGTGTTACAAGGTTCACTAACTTGGAAGACCTCAAGCTCTAGGGCTATTCAAGTAAATACAATGAGACACCTCGACATAAGTAAGACTTCAAACTCTACGTCCATCCAAGAAATATAATGGAATGCCTCAACATAAGTAACACCTCAGGACCTAGGCCTTTGTGAGTAAATTTAATGCAATGCCTCCTCCTAGGTAAGACCTCAAGCTCTAGGTATGTCCAAGCAAGTGTAATCGGATGCCTCAACCTAGGTGACACCTTGTGCTCTAGGTTTGTTTGAGAAAGTATAATGGGATGCCTCAACCTAAGTAAGACTTCATGGTCTGGATTTGTTTAAATAATTGTAATGGGATTCCTCAACATGAGAAAGACCTCAGGCTCATGGTTTCTCCAAGCAAATATAATGGTATGCCTCAATCTAGGTCAGACCCCATGGATTAGATCCACCCAAGTAAATATAATGGGATACCTCAAAGTTTCAAACTATGTTAGGCCTCATGATCAAGATCTGTTGGAGCAAATATAAGAGGGCACCTCAACTTGGTAAGATCTCATACTCTAGGTTTGTCCATAAAGTGCTTACAGATCATCTTCTCTGGCAGGCTTATATATTAGAATTTTAAAATAGCAAGTATAGAGTACAGTAGTAATAAATTATTACAATTGACATCAATTGCATGTGCATACCTTATATTTTTATAATAATGACAGTGAAAGTAGATGATGATATACAAATCAATTATACCTTCTAGGATCTTGTTGTTACCATGTCTTACAGATTACGTCACCTCTCTGGTGCAGTCAGATTTAAGACTAAAAAATCGTCATATAATGTTGCAAATTTGTTGCAGATCATTGCAGGTAAATTGAAGATTCCAACAACAAAAGGTGATGAAATGCCTTGAAATTGAAGGGTATTCATATAAATCATGAGTGTTATTCAATGCAACTCAGCTAACATTAGGAAGTCAAAAACTGAGAACGACAATTTGAAATTATAGTCAATCTCTCAAGGTATAACCAAATGGCATCATATTATTTGTTGTCAAATAGCGCTTGCGACATATTTTTGATGGTGTACATTTCTCTTATACTTAAGTTTCCTTAATTCCATTGTCACTAGCCTTACAAAGAATTCACTTGAGTCCAATATTTTAATCTTATATTGTATAGTGCCAATGGTATATAGTCGTAACATCTCTATCCCATCAAGGAAACTTGCAAGTCACTGTCATTCATCCATATAATGATTTATTTGTTGTCTGCATATTCTTCTTATAGTTGATATCAATTTAAATTGGGAGAAATGTCTTATTTGACAATGGAGATGAATTTTGGTGGTAGTTTTTCTTTGTAAACTCTCGCAGGTTTGTTATATCTTACTCTAAGATAAGTTTCCTAATCAACCTTACATTGTATTATTTTCTAGATTTTGTTGCGAATTTGGTTGTCATATATTGCTTGTTAGAAGATGGTTATGTGCTTCTAATAGTTGTGTGTATTCAACAACACTTTTGAAAAGTATACAAGCTCTCTGTGCAATGCATGACTAGCTATAATCAGCAGTCCAATGAGCAATTTCTTGCTTAGCCTAAACTAACCATAGCTTAAACTGTGATCCTACACAAACCTATAGATGAATGACTCTAGTTGACAAATTAATAAGTCCTAAAATTCAAGTGCATTAACTAAACCTGCAAAGACTAAGTCATCCAACACCATAAATGCATCAGCCAAAGCCACAAAGATATGAGTAATGAGTAATTTGAACATCACTATAACCGCTTCCATCAATTCCTCCACAACTGGGCACTACAGGAGACATACCACTAGAAACATTTGCTAAAGAAAGTGCATCATTCCCTTCTAATACTTTGAACAGATGCTTCATCAAGAAACTCTTTCAAAGGTGTTAGGATTACTCTCATCAAATGTGGAATGCAATGTACATGCACTAGAGATTTCCTTGCACTCTCACTTGGAAGAAAGTCCCTGTAATTCACCAACTGCCTCAAAAAAAATAGATATCTTATTTTTCGAACCTGAGACTTAACCACAAATTCAGTAATATCAAACTCATTCACCCCAGCGCTGCTTGATTTAGAAGCCAAAAATGAGATTAGCCAGATGAAAAGATGCACTAACTTAAACAACAAGATTCCCAAGAAAGAGTGATCTCACAAGGATATCCACTCTACCAACCTCAATGCTTACTCTAGAATCCTTCAGTATAATTATACAACATCCATAATGCTGCAATTAGAAGGCCATCAATTAGGTTATCCAAATTTAATTTATACCTAGTTAATCCAAGTAACAAGGCACTACATCTTCACACAGATATTTTGCTACAAACATGATCTGTCAAGTTGCAATGTGGTATCATAGATTCAGAAATCACAAAAAATCAGCGATAAATCAGGATTTATCACAATCAGGGCACAGGACGATATATCTTTTACTATATCGTGAATCGAGTTTTTCCGATTATAAATCGCCGAGCAATCTCCCTCAACTCACAAACTGTGACAATAAAAACACAGGTCACATAAATAAAGCAATTTTATCATTTTACGGCGAGATTTCTGTGTTTTTTTCCAGTTGCGGGACTCATTTACAGCGAGATTTGAATCAGGGCATTACACTATATTCAATCATTCCTTTTGTTATATCATGTGCTCATGCAGCTGATAGATCTGTCATCCAAAATTTGAATATCAGCAATTCAACAGTGATATCTGAATATAGGCAATTAAGCAGTGATATTTGAATATCAGCAATTCATTCATAATGATACATGCATTTCTGAATCTATGAATCTAGTGGCCGGTACAGTCACTTCAAGGCTTCCATTTGATCTCCCAAATACAGACTCACGGTACAGTCATTTCAAGGTTTCAAGTTCAAGCACTCAAGTGACTGTCAAGTTTTATACAGTCATACATAAATGAATGAAAGCCATATTCAAGTCTGATACAATCTGAAAAAGCCATCATCAGGTCTGATACAGTCATACATACATATTTGAAAATTGATATTATTGTTTACAACTTTACTTTGAAGTACATATGGCATATGACTCTATGAGCATTGTAGTTTGTAACTTTGTAGTTTGTACTCTTTTTTGGTCAAAATTTAATAGAAAATATATACTTATGGCATTCTCTACATTCATTTCTCATGTCATTTAACAATGTTTTATATGTTATTTAAGTTTATTTTATGAATTTATATGTTTTTTAAAGTAGCGATAAAGTTACCAAGTAATGCCAAGAAACTCCTAAAACCTGAGTCCCAATCAAAATTTCGGCCTGCCAAATAATTGCCGAGTACGAGTTTTTCAACTATGGTATAGCCATAGTTACGAAGTTTTGGAAAAACAGATTTGTACATGTGGGTAAAAATCCCAAAATCCAAAATTACAGAAAAAAATCAGAAAGTACGGTTTCGAAGAATAAGTATTTCTCTAAATGTATACAATACATGTAAAAATTTATATAACACAAACATGTGTAAAATTTTACTTGTTTGGCAGAACAAAACATGTCAGTTGGATGTGGGTTTGCAGATAAATGAGATCTAATTTTTTTTAATAAAAATAATAATACAATATCCAGATTTGATTGGACTGACTCGATACATCTGAACAATCCAGATCTGACAAGATTTGGTAACTATGGGCATGGCATATAGAACATTTGCAATTTCTTTTTGTGCATCAATTAGTCCATATTAGGGCTCCAGATCAGACAAGATTTGGTAACTATGGGTATAGCATATACAACATTTACAACTGCTTTTTGTACATCAATTAACCCATATTAGGGATCCAGCATGTAAAGAAGAAATAAAAGATGACATTTTGATATATGAAAGAGCACTTATTAGAAGGTACATGCATGCTCTTATTCATAAATTTTTCTTTTCTGAGAAACAGCAAATTATACTAAAAAAGGCGATTAAAAAAAATTACATTTTCCCAAGCCTTTGTCTAGACTAGAAACAAGGGTGTTGGCATTTCTATTGTAGAAGTATGTTTATATCAGTGTTCTGTGGGGACATGTCACTCCATTTTGGCAACATCTCGGATGTATGGGAAGTTTCGGAGGTGGGGGAACAGCAATGAAAAGAAAGGCCGTTGCGCTTGTTTATCATTAAAACACTAGATTTGATGCTATCATAGCAAGCTCAACAAATAGAATACTCAAGACACCAACACGTCACTTAAGCATGAAGCTTAAGTGCTCACCCGAGGCGCAAACTGAAATCAGCGTACCCCCTATTATGAAAAAGATAAATGAAGATCATCATCACACCTTAATTCTAAAACTAAACCCTAACATTCAACAAGATTCAAACCATAACAATCAGAATTACCAAGAAAGAAGCATATTAACTCGAAACACAAGATAAGATTCATCATAACTCCAAAGATCCCATATATTCATCAGTGCAAACAAGGCCCTGTCAATGGAAGCTAATGTTGTGCTCGTTTGTCATTCAACCACTAGATTACGCGCTATCATACCAAGCTCAACAAATAGAATGATCAAGATGTCAGCGTATCACTATAGAATGAAACTTAAGCACTCATCTGAGGTGTAGAGAGAAATCACCATATGCCCCGTTATGAGAAAGACAAATGAAGATCATCATTACACATTAATTCTACAACCAAACCCTAACATTCAACAAGACTCAAACCCTAAATTCAAAATCACCAAGAAAGTATATTAACTAATGCAGGAGCATCTCAGGGGAATCGGCAATCTTGCATCTTCGAGAATGGATAAGTCCGATTTTGATAAGGTTTCAACTTGGAAGGCGCAAGGGCATATGTGATTGTGTTAGGGTGTGGAGCTAAAAGCTTCACCTAAGGCAAACAGGGAGGTTTTCGGAGCTTGACAGTTGCCGGCGTCGGCAGGCCAAAACCGACGTCGGTCAGGGGACAGTGCAAGGGAAACCGGCATCGGCAGAGATCGGCCGGCGTCGGTCACCTCCAATCAGGAAGGGACCGACGTTGGTCGCCTATGGCGGTCAGAACTGTTGTTGACGAACAATCAGTTAAGTGAACGCATAGTTTGCATGATGAAGACCAGTTCGAGTCTTTGAGCCGCTTGTCTAAATTAGTGTATGCATGAGATCTATATAATAGACTCATGGGCTGTATTGTTAAGTGTTGAACTTGTAGAACCCAAGTGTGGAGCTTGGAGAGTTCTTCCCATGGTGGAATCAATAGGATTCCTCGTGTATGTAAGATCAGATTTGATATGCAGGGTGTTGCAGGATCATGGAGGAGATCTACATGCGATAAGTAAGATCAGGGTTGGTCTGCAGGGATGTGTGTATGCGAGGGTCAAAACAGGATCGGCGGGGGAGCAAGATCAAGGTGACAACAATACATTAGGAGTAGGATCATGGTGAGATCTACTTGGAGTACCGGTTCGTACTCGGTTGTACTGGACGTACAATGAGGTGAACAACAGCTTGTGTTAGTTGTTAGTTGTGACCTATGAGAGAAGATTACTCAGGTGGGAAGATTACTTGGAGCCCTTGAGGTGTGGAAGGCCTTGTAAAGGTGGAAGAAGAGTGTGATCTCTTTATTGTAATTTCCTTTGTAATGAGTTGAATACAATTGTGTGTTGCCTCTCATATTCTGTGTTATTTCTCATTGATAGTTATTTGTTCTTCTGGGTATTTCCGCATGTTTAAGTTGCTTATACATTGGTAATCATGTGTGCTCTTAAATCTGACAAGTTGTGTCAGAACTTTGGGAAACTCAGGTCCTGTCAGATTGGACACTTGGAATGGCACGAATGATGGCGAAGTGAAAGTCAGTTGCGGCAAGTCAGGTAGTTAATGGGAGTGGGGTGAAGCTATTGCATAGTTGCACGAGACCTCGAGCGCAAGGGACTAGAGCATAGATGTTTGAGGCGCCTAAGTTGGACAAGGTTTTGGTGAAGGCAAGGAGTGCGAAGAAGGAAATAAAGAAGCGTTGAATTTTTGGAGTAGGACAAGTGGAGGCTTGCAAAACCATGCAAAGGACGAAAGACTTGCGAAGAATAGTTGAGGCACGTATGTGCAAGGATAGGACAAGCACAAAGTTGATGGTCGTTGAAGTTGCGATGCACAAGAATTCTGAAGGTAATGCAAGCACACGGATAAGTGATTGGCTTGGAAGTGCATGCAAATGGAGTCAACATGCCATTTTTGTTTCGAAGTTTTGGTTGCATAGGACTACACAAGGTAAGCCATGCATAGTTGCATAAGGCATTAGGGCTCGAGCATATCGAGGCAGCAGTTCTCTCTTGACAAAAGTCACACGTATTACACAGACAGATGCTGGGGTGCACACATCGAGGTGTGCAAGGAAACATTAGTGCATAGGCAGAAGGGACATGCACAATAGAATCAACCTACAGACGAGTTGACAAGCATAGTGCAGAGCATTAAATAATATACAACGTTGACCAATCGAGGTAGACCTACGCCTAGTCATCTCGACGCCTAGCTAGCTACATGAAGGACAAGAAAGTGCTGAGGACAAGTGTAGGTGAAGTTAGATGGTGTGTAGATCTATCCTCACAAGAAGATCAAATTTAAGCGGCTCAAGGACCTCATAAGGGCTATGCCTATAGAGTAGGCTTGCAAATTTGTCCAGAGATACGCAATACAAAATTGAATGAGGTTGATGGATCCACATGGAGAACAAGTCAGAGGCAACCAGGGCTCAACTGCTATATAAGAAAATGTCGGACCAGTTGAGGGAAGGTTCGCTCCTTTGGGAAGATTATTCGAATTGTAGATGAGAAGAGAATTGGAATGAGCTCGTTAGAAAAAAGGCCTATAGCATTGAGCAAGTTCATGGAGATTTAAGAGACTCCAATATCATTGTAGAGAGAAACAAAAAGATCCAAGTCTGAAGACTACACCGTATGCGCTTAGAGCTCCATTGTAATAATTGAGAAGCTCAAAATATTGTGTAAGCATAGTTACCACAATATATATATATATATATATATATATAAAAGATAATATTAATTATTATTACTTATACCATGATGAATTGTAATATACTATATTCATATAATATAATATAATATTGTATTTCAAATATATATATATATATTGGATAATATTAATTATTATTACTTATACCATGGTGAATTGTAATATACTATATTAATATGATATTATATTTCAACATATATTAGTATATTACTATATATAATATATAGTAATATACTATGTATATAGTATAATATATATAGATACAGTATTATAATAGATTATATAAATATATAGTAATAATAAAAAAGATATAATATATTATAGTCTATTATTATTATTATATATTATTATTATTATTATATATTATTGATTAATATAATAATTATATATTATAAAATAAATAATAAACTATTACATTAAATAATGTTGATGTTGTCATTGCCATTGTTGTTGTTGTTGCTGATGTTGTTGCTGTTGCTGCTATTGTTGTTGTTCTTGTTGTTGTTGTTGTTGTTGATGTTGTTGTTGCTTATAATAATATATAATATAAATATTATTATAATTATAAATAGATTGTATATTATAATATTATATGTCTATAATTATATATAGTAATATATAATATTATTATATTATATATGTATTGAATAGATTGTTTTATATATATATGATACTATTATATTATATTTATTATTAATATATTTATATTATATTAATTAGACAATTTCTAATATATATAATATATTAAATAATTATATATTATAATATATAGATGGGCTCAAGAGTCGAGAGGTTTATCTAACGCAGGAAAAGATTAAAAAATGATCAGTGGTTTGTCGTTGATGTCTGCAACTCTGCCCACACTTGTCGTCATTGATGGTCCATGTCACTATTGTCACTGTCTTCCACTGTTGTCGACATCGCCATCTTCCACTACCATTGCCATTTACTGTGACTAAGTCTTCAGAGATGGTCATGATTGTTGCTATTCGCAGTGGTGGTTGCCGACTGTGACTTGCTTGCATCAATCTCTTGCACAAACTAAACGAAGTTGTTGTCAATCAACTGGACATTTTATTTACCCCATGCGTAAATCACATCATTTATATAATGCGTTTTAGGGTTTACAGCCGCTTTTTTTAGGGTTTGCTAATGTTGACATGTTATTTTTAGGTTTTTACCTTTTTATTTTTTTATGTTAAAATATGTCGAACTAGAATAGATAAATCTAGAAGACGAAAAAAACGCATCATTCCAGATTTGGCCGAGATCTGGGCGAACTTGGCAACTATGCTTGTAACCCTTGAGTTAAATAAAGGAAAGAAGAATTTATATCAATCCGTTGTGCAAGGGTCGTGTGAGTATGTTAGGTTGCGTGGTGTAAGGCATCCCTTCATTGGGACCCTTGACTGCGACTGCATCAACTGGTATCAGAGCATGTTAAATCGTGCAAGTAGTGAGATTTGAGCAAGTGGAAAGAAGCTAACACAGACATAGCTAGCAGAGTATTGTTCTCCACTGAAAAGGTAAGTAGAGGATAAAAGGGTTGAAAGAAAAGAGAGAACTAGGTGAAGAGGACTAGCTACATAAGATCGCAAACAAGATCACACGATAATGGTTCATAAGTCTTCAACCCTTGCATAGAATTTCAGCAGAGAAGCACAGCAACGAGTAGCATGAGCAGTTGTTAGGTGTGAAATACCTGCATAGTGTCCAAGTGTGAAGAAAGGACGAGAAAAGCACCAAAGAAAGCATGCGAAAGCAATTTGCAAATGTGAGGCTAGCACGCAAAGTTTGACTCAGAAATGTCGAAGAAAAGATGTAAGAAGCACTGGCAAGAGGCAATCAGTACATAAGCAGGAGTTCAAGTGAAGCACCGACAGATCGCCAACCATGAGGCTATTAGTGCACAGAGGAGAACACATCTTCCAATGAGCGTGTAGGGTAGAAGTTTTGCAGAGATAGATTTTCTCTCCATCGTACACAAATGGGTAGAGAGAAGGCGTGAAGAAGATGGCTCAGCAGAAAGCCAGGACGAGATATGACCCAGAGTCACAGATCTCAAGGATGTTAGAGGAGATAACATTCAGAGTACAAGCATTGCAAAGAGGGACAACGCATAACAAAAAGAAAACAGTCGCGGTAAAGAATCAAGAGAACCTTGCAAAGGGAAGACACACATAGAAGTGTTAGAACACGCAGAGAATAAGCCTAAAGTTGAAACATCAATGTTTTCTAAAGGAGAAAGCCTTGAGGGGTTGATGGAGTGGGTCTTGGATGTAGAGCGTTGTTTTGGGCAACAGAGTATTGAAGACTCCAAGAAGGTGGAGTTCATGCAAAAGAGACTGTGATAACACGGCAAAGTGCTAGATAGATCTCTAAGAAAGGAGATGAAAGGGCAAGCAGAAGGTGCAATGTTGGGAACAGATGGTTTCCAAATTGCTATGTTAGAAAGTGCGCCTGCAGGATCAGCCTACATGGTGGAGAAGGCTTAAGGTCTTAAGGCGCAAAGGTGTGGGGAAAAGGTTGCCTTGAATGGCAATGTGCAAGGTGAGTCATCTTGTGAGCGGCATGAATATGTTCTGAGGAATAACAAAGAAAAGGATTTGTGTGCAATCCTTAGAAGGAGAAATCTTCGTAGAAGATTGGGAGGATGCAATAGTCGTCGAGGTCGAAGAGGGAGAAGCTCTAGAGGACTTTTGTCCTAAAGAAACTTCCCTGGAGGAAGCATAGCCAGATGAAGCAAATAGTGTTGTTGCCGAAGGAAAGGAGTTACGTTGTGCGCAACCAGACGTTGTAGTGCGCAGCCAAAGTAAAGATGAAGCACACATGGTTGAGAATGTGCCCAATAAGGTGAAGAGTTGGAGCGAGCACCAACCAACAATGCAGACAAGGACCAACTGGCACCAATAAAAAGGGAAGGCAACAAGAAGAATGTTGCGCAGGAGAAATGTGCGAGCAACCGTAAGGTGGAAGAAGTATGCCCTTTAGGAAACATAAAGGAAGGACGAGGATGCACAAATTGGTTTGCACGGGGCATGGGTCAAATGCCTAAGGAAAGAGTAGGGAGAAACCCTGTAGCCAAAGAATCGTCTTGGCGACAACCAAACATCGCACCAAATGGAGGAAACGTGCAAGGAGAAGAAGCGTTGGAGAAGAGCAGCCTGATCATGCAAAGATGTGTTTTGCGTCAAAGAAAGGACCTACGCATAGGAAGGGTTGCGATGGAGCATGCAAAGGTAATCACAGATGGGCATGCAAGGAAACCTGCAACGGAGCACATAGAGGTAGGTAAGGTGATGTACCAGAGGATAGTAACAGTGTGCAAAATGGTGAAATACTAAAAGGACAAGATAAGAGAAGAGAAGGTGAAGAGAAGAAGATGGGAACTCTTGATTCCCATAACGCTGGTGATTGTTGCGCAAAAGCAACAACAAAGGAGAAGACAAGAGCAGAAGTCCATTTGTAGCGGTGCGCAATGGACACAAGAAGGAAAGGAAATGAAGGAGATGAGCCATTTGCCCTAAAGGCAAAAGGAGATGAGCAGCTGGATAAAACTCCATGGAAGGCACCGAAGGGTGCACAAGAGGAAGAACATATTGGAAAGGCCAACATCAATGTGGAAAGGGAGACTCTCATGAGTCACGTTGAAGAAGGAAGCACAAATATCTTTGTGCACAACATGCAAGACATACTAAGGAGAGAAGGAGAGGCAAGGAGAAATCAGCCTGCAGCTGATGGAGGAAGCGCAATCTTCATTGTGCACAATGAAAGGAAGACAGTGGAGCAAACAACAATCAACCTGAAGCTGAAAAGGGGAGTGTAGTTCTAATTGCGCATGACATGGAAGAAGTACTACCAGAAGGTAGCAAGGTAGGGAACAATCAGCGTGAAGCTGATGAAAGAAGAATGAGCGAAGAACGGTTGTTGTCGACCATATCAGGCCAAGCACACAAAGCACAGTGTGCAAAATCAAAGAAGATGAAGGAAGAAGAGATGGGAGTCATTTGACCCCATAGTGTTTGGAATGTTGTTGAAGGCATCGAGTGGAGAGAAGGGAAGAAAAGCAAAGGAAGAGGCACAGGGAAAATGGAGGAAAGTCGCAGTATAACTGTGTGGGAATGTTTTGCAAAAGACATGAGGAAGGACGGAGTGCAAATATGCCTATTTGCCGCAACAAAGAAGAGAAGGAAGGAGGTGTGTGCATTAGAAGAGAAGATTGAAGTGCACACACGAGAAGCAAAAGGTATTAGAGACCTCTGGCAGAGGTGGATAGACAAAGGTGGTCACAAACCCATAGTCGCAAAAAGGAGAAAAAATAAGTGCCAAGATAAAATTGAGTGGTGCGCACGAGAGTGAGAGAAGAAAAAGTGTTGCAAACACTTGGCGAAGACAAACGATTAGAGGTGGGTGCAGACCCACAAGAGTAAAGAAGAGAGAAAAGATAAGGAAAAGAGATAGAAGGAGGTGAACAGACTACGACCGAGCTGAGTGGAAGTCAAGAGGAGGTGAAGGTATCGAAGATAGGTGGAGGATGGTTTATAGCCCAACAAGGGTCCAGAAGAGGAAGAAGCGTAGAGCAAGCCTACTTAGGCAACACACCAGGAGGAAGGGAACACCGTGGCCTTTGGTGGCCGGCCATAAGAATGGTTCTACCACTCATACCTTACTTGTAAGCAGGAGCTTATATTTTAATTACCTGGGAAGTTTGATGCAAGAGCATCCCAAGCGAATCAGCAATCTTGAATATTCAATGACCAATAAGTCCAATTTTGTGAAGGTTCCAACTTGGAAGGCGCAAGAGCATAAATGTTTGGACACTTGGAATGGTGCGAGGGAGGAAGAAGTGAAAGTCACGATAAGTCAGGGAGCTGATGGAAGAGGGACAAAGTTGTTGCACAGTTGCACAAGACCTCAAGCACAAGGGACAAGAACGCAGATGTTTGAAGCACATAAGTTGGACAAGTTTTAGCAAAGGCATGGAGTGCGAAGAAGGAAAGAAGAAAGCAATGAGTTTCTAGAGTAGGACGAGTAGAGGCTTGCACAACCACACGGAAGATGAAAGACTTGCGAAGAATAGCTAAGGCGTGTATTTGCAAGGAGAGGACTAGCGTAAAGTTGATGGTCGCAGAAGTTGTGACGTGCAAGAAGTCTAAAGGGAATGCAAGCACGCGGATAAGTAATTGGCTCAAAAGTATGTGCGAATGAAGCCAACATGTTTTTTTGTTTCAAAGTTTTGGGTTGCACAGAATTGTGCAAGGTAAGTTGTGGGCAAGTGCACAAGACATTGGGGTCTGAGCATATCAAGGCAATAGTTCTCTCTCGTCAGAAGGCACATGTATTACACAAAAATTAGTGCACACACATCGAGGCATGCGAGGAAACATCAGTGCACAAGAAGAAAGGACATGCGTAATAGAATCAACCTGCAAACCAATTGAGGTGGCACAAGGTAGAGCATTAAATAATATATAATGTTGACTAGCCTAGTTGAAACTACATCTAGCAATCTCAAGACCCAGCTAGTTACGTGAAGGACAAGAAAGCGATGAAGACAAGGGTGGGTGAAGTTAGATGCCGTGCAGATCTGTCTTGACAGGGAAACCAAATTTGCGCAGTTCAAGGACCTCATAGGGGCTATGCCTATAGAGTAGGCCTGCAAATTTGTCCAAAGATGCCAAAGATACGCAGTACAAAATTGAATGAGGTTGTTGGATCCGCGTGGGGGACAAGTCAAATGCAACCAAGGCTTGACTGCTATATAAGGAAATGTCGGACCAGTTACAGGAAAGTTTGTTCCTTTAGAAAGAGTTTGCCAAACTGTAGATGAGAAGAGAGTGGGAACAAGCTCGATAGAGAGAAGCCCAGTAGCCTTGAGCGAGTTCATGGAAATCTGAGAGACTCCATTATCATTGTAGAGATAAAGAGGTAGATCCAAGTCTGAGGATTGGATCGTAAGAGCCGAGAGCTCCATTCTAATAGCTGAGAAGCTCATAATATCTTGTAACCCTTGAGTTAAATTAAAAAAAGAAGCATTTAGTGAGAATATTAGGTTGCATGGTGTAAGGCATTCCTTCATTGGAACCCATTACTACGACTACATCATTAACTCATAAACAAGATAAAATCCATCACAACTCCAAAGATCTCATATATTCATTTGTGCATAAGTACACGGTACAATCACATTACACATATCTCCATTGACAAGAAGCAGCAAGCTATCATCTCAAAGCTCTATCACTGTGAACATCTACACAATCTCTAACTCATACGATACTTATACAATACTAACTCTCCTATGCTTCATAATACTTAATCTCTTGCCAACTGGGTTTATATAGATCTTTATCCACTCCGCTTGCCTTACAACCAATATCTAGCTAGAACAAGCCAATGAGCTAGCAGCGACTGTATGGACCTCCAAGACTACTGCAAACACTTGTGATTTGCCTTATTTTCCAAGTTTTTAGTTCCTCTGTTGTTGAGAGGAATTGGTCAACATATGGTTGGATCCACTCTTTTAAGAGGAAACAACTTACCTCTAAGAGAGCAGAGAAGTTTGATGTTGTACAAAGTCCCTTGTGTCTTACTTATTGCAAGGGAACCAAGTAAAAGGGGAGCCCAACATTACAGTGGGATGTGGATCCTAAGGAGCCGAGACAGGTTGGTGAGGACCAGGATGTGCAGCAGGGATTATATCGGATCCGCCTTGCAGGAGGAAGATGCGCCCAATGATTCCAGCAATGAGGAATGATTCACAAGTATTCCCTCATACGATGACTCTGATTATTGAGTTGCAGACTAAGTTGATTTTAATATCTATCCCCCTGCCTCACCCATAATCAGGAAAATTTTCACCGTTCCAAAAGACCCATCTCCGAGACTCAGGTAACTATGGTTTACATTGATCCCCCATCAACCTCGAAATACCAAAAAGAGAAAAGAGCAGTGACTAAACAGTTTTTGACCAACAAGAAATGACTGAAAAGAAAATGATTGCATCCAGCTGTAGAATGAGCAAATGAGTGACTGCATACATCTGTAGAATGAGCGAGTGAATGCATACATCTGTAGAATGAAAACAAACAGCTGTAGAATGAAAGTGTACAACTGTAGAATGAGAGCATACATCTGTAACCCTTTTTCATCAGTGGGCAAGTGTGTGACTGCATGTAGCTGTAGAATGACAAAGTGTGACTGCATGTTGCTGTAGAATGAATGCATACAGCTGTCAAATGAGAGCGTGCAGCTATAGAATGAAAGCATACAGCTGTATCTCGTTTTCATCAAAGGGAAAGTGAGTTAATGTTTACAGCTGTAGAATGATTTAGTGGGATATTATATTTATTGGTGCAAGGGGTATGGACTTTAGGGGCTCATAGGAGTGTGTTTTGCATTAGAGCTGGATATAGCTGTTTAACAGAATTATGCAAGGAAACATGGGCCCTGTGACTAGTAAAAGTGAAAAAAAGTGTCTAAAATATGACCATGGGCTAAACAAGAGACTGTTGATGTTGACAATTAATCTTTCACCCCTTTTTGACTTTTACCTTCCATGCAACTTCACCGATTCTTTTTCCCCTTAACTTTGATTTATGATCACAAAAAGGGCTCATGGAGTGTGTTTTGTGTTAGGGCCAGATACAGTTGTTTCACAGAGTTATGCTAGGAAACGTGGGGGGCCATGACTGGTTAAAGTGGAAAAAAAACATCTACAATATGACCATGGGGTAAACAAAAGACAGACTATTGATGTCGACCATTAATATTTCACCCCTTTTTTGACTTTTACCTTTCATGCAACTTCACCACTTCTCTTTTCCCACAACTTTGATTTATGATACCAAAAGCTTGAAGTATTAGATGACGGTCTTGTGACATCACCTTGGACTCAACAAAAACTAGAGTTGTAACATATATAACCAAAGTCCAGCATGCTCCACAGCCATTGCAACATAATAGACATGATTCTCCGCAACATTCTTGGCATGGGCAAAAAGTCCCATAGGTTGAAGTTCAGGTAGAATTAATTTTGAGGCCTATTAGATGTAATAGTATAGCCACACAAGAATAGTATGAAGCAAATGCCAGTTATGAAAACAATATGGAGAGTCTGATCAGATTTTTCAATACACTCCTTAATGAATGGGAACCGTAAAACTGTCTCATAATGAAAATACAGCATTGAAGTAAGCAAGCAACTGATCTAATGACCCCTGGAGGATTTCTTCCTTCCACCAAATAAGAATGCCGCATATATGAATGTAAGGAGTGGGAGTAAGAAGAAAGAATGGGAGGTGGCAAACAGCCAATGTCCCTTAGAGGTTCACTTCTCTCTATTGAAAAAAATGGCAAATAAATGAACATGAGGAGAACAAGAGATTGAAAAGAATGGGAGGAGGTAAACATGCAATTGATTTAGTGACCCCAGAGGTCTGATTCCTCTTGGGAAATAATATGTGATGCCATACATCGGGTCCAATGTCATCTTTAAAAGTAACGAGAACATGCAATATATAACAGCAGAACTATAGTAGTATGAACAGTAAAAAACAATAAGAAAAGCAAGCAATATCACATGAAATGAAAATCTGTAACCTCAACATGTCTTCATGCTTATACAAAACTACATCAAACAACATATCTCTTTATAAAACCATTCACATCATATCACTTCATAGCTAAGCTTAGCTTCACTTCATAATTACTTCTGATTAGTCTTCAACTCAAATATATAAAATAATAATTAAGTCTTCAAATAAGTTTGTAAATAACCCCATAATAAGTGGACCCTCTTCCTGCCTCCACCATAGAAGCATAAACAGGAAATTACTCGCGAATGCACATTTTTTATGTTGCAAAATGGGCACCAAAAAAAAGCATTGTCTTCTCTTGGCCCCGCAGCAGGTTGTGGAAAAGGAAAAAGGGACAGCAGGCTTCTGTTTGTACCCATTGTTAATGGAGAGAAGGATGTGTTGCAATTATTTAGTAACCCATCATTTGAGGACTCAATATTTTCCTCCTTGCCACTCTACCGAGGTTGAACCGTTTGTGCAGTTTCTAGATTTCATGGACCTTTGTGATACCCCTGAAGAGAGTGTGCTTTCTCCTCCTTACAAAGTCACACCGTCTGATCAATATGAAGTTATTTTTGTTACAATTCCGTATCTCAACAATTGTGAACCTCCTGCTTTTGACACCCCTCTAACTCCTAAGGAAAATGCCCAGCTTAGTAAGGCTGCACTGTTACGAAAAGGAGATGGGGAGAAAGCCCAGGATGCCTCTTCTCCAATGGAGGAGTTGTCTGCTCCCCCAAAGTATTTTTCTGCCAACAATTCCTCTAAAGTGAGAAAATATCTTGGAACCAGAAGCCCTGACAGAGACTAAATTGCCTATTCCTATTAATTCTAAGGTGAGGGTTAAAAGACTGAAAACTAATAAGGGGTTAAATGTATGGCGTGTGACCAAGAGAAGAAAACCTGGTGATTCTTGGGGGGGAGAAGATCCCAAGAACAAAGTTAGGGTAGGCAAAGTCCCACCTTGCTTTGATAGGTTATATCAAAACAAAGGGGGAGTGACATCCCACCCTCAAGGCTCTAATTAACCATTTTTACGAAGATCATTAGGTGAATTGTTGAGCTCTGGAAGCTTATGATACGAAACCAATTGTTAGGCAGTTTACAAACTCCAGATGGAATGTGGATTTTGTCTTGCTTCAGGAGGTCAAATGATCCAAAATATTGATCTAGTTTACTAGACATGTTGTCTAATTCATTCCACTCTACTCAATTATGTAATTCACCTATGTCAAACACTAGGTAAGACACTTCTCCAAGCTTGTTCATGTAAAGTGAACTGTTCAGTTAAGTTGCAGCGGCAGAATCAGTGTTGGGATGGTTCGGACATTCTTGTATTGATGAATTCAGCAATGTGCAGCATTTGAATCTGAAGGTTTCGTCAAAGATGAAGAAACCACCCGTAAACGCAGGCAGTAGTTACATAACCACCAGTATTTGCAGGCAGCAGTTGCACAACCATCAGTGTCTGCAAGCAGTGGTTTCGAAACTGTACCAATGGTTTGGAAACCGCCAGTCTGCTTAAAGCGGCAATTTTGCCATCAATAAAAAAAGGGCAGAGGAGCAATTACAAATGCATCCTCTTCTTGGCAACGGTTTGTCTTAAGTCTTTGATGGGTTCCAAGGTGGAAGGGCATAAATACAGTCTCTATGGATGGCAAAGATCATCTAAAAAGTGAGTGAGGAGTCTTGGAGTTGGATTCACATTGCAGTTTGCAAGTTTGGGTCCTTGTTCATGTTGTCTCATTGTTTCCTAGCTGTGAATGGTTGTTCCAGTTTTGTTGGATTACTATGAAGTGTTTAAGAAGTGCAAAGCAGTCCTACATGCAAACTTTGAATAGTGTAGTCATGAAAGATTTATCTATGAAGACCACGTTAGGTAGTAACTTATACAATTGTTGCATTACATACTGAAAGGGGAAGGCAAATGCCTCACCCACTAGAGATTTTCCCACACCAAATTTCTCTAGGTCCTATAGTGTGTTCATATTATGCTTTGGCTTATCTATACTTCCATTTTTATGTTCAAAATGTTGTGCATTTCATTTCCAACACTTGTTTATTTTTGTTTTAGCATTGAAAGTAGTCTACAACAGTCATCTATCAATCATATGTTGATTCAAGAGTATAGGATCCGTGTTGGTGAAGCTTAGAATGGAATATCCACCTAGTTTTCAGATCAAATTGGTATCACAATTGTTGTAGTATCTGTATTAATCATTTTTGTGCAGTTATGTGTGTTAGTGACTAAATTGCAATATACGTCCATCACTAGAGCAAGCAATGCTAGTGGTCAAGGTATCCTAGCTCCCTTTGAAGAAGACATTTTCACAAGGAAGTGGAAGGAGACCAAAAGTATGATTCATTTTGATGAAGAAGATCCATGTACAACAGAATAGCACTTTAACAAGCTTGAAGGAGTGGCTAGCATCTCTCTTTCTATGAGCAAACTTGATCGGTGGAATCCATCATGGGGATTCTCATGGAGAAGCTTCGGTTTTCTATGGATACATTGAAAGTAAAGATGGAGAATGCTCCCAAGCATGAGAAGATTGAAGAACAACGTCGTGACAACCAAGCTCCACCTCCATTCAAGGTTGAGGCAAAGATAGAGATACACCCATATGAGGAAGATGTGAATGCGGAGAGGCTAGACCAATGGCTAACCCAACTAGAGGTATATTTTAGTTTGCATGAGATAAATGAGAGCCAACAAATTTCTTTTGCAAGTTTAAAATTAACCAATCATGCTTTAACTTGGTTTGAAAGTTATGTTCATATCTTAGTTAATAAGAAGCTTCCTCCTATTACAAAGTTGGATGGTTATAAGATGCTAATCAAGAAGCTAATTTATCCTATTTGTTATAAGGAAGAGAGGTCCATGTATTGGCAATATCTTAAGACAAAAGCAAGGCCAAAGCATGCAAGAGTACACAAGTGAGTTCGGTAAGAAGGATGTCCAAATGGACAAAGATATAGCAAATTGTGATATTTTGATGAGGTATGTTGGTAGATTCTATAGTCATTTCAAGGAACATGTCATCTTGGCAAATACTACGGATGTAAATGAGGGTTGTTCTCAAAATCACTACTTAGAGAAACACAAGAAGAAGGCTTCATCTACCTCTCAAAACACTCCAAAGCAACAAGGTGGTTTGAAACATAAGGGTAAAAGAAAAGGTAAGCATCATGCTACTTTTGTTTGTAATAAAATTACTAGAAGGCATTGTGGGCATTGTGATGTTGATAGTCATTCTGAGGAAAATTGTTGAAAGTTACATCCAGAATTGCATCCATTAAAAAGAAGACAGCTATCCCTCTCTTAAAAGTGAAGACATTGATTGTAGTTCCAATGTGGATGAGACTTTGTGTTGTACCTCCATCAATAAAGAGGTATGTTTGGGTAATAGTAGTGCTCAAGAGATTGAACTCTCTAAGCTTTTCCATATTAAAATTAAAATAGAGAAAACAAAAGTGGAAGCTCTTTTTATACTTGTTCACAAGCAAACTGGATAAGCGAGGAGTTAGCAGACAAATTGGGGATAGAGACTTACAATCATCCAAGCCCATATGCTCTGGGTTGGGTGAATAAAGGTGTAGACATCAAGGTGACCAACCAATATAAAACTAAGTTTGCTATTTATGTACATTTCATTGATGAAGTTATAGTGGATGTTGTGTCTCTTGATGTGTGTGGTGTAGTGTTTGGTAGCCCTTATTTGCATATCCAGAATGCTATCTTCATGAAGAGAGCCAATCAATACCGTTTGGTAGAGAATGGCAAAATCTAAATCATTTCAACCTACATGGTGATTTAAAAATCCCTTTGGTAAGTGCCTCTCAAGCTAAAAGGCTTATAAATTCAAGTAGGAAGATTGCTTTACTTCTTTTGAGAGATATTCAAGATAAATAAGTGATTGCACATAAAACTTCTTGTAGCCTGTTTACTAACAAAGAGCAGAAACGTATGGGAGAGTTGTTGCAGCAATTCAAGGAGGTCTTTCATGAGCCCACGAGGTTGCCACCAGTGAAGCCTATCAAGTACGAAATTCAGTTGCTACTGGACAATCCACTTCCAAATCTCATGTTGTATAGGCAGTTCTTGAAGGATGCCAATGAGGTAAAACAATAAATACAATCTTTAATTACTCAAGATGTGATCCGTCCTAGTACTTCTCCATGTGGTTATCATATTGTTTTAGTACCTAAGAAAGATGGTTCATCGAGATTGTGCATTAATTATAAAGCATTTATCAAAATAACCATCAAGAATAAGTACCCTCTACCAAAGATTGATAATCTTCTATATCAACTTCAACATGCCATATATTTTACTAAATTAGATTTGAAGTCTAGGTATCACCAAGTGAGGATTAACGAAAAGGGAATTTGGAAGACAACATTCAAGACAAGGCAAGGGTTGTATGAATGGTTGGTTCTAGTTTTTGGGTTATGCAATGCATCAACAACCTTCATGCGATTGATGAATGAGATAATGAGGCCATCTATTGATTCATTTGTCATCATGTATGTGGATGATATTTTTATTTTCAGCATAACTTTTGATGAACATATTGATCATTTAAACTAAGTTTTACAAGTTTTGAAGAACAAGTTAGTGTTGATTGAGAAGAAATGTGAGTTTGTTCAACAATCACTTGTGTACTTGGAGCATGTAGTTGGAGATAAAGAATTAAGGATTAATATGGCAAGATAGAGACCATCATGAAGTGGACAAAACCTTCTAATGTAACTGAAACAAAGAGTTTTGTTGGTACAGTTCAGTATTTGAGGAACTTCATCAAGGATTTATCTTTCATGGCCGCACCTTTGCATGCAATTACCGCAAGTGGTAGGAATTTTATTTGGGGTAAGACGCAACAAGATGCATTTGATATGTTCAAACACAATATTAGCCATGCTATAGTATTAGCGTTTTCTAACTTGCAGCTGCCTTTTGAGGTGGAAAAGGATGCTAGTTACTATGCTATGGGGGTTGTCCTACCACAAAGAGGTAAGCTCGTATGTTACTATTCAGAATTATTTCATGGTGAAATTCTAAATTATTGTATGTATGATTAAAAAACCGAATGCTCTCATTCAATTAGTCAAGAAATGGAAACACTATCTTATGCATAAGGAAACTATTATCCACATGGATCACCATCGTCTCCAATATTTGCAAGCACAAACCAAACTTTAGTAGTTTGACACTATAAAAGGATGCAATTTTTGCAACAATTTCATTTGATGATCAAATATAAGAATCGTGTGACTAACAAACTAGTTGATATGTTATTTAGACCTCCTTTGCTTTCAGCCATGGGCACCATAACTCTGTTTGAGCATTTTATATGTGAGTTTTATGTAGAAGGATATAAGTTTGTTGTAGATTTTGGGGAGCCATTTCTTCAAGCAAAGAGGTCCCAAGGTATAGGATTTGAGCCCAAGGGGGATTATTACCTTCAATATGCATTGCTCTACAAGTTGGGTAAGCTTTGTGTGCCTAAGAAGAGAAGAGCTTAGCTAATGAGAGAAGCACATACATCAAAAGTTACAAAACACGGTGGTGTTACAAAGATTGTTCACATTTACAAAGGTAGGTTTATTGGCCTAATATGCAGTTAGATCAAAAGTTGCTGAACATTTTGGTGTTACAAAGACTGTTGCACATTTACAAAGGTATGTTTATTGACCTAATATGCAATTTGGTCTTGCTAAGTTCATAAGGGGATGTGTTATGTAGTACAAGCAAGCCTAGCAATAAGAAATTGGGTTTGTATATGGCATTATCGGTTCTTTCTAAACCATAGGAAAGCATTTCCATGGATTTTGTAATCAGGTTGCTTATGTCAATAAAGGGGCATGACTATTTCTTTGTGGTTGTGGACCGGTTTGTTAACATGTGTATTCATATTCCTTGTAATAAAATCCTCGAAGGTAGTGATACAGCTGAGTTGTTCTTTGCTAATGTGTAGGTTCATTTTGGTTTGCCTAGTTCTATTGTTTTAGATCGAATCTCAATATTTCTTCGTAAGTTTTGGGCCACATTGTGAGAGAAGATGGATACCAAGTTGAAACAATGTATTGGTTTTTCCCCACAAACCAATGGGCAAACAAAAGTTGTGAACAGAACATTGGTACATCTTTTGAAATGATACAATTGGAATCATCATAAGACTTTGGATGAAAATTTGGTGTATAATCAGCATTCCTATAGCAGGGTATGCATTCTTCTACCAAAACAACTCCTTTTGAAACTTGTTTTGGTTACTCACCTGTATGTTTATTTGATGTTTTGAGACAACCATACAAAGGAAATGGGAAAGTGGATCCAGAGGCCCACAAAGGTTCATTGAGAAGATTCAACAAATTCATCTCCAAGTGCAAAAGAGGTTGAAGGAGTCACAAGCCAAGTACAAAGCAAGGTATGATCAACACAAGACTAAATATAGTTTCCTTGTTGGAGACAAGATATGGTTGTGCTTGATTCATGAGAGGCTCCAAGGAAAGACTAAGACACTTAAGGTATGTTCCATTTGAAATTCTGAAACAAGTGAGCAAGAATGCATTTAAACTTTCGCTTCTTTATATGAAGATTTATTCTATTGTCAATGTTTAAAAATTACATCTCTTTGAGCTTCCTATGTTAGACAATGACGCTGAAGGGTTGTTGCTACCTTCAATTGAAGACCTTGCTCCTGATAGTCAACTAGAATTGGAGGATGTTGTGCTACAAAAAAAGGACCGTACAACAAGAAGATGAGTGCAAGAGCATTGGTTGGTTGGGTTAAAAAGTCAACAACCGGATAAGGCCAAATGGTATTGAAGATGTGGGGAAGATATTTCCTCACTAATAGAAATCCTGAAGCTTTTTAAAGATTTAAAAGCCTCAAATTAGGGAAGCATCATCCAAAATATGGATCTAGTCTACTAGACATGTCTAGTTCATTCCACTATATTCAATTATGTAATTCGTGTATGTAAAACACTAAGACACTTCTTCAATATTGTTCATGTAAAGTGAATTGTTCAGTTAAATTGCAGTGGCAAAATCAGTGTTGGGATGGTCCAAACATTCTTGTCTTGATGAATTCAACAGCTTTTTGCCTTTGAATTTGAAGGTTTTGTCAAAGATGATGAAACCACTGGTAAATGCAGGTTACAGTTGCGTAACCGCCAATATTTGCAGTGGCAATTGCATAACTACTAGTTCTGCAAGCGGCCATTGCGAAATTGTCGGTCTGCTTTAAGCATAAGTTTTGTCATTGATAAAAACACAGGCAAAGAAGTTGCAAGTGCTTCCTCTTCTTGGCAATAGATTGTCTGAAGTCTTTGAAGGGTTCCAAGGTGGAAGGGCATAAATACAATCTCTATGGAAGGTAGAGATCATCCAAAAATTTAGTGAGAACTCTTGGAGTTGGATTTCCATTGTAGTTTGCAAATTTGGGTCCTTGTTCATGTTGTCTCATTGCTTCCTAGCTATGAATGATTGTCCCAGTTGTGTTGGATCACTGTGAAGTGTCTAAGAAGTGCAAAGCAGTCTTGTGTGCAAGCTTTGGATAGTGTATTAATGAAAGCTTTGTCCATAAAAGCCATGTTTCGCAGTAACTTGCACAATTGTTGAATTACATAGTCGAAAGGGAGATCAATTGCCTCACCCACTGGAGTTTTTCCTGCACTGGGTTTCTTCAAGTCATATAGTGTGTTCATTTTATGCTTTGGCTTATCTTATGCTTCTTTTCTTTATGTTCAATATGTTGTACATTTCATTTCCAGCACTTGTTTATCTCTGTTTTAGCATTACAAGTAGTCTAGAACAGTCATCTATCAATCATATGTTGAGATAGGACTATAGGTTCCATGTTGGTGAAGCTTAGTGTGGAATATCCACCTAGTTTACGAATCATCAAAGCTATCGGTGTTGCTCTGGAACTTGCCCTTATGTTTATTTTGTTTGATGTAATTCCTATATTTACACATCATGACAAAGGTAAGGGTGTTGCTGCTATTTTTGTCAATTTAAGTTATGCTAATTTTATATTAGTTCAGGGATTTCTCCCTCCAACAGAGTAGCTCAGGTGGTTTTAATTCAAAAGGACGAGTGGTTTGGTATATGTTCTATCTATGCCCCTAATGATTATAGAGAAAGAGCAGACATCTGCAATTGGGTAGCTTCTAACTTGAAGGATGTACCATGGGTTTTAGGGGGGTGACTTTAATATGATTGAAGATAAGGTGGATAAATCTGGAGGTCTCCCTTTTGAGTGAAAAGGTAATGAATTTTTCTTTTGGTCCAAGATGAAGTGTATGTTGAAAAATGGTTGACCCTCTCTTTAAGGGCAAAACTGGCAACAAAAGTATCTGGTATACATGGTGTAATAATCAGCAAGGCAGGAAAAGGCCTTATCCTAGGCTTTACAGATTTTATCTTAATAAGGAGCACTTTCTTATTCCTCGTGTGGATCTTGGCAATTTGCTTAAATTGTTACCCTACACTCTTTCTAACCATCACCCTATTGCTCCCTCTTCTCTCTCTTTATTCTTTAGTGTTCTATTTCTTTCTTCCTTTAATAACCATGTCTAGTGACGTGCAAAATAGAAAAATATGAGGACTCCATTTATAAAAAATTCTCACTTCAAAAGATAAAATTTACCATTGCCACTAATTTGAAACCTCCTCAAGAAAGAAAGAACTGTATTGGTTTCTTCAAATAACCATAAAATTACAAATGGAACTTCAATCTTGCAGAATACATCTCGGAGCTAATTATAAATACATGAAGCATACAAATAAATTATAAAGCAAAAAGCAGTCAAACAATGAAATAGAAATTGAAGCGATAACAAATCCTGTGTCAATCTTTCATACTTCAAGGGTTTGGGTAGGGTGTGATTTATATATCCTTCCTTAGAGCTACCACACATCCTTAGAGATATCACATAGAAGTCAACAGGATTATTACAAAGCCAAATTACAAAACCATCAATTGCAACTTATATCAGAATTCATGTTGATTACAATCTTCACAACCTACTGCTATCTTGTTGGTGACCAATATTAATTTTACATGCTTATTTTAAGCCTCTTTACAAATAACAAGCACAAGAAACGAACTATACCCCTGTTGCAGTTTTTGCTGAAGCATCGCATGTGCAGGTCCTATACCATGACTGAATAGCAACTTATAAATATGACAAAGAGTAATAGCCACTCCAAAATACAATTCCACTTCTCCATATTGTGGTTGTGCAAGAAATGCAGGAGGAGATTGACGAAATTTGTCTCTTGCTGTCAGAAACTCAAACGGTGTTAACTGCACCAAAAGTCAAACAAAAAATCAGTATTAAAAATCATGTGAATTCACCAGTCAAATGCCAACAGAAATGAATTTCAAAACAAAAATTTGCAGCAATAAAGCAGAAATGAAAGAAAACATGGTAACTTGCTTTGCTGCAAGGTGTGTCTTATTCCAGTAGATTGGAGGACTTGTAGAAAGAAAAAAATCGATTCTCAAGAGTAGTTCCACTAAACCAAGAGAAGTGTTAACTGATAAAAGCAATGTTAAGCTTATAAATTTAATAACATGTTTTTACAGACGCAAAAAGGCCTACGCTGCAAAGAGAAATTATTATATGTGTATTTAAAATACTGGAGGATAACTTGAGAGCAAAGAAAACACAGACCATCCACATTCAACTCAAGAAAAGTTACAGAGACCACAATAATTCATTTATGACATCATCATAGCATTTAAAATGTTCTGATTTTCTAAATATAAACTTCACATTTCTCTCTCCTGCCCAACTTGCATTTAACAGCATTCACCTCTCCACCTGACTGGGCCCACTAGTGCCACATCATCCTCATCAGTTGCCAATCAAAAACTATAAATAGGATTAATCTACATCATTGGAATCATTTCATGGAGTATTTTATGCACATCTGAAAGAGCAAAGAGGATCTGAGGACATGTAGAGATTGTGTATCAGTGACATTGGAAAGGGCACCTGTGACAGCAGAAAAGACCTGCTATACTATTGGACTGCTGTGTTGAACACTTTTGCTGCTGCATTGACTGATAAGCTGCTTTGATCAGAATTGACTGGTAAGCTGCATTGGCTTTGAACACTTCGACTGCTGCTTTGATCAGAATTGATTGCTGTTGACTGTTGTACTTGACCAGTTTGATTGCTGCCTTCGACCAGAATTGACTGTTGTTGCAGTTTACTGTTGTATTCGACCAGGTCGACTGCTGCTTTGAACAGAATTTATTGTTGCTGACTGTTGGTTGCTATAAGGTACAAATTTGAAATCAGTAAAATATTGCTTAAATATTTACATTACTATACTTACTTTGACCGATAATCAAGGCTGTTGATTGGATATTAATGGTAGTTGCCTGTTATAAATTTTGAATTTATACAGTTATAGATACCACTCTACAGTTGTCAATTTAAATAGGTAAGGTTGACAGCACGTCACTAATGCCAGCAAGTCATCCATGACAATGCAGAGTGCCGGTATCATTCATATAGATGCCTATATGTCGTCCCCTTATGTTTGATGCCTGCAAAACATCCCATGGGAATACTTGAGTGTTGTTCCTTTTGGTTGACAACTGTAAGTCCTCATTTTTAGCACCTCCACAATATTTGTAGATTATCTTAGCATTTTTCAGTAGTGGTTCCTATTTGCATAGAAGACGTGCATCTACGGGTAGAGGTACAACACTTGACCAACCTTAATTGCATGTATCAATATCAGTGGAAGAAGCAAGCAATTTCACACACAACCCTGCTAACTGAGATAGGTCAGAAAGTAGTCGTGATAAACTTATGGGTCTAGAGGATCCATGCAAAGCATGATAACTAAGGCCATCACCTCCAAGAGAAATAGAACCAGGCAGTTCCAGAAAGAGTAAACGAAGAAAACAGAAAGGTTCTCCCCAAAAGCTCTAAATAGGAAACAAAAGCATCTCCCCCAAATCACATAATAGATTGGGCACCTAAATATGAAGTGTTCTTCTATCTCCACCTCACAAAGAGGATAATACCTGCAAATCATGTTTCGCAAGTGATGTGGTGTCCTATGTCAATGCAATGCTGGCAAGACCACAGTCTCGTCATGTTTCGTAAGTGATGCCTTGTCCTATGTCAATGCAACACAGGCAAGACTGCAGTCTCATCTGACCGAGTGAGAACCTAAGCCCATATTACCATGGCTGCTGCAAATAATCTGACTAAATAGCAATGCCATCCGAGACTTGTGTGAAATGTTTCGCATACACCGCCAACTTGACAGTGTCTGATGAGAGAGCCAAGTCATTTAAATAATTTTTTGATAGATAGGCTCCCTAAGTACTTGATCATGATCTCCCTTTAACGAAAGCAAGAGAGGAGAGCTGATGGGAATAGTAACGAACTATATGGGCAAGGAGGCCCCTCATAACAGCATTGCCTCCTCCTTAACTGGCCTGGAAGTGAATGGGAATCAATCTCCTTGAAGGAGGAAACAACCAGGAAAAGATAGGTCTCGTATCCAACGGCTGAATCACCAAAGTACCAAAAGACTGTATAAGAGATGCAAATATCTAGTTTGTAGCAAGAGACAAAAAAATAATCAATAACCTATTAAAAGAGACCTTATACATACCACATAATAAGAAATAAGTTTATGAAGCAATAGTTGTAATCTTAAAAAAAGTATGATTGTTATGGCTGAAATGTGTTCCCCAAAAAAATCTATATCCAAGCACTACAATTATTTTTCCAATGTACACTTGAAGACAAGAATCAAGTTATAAACGTATTCAGATGATCCTTTATCGGGTTCTATCCATATGTTGCTTTAGTGTTAAAATTGTATCTATTAGGTCGTCTTAGGAATCCACGTTGGTGTTGATTTTTGGCCTCTAATTCTCCTCTTTGGGTTGACCTGCTGTCTCCTTTCATCTGTTGTGTCTTCCAAACACTTTAAATTGGCCTGATCTTTGACAATATCTGTTTCCATGGTTAAGTCACAAGTCTCAAGTGTTAAGGTGGCCTCTTTCCTTTGTTTAGCTTTATGCTCTTCCTCATTGAAGAATTTAGGGTTTCCTATCAGAGTTAAATATGCTGTTGGTTACTTTCTTTCTTCTTGATGGTTTGTTAATCAAGGTTCTGACAATATGTGTCAGATGCAACTATATGTATGCTTGACGTGATTAGATAACACAAAAACAAGCACATTGTCATATTTTTTCTTGTCAAATGAAAAGCCTCACCAAAGCAATGGAATCTTTCAAGTTTTCAAAAAATATATTACTTTATTGTACTCAAACCAGCTTAGTAATAACCAAATATCATAAAGCAAGGTCTAATCCAATGTGACAACTATGCGTATAATATCAAATACAAATAAAATTGTTGATAAATATGACAAATCAAATCCAATGTGCCAACTATGCATATAATGTCAAATACAAGTAAAATTGTTGATAAATATGACAGATCAAGTATCTTGAGAAAGAAAGAAATAAACAAATTATTTTCATGTCCACGAATGACCAAAAGTAGGTCAAAGGGATGAGAGAATACAACTAATTACAATAGAAAGTGCTAGCATGAAAGGACCCTAGGATCAACAACTAAATAAATAAAAGAAGACCAAAAGCTGATCCATATAGATCCAGAACACAATCAAATCCATCAAACAACAAGATCAAGACCTGGTTTCAAGTATCAACAAAGCTTCAAGAATGGAATTCTAGACTTGGTGACGAAACTGCCATTTCATGATGAAAGCGGCAATTAAGTAACCGCTAGGGCAGTTACGTAAATGCTGAGGTGGTTATATAACCACACGTTCCTACAAGGTGGCAGTTATGAAACCACCGGTTCGCATCAACCAGCAATTTCGCCCATGGTGATCATATCGGTGTTACAAACAGACAAAGTGTCTTTTCACATTCCAAGTTGATTGTGGATCCTTTAGTTCACAAAAGAATAGCTTCAAGCAGTATAAGAAGATGGTGCGTCAAGAGAAGACCTAAGTGAACAAAGGGAGTGTTCAAGCTGTTTATAGAAAGGATAGAAAAAAGGAACAAGCAAGAGTTGAGTGAGGAAAATAGGTGAGTGCCGTACTTGTTCCATTTCCTCATTGTAGTCCATCTTTGGCCATAAGAAGATGGCAAGGAGAGCAATTGCCTCTTCCACTAATTTTTCCCTACACCTTGTGCGGTTTTCTAGACCAAAAATCTGTGTCATTGTCTCCATGTTCTGAATTCTGTTTCTTGTTCTTACATTCATGTTTCCATTCCTCAGTTCTTAAAGTTTTGTATTTACTCTTCCAACAACACATTGCACTAAATTCTAAGTCATTGATATATTTTGAACTGTCATTTTGAAGTAGATTCAAAGCAGAACAGCAAGTTGTGATTCTGTGAACTCTAGCAAGTCTGAACTTGAAAATGTATAGATCATTTTGGTATTGGAATAGATTTATCTTTGGGTTACTATGAAAACTGACTGATTTGTATGATAGTGACAAGATCACAAGAAGCAGAATTGCTGCCTTGCAATCCTGAGATATCTACAAGAAGGTGGAATCAGTAGGCGAGAGAAATGGCTCACAAAGGCAAAGAAAGTCTTGTCAAGAGAGTAGATGCACTTGAATCATGCATAGATAGCATGATTAAGTCCCAAGACAATATCATTAGACAGAAAAAGCTTGCAATTAGATACCAAGGTTCTATGCACGCAATGGTTTGGTCTATACTCAAGAAGCTTGGCATAGAAGAACCCCACAAAGAAGGATCTGAAAGTGGAGAAGACTCCATGAACAAGCATGAAGAACAATCTCCTAGAGACAAAGGTAAAGCAAATCTGAACATACTTCTTTCAAGGTTGAAACGAAAGTAGAGATCAAATCCTTTGAAGGACAAGTAGATGCGGAGATATTAGATAAGTGGTTGAAGCAAATGGAGGTCTAATTTAGTGTGCATAAAGTAACTGAGGTGCAAAAGATTACTTTTGCACACCTAAAGATGGAAGGCCATGCTCTGGTTTGGTGGGAAACTTACCTGGCGGCAACTGAAAAGAAGACGAAGAAAATTGTAGATAAGTTGAATGATTTTAAAGATTTGTTGTGTAAGAATTCTTATCATATTTGAGCAAAAGACTGATCAAAAGATCAAGTGGCAGTATTACAAGCAAGGAGCAAGTCAAAGTGTGCAAGATTATACAACGGACCTCTGTAGACAAGCCATGCTCGTGGGCTTGGACTTCGAAGATGAAGACAACATGACCAAATACTTGGGAGGTCTCCATTTACGCCTAAGGAGATGGGTCATCTCAAGTAAGCCACAAGGGCTTGATAAAGTATGTTTGCAAGCATATTACATTGAGGAAAAAATGAAGCAAGGAGATGGGGAATTTTCAAAGAAAAATCAGTCCACAAATCAGGTCAAGAAAGAACCAAACCAGCCTTACAAAGCCTTCAAGAAAGGCAAATGGAAAGGTAAGAGGAATACCACAACTTTACATAGTTGTGAGGATCCTAAGAACCAATGTAATCATTGTGTTGTAGATGGTCATACTAAAACTAAGTGTTGGAAGTTGCATCCAGAATTGCACCCAAAGAATTGTCCCAAGGAGGACTCTAGGAAGCCCATGGCGTCTTTGAAGAAATTAGAGGTGGTGATGGAGGACAATTCTAATGTAGATGAGAAGCTTGGCTGCACTGCCACTAACACGAACAGCAAGGATCAAGAAAGAGAAGAGATGAGCAAACTGTTTCAAATCAAGATTCAGATCAAGAAGACCAAGGTAAATGCACTTTTTGATACTTAGTCTCAATCTAATTTGATTTCAGATCATGTTGTTAGAAATCTTGGTTTACAAATATATGATCATCCTCATCCATACCCTTTGGGTTGGGTGGAGAAGGGTGTTGACATTCAAGTGACTAAAAGATGTAAGTTCAAATTTGGGATTAACCAACAATATGTTGATGAGTTAGAAGCAAATGTGATTCCTCTTGATGCATTTGATGTGTTGTTTAGAAGTCCTTACTTGTATCTTAGGGATGTTATCTCATGAGAAGGGTTAACAAGTACTGATGGCTCAAGAATGGTATCAACTATGTCATCAAGACACATCAAATCAAGCCCAAGCTTGCCATGGTTAGTGCCAACCAAGCAAAAGACTAATTCAAGCAAATAATCAGTTTTGTTTGCTTCTTTTGAAAGATAAAAAAGAATATGGGTTAGAAACATCTGAAATTGATAGTACTAATAATCAATTGAGGGAATGGATGAATTGCTGCATTCTTTTTAATGTGTTCCAGACTCCTAAAAATTTGCCTTTAAAAAGGGCAGTAGAACATGAGATTCAATTGTTGTCTGAAGCTCCTCTACCTAGCATTGGTTTGTACAAACAATCACTTTTGGAGAGAAATGAGGTTAAGAAACAATTTCAGGAGTTGCTAGAACAAGGCATCATACGTCCAAGTAATTCACCATGTGGTTCACCAATTGTGATGGTACAAAAGAAGGATGGCTCTTGGAGGATGTGCATATATTACAAAGCATTGAACAAAATTATAATAAAGAATAGATATCCACTTCCCTGAATTGATGATTTGTTGGACCAACTTTAACATGCTAAATATTTCACCAAGTTGGATCTCAAATCATGCTATCATCAAGTCTGCATGAAGGAGGATGTGTGGAAGATTTCCTTCAAGACAAGACAAGGTTTGTACAGATAGTTGGTACCAACGTTTAGTTTATATAATGCACCAGCTACATTCATTAGATTAATTAATGATGTATTAAGGCCTTTCATAGATATATATATCATAGTGTATCTAGATGATATTCTAATTTTAATGCACCATGGGAAGAACATCTAGCACATTTGAAACAAGCATTGCAAGTGTTGAAATAAAAACAGCTCTTGTGCAATATGAAGTAATGTGAGTTTGCAAAACAATCACTCGTCTATTTGGGACGTGATTGGAGAACTAAGAGTGGATCGATCAAAGGTTGAGGCCATCACGAATTGGCCCACACCTAGGAGTGCCACTAAGACTAGAAGCTCTGTGAGAGCAATACAATACACAAGGAAAAATATTCGAACTTTCTCCACAATAGCCAACCTCTACATATAGTTGCTACAATGGGTAATAATTTTCATTTGGGTAAGGAATGTGATAGCGTGTTTGATTCATTGAAATATAAGATCAGCTATGCACCGGTCCTTGCTCTTTTTTATTTACAACAGCCATTTGAAGTTGAAACGGATAAAAGTGAGTATGCTATGGGGGCAATTTTGTTGCAAGGAAGTAAGCCCATTTGTTATTATTCAAAAGTTTTTTCTTCAGCAAAAAAGGGGTGTCATGTTTATGATAAATATATATACGCACTATTTCAAGCAATAAAGAAATGGAAGCATTATTTGTTGAGTAAAGAAATTATTGTGTTTACTAATCACAAACCTTTTCAATATTTGCAAGCACAAAACAAAATGCAGCAAGCAAGACATTATAAATGGATGGGATTTCTCTAATAATTCCATTTGATGATCAAAAACAAGAAGGGAAGCATAAATGTAGTGGCAAATATGCTATCTAGACCACCAATGAAACAAATTTCAACTTTGGCAACAATCTCACATATTGAGACTTTCACAAAAGAGCCTTATGAGGAAGTCTATGCACAAGATGCAGACTTTGGGAAGATGTTCCAGCATTTACAAACCAAGAAGGTTGAAAATGAAGGCAAAGATGGATGCTATCTCAAGGATGGCTACTCAACAAGTGGGAAAATCTGTGTGTCAATGGAGGAAAGAATTATCTTGACAAGGGAAGTGCATGCTTCCAAGGTCTTAGGACACTTTGGTGTTGGTAAGACCATGGCTCATTTGCAAAGATAATTGTATTGTCCCAATATGTAAGAATAAGTTTCAAAGATGTCCCTCAGGTTGTGGTGTAACAATTAAAGTAGATGCATTTGTTTCGAGCAACCCAAGTTCAAATCCCACCAACAATCAAGCTAGCCACAATGGGGGACATAGAATTGGCAAATTGGGAAAGTGGAAGTACGAGGACTGGAACCCATGTTTGTGTTCCAGATCGGATGTGGGCCCCTTAATCCCACAATTAAATGTATCAAAAACAGAATAAGTTTCAAAGTTCATTAGAGGATGTAAATTATATTGTACAAGCAAGCCTAAGGTTAGGAAAGAAGGATTATACACTTTTCTAATTTTTGGGTGCACTTCAGATTAGTTAATTCTATTGTTTCAAACGGAGTTTCAAGATTCTTGGACAAGTTTTGGACTACCTTGCGGGAAAAGATAGATACTAAGCTTTAGCGAAGTACCATTTTCCATCCACAAATCGATGGACAAACAGAGGTGGTCAATAGGACTTTGGTGCAGCTGATAAGAGGTTATAGCAGAAAGCATACAAGGACATGGGATGAATCTTTGGTATGCATTCAGCACTTATACAATAAGTTAGTACACACATCCACAAATAAGTCACCATTTGAAGCATGTTTGGGCTATTTGCCAACTAATCCTCTTGATGTCGCATTAGAACAGAAAGTAAGGGTAGAAAGACAAGATTCAAAAGCGATAGGAGCAGAAAAGTTCATTGAGAGGATTAGGTAAATCCATCTCCAGGTAAAGGATCAGTTAGAGAAGTCTCAAGCTAAGTACAGAGTTAGACATGACCAGCACCGCAAAGAGCACACATTCAAGGTGGGTGACAAGTTATGGCCATACTTGAGAAAGGAAAGGCTTCAAGGACAAGCTAGGAAGCTCAAGCCACTAAAGTATGGCCCATTTGCCATTTTGGAGCAGATTGATGAGAACACTTTCAAGCTTTATATACCCTCATTCATGAAAATGTACTCAGTTTTCAATTGACAGAATTTGCACTTGTATGAACCATCCATGCTAGACGAGAAAGAAGAAGAACAATTACTACCTTCCATGGAAGACTTTGTTGTGGATGCACAAGGAGAGTTGATGAGGACGAAGTACTAAGCAGAAATCCAGAGAGACATGCAAGGGACCACAAGAGTCTTGACAAGTCGGATGCCAAGGAAAGCAAGATAGTACTCCAAGGAGAAGGCGGAAGAATTGTTTCCACATCTCCTCCCCCATTAAAAGCTTTTGTGGGACCAAAAGCCTCTCAATAAGGGAGGCATGATCCATATGGATCCAGAAAACAATACAATCCATCAAATAGCAAGATCAAGACTTGATTTCAAACATAAGCAGAGCTTAAAGGAAGGAGTTCTAGACTTGGTGACAAAACTGCCACTTCATGTAGGCCGCAGTTACGCAACTATCGATTCCTATAGGGTGGCGATTACGAAACCACCGGGGCATTTACGTCATCGTCAATCTATATCAACCAGCGGCTTCGTCCCCCTGATTGTACAAGGATGGTATAAATAGATAAATTGTCTCTTCACATTCCAGGACAACTGGGGATCCTTTAGTGCATGCAGGGACATCTCCAAGTGGTATAAGAAGATGGCACACATCAAGAGAAGACATCAATGAACAAAGGGAGTGTTCTAGTTGTCTTTGGGAAGAATAGGAGAAAGGAACAGTGAGAGAGTTGTGTACAAGATAGTTGAGTGTTGTACTTGTTCTATTACCTCATTGTAATCCATCTTTGTCCATAGGACGATAGGAAGCACAACAATTGCCTCGTCCACTAGTTTTTGCCTATACCTTGTGGGGTTTTCCAGTCCAAAAATCTTTGTGTCGTTGTCTCCATGTTCTAAAGTTTGCTTCATGTTCTTACATTCATGTTTCCATGTTTCAGTTCTTAAATTTTTGTATTTGTTCTTCCAACAACACATTACACTAAATTCTAAGTCATTGGTATAATTTGGACTATTATTTTGAAGTAGATTCAAAGTAGAACAGCATATTGTGATTCATGGTATTCTAACAAGTCTGAACTTGAGAGTTTACAAATCAAAAGCACTAAAAATAAACGACGGGTAAACCCAATGCAGTAAAGCCCCCAACCCATGTGGTTATGAAAGAAATACCATGTGGGGGGAGCAAGAACCCCCCGAAGAGCATGGGCCGATGAAAATCGGAAAAACTTGATGGTAGTCCCATCACACATCCATGACTATGCCCGAGACAAAGGAATCAAGTCATCATCTATTGCTATAAAAGGGCCAATGCAATATCTAATATGCTCATCGAGGAGTGTCTAGTGCTTAGGTGGCCAAGTTGGGTAATCCTAGGAGGAAGCAAAGCTCCCCCTAGAATCCCTCCTAACATCCAAGGCCAAAGAAACTCTCATGGCAGCAAAGAAACTCATAATGTGTGCTTGTTCCTACAGCCTAGGAAGCGGTCGCAAAGGGGCAAAGAGATAATTTCCTTATTTAAAACAAAAGTCTTATGTGGTGATAATATTCACATGGGAACAAGAATTATAATTCTCAAAAATTCCAATGTTATCAAAGATATGTAGGTCGACCAATGATTGTTTTTGAAAATTGAGTCAACTTTCACATTTTCCTATGAAGCCATTCCAACATGCACGTAGATATTCACCCTCAGCTCAAACTGCAATAAACAATATCCATACATATGCACTTAAAAACCCTTTGCCAACAATAGTTGAATAGGGATGCTTTTGAGCAAGTATAAGTATTATTGTTAGAAACATCCATTTCATGACATTATGTGAACAATGTAGATACTCTAGTTTTATAGATCAAAGATTGTTGCATTCACAAAATTGTTGCACTTAATGATGCAATCAGCAACCAGAATATATACTTATGCTCAACAAAGAAACTGGTTTGTTCTACACAAACGTAGATTCAAATGTGTTGTTTTATTTCTTTTAAAACAATATTGAAGGAGTGCATTTCATAGCAAACATGGATAAAACTTTTGTATGCTTATACCTTTTAGGAGGTGAATTGATAATGAGCTGTGGCCCATCTTTACTTTAGACACCTAGCTGCAATCACAACCTGAATCATTCCAATGGTTCTTGACATTCGAATTCTAGAGACTTAATTGAGGTAGCTTCATCCCCAAAACATTTGTGAGCACAGTTTTGGTGAACTGTAGTTTGGACAAAAATGGCATAGTGGTTCTAGGTTCTGCTTCATCTCACACCAGTTCCATCCTCTAAAGGAACAAATGCAAAGTCTCCTTTAAAGGTACTTGTTATTGCTTCGGAATGTCCTTTTGAATTTCTGATATAGTCGTTGCAATGGCAGTCTAAAGGCAAAGCCTCCCAACTTGGTTCTAGTTCCCTCTATTTATGTACACAAATTGAAGTTAAAGTATAAAAAGAATAATTCTAAAGAAAGTATTCACATAAACACAAGTGTGATTGTTTGTGATTGTTTATGATTTAGAAAATAAAAGCAAAAAGTACTAAAACATGGCAAGGCAAAAATGATACGAAGATAAACTAAAAAATGTTTTAAAAGCAAGCAAATTCATTCTGCTTCAACAGCAATAGAGACAATAGAAGCTTGATATGAAAATTGTAAAGGATATACACAATCTTAGGGAAATAAAAATAATAATTGTATTAATTGATTGCATGACATGGCAGCACTTGAATTGTCCATGTGTGTATCAAAATTCCAATTTCAGAATAACAAAAATAATGTTTGATGGTCAGCAAGGGCAGCTATGACTCAGATCAAAGACTCCGATTCTTAAAACCTTCAAGCTTAGCAACTTCATCCAAAGAAGTGCAGATGATCAAACAAATAAACATAGAGGTTGAGCATATTGGACATGATAATATGGGACGGAATAGAGAATGGAAAGAATGCGTGCATATCAGCAATGCTAGTCAAGCATTAGTTATGGCTAAAATACTTTAGCTCCTTTTATAGGCTGCAAAGTCCTTTAATTTAAATATAGCTATCTTCAACTTTCGTCAAAACTTCCTGGCCATGGGAAACTAATTGTCTTGACAATTCATAAAGAATCAGAGGAAGCTAACTTTTGATTATTTCATTGATCATGCTCTTTACCCATGGACTCTTTTGTTCCATCAACATCTTTGGTACATAGCCAATCCTGAACTCTATTCTTTTTAGACATTGAATTGAATTGAGCATGATCAAGAGTCTTCTTCCTTTTCTTCTTCTCATCATCCTCATCATTGTGCTGACCATCTTCTGCATCTTTAAGATTTTAAACAACTCTAGTAGCTGAGGAGATATGTTTGTCAACTAGAGCATGTTGTATGCTTTAATTTTACCGATTGGGCTGTGTTTGCTATGTTTTGGTGGAAGTGCGAACTATATCTTGTGAAACAGTACCTTGAGGATCTGTATTAAGACGTATCATGTTTTCAATTGTCCAATGCCTTTTTATTTCTTGCACAAACTCGAATGGAAAATAGTAATCTTTTGTTGAGGAGGATGACGTTACTCAAAAGAAGGTAGTGAAGCTCTTCCTCATTTCTTAGATATAGTCATAATCTTCAGATTTTTTTAGCTCAGATTCAGTAGCATATTCATGTATGTATTTATTGACGTTTGAAATTGCCAAAGTTATCAGCTAAGGTACCATTTGGGTCATAATTGCTTCTAGAAATATTCAGTAGAGAAATTGAACTCTGTCATTTCTTTCCCAATGGCTCAGGTATGCCTCATTAGCATTATTGCAGACTCCAACTTGGAAGCATGGGGTATAGATTCCTTCTTTTACACATTCTTCCACCACAGGAAACATGCACATCTAGAACATGTTAGTATTGTCCTCATTCAATTCCTTGCAGAGTAGAAATACATAATCTCTGCTGGATTGTATTTGGGTATTTTCTAGGAGTCTGTTCAGCATATATTTATTGTGGAGTATTCTTATGCAGCCCTACTGTGTATAGGCTGTCATATTTATCCATATACTTCTTAATCCATTGGAAAGCCAAACTGTGTTCAGGACTTTATTAAATCCTTGTATGGGCTGTCATACTTATCCATATACTTCTTTATCCATTGGAAAATGAAACTGTGTTCGGGACTTTATTAAATCTTGATATCAAGTTGAGATGCATGGCATTGTAACAGCTAACACACCATTCAGTCAACTTCCTGTGAAAAACCTCCAGCATGGCAGCCGCTTGAACAAGCCCAAAATCCAACGTCTTTTTTTAGCTTAACTTGGGATCCAACTACAAATAATGTTGATACAGCTTTTTAACATGATGACACCCTAAGTTATTGGCACCCCTGATAAGAGAGGAGTTTTGTTCCCCTCCTTCAACGTGATTGCAGAGCCAAATATGAAACAAGGGAGATGCAAAATGCTTTTCACCAACCCAATCGTCTTTCTGCTTTCTCTGGCACTCATCTTCTTCAAAATGAAATTACTATTCTAATAGATGTATGGAAGATGGTGCTTAATCTTGCATGTATTTCTTTTTTCATCTTGATGTTAAAGTTATTAATCGTCTATTAGTTAATGTTTAACTAATGGGCAGTTATCAAAGCTTCCCAACTGAATGTAACCACTTTCAGCTTAATAAAAGGATGGACACGTGTGTGTAAGTGTGCCGTATCCCTTCCATTTCTCTTCATTCTTTAAGCATTCATTTGCTAACATTGGTATCAAAGCCACTGTTAGAATTTGCAAGTGTCGTGACAAATTTGCAAAGGTCATGACAAATTTGCAGGGGTCGTGACGAATTTGCAAAGGCCCTGATGGGTCGTGAAAGCTCACAAAGGGTGCTCACACAAGTTGCAAACATCAGATGCAGCAGAAGCAAAACCCAAATGCAATGCAAAAAGGGGAAATTACAATTTGCAGGCAGATCCAAAGACAAATCACAGGCGTTAGGGCATGAAAACATGCAAACATACCAGAATCGTGAAATTTGTGACAGAGGATGCTAGGGCACATTTCAAACACAAGAAACCAAAGGAAAATCATGTGGAAAATAGCAATTTGCAGAAAAGACATGTCTACGGCATGAAAAAAGAGTTGCAAAAGTCATAATTTGCAAACCCTAAGGCACAGGTAACAGTGCAGTATATTTCTGATGCAATTTATAATCTGTTAATAGTCAAAATTTCAAGTTTTCGTGGCAGTTAAGGTAAGGGCACGATTTTCAGACAATGCGGTGCAGTTAGGGCACGACCAGAGGGACTACACAAGTTTTTTGTGCAGACCAGATTCCAATCGCATTTTATTTTGACAAGAGAAAACAGAATGCGAGCTCCTGCTAGGGCACAAACAGCTAGAGGTAATCAGATCTGTACAGAGAAGCTTGCATTTATTATTGCATTCATCAGACCTGTATGCAGTGGTAATCAGACCCGTACACAGATGTAATCAAACCTGTAAACAAACATTGCACTGATTTTCGGATCAGAAAAATGTACTTTTTCTGTTGCATTAATTTTTTGGTCAAAACACTATACTTTTCCTGCCGCATAAAATTTCAGGTCAGCACTGTAGTTTTCCAGTTGCATTGATTTCTGGGTCAGAACTGTACTTTCTCTAAACAAACATTGTGTATAAAATGGTCAACATTCAAAAATCTCATTCTACCGGAAATGCAGAAGTTAACTTGCCATAATTATAATATTTGGAGTCATAAGATTTTAACAATCGTGGAATATCATGATTGAGATAAAATCTTTCTTCGCACTAAAACAATACCTGCTACAAACTTTGCAGATTATGACAATTGTCATAAGAAGTTCTTGTTGTTATTAAAGTTATCGGTGTCAGATGACATTATTCTTGGGCTCTAAATGCCATTGTGGCAAAAGTGTTGTGGAACAATTTGAAAAATAAATATCAAACTTAGGAGAAATGTCGGGTTTTGTACTTGAAAATTTTGCTATTTTCCACAAATATGTCAGAGGATGATCTCTGTCAGAACACCTTCAAATGAAAGATCTCCGAGACGAATTAGGCGCCATTAATAAAAAGGTGAATGGTGATGATATGGTGGCATTGGTTATGAACAATTTGACACCCTCCTATGAATCTTTCATGGAGGCTTTACACTTAATGGCGGAAAGCCAAACCCTGACATTCAATCAGGGTAGTTCTTCTTTGATGCACAAGGAACACAGACAGGAACAAAATGAGTCTAGTGTTGAACAAGCAGAGAGTGCATTAACTGTTCAATCAAAGGTGAAGGAAAAACATCTCTTTTGATTCATCTTCTAAATATTAGGTAAAGTGTTTTTAATGTCATAAGATTGGGCATTTCAAAAAGGATTGCTAAAAACAACAGTATGAACTTTCCCAACAAAGCAATCAAGTAAGCCAATATGGCAACAGTTGAGAACAGGATTCTGAGAAAGAGTATGCCCTTGTGGCATCATACTTGAATGATTGTACTACCAGTGATTGGTTCATTGATTCTGGTGCATCCAAGCATTTCACAAGTCGTAAGGACATATATGTCACATTTACAGTAAGTACCAAAAAAAACTGATTTTGTTTTATTAGCCGATAGGGAGTCACTTGCAATAGAGGGGATAGGAGATGTTCAGATAGTATTGAATAATGAGAAAACAATCATAGTTAGGAACGTTAGGTATGTTTCAAGCCTAAATAAAAAAATTGCTTATTGTTCAAATAATAGAAAATCCTAACATTGAAGTAAATTTCTCTGAGAAGTGTATTGTCTTTGATGTCAAACAGAACAGTGGTTTCCCTAGGCATTGGGCAAGATGGCTTGTATAGACTCACTGACTCTACCACAGTCAACATAAATGCACATGTGGGGGGAAACTCCACCATACAGGATGTATTGGAAGATGAAATCCCTCATAGGCTTGTTGACTTTGCTCTAATCAACTTACATGCACTACTGGTGGAGGTAATATCCACCATAAAGGATGCGTAAGAGGATCAATTCTTCAATCTCAGTCAAATGCACAGGTAGTTGTGCAATAGGATGATATGCCTCAATAAAAGGCATTGGCTCAAAGAACCGAAAACAAGATTGTTACTTTAGCAAAGCATGCTCATTTTCCTCTTGTGTCTTACCTTTAGTACCTAAACTATCAGTTAAACAACCAACCTAATGCAAATGGGTGGACAAAATTTGTACTTTGGACAAAGACAAGGCTCATCTTGTCGCAAAAGGCTTTTTCCAACAGGAGGGAATAGATGAGAAGATGGTTTCTTCTCCTATTGCAGAGTTGGTTTTTACTACCTTTGCTATTGCGTAGTTGATTTTGACTCCCACTACTAGTGAGGAGTTGGTTTTTACTCCTGCGAAAATGGTCACATTTTGGTTGCTTCTCTTTGGAGATTTAGACAAGGCCTACATGGTGCACCCTGAGGGTTTTTGAGTTGATTGTGATCATTTGGTTTGCAGGTTGATTAAGTCCCTATATGGATTTAAGTAGACTCTACGAGTCTGGTATACTTTGTTTGATCAACATCTCTAAGATTCTATATTCAGAATTATGAAGGTTAGGTTGAAGTTATCAACCAATGATGATTCATCACCAGTCAACGAATCACCCTACAACTTATTGTATAATGTCTGTTTTCTGAATTAATTAAATCAAAGGACCTGAAGCCTATTTTTAATTCCCGTGGGTTAAGTGGAGATTAAAAAGAGGAAATAGTATCATAATAATTCATTAAGTTGTCCATAAGGTACTTTAAGTTATAACTTGGAAAATAAAAAAGGGGCACTTAGTGTATTAATATTGAATGGGGCCAAAAAACAAATATTAGATACATGGCCAAAAAGGTAATTAACAATTATATGGATAGAAAGAGGTGAATATTCAATTAAAAGTAATATCAATTACTTTTAGGGTTTTGGATGAAAAGAGCTTATTAAAAGAATTGATTGGAAAAAGTGGGGGGATCATCCACTCATTCGAACATTTTTACAAAACCCTTGTTTTGAAAATTTGGGACAGCAGCTTCAATATTTTACACAGAACGAAAACCCTCATGTGCACAAGCTTGGGGACGAAAACCTTCAAATCCATTTAGTAATTTCATTTAAGGATTAGACCAGAGCTTTCAGATTCAGAGAAAATCCATCACACAAGGACATAGAGGCTGATTTATGGTTGTATATGGGGCTGCAATACTTCAAAAAATTATTAAAATATTCTCCCAAAGTGACATTTCAGCATGACGTCACTATTCACGATGTCAGTGTTCGTGTCACTATCACTGTTCTACCTGCAATTACAATCTGGCGTACCACCTGCAATACACTTCTAGCCTTGGCATCATTCTTTTTATGGAAAATTTTGCTGACATCACATTCACAGAATTTATTATTGCTGCGAAGGATTTGTGGTACCTTCCAGTAGGTGTTGTACTTCCAGACTTCCTCTTTCAATGAGGGTTTCAATAAAAATTTAGTTTTCATGCTTTCTATGAAGTTTCGGGTTAGGGTTTGTTGTAATAAATTCATATTCAACATATTTGAAAATAAATTGCAGTTGAATATTTTCAGTTTTGCACATTTTAGTGATTTATTATTATTTAGGGTTTATAACAGCATTGATATTCAGAGCAATTACAAAAAAATCAGAACTTTGATAAAATATAAAAAAGAATATTTCAGTGGTATCAGAGCTAATTTTTATGCTAGCTTGTGGGAAAGAATTATTTTGCAGCTTTGACTTCATGCAAGGTAATGACAGAGAAGTTAGGGATTACCAGAGAGAAGAAAAATGATCCAAAACAACCAGAGGAAGGGTTAGGACATCAAGATCCAGAATCACTTGCAGAGAAATAAAAGAAAGCTATGGATCACACTAACAAAGATGAAGATGAAGCCCATATTGCAAGGCTTGTACAAAGCTAGGAACAGTTCGCTGACATGATGGCCCAGCTAGTCCATAAGGTGTAGAATAATAACATACAAAAGCCTTACAATGGTGAAAGTAGTTCTTCAAGGCCAAATAATAATCCATCCACTCACAGGAAATAATAATCCATCCACTCAAAGGACAGCTATTGGTTAAATGGCCAGTCCCTTTCAGCCCAACTTCCTCCATAGGGAAGAAGTGGTTACAGAAGAGGAAGTTCAACCCTCCATATGGGATGATATTGTGGCCAGTTATGAGGTGTATAGGGGACTACTAGGGGAAATTAGGGAGGCTATCTCTCACTGATTATAAATTTTGAGAAAAACAGAGGGTCAGAGTTGAAACAAGGCCACAAACAAATCAGAAGGACCTCTAACAGGCATAATGGATGTTAACACTTCCTACATATATTAAATCCTATTAACTGTACAGCACGCTCCTGGATACGGAAGTGGACACCTTGTCACTGAAGCTAATGATGGAAGATGAAGCCATCAAATTTATAAATATTAAAATATGAACTTAAAAGTAATAAAATTTTAAACACTTGAAGTTTTAAATGACTGTCATTCACAGCAATGCAGGTCGGGCCCTACGAAAACCTTATAAGTTTAAAAGTTAAAACCACGGTGATGAGACTATACATACCTTTTTTCACAACAACCACTAATTTCCAACCACGGTGATGAAACTGTACATACCTTTTTTCGTGAAGACGACTAATTTCCAACCATGGCGACTACAAAGTGCAAACTCTTTGAATCTTGACTACAAACGCTATACAATCCAACTGGTTATGGTAAAATGTAGTGCAATCATTATTTTTTGCAACAAAATTAACATATTAAGGGTTTTAGAAAAACACATTTTTTTGGGTATGAGCTTTTTCTACCGGGAAACGGCCTAGAGACATCAAAAGTCTGTGGTAGACGTCTCCGAGTATGGAAGACATCTCCGTGCCCATCTCCGGCACTGGAGACACATCCCAGGGGGTTGGGGATGCGTCTCCTTGCAACTATGGAGAAAAAGAAAATTGATTTGCATATCCTTTTGGCTTACCAATCTATAATTTTCTAAGCTTCATCTACTTATGAAGTATATTATTGCTATTGATGTAAAAGCACGGTCTTGATGCCTGGAACTTCTTCCCCAGGTTAAAACAGAAAGTGCAGTTCAATTCTGAGATGCTGGGATAACTTGCCTGGGAAGGAACCAAAATTGCAGTTCAATAGGGGCTCCTTTGTCACATGCACTATATAAGACCCAGATTTCTTGAAAAAGGAAAAAAAATTTGAAGAGCACAACTTCTTGATTTATGGTCAAAGAGCCTTTGTAAATGAGCTGAGGGCACAATGACATCCTAAAGGTATATATAGTCACTCTACAACATGAATGTGTGTCCTTGCGTGAATAAGTTGATCTGCCTAAGATATGACTTGGTTAAATTTTGGAGCTAAGATTTGTTAGTCGGAAAATGCACTCTTGATTATGCTGTATAATCTGGACAGATTCCAAAAACTCATACACTGAAAATCTACTATTCAGCCAGACCAAATGAACTTTTCACATAATTCTCAACCGAAATTGAGCCCAGTTCCAACTTCATAAACAACGGCACCTCGCACACTTTATCATACAATAGTTGATTTTCTATTCATAACTGCAGGCAATGAAGGTAACTTGTTGATCAGCTTAAAACTGTCTCATAATTATTTGCTAAGTAAAAGCCTTTCATTTAGATGCACATATCAGAATATTGTTTTATTCACAACAATGAAACAACCCAGTAGCATACCTTAGTCACATCTTTGCCATAAAACACTCCAAGGCTGTATAGCTTCTGTACAACAGGCGTTATAACCTCCAATAAAAGATTGCTTACATTAATAGACTCTTTATTCATTGCCACCTGATATCACGCAGAAAGAGTTCATACAAGAAACATAGTGCAAATACATAAAAGAACTATATAATTTATTAGATAATAGCACACTGTACCGTAATCAGCTCAATATTTTTGTTGTGAGTGTACTGCCTTACATCAGGATCATTTTCATTGCGGTACTCCAATGTGGAAATTTGAAGGTTATCAATAACCGTCTGAATAGTTGCTTGCTTTGCTAAAGCATTAAAATCCCAAAACAAAGCAACTTTGTTAGTCACAACTTTACTTATTCATTTTTTCTTTTCCATAATACTTTGCCTACTCACTCCATTTAATAGTTTATCCCATGACTAATATCGCTATTTGGTCTACAGTGTAACTCGGAAAATAGTAAAACTTACATCCGGGGGTTGCTGTTAAAGCCAAGATACGGAGCTGCACAGGCACTGCCATTATCTGTGAAAAAGGTAAGGAAAAGTAAAAGATTGAGAGCAGCTGATTCTCTTAAAGAAGCAATCTATCTTGTTATGGGCCAAACAAAAGAACCAAAGGATATAAACTTTACTGTTTTTCTAAAGCCAGGAAAATGCCCTCAACAAACAGAAATAATCCTCTCCATAAAAAGAAATCTAAAACTTACTTCACGAACAACTACACAATAAGCATAATTTCCCATTGCACGATGAGCCTCGTCAACTACCAAACAAACAAGCTGTTTTACGAGGCATAAACCTACAGAAAAATAAAAAAACACAGTTATTGGTGGCAAATAAGAGAACTCACTTTCCATTCATCCAAAAACTTAATCTTTGACAGCTGATCAAACAAGTGTTAATTGCAACTCTGATGACTTCATTGAAATTCCAGCTAGTGCCTTCAATGATGATTTAGAAATAAATATCACTTCCTCTTTTCACCAAGATTAAAGCTATCAAGGCAAATGAGATATTGTAGTTATCAAACATCAAAAGATGACATGATAAAAATGAAACGACTTCAACAATTTCTTATCAATCAATATTATGCCTTGTTTCTTTTCCAAACACAGTAGATACAATAAATGCTGACCAGATTGGATATCTTTTTCAAGCACTTGGGGGGTTACAAAAAACACCCTCTTGCTCTCCCAAAATCCTGATCTTTGCGCTGGGTTCATCTGTCCTGTCATGTCAATAGTCCATTCCTGTCAAATCCAAAGTAAGATACCAGAAGGTCACCAAACGTTTATATTGAGATTCATGTAAAAGACTAAAGAAATTAGGCCAATGAAACTTTTAAAAGCAACTACAAAGACAAATCATAAGAACCAAGACTTGCAACGATTAACTTACTTGAGGAATGCCAACAACATTATGGCATGCTTCAATTTGCTGCATCACAAGCGGTCGAGAAGGAGCAGTAAAAACAATCTTCCCTGAAAACTAGTCACTTCATAAGTTTTCAAAAAGTAAACAATAGCAATTATGATGTCCTTATAATATTTAACAATTTTACAAGGAAATTTGAAAGCGTCCAGATTATGCAGGGTTGATATCCATGGCAATAAGTTTGATTGAAGGCAGTGTATTTTCAACAGATATCCCGCATAGCAGATATCTATTGCAGAAGGAATTATAATAAAAGACAATGCATGTGTTTAGATATTTAAAATTTTATTTTTGTGGGATTTTTCATTGCGTTGGAGTATTTTCATACTCACGACATCACCACAAAGGCTATTTTCCATGAGTAGTCATTACTTTAATGACCTGTATCTCATGTATATTGCTAATAATCACAAGACAAGACACAAGAACCTCTAAGCATTTGTCAGAATGAGGGAGGAACAGTGATTATAATCCACAGCTTTGGTATTATCACCCACTAGCCTCTTTCCCATTTGGCAAAGCTTTTTGTGAGTGTATGAATTATAAGTCTTCATTCTCTCACATTTGTTATTAATATGGAATTATCATAACGTAACATTTTGTTAATGGTAAGAGGGAGCTTCCATACCATATTATTATTTAGATGTTTTATTTTTGTGGGATTTTTCACTATGTTGGAGAATTTTTAAATGCAAGTCATCACCATGATGACTATTTTCCATGAGCAGCCATTACTTTAATGGCCATTATCTAATGTATGTGTAGATACTAAAATATGGTACATGGTACTTGACAATGACAAGCTTGGCACACATTTACCACGCATGACTTAAGCACACAAACAAGGTCCTAATCTACCATTCTCTCACACTTGCATGCTATCTTATGAGTTGACCCTTCCGTTCTACTGTTACACACCTACATAAACCTTATTCTCTATTTCAAACCTACTAAATATCCGGCACAAACATCACCAGACTTTCAATTCAGTCCACTTGTACACAGGTTGGTTCCGCCAGATTCAATAAGTATTGCCAGTCAATACTAACTTGATCTAATCGGAACCAACCCTCTCCCAGCAACAGCTACATTTCCAAATCAAACATTTCCTTAGGGTTGGCCCATTTGCCTAGCATGTCAATGGCATGAAAAATTACCCAATTAGATTTCATATATAAACAAATCGAGGTCTCATTCAAAAGGGACTTGGCACTTATCTGGAACACATCTATACACTATTGCACATTGAGCAAATTTGTCATATTCTTCCCAACTTGCAAACCTATCACTAGGAGCAATCACAAGCCAAGTTTGAAGCACATTAAAGCCAAGTCAAAACCAGCATTGTCAAGTATCAAAACCAAATCATTAGCTACATACATATAGCAAACGAGCACAATCACACAATCACACTAGGTAGGAAAACTACATGTGGCTTGATTTCACTCCTTTGAGTATCAAATACATAAGCAACGATCAATCATCAAACAGGGGTGATTAGGGTCAGCTTAGCCCATTACATTTTTTCCTTTTTTGCAGGTTTCTAGCCCTTACAAACACACCTAGGATTTCAAAGCAAAGGAGGTTGATTTCTAGAGCTATGTGCACCATCACGGTGCGAGATCATGAATACAAAGCAAACATGGGTAGGCACAGGTTACCGTATAATCATTGTTCCTTACTTCCACATGGGTCAGTTCCGACCGGCAAGTCAATATCCACTAGCAATACTAACCCTATTCAATAGAATTGACCCTACGCAAATCAAGAATCAATTTTGGAACCGAACTCTTAACCTGATTTTGACTTCAAGAACACAGTGACTATCAAACAGTCACCCAAAAAAGCTAAGTATTCATCCCTTTGTTGTACTTACTATATTTAGCATATGCCACTTGTCAAATCAATACAATCAATCTCAGTCTTTTACATTCAGATGTATGCTTGAATGACATATCTAAATATTCGAATTACATTTCCAAGTTCTATCTTAATTGAATTAGCTCACCTCAATCCAAAATAGAGTAAGACATATCGGCGAACCATACACACATCGAATAGTGCAAAACCTAGGTTTCCTTTAAGGTTTCCCAAGGTTTTATAATTTTTGTCGTAGGGTTTCAAATTTCATTTCTGATCCCCTTTAAAAAATCAGATTTTTTGTCCTAAGGTTTCATTGATATGACTTTTTATTTCCATACACAATAAATCTTTTTACCTTTGGCCCTACCCTCCTGCATACTTGCATGATTCCATTCTATGCCATCTAAGAAGGCTAGTTCCCTTGTACCTCTAAGTCGCAGTGCTAGATTGAGTGGGACCCATTTAGGGTAATCATACTCATTCTACTTCAACTAAAATGGATACAATGAATTTTTCTTCCTATTTAGATTATGCAATTATTCATGGAAAACATATGATTGTGTTGATATGCCTCCATTGGAACATGATAATCGAGATAATCGAAATGAACATAATGATCCAGATAATTATGAAGGCCTAGATAAAATTGATCCCAATGAACTTAATGGGGTAGATCCTAAACAAGATAAAGTCTTAATTAATTTTCGTCAAGGACTGCATCAATATCCTAAAGATGTGGGTAGAATTGTCCAATTGACCCTAGCATCTAAGGCTGCACACCAAGCTAAGCTTGCCACATCTCAAGTACCCCAACAAGAACCTTTTACCATTACTATCCAATCCTTTCGAGCTAGTACTTCCATGTCAGGTATTCAAACCACTACTACCGGTACTATCCCTACACCTACACCTCCAGTGACATGTGACATTCACCCAAAGTTTGGGGGCATCACGAGGCTTTCAATAGATTTTGATTATTCCTACACAAGTAAACCTTACCCCTCCCATGATGACCATGCATGTTCCATCACCACACTCGCCAACTGCACATTCCCTTGGGCAGACTACTACAACTCTGCATGCCAAGGTGTTGCAGCTAGAGCAAAGTGCATTGAGAGCTAGTCATTCCATGGATTCGCACACTTTGCTCCATAACCCATTACCCCCTGAGATAGCAACCTATCCTTTACCAACAAGTTTTGTAACTCCCAAGCTTCCATTATACGAAGGCAAAGGTGATCTTGGGCAACACCTCTGATCATTCCGTGCAACATGCTTGGACTATGCAAATAACAATAAATTGTTGACCAAATTATTTACAAGAAGTCTTAAGGACTATGCATTATGATGGTTCTATGATCTACCCCTCCAATCTGTAAGAGCATTCAACCAATTCTTAGCATATATTGCCATCAACATCGATGAGAAGCTATCCTACGCACAAATTGCTAACCTTAAGCAATATCTAATAAGCCAATCAATGACTATGTACTTCGATACAAGACCATGCGAGCCAAGATGACCAATGTTATGGCTAACAACGAATTACAACATATATTCAAGCAAAGTTTGCTAACACCGCTCCAGAGTAAATTATATTCAAAAGATTCAAATCATTTGATGAGTTAAGCCATACAGTGACAGACCAAGAAGTTCATTAAATAGCTTTGAACAAACTTAATTATACATCTAATCCCACGACTAGTTCAACAACAAAGATTCAAAGCAAACCAAGTTATAAGGTCAAACCAAATGATAACAAGGAGGTGAAGATACAGTCAATGCAGTATCACAACCTACATATTAGTTACAATTGATAACTCCACGAAAGAGGCAGTTTTTAAAATTACCATCACCTCCTCATGTACTACTAAAGAAGTTGCTCGAGTGTAACCTTATCACACTCCCTCCAAAAGAGCTTGATCCAAGCAAGCCTAGACCAAGGAACTATGACAGCAATGCATATTGTGATTATCATCAAATTGTGGGGCATTCAACGAACAAATGTTTCAAACTGAGACATATGATACAAGATCTTATAAATGACAACATTATCAATTTAGGCATTCCTACAAACGAATCTAGACCATAGCACAATGGAAATAAAAAATTGAATATTTTTTGTGATCCTTTTCCTAAACATAAAACAATAGAAACAAAGGACACTTCAAAGGTAACATTATGCATATAACATGCGTCATCCACCGGCGACATATAATCATCCAGTAGATGTCATCATTCGTACACTTAGCTATACTCCACCTCAACAACCCTTGATCACATTTGATGATAGTAAGATAGTTGATGACGATTCAGATTTTCATGTACTCTTCATATGAGCCTACATCGATGAACAACCCATGTAGGCAATGTCATGATTGGCAATGGTTCGAGTGAGAACATTTACACGATGACACTTTTCCACTCCCTTGGGTACACACGAAAGGATTTACAAGATGTATCAAAAGCAAATAAAGGATTCTATGGGAAAAAATAAAATACATTGGGATGCATACTATCACCTCTTCAAGTAGGCATAGTCATATTAGCCACACCATTCCTGGTTCTATAGAGTAACGATGCCTTCAACATGTTGTTAGCACGCCCTTGGATGCAGAGACTTCGTGCAAACCCCTCTACAGTGCACTGATGTCCAAAGTACATACAATGCAACAAGGTAATCACCGTTCCAGTTGTACACCATGAGTATCCTCTAAAGCCGGTGATATCTCCTCCTCCCTCACCCCCACTACGACTCGTTGCTACACCTATTCAAAATCATTATACAAAGATGTTTGCTACACCTATTCAGGATCATTATACAGAGATGGTTGACACATCTATTCAAGATCAGTATATAGAGTCAGTTGCTACACATATACAAGATCTATCTATACAGTGAATGCAAATGAACATAGTTATGCCTACCAGACAACCATCTATTTAGCGTCAATCATATCAAAGAGTTACTCAAAGACCACAGAGGCGCTATCTCCTACAATACATACTCTGTTAACACCGCAGACAGTTTAATGTTCCACAAAGAACACATGTAGCGAGCCCCCCTCCTACTATACAACAGGCCCCACAGAGTCCTCAACCATCTAGAGTTATCCATCTTCCACCGATTTCTATGAGGAACGATCACAACAGATATGGTACACCACATGACTTCCTATTAAATTCAAATACACACACAATTGGTACCTCCCATCCACAACAGAGGACCCCTTCACCATTCGATACAAACACTTCCCATGATCCTTCCATTGATGTGATCATTGGTTAGCTTTTACAAATCCCAAATATTCAAAAATACAAAATTACAAAAAAATAATCAAATAATCAGAAAATACAAAAGCATTCAAATATTCCAAAAATCTAGAATTAAGATATGAGCATAACATAATTGTCAGATTACAATATTTACATATGTTATTTATCACATGTTTGGCAAATGGCATATTCTTTTCATACACATGCATTTCGAGGTATATGAGTGCTATGCACATGGACATACAAATGTTGGACATTCCTCTACCCAATGGCCATGCCGATACTAGGGGCATCTTGTTCCACAGGTTTCGCTATTACAATTTATATCTTTCTATGGCCTTTGTATCATGTTGAGCTACCTATATTGATTACACATGCCTTGTTAGTTACTCATATCTTACACAATGATAGATAGATATCTTATTATACTACAATGTGACATTGATACATATTGATGGTGTAAATTAGTTCCTTGTTCTATGCTCCATTGATATTGTTATTTTATTACATGATAGGCTACTTTTTGCTTGACTATTTTGTGTGGCTCCTAGGCCCTGTTTGATGTGACATTTTTGATGCCCCTTGTTTGCAACATTTTTATGTCCCCTTGGGTGTGGCCCTTGGCCAGTTTTATTGCGACATCTTTATGCCCCTTGTATGCAGCCCTTAGCTTTAGGTGTGACACTAACACTTGCGCTTGTTGAGCTCCCTGACATTGAGTAGCGCCATCAACTATATCATACAGTTTTATTGCGTAGTCTTATTCAAAGATCCTTGTTGTGCGCTTCATTGATACATCTATCTAGACATGACACTTCATGTCTTGCATTATATATGTTACATACATGCCTTGATCGATATATACATTACCATGATGACATTCTCCACATGTTCACATGATATTATATAATACTATATATATACATGACATGATATACTTAACTCTTCTTTTGAGATGAGTGACTCACATGATACATCCCTCATCTCAAAAAAGAGGCATTACAATGGGCTTGTCATCAAGACATAAGCCTCCATGAGCAAAAAATCAGCTCAAAGTACAGATTTCATAGATTCAAAATGGTTCAACTATCAGATGTTCAGACAAATGACAAATATTGGCACATTGCTACAGATTACAGGGGCATATGTGATGCATATGTACTCACTTTACAAATACTTGAGCACAGATTCATACACACTTGGGTGCATATGCATGGGCATATGCACAAAGTTTAAAAGAACATAGTACAAGTCTACATATAACATACATTTGAGATACAGGGCCTCAAATTCAGCATGTAGATGCATAACATTCTATATCATTTAATATAAATTCACGGGACATGATACTTGTTCATGCACATATACACAATTTCATATTTAGGGGGCATGATTCTGGTTCATGCACACATACACAATAGTGAATGGCAAATGTTTGTCATTCCACTTCACACTTATCAAATGTGCGATTATGATGGGGGCATGAACATTGTTCATTCTCTTTCAATCATGCATTCTATGCTTCATTGAGTGAATACATATAATTAACATGTGTTCATGATAGGGGCATGAATAGTTTTCATTCCCTATCGATTATGCTTTTTGCTTACATGGAGCCAACTTGAGCGAAATTGTACAATTGAATCTATAAGCCATCTGCAGTGATTGATTCACTTTCTTTGAGCGAACTCAGCCTTATGGTTCTCTCTTTATCTATGTAGTTATTTGGGTCAGTACATTGTGTATTTTTCCTCACATTCATGAGGGTTGGGGCATGTTGCCTTCCCAATCCAAGAATCTGCATAGTTACACAAATTTGGGGCATAATCACCCCAACTCTCCATGTGCTTCAGCAAGAAAGCATAAGTTTCTCCAATGCTTCAAGGAAGCATCATCTCTAACAAGTTGCAAGGACAACATGGTTTTTAACACACAGGTGTACTCTAACCCTTAGTGTTCTTCCAAAATTTTAAGAATTTAGTTTCAAATTAAAATAGTCAATCTAAGGACATTGATTACACATGGGTGCAAGTTTTACTATTGAGTGACAAGCACAATTAGAGCTTCATACCAAAAACAAAGTGTGTTGTACGAGCTCAAGTAGTTTTATCCTTTTATTATAGCAATTTCATTACAAGAATAAAAGGGGGGCATTTGTGGATACTAAAATCTAGTAGTTGGTACTTGACAATGACAAGCATGACACATATATACCACTCATGACTTGAGCACACAAACAAGGTCCTAATCTACCATTCTCTCCCACTTGCATGTTATCTTATGAGTTGACTCTTCTGTTTCGATGTTACACACCTACAAGAACCTCACTGTTTGTTTCAAACCTATAAAATAAACTTGCACAAACATCTCCAAACTTTTAGTTATGTCCGTTTGTACAGAAGTCGATTCCACCCGATCCGGTCAGTATTGTTAGTTGATACTGACCTAATCTAGTCAAAATCAACCCTCTCCTAGCAATGGCTACTTTTCAAAATCAAACCTTTCCTTAGAGTCGGCCCAATCACCTAGCTTGTCGTGGCATGAGAAATTATCCAATTGGACTCATATATAAACAAATCAAGGTCTCGTTCAAAAAGGACTTGGCACTTATCTAGAACACATCTATTCCCTATTACACATTGAGAAAATCTACCCTATTCTTCCCAAATTCCAAACCTATCACTAGGAGCATTCACAAGCCAAGTCTAAAGAACATTAAAGCCAAGTCAAAGCAAGCATTGTCAAGTGTTGAAGCCAAATCTTTAGTTGCATTAATATGGCGACGAAGTGCAACTGCACAATCACACTAGGTGGGAGAACTAGGTGTGGCTTAATTTCCCTTTATGGAGTATCGGATATGTAGGGAGCGGTCAATCATCAAACATGAGTGATTAAGGTTAGCTTAGCCCATTACACTTTCCCTGTTTTTTGTAAGTTTCTAGCCCTCACAAGCACACATAGGGTTTCAAGGCAAAGGAGACCAATTCCTAGAGTTACACGCATCATTAGGGTTCGGGATCATGAATATAGAACAAACACAAGCAAACGCAAGTGACCGTACAATCATTGTTTCTTACTTTCGCATAGGTCAGTACCGATCAGCAAGTCAGTATCAACCGACAATACTGACCCTATTCAACAGAACCAACCCTGCACAAACAAAGAATCAGTTTTGGAACCAAACGAACCACAAACCTACTTTAACCTGATTTTCACTTCAAGAACACAATAACAATCAAACAATCACCTAGAAAAGCCAAGTATTCATCTTTTTGTTGTACTTACTATATTTAGCATATGTCAGTTGTCAAATCAATACAATCAATTTTAGTCTTTTACATTCAGATGTATGCTTGAACGCTATATTTTAATATTTTAATTGCATTTCAAAATTCTACCTTAATTACATAAAGTAACTCACCTTAATCCAAATTAGGGTAAAACAATATGTTGTTAAATATCAAAAAATAAAGGGACCCACAAAGCATACAAGGCCCTGTAATAAATTGCTATCATCGGTAGATAGATCATTCGAACCCCAACCAATACTACATTCCCTCCTAGACCATTTGCTTAAACAATTCAACCTTAAATTTAAGATTAAGTGCCACGCAAGTTTTGAAAATTTTGTTTATGCAATCTCTAAACTCATATTTGGCACAAACGGTAATTGGTTATACCCAGTGGTACACAAATTTATTCACCACCACAAATCTTATGAAGAGAAACCAATTTAGACCTTATAACTTTCCATACGTTTACATCATTTCGCTCATGAAGGAATTTTCGAAGAGCTAATCACTGTGTGCACTTATTATTTGTAAGCTTCTCCTTTAGTTTTTGCTAATCTCTAGAAGTGTGTGCAATCCAAGTGTTTCCAAAAGCACTTTTACAATCCAACACTACGACAATTGACAACACATTCTCCACTGACTACTAGAATTGTTTGAAATTGATGATTAGTAGTTGTACAATACTAAATTATGGTCACCCTTTGAGAAAGTACTATGGACATTTCAATTCTACAAATAGGTGTAGTTCGATAAAATTCATGTCATAATTCAAATATAGGGATCAATGCTAAAGTGTTTCCTCAAACAAGCTTTGTTGGAGCATGCTCCCTTTTCTTGATGATTATTTATATAAATCATAAGAAATCCCTTTATTTTCCACGTTTAGTCTAATTATATTTTACTTTATGAAGAGTGGCAGCCAATTAAGTGAAAAACAAACTAAGCCATATTTAAGAGCCTACGCAAATGCTAATACATAGTATCGATATCAAAGTGGGTTAAATCTTTTGTTCCCACCCTCCCACACTATGGCAAACAAGAAATTCAAACTAGAAGACATGATTGCACAAATGATATGGGCTATGATCAGAGCATCTCCAACACTATGGGATCAGGTTCTCACCTTCCCAAGGCCCAAGGCTTTTGTACACCTTTTCCAAGCTTTCCAAGGCATTCACAAGCCTCTTGCGAAGTTTTGACAAATTCCTTTGTTGTAAAGCATTTCCTTCCTTGCAAAGCAATTCCTTTGTTGTGAAGCTTTTCCTTCCTTGCAAAGCAATTCCTTTGTTGTGAAGCTTTTCCTTTGTTGTGAATCGATTCCTTTGTTGTGAAGCTTCCTTTGTTTGTTGCAAAGCTCCATTTTTATGTGAAGCTCCTTCCACTCTTTGTGAAGCTTCCCTTTTTCATGTAGCCTCTCTTCTTTGCGAAGCTCACCATCTTGCATTTTTGGAAAATAACGTCACAAATTGAACTGTCAACTTCTTGGGCTCCATGTGTGCAACACGACAAACCTACAATACTTTTGAGTCCATGTTATATGGCAAATCAACACATCATTTTCCAATATCGACAATGGTTATGGTATACAAAATGGTTGGAATGCAGATGGTTCATGAAACCATCGATGTGATGTGATTATTGTAATAGATTCCTTCCTAAAGTAGAATAATAGAGGTAGAGAAATAGACAAATTTAGAATAAATGAATAACTTGCAAGCGTAAATTTGTGCATCGATCTAGTTCAATTCTAAAACATCCTAACGCCATTACGACAATTCTTAGGGTTCAGTATACATGATATACATAGAATGGTACTTGCATTGTACATTTCATTCATTTTTTGTTCTTAGTAATAGAAGAGCAACTCTACTCACACTTATTCCATGAAATATGTAATGGTCATTCCCCATCTTCATATTCGATTCAATTGCATGTTCAATAATCTACATTACAAATCCATCTATTTTAGTTAGTTGTAGATTCTCCCTTGTGCACCTCTTGGGCTCGGCACAAATCATTATTACCAATAAGCATCTTATCACTGCATGTCAACTCAATCACAAAACCGGAGAAAATATATTCAGCCTAGTTTTGTTTCAGTGTATTCCAACAAATGAAGACAAATCTAAAATGGCTAATGAACCAAAGAAGTCTTTTGTAACAACGTCCAATAGCTTGTTCAAACAGCACTAGAAGAACGCAAGAATGGGCTTTTCTCAATTTCATGACCTAATGATGTAACTAGGTCCAACCATCTCAATAGCTCTGGGCAAATCTTCTTTTCAGCACCATCATACGTTCAACGTGAAAGTCAACTAGGATATCCCAATGTTTTAAGGCAAAATCAACATTGACGCATCAGATAAGTCACTAAACAGATGGAAGCTTACTACATCCTCCACAAGTTCTCCAATGAAGAAAATATGACCTTTGCAACTTTGAAGATGTCCACCTCAGCATTTAACTGGTGGAGATCTCGCAATTCTAAGCAAAGCAAATATGAACGTATAGATACATGGTCAAATTTTGTTGATATAGTATGTTTGCAATTGTATCTGCATAAGCATTATCACCATGTTTATAATAAAATTTCAGTTTTTAACATAAAAGAAAGATCAAACCATCATTATTTATACCGAATTCCATGAGCTCTATGTGCACTTGAATATCTCTTAAACAAATTTGAATCAAGTATTAAAGTACACTAGCAGGCTCCACTCCTACATACATGCTGCAATGGAGTTCCTACCATGTGATAACTTGGGATAACCTTGTAGACAAGCTCTCAAGATCAAAGAACAAGCCAAGAAAAAGATGAAAGACTCAACAAGTCTCTAGGGCAACAATAACCCTAATACAACACGACAACAACCTCGTAGTGGACTACCTTCTGAAAAGCAACAAACTACTCAGCAAAAACTTCCTTCCGAAAAGAAAGACGAGAAAAGGAACAAAATGGTGTAGTATCACAGGGTTAACATGTTGGCAATTTGAGTCATTGATGTCTGTAATATTGTCATTGATGTCAAAGGATGAATGTGCTATCATGCATTAATGTCAAAGGATGAGTTGAACAAACTTGTGGAGTAAATCGGGTTTGTGAAGAACTTCTACTTATAAAACAAGTAAAGCAATCTTGAGAACCTGAATGGGTCTTGTAGTGCGAATCGGGATTCCAAAACAACTTTACTTCTCTCAACTTTATACGTTAAGTTGTCCCGAGAACCCGAATGGGTCTAGCAGTGTTAATCGGGTTTATGCAACGACTTTACTTGTCTCATTTTTATAAGTCAAGTTGTCTCAAGAACCCAAAAGGGTATAGAAGAGTTGATCGGGGTTTCGAAAGCACTTTACTTCTCTCATGTTTATGAGTTAAGCAATGTGAAAAACCCGAATGGGTCTAGGTGAGTTGATCGGAGGTTTGCAACAACTTTACTTAGTTCATTCTAATAAGTTAAGCAAAGTTGAAAACCTGAATTGGTTTGGAAGAGTTGATAGGGTTTCTAAGATGACTTTACTTCTTCCAAGTCAATAAGCCATGCTGAATGAAGAACCCGAAATGGTCTTGAAGAATTCTCTCGGAAAAATTGGCAAAGACAATTCTTTCGAAAAAATTGGCAAAGACAATTCTTTCGGAAAAATTGTCTTTGGCAATTTTTCGGACAAAAAGCCCATGGAAATTGTTCCGAAGAGCAAGTGGACCATTCAGAAAAGCCGAAGGGTAGTTTGCAAAAAGCCCAAAGGGTGTGTGGACCCTTTCAGAAAAGCTGAAGGGCACTTCTCAAGAAGTCTGACGAGCAAGTAGACCGTTCAAGAAAGCCGAAGGGTATGTGGACCTTTATAGAAAAGCCGAAGGGTACATTTGCAAAGCCCCGAAGGGTATGTCCTAAAAAAAAGTGCCGAAAGGAGACCCGAACAAAAAGTTCGGGGAAATTGTCCCGATGGGGACATGTTAAAGTTCGAGCAAGTCTAAAGAAATCGACGAACGGGAAGCATCTCAAAGACGCCGAAAGAAGCGGGATGAAGTCAATATGTCGAAGGTTAATGATCTAGTCAACATAAAGAGCAAGCATCTTTGATGATCCAACGACACACGCAAGTCAAGACTAAGAAGATCCAATGGAGCAAGTGGATCCAAAGCCTTAAAAGTGCTCAAAGGTTAATGCACAGTGGTGAAGTTAAAGACCGAGCAAGTCCGGTAAGATCTATCAGAGCAAACGCTGTCATGAATGCCGTGACAAGCGAGATAATCAAATCTGTCGAAGATTAACGTCTGACTAAAGTTATGGATAGAGCAAATCGAATAAATCGAAAGGAGCGAAAGCGAACCAATCATATAGAAGATATCGAGATGCGTGAAAGAGCTCGATGGTAAATGCAAGAGAGATCGAAGGTTCTGTTTTAAAATGGAAATATCTAATGGTTCAAGACAGACAGTGATTGGCGCCAAAGACAAGATGAATAATCCTAGATTAAAGACATGACCGGACAGACGGTGAACTCGAGTCTATACAGAGCTCAAGATCAATCCTCGATTAAAGAAACGGCGCAGTTATGACCAGAATCCAGTAGTTGCCAAAAATAGAAAAGAGATCTAACCATTGCAATGTGATGCATGAACCGAGACACTGTAAAGAGCATAAGTCAAAATCGCTTTGAATGAGAACCGGTTAATTGCAGCTGAAGTATGAACGCAATTTGAGATAGAAAACCCTAAGCTACATTGTCTATACATATACGACATCTTGAACATTGAAAAACGCTTTTTGCCGCTGATGCTACTGCCATTGCAATTTGAAGAGAAAGAGGAATAGAGGCAAGAAGAGGACATTGATGTGTCAAAAAAAGAATATATAAAAGACACAAAGGAAGAGAGGCCAAAGCAACTGGTGAAAATGGACTGTGTCAAACAGAAGATGTAACGACATAGAACCAGTAAGGCAGAGAGGAAAATAAAATACTGTCGATGATAGACGTATACAAATAAAGTAAAAGGCAGAAAGGAAAGGGAATGAAGTGTGTCCAACTAGAATATATCCAGACACAAACAGAGTGAGGCAGAGAGGAAGAAAAAGCACATAGAGAATGAGCAAAAAGTGAGGAGAGAAAGAAAGGGCACACAGTGGATATGCAGAGAATGAGCACAGAAGAAGAATAGGCATACACAGAATAAGCCAAGAGTGAGCAGTTACAGACTAGACTTGTAACAAAGAAACTGAACTGGATTCATTTGTGAATCTATCTTGTATGCTGAAGTTGTAGCTCCATAGTTCTGATTAGTTGGTGCCATCAGACAAACTTAGTTGGTGCCATCAGACAAACTGAGTTGGTGCTCAATTAGGGGATTGGAGTCTCCTTATGATTGGTGTCCTTAAATCTTGTAACCAGTAAGGTTAAACTGAGTTGTTGCTCAGTTAGGGGAATGGTGTCTCCTAAGGATAGGTGTCCTTGAATGTAACCAATGTGGTTTTGCTAGTGAGGTGATTTAACTGTGAGGCTAGATTAGAACAGTAGATTCTAGCAGCTATTCTCACTGTGGTTTTTCCCTTTGGGTTTTCCACGTATAAATCTAGTGTACTGTACTTTTATGTGTGTGTGTGCTCTCTGCATTTGTTCTTTGATGTGCATATGTTTTGTATCTTCATTAAAAAGTTAAAGAACTAGTTTTTAGTTGATCTACTGATTCGCCCCCCCTCTCAGTAGATAGTTGTGTTCAACATAACACCCATGACAACTAAGAATGGCATGCACAACAAACTTTGCTTGTTTAGATTGCAGCAAATGAAGAACTAAAAAACAAATATCGATGTTCAAACTTGCTTGAGCATCAATTCTTAGCCAATAATTGTTGATGTTGAAGAAAGAGCATCTTTTTCACATGAAGCGTTGGGTAAACAAACCTCTCAATGTCATCATTGACAATGTAAGTCAGACGAATACCATTGCAAAAGACACTACGAAGCATCTAGAATTGGAAATGGAAGACCACCCTCAGCCATATTCGCGTGGATGTTTCCAACCAGGCCATGATATCAACATCACTCGATAGTGCTCACTCGTGTATAGAATATCACCCATGTAAGATTCTCTCACTTGTGATGTAGCTCCTCTAGAAATCTATGATATTCTTTAAGGCAAGCCATACTTGTATGATCGAGATGCGACCAATAAAACTAAGCCACAACATTGGTCAATCAAGATCAACAATTGCAAATCATATTCCAGAATCTACTCCGACGACCAACATCTCATTGGTATCTGCAAAGCAATGCAACGAACATGTCTCACATGCTAAAAAGTTTGTTCTACTCATAATCTGCCCAGGGTCAATGAACAAGTTTGATCATCTAGCAAACTTGTAGCTCAACAAAATTAGGTCGACCACCCCCTACAACAAAATGGAGATCCCTTTGAACAACCCAAAGGCGTTCTTACTGTAGACACTAAAATATGGTATTAGACACTTGGAAATGTCAATTTGGATATACCCTTATCATACATGACTTGTGCATACACATATCGCTCTTGCACACCCTTCTCTCCTATCCACTTGCCTTTTGTGGGCCCAACCTTCCCGATTTGCTATCATTCACCTACAAAAATTCCCTAGTCTATAACTAACTTGTTCATTATCATACTCAAATTGTCTCTTGATCATCAAATCATTGTTCTTGTCTTTCTGGACACCTCTAGCCGTACTCAAACGCCTCTAGATTTCTGTAGTCGTCCATCTCTGTTGGACTTGTCGTGCGCCAAGCAATAGTCATTTTCCAAATTCAAATCAACTTTATGGATCGGCCCGCACGTTTCGCATGTCAGTGGTGTGAAAAGTTAACCAAAAGGTTAGTTATTTTTACAAGTCACGCCTAAGCCTCTTATCTATCTAGCAAAGCGTCTAGCACTTATCAAAGAGAAACCTGCACATTGAGAGGGACAGCCCAAAACTTCCCAAATCACAAATCAATCACAAGGAGCAGGGCCTAGCCAAGTCTGATGCACCGAAGCCAAGCCAAGTTTACCATTGTCAGTGTTGAAAGCTAGATCACAAGATGCATTCACACTAGTGGATCATGATTGCACATATTCACTTAAGGGGAAGAACTACATGTGGTTCAATTTCCCTCCTTGGCGTATTGGATGTGTAGGCAGTGCTTAGCCATTCATTGGGGAGTGGTTGAGGTCAGCTCAACCCATCACTCTTTCCTATTTTTAGAGGTTAACCTCGTGTCAAAAGTGGAGCTATGATTTTTAAAGTGAAGGAGACAAGATTCTGGATTCTACAAACACAACAAGCAACTAATTTCATACAAAGTGACAATTTACAATTGCTACACCAAAACAATGAGGCACAATCTACAAGGACGAATCCAGCAAAGGTAGACGCCTTCATAAGACGCGGGCATCCAAAGGCAGACGGACTCGCCTAGGCGGAACCAGATGTCCAATTTCCTAATCTGAGCAGCTCTTGGTCCAGTTCCAGTTCTTTCAACCACATGCATTCAATCTCAAACCTACACAGACCTGAGAACAAGCTAAGTATCTTAATCCCTTAGGTCATTTCTATTTAAACTATATTGCAATATCTCAAGAGTACCCAACTCTAGCATTCAAATGAGTTTTATTGTAATATCTTATACAATCTTAATAGTTCAAAGTTTTATGTTTGTTTAGATAGTTAGCCAAAAATAAGGTAAAACACCTGCACGCTGCTCGGTTAACCATCAAATTGATCTCTTTTCAAGATCACTACTTCCCGACAGTACTTTGTACTACATATCAATTTGGTTAAATGATGATATTCAAAGACACTCAAAAGCTCGACGACCAAGGGAAGATTTTGCCAAGTTCTTCACCTTGTGGTAGTCCAATTATCCTTACACCAAAGAAAGATGGTCTAGGTGTCTTTGCATTGACTATCATGCACTCAACAAGATCAGCATTAAGAACTGATAGCTCCTGCCTCATATTGATGATCTTTTGGACCATCTCTGAGGTGACAATACTTCACAAAGATTGATCTCAAGTCCAGCTATCATCAAGTACTAGTCAACCGAATGACATCCCGAAGACTGCATTCAAAACAAAATAAGGCCTATATGAGTGACTTGATCAAATGTAGTGGTAAATTATTCCATATGGCTTGATCGAATGCTCCAGCCACCATCATGAGGCTCATGAACGGACATACTGAGTTCCTTCACAAATTATTTTGTCATTGTCTACTTGGATGACATCCTCATCTACAAAAAGACATAAGAAGAGCACATAGCTCATGTTTAGAGGATCCTCAACACTTTGCACCAACTATTTGCAAGCCGACTTTGGTAAGTGTACTTTTGGTGTTACTCAAGTTTAGTATTTTGGATACATCGAAGATTATTAAGGCATTCATTTGTACCTGCCAAAGATCAAAACAATTCAGAATTGGCCAACTCCTTGCAATCTCACAGAGTTGCGTAGCTTTCTTGGGCTCACTAACTTGTATTGGAAGTTTGTGTTGAGTTTCTCACACCCTTCGTGGTAGTGGAAATCAGTTGTGTGGACTAAATCAGCATTTCAGTACACACCTGTACAGCAACAAGCTTTCGAAGAACTCAAATCAAAGCTCTGTCCTTGCAATACTTGGCATCAATCAGCCCTTCAAATTCCAGACTGATACATTTGATCTTTCTCTTGGTGTTGTGATCACTCAACATGGACACCCAATTGCAGACAACTCTGAAACATTCAGTCACACTGTTCAAAGATACTCCACTTATGAGAAAAAGATATATGCAACTGTTCAAGTTGTGAAGCAATGGCAACAGTATCTGCTAGGTAAGGAAACCATCATTCATTCAGATCACAGGCATTTTCAATTCCTGCACACTCAAAGCAAGTTGGAGAATGCTAGACACACAAAATGGACGACCTTCCTGCAACAATTCCATTTGGTAACCAAACACAAGGAAGGCAAAGACAATAAAGCAGCGACTGTCTAAGCAAACCTCCAGTCACCTCGCATCTCATTACAATTGACACTAGAGACCATAACACCATGGATTGGGTCTCTCACTATACTTCAGATCCAGACTTTGCATACACCTTCAACACCCTTTCTCAAGGACAACTGATTGGTGAATTCTGTCTACAAGTCCATCTTCTCTACAAGCTTGGTCTAGTTTGTGTTCCTTCAAGTACACCTCACAAAAGACTCATTTGGGAAGCATGCCACTCCAAATTCTCCAAACATTTTGGAGTTACAAAGACATTGGAAGCATTGCAGCAGCGCTTCTACTAGCTCAACATGCGCAAAGACATTCAGGCTCACATCAAGTTTTGTGTCCCCTAAAGCATAGCTAGGCCTATTAATCGCAAATTGGGTATGTACACACCTCTTCCGGTTCTGCCCAGACCATGAGAGTCTATAACAACCAAGCACCAAAATGAATGCATTTTCGTAGTTGTGGATCGATTGTCAAAGATGGCAAGAAGATAACTAGTGCACCTGAGAGCCAAACTCTTCTTTCAGTGCTTTGTATACACTTCGCGGTACCTCTCTCCATTGTATATGATAGGGATCCTTGGTTTGTTAGTCATTCTGGCAAGCTCTGTGAGATATGCTTGACACAAAAACTAGATAGGTCTATAGGTTTTAATCCTCAGACTGATGGCCAGAATAAAGTGGCAAATCATACACTCACTGAATTTGCTTCTAACATACAACAATGCTCATCCTCGTGTTTTGGATGATAATTTACCATTCATTCAACATGCCTGCAACAGGGTTATTCGTAGTTCTACCTGACTTAATCGATTTCAGACATGCTATGGGTTCAACCTGCATCACACCTGGACATCACCTTTCGCACACCCGCAGTCCTAGAGACTAGTGCAGAGGTCAAGGAATCAAATAAAGCAAAAAAAATCCTCCAGCATATTCATTAAGTGTACCAACATGTTAAGCAAATCTTGGCTAGCCAAAAGCAAAAGTACAGGGTGATGCAAACCCCACTCCTCACACCTTCCAGATTGGTGACAAGGTTTGGCTTCACCTTCCCAAAAGAACAATTTCAAGGTCCTCACCTCAAGATCAAACCATTGCATTATGGTCCCTACACCATACTTTGTTCTGTTGGTAAAAATTCCTTCATTCTTGACCTTCTTTAGTACTTGGGCATGCATCCAGTCTTCAATGTTGACCTTCTTTAGTACTTTTGCTTGAGCCTCTTACAACTGAACAACATTCGCATTTGGAACCTGCACATCTCAGTCTAGCAAAGCATGATGCAGTCATTGACACTACATCCACCCACGGTGACCACAAGTTGTTTCAGGTAGTGAAGAAGGTGTAGTATGCAGACCAGGCTAACTGGCACACATTTTTGCAACTCCAAGTGCAATTTCAGCAATTGACCACCCACGCAACGAGGACCATTGCTTTTCAATAAAAGGAAAATGATCAGAGCATCTCCAGCACTCTATGATTGGGTTCTCACCTTCCCAAGCTTTCAAAGGCATTCGCAAGCTTCACAATCCTTTTGCGAAGATTTCACAAAAACCTTTATTGCAAAGCTTTTATTTTGTTACAAAGTGATTCCTTTGTTGCCATGTTTTTCCTTTGTTGCAAAGCTCCCCTTCGTTGTGAAGCTCCTAGTCATTTCGTTGTGAAGCTCCTTTCCCCTTGTGGCAAAGCTTCCCTACTTTGTGAAGCTTCCCCTCCTTTATGAAGCTTCCCTTCTTTGCAAAACTCGCCATTTTGCATTTCCGGCAAATTACGTCATGAATTGAACTGTCAGCTTCTTGGGCTCCAAATGTGCAACATGACAAACCTTTTCTACTTTTGAATCCATGTCAAATGGAGAACCAACACCTCATCTTCCAAGATAAACAATTGTTATGGAATACGAATGGTTTTTGTAACCGTTTGCATGATGCAAACTATTCTAATACATTCTTGCTTTTAGTAGAATAGTAGAGGCAGAGAAATTGACAAATTTAGAATAGATGAATAATCTGCCAGCATTGGTTTGTGCATCAATCTAGTTCAATTTTGTAACACCTAATGCCATTACAATTCTTCTTGGTGTTTGATTTATAGAATGTACATTTATTGGCACTTGTATTGTACATTTTATTCCTTTTATGTTCTTAGTAATGGAAGAGCAACTCTACCAATTACGGGTTGAAACAAATCACCACATTTTCCGTCTGGATCGGATTTGCCATCTTTGCTCCCTCCAGTAGGTTGAGACTGAGGAACATTTCATTTAGATGTCCCATTTACTATGAGATCTGGGGAAGATATCACTACCTCTACATGGACTCAACCAACACTCTATCTACTTTCTTTAGACATCCAGACCAGCAATGCCTAGCTCTTTATCTTCGCGAGGTCATCATCCTCACGTACAGATCTCTACAAGAGGAGCCTAGGGGCTCTAGAGCCCCCAAGTTGATCACCTATTTCTTCCAAGCCATCCAGGTGATTGACAGCACTAAGCGCCCTTTAGACACCAATGCATCATACATAAGAGTTGATAGATCAGTTAGGCGGCACTTCTCTTAAACTAATCAAATTCCTCAAATCCCCCAATCTACTCTCCCTCGTCACCCTGGCTCTACCCCTTTTCAACATCATGGATCTACTAATTACCAGACACCTCCCAGACCACAAAGGCAAACTCACATTATGAGTTTCTTTTGTACTACGGATAGTACATCGGCCTTGGATGTTAGGGGAGATTCTAGAGGAAGTGCTTTGCTCCCCACAGGATCTCCCGATCTACCCCCTTCGACATTGGATACTCCCCGACGAACACTATAAGATCTTTTCATAGTGATTGATGGTGGATCAGATGGCTCCCCCACTTCAAGCACGAGTAGAGATTTTCGATGAGATCTTCCAGTCTTAATCGGCACATGATTTTGGGGGCTCTTGTTCTCCCCCCATTGCTATTTGTATTGGTTCCATTACCACCTTTGTTAGTGGCACATTGCTTTATTTTGTCTTTTGTACGTTCGCTTCTTGGATTCTCTTTCCTTGAACTTTCTATTGTAAATGGTTGTTACATCAAGTCCCATTGACCTACTTTTGGTCATCCATGGACATTAATAATTTCTTTCTACTCGCACTTACTCCTTGAATGTGTAACTGTCATTCCGCATCTTCATATTAGTTTCCCTTGCATGTTCAATAATATGGAACTTTGATTGAACAAATCTGTCTATTTTGGTTAGTTGTAGACTGTCCCCCATGCACCTCCTCGGCATTGGCGTATATCAGGCTATACAAAGATAATGAAAATCAACAAAAGCCAAACAAGGCCATGCAAATGAAAATCCAGACTCAATCACACAAAACGGGGACAATTAGTGACATGGAAAAAATGTGGGAAACAATTCTAAAAGAGAAATCTGCAAGAATTTGACCCCAAGAGTAGACTATCGCACCAAACTTGGAGCTCAATAGATCATTACTTTCAATTGCGTGAAATCCCTGCATAACATGAACCTAATGGTGTAATTTTGGACAAGGAATCAGCTCTTAAATAGCACTCAAACCAAAGCCGCAGTTAGAAAGTAACCTACAGATGTTTAGGCAAATTATAAGGAGGCATAGGTCAAAAGGTTCACACGTCCAAACAACATACTAGAAGTCTTCGGCAATAGTTAGTAGTTATACTTCCATACCTCAATATCCATATCTTAAATAGGGACAAGACCTTAAACCTTACATTCAAGACTCTAATTCTAAACAACCTCAAAAAATTAGTATAATTTGTAGCATTAAACCTCAAAATGCAGACATCTAAGCAAACATTCAACCCACAAAATCAAACTATTAATAAACATAAACAACAAAGGAAAGATCACAATCAATATAACAAAGAAAAAATTAAGCTTCCAAATGTTAAAAATCTTATTTATTTGATGTAAAGCGAATGGCATCGGCACCCGTGTCTTGGCAGAATCACAAACTTATCTCAAACAACACAGTCCAGAAAGCAAAAATACAGGCAGAAATTGACTAGACTCACAAAATAGACCGAGCTTGATTGTGGAAAAATACAACAGTTGGATACCTACGCACCTAAAACCAAAATACAAATCCAACAATGTATTGAAAACCAATATAATCTCGGGTTAAAAATGGACTTATGACAGTGGCCTATATGCAAATGATCATTATCTTTAACTTCAAAAAAGAAGGAAAATCAAACCATACAAAAATAATTGCCCACATTCAGCTTAAACGGCTAGTTAGAAACTAAAATCATTGCTATGTCGTGCTCATAAAGTAAAGTTCAAAAGACGAACTAAAAAATCCAATTCAAATCATGGATTGATAAGAATAGTTATGTTTTCCCTAATGACCTAGCACCTGGACTATCTCTGGAACACAATGCTGACAACTGAATTGAATTAGAAAAAATCGCTGCTCAACATATGCAACCCCCATATAGATTAAGCTACATCAAAATATGGGACACATAAAAACAAGTGCAGGAGCTACTAGAAACACAACTACCAAAAGCAATAGTTTTTGCTAAGAAGGGAAGCATATGTAAATAGACAATTGATCTTTATATTAAATAACAATAAGATAAAAGTATCATTTACCTCAAATAGGTGCCCTTAAAAGAATTAAAATATTTTCTCGAACAGATGATCAAGTGAAGAGAAAAGAAATACCTTTTATAACAGCCAACAACCACTATTTTTTCTTACAGATACATTTACTCTCAACCAATCCGAGAACATTCATGGGAATTATGATCAATATACTTTGACCCTACCTAAGAACAACTCATCATTGTATCATTGGAGAACATACTATCTATTATAAAGAACAAATAAGAATGGAGCATCTCATAATTATCCTAAAGCTAAACTAGAGAACTTTAAAAGGGAATAAATTTTTTAAGTGTGATTTCGTTAAGAATTAACCCAGATACTTAGGACACGGTGTCAAATAAGGGAATGGAAATACACACTAAGAAAATTAAAATCATTTGAGATTGGAGAGTATTAAACAGTCTCCATAAAATAAAAAGTTTCTTAAGATTTGTTGGATTTTCGAACGAAGCTTCATACATGAATTAAAGTGAACAAATGGACAACAACAACATTTCAACAAGTTTAAGAAATGTTAATAGAAGCTTCTTTTCTAACATTATCCAACCCAACTAAGCCATTTACAATCCATATTGATGCAAGCAGACATGCTATAGGAGCATTCTCTCTCAAGACGGTAAACTAACAGCTTATGAAGCTATAAATATGGATGATGTTGAGCATAGATACCTAATTTTATATCAAGAATTGTTAGCAGTAATATATTCAATTAAGACACGCAAATGCTAGCTTACGAATATCAACTTTGAAGTCCAAACTGAGCATAAAACTCTATTGTATTCCTCCCCAAAAGGAGAATTCCTACATCATAGAAAATGTAGATGGTCCTCGGCTTTCAATGAATACAAACTAAAACTCGTTTACGATATAGGAAAAGAAAATGTAGTAATTGAAACCTTATCAAGGGAATTCTTTTAATTGTGTAGAAGTAGTTCTGGAGAAAGGTCTGCCTGAAGCCATTCAGTTAAATCTTAAAGGATGGTCCTATCTTCAAGATTTAGATTATGAATAATTACCTTTCAAATGTAAAAAATGCCATGAATATGGCCACTTTGCTAAGGACGGCAAAAAAGACCTTAAAACACCCTAAACAACATGTATTCATCATGTAGTCAGAAAAAATAAAAAGACATGCTTTGCATAATCAACATCACCCAGGCAACAATCGGCTCCTAATACATCAAACAGTTTTGAAGTATTAGGAGAAGTTAACCAGAATTCATCCAAAGCAAAGTTGGAAGAAAGGGAAATGCAATCAAATCAAGCAGCTGAAGCTGGTCCGAGAGAGTTGCAAAACATTGTAGGTTGGCTGAAAATAAGCGAAGGAACAACAGATAGTGGGCCAAGAGTAGATCTTCAAAAGAGCGCGGAAGTTGTTGATCAGGTGGTTGACGAGCTGCTTTGACTCATGACAATCCAACTAAAAGTGGATTGAAGCCCTTGGCCAGAAATGTTTTGGAAAAACTTGTTGAGGTTGACCTTCATCAGAAAGCTTGGTTAGCGGTTTGGGACCCAGTAGTTGATCCCCTCATGCCAAAGGAACAGCAGCTAAAGTCAAAGGCAAAGGAGTAAAATTGTGCAAAGCATATTATGCGTTCTTCAAAAAAATAATGACTTTTCTCGAATCTTGTATTTACGGTTGGTGATATGTTCAACTCAATGTATCTTTGTAGTTGCATATAGGCCATTTGTTTTAGCTTTCGCTAGGGATGTGATTTCTTTCCACCTGCTTTTTTGAGCAGGCGCGTAATTTTTCTTTAGAATTATTGAATATATTGTGTGCTTTCAATCTGTTCTCCAATATTAGCAGAAACCAAAAACATTGGCAACAGAACAATAAATAGCAGAAATGAGTAAGCAAGGTAATGAATAAAGTACTATTATGCCACTTCAAGGGGGCAACCTCCCAAGTACAGTCAAGCAAGATACAACACAAGATAATCAACATATGAGATGAGACCCTTATAAATAGCCTTAAATTAAGAAGACTAGGGTAGGGTAAACCAATAGTCTACTAGCTTTGTCCTGACTAACTAATCCTACAAATGACCCAAACTAACTTAGGGTTATACATGCCACATTTGGGCCCCTAATTAGCAACACACACAATGATAACAATAATATAGATAAGGGTTACCGACATAACATACTGCCCCTCCAAAAAAACATTGCACTAAAAGCTTTGTAGTTGAAGGTGTTGCTGCATAGATTGCTCTTCCCATGTGGATTATTCCAAAGACGTCTTCTTCCGCTTGATGATGGTATCTCTGAAGCATGTTCACAAGCTGAGGAACGTTGAAATCAATAACAACTGTAGGTTCAAGAATCCACTTGCTCTCCTTGTCAAATTTAGGGAATTTGGTCCGCACTGGACTGTTTTTTAAAAAAATCCAATTACTGTCTTGAGGTCAGAGACACAGATCTTTCACCCATTCAATGTGTTAATCATGTTTTAGTTGATTATAAGACAAAATTGGCAGGCAGGAAACCATATTGATGACTAACTTTCATCCTAGGAAATTTTTGGTGATATGGTATAGTCAAGTGCATTTTTTGTTTGAACGGCAAAAAAATCATTTCTATTAATAACAAGATTTCCAATACAAAATGCAGGCTCAAGAACGTCCACAAATCAGAATTGGTATACTGGTAACATGATTAACAAATATAATAACCTTACTTGACTGGATAGGATACCCATAAATATTTTTCTTTTTATTGTTTTGTATGCCCGTTCCTTTTTGCCTAGGATTTTGGGGGAACTTCTAGGCATCCCTGTGTTTCCTTGTCCCAGCCAAAAGGGGACTCAGCGGAACACAGGATTCTGGAGCAAACCGAGGACAGTTGCGGATTTTCATATTGCTGACATCAGCACTGGTATCAGTGATATCATCTACTAGAGTACTTGATTGTCCATTCTGATTGCCACTTTGAGCTATTTGTTGTTGATTTGACCAGAAGGCCACTGTTTACTATTGACTTTGTATTTGTCTGGTTTCACTTTCAAACGTTATACCAGGCATGTTTCACCTTTGCACATTTTAAGTAGCATTTAATGTTGTTGGCTAAGAAAATCTGGGCATTGACTGCAATAAGCACATAAGAAGAGTGCTGCTGTTGTTTTGGCTTCTTTGACAATGTTCAGGACCATAAATAAGCAAGCAAAAAAATTAATAAAAAATACATATTGAATGCCATGTGGCATTTACCATATGAGTAAGGTAATCCATGGTGGTCACATCAAACTTCCCAACTACAAGGTGAAGCAATAGCTTAATCATCACATACCCATAGTGATTAAGTAGGTATGCAGAGCAAGATAACTTTTAAATATTCAGTTGCTTATGTAGACCATTAAACTAGACATATCCATTCATTGTTTTCTGTATTGTAAATATAGTTAAATTTCAACATCTTGTCAAACACCTCTTTTGCTTTTTCATTCACTTGTAATTTTCATAAAATATGCATGTTGATATACAAGTTTTGGTCTTCCTCTCAATGCAATTTATAACCCTCCAGTTCAAGTGAATTACTTTAAGATCCTTAATTGACCATACAAAACCATACATGAATTTTATAAGGATTGGTAGGGCTTGACTACTTGCCGCAATATCCAGATAACTCCCCCTAATGATACTTGGTCCCTTCTCTATCATGGTATTGATTTCATGAGCCCTTAGCTCCTTAGGCAGTACACTTCTCTTTCCTATTACTAGACTAAGTGCTAAAGTTGAATCTATTTCCTAGTCCTTCATACACAACTTTTGAATGCATTTACCAAAATAGCACCCACCATACCTGTCTCTTCCTCCAAAGGTGTTGGTTCCAACTTACTTCCAAGCATTATCCAAATTCAATACAATTTATATCATTTTGTCCGATATTACAAAACACTTTGTTTGTTGTGTAACACTTACAAGCTTCTGTAAAATTGGATTACACTCTATTCAACAAATGAAACAAAAATATTTTGGATAACCCTTGTTTTATCTCCAATCAAACAATTTGACAACAAGCTTCTTTATTTTGCCCCAGAACCTCAGCCACCATGGTAAGCACCCTAAGTGTAAGCATCTAAACTTTAGAGTACAAAATTAGCTCGTCATTTACAAAAGTTAATATATTTGTCCTGAGAACCCTCAAACATAGATATAGTTATTCCCCACGCATTTCATACCTGGGATATAAATAATAATGTTACTTATGGTATTTTCCAATCACAAAAAGTATGCATATGTATTACAAACCAACAAACAGCTTCTCCCCACAAGGTTAAAGAAAGTACAAACACCCATTTTCAATAAAAATTCAAACTTCTCAGTAATCAGTTTACCTTGACAAACCAAATGGAGTCTGGTTTTGCCCTCTACCAAGGAATACTAAAAAGTTAAACCCCTTATCTTGGTTGAAATGCTATGCTTAGGCCTCGATAGGAAACCTTGTCCTTTCCACTAGATATATTTTGTTCAACAATGAAACCTCCTGGTGTTGAAGGGTCGCCTTCACACTTCACACTTCTGGTGGATTTCCTATCCCCATTTCTACATAAGCTTAAATTAGATTGTAGTGATTTCCCAATTTTTTTCCTTTTACCAACTTTATCCACTTAATCTTTTTGGGATCCTTGGCAGTTAATTGTGTTCATAATTTTGGTAGCATTGATCCAGGGATCTATATTTTGTTAATTTCTTGAAAACTTTCAAATGCCTCTAATATGACAATGAGTATAAAGGTGAAGTAGAACAGTTGAAAAATTCCATTGTAATCTGAAATTGTCTCATATTAATAAAGAATATGCATCCCACAAAAGCAAAACTTATTATTATTCTAAAAATCAATTTTAGTAGTGACCTAATAAATCATACCAGCAGGAAACCATCGATAATAATTGTACATCACAACAGCAGCAATCAGCGTCTTTCCAAGACCAGTCGGCAAGGACACTATGGTGTTTGAAAACAATGCTGTCTTGACAATTGAAAACTGGTAGTCACGAAGTGGAACATTTACTGCCAAAAAAAAATTAGATCCATATGCTGTCAAATATTCACAAAGAAAATGTAATCAAAGGGCATAATATGATACAGTTTCTTCAAAAACAAGACCAATAGTCAAACCATAATTTATAACATATATTGGCAAGAAAACATTATTACACGACTTTGCATCTAACTTCTTAAGCAAAATGAAAAATTAGAGTTTCGTCTCAGGATAACTTATAAAAAGCACAATGGTGAAAAGAAATGCACTGCAGGCCTGGTAATGGGCATGAGATGTCCAAGGGAAAGAAGAAGGATAAGTCACAGTGCTGAAGGCCACCTGAAAAGGGTTTAAAAAAAATTGAATTTTGACGGGGCCTCAAAAGGTAATCCTGGTCCAGCAGGGACAGGTGGGGTGTTCCGAGACAGTGAAGGGCGACCCCTATTAATTTTCGCACAAGCGAAAGGAATCGAGTCTAATAATGTGGCTGAAGCAAGAGCAGCTCAATTAGGATTGCAAATAGCAGAAAGGTATGGATGGAAGGAGCTCAGTGTCGAAGGAGATTCGCAAGTAGTGATTAACACTCTCAATTTAGGGGGAGTAAAGGCTTGGAGAATTAGGACAATCCTTGAAGATATACAGACAGTTAAGAATAAGTGTGGGTCAGTAAAGTTTAAGCATATAAAGAGAGAAGATAATGTGGTAGCAGATTGTGCTGCTAATGAAGCGGTGCAGCTCGGGGAGAAGGAGAGAGTCAGATATAAGGAATAGATAGATATTTTCCCGAATGAGGTTCGCATCTTGATAACGAGATATTTGAGAAGCTTTCTAGAATCAAATATAGAGGAAGAATAAGGTAGGGAAGGAGATTTCAAGTGTTGGAAGTAAGCAAATTGGTGACATCTATAGTCCCATAATGTGGTGATACCCATGAACAGAGCTTAGCTTGCAGCCCATCCACATTGGCCCTATGAGTAAAACGAAATGTCAAGGTGGTTTATATTAATTAAAAGAGGCAAGGGATTTCCGGATGAATCTCATGGAGAGATGGCCATCTTTATGAAGCAATCATGAGTGCGAGAGGAAGGATGACACATGCGAGATTAATGATTAGTTTGCATTGAGAGTTGAGAGATATCATTTCAAGGTGGTGGATGATGCCATGAGAGTGAGCCCAGCCATCAATCAGCAGTGTGGCGAAATTACAGCAGGAGCCCTGAATAGCTGACAATTGTGAAAAGGAAGCATGGACAAAGGAAAGGGTTTGAAATAGGAGAAGGGTTGTGAGGGTAGGAAGCAATCATGGGAGAAGGTGGCTTCAGCGGATTGGATGACAGGGGAGGCAGCAGTTTCTCACTTCTCCGAGAACATTGACAAGGAAATAAATAACCCGTTCATGAGCATATGGCTGAAGAAGATGTGGGAAGCAGCCACTAGAATGAAGGAGGTGGAAGGTCATGACATAGCAAAGCTAATGAAGGCCTTTATGCTAGATCCTAAGCAGTCTCTCGGTAGAAGGAACATTTTTGACGCTGTTCATGCCATCAGTAAGGCAAATTTGCTTTCAAACGCAATGGGGTCCCTTTCTCTGCATAAGGAGCACCTGGACATTAAGGCTTTCGTGTTTACAATGGGAATGGAAGCGGCTGAACATAGTCATGCAATTATGGACAGTATGGTGAAACTGCAGAGTAGCCTGGCCTTTGTGGCGGAGAGATTGGGAACCAACCTTCCGAAGGAGTGTCTCTTCGTTCCCCCAGGATGTTGTGATGTGGAAGACAAGGACGCAGGGGAAGCAGAACCAAGTCTGGGAAGCGAAGCAAGCTCAAAGGCAGGAGAAAAGTCCAAGGTTGCAAAAGCAGTACCGGATGCTGTGGAGGCAATCCTTATAGACTGATATAGAAGGCAGGTTCCAATACCAAGGGTAAGAAATGCTTAAGATGAATAGTAATTGGGAGTCAGTCTTTTTGGTATGCTATGTTGTCATCCCTAAGGGGCATTGTAAGAACCTGTTATTATGATAAATATAAGCAGTAAGTTTTTGGAATTGTGGTTGGTTCTTTTGCGATCCCCCTCCAGCGGATAGTATCTCGCTATTGGTCTGGAGGCATCTGAATCGGTCTTTGCCGGCAGGGTTATCCCCCGGGCTGTTCAATTATTTTTCTTGCTCTAGGGAAGTGCCCTTGTTACCATAGCAAAAAATTTAAAAAAAAATGCACTGCAATATAATTTTCGCAAAAGAAATTTATTGATGCATACACATATATTCCAGCATGCCAACCTTTTACTGGGAACAAATGAATCCAAAAAGATGCATATACAATTTTGAATTCACCCAAAGAGCAACATCTAGTACCTGGATAAGTCCACGTCTGGGCCGCAACAGGATCAATATCACTTTTAATGCCCCTTGTGCTATATAAAACATCATTATTACCACAATCAGTTGTACCACTTGGGTGATAAGTTTGATGGTCTTCTGAGTGTTTACCACTGACTTCCACAAATTTATCAAGAGTAGATTGCCGGACAGCTTTACTTAGCTTCTTGCCCACCTCATTCTTGTTTAGTTTTAATGTCCTGTAAGTGGAATTCTGAACACCATTAGCAAACGTAGGGAACACATCATCATGTAATGTAGCAGCCAGTGCTGATTTGTTGCAGGCATCATCAATCTCTGCAACAGCTGCTTCCCAATCAAATTCCTGAAAACAGAAAAAAAAAAAAAAGGTAAATTATGTAAAATCAGATGAAGTTAAAGCATTGAGCAAAATATGTACATGTATTTGATTCAGTGTTTACCCTGCTTAGACAAAGTGAAAAACAAAGACAAAAACACAAAATCGTGACAAATCACCCCAAATTATGTAAAATCAGATTACATTAAAATATTGAGTAAAAAATGTACATTTGATAGCTTCAGAGTTTATGCTGCTTGGACAAGGTGCAAAACAAAGACTAAAACACAAAATCCTGACAAATATACAACCAGCATAATAATGGGTGATAGAAGAACCACTGAATCCAATTTAGATGATTTCACCTATTAATATTCTATCTTAAGTTGAATAAAAATTTAATGCTTCATCTCCCCAATAAAGGGTTAAGCATTGACAGTTGAGTTAATGTCGAGGTCCTTTGGTCCCCCCCCTGAACCTGGCTGGATAAAATTCAAGTTTGATGGGGCAGCTAAAGGCAATCCAGGTCCTATTAGAAGCAGTGGAATCTTCTGTGATGGTGACGGCCAGCCGCTTTTGACTTTCTCCCTTGATGTTGGAATGCTAACAATATGGCTGAAGCGAGAACCCTTCTAAAAGGGTCGCAGGTAGCGGGGCTGAAGGATTGGAGAGAGCTGATCATTGACGGTGATTCTCAGGTCCTCATCAGTGCAGTAAAAAGTGATCACATCAAAGCTTGGCGAATTCAAAGTGTGATTGAAGAAATTAAGTGGTTGTGTTATAAACTCAACAAGGTTGGCTAAAAGCACATCAAACGAGCTGGAAATCAGGCTGCTGCTTGGACAGCCAATGGTGGAATTGGATTACGATGAGCTTCAGCTTGTCTTGACAAAATTTGGATAATGAATTTCAGTGTATCCTAGTCAGGGATGCTTCCCAAGAAAGTTTATAAGGTATTGTGATAACCAAAAAAGGGAAAAAATAAAAATAATAAATTTTAGGAAAAAGATTGAGAAGATTTAAAAAAGGAAAACAGAGATTAATAAAAGAAGAATGTGGTAATTGGAATGATCTAGAAATCATATTGTTGAGAAGCGTGGGTATATGGGCATTAAAATTAATCTTTGGAAATTCATTTCCTTTACCCCCCTTTTACTTGTCTTTTCACCCTCGAAGGGCACATTTGGGGCTTATCTCCACATGCTCGAAATATAACCCTCCCTCCAACCATAATTGTTGCTCATTAATAAATTTCATGCTTACCCATAAGAAGGAATATTTGAAAGGTGGCGTGTGTGGGGTGGCAGTGCTTGGCATTCTGAAGGTGCCCCAGATTGTCAAGGTTTTCAAGTATGGTTTCTTCGGCTGCTCTTCTTGTACATTTCTTTCTTTGTTGTCGTTGGCAAGCTAGATATGGTATGGTAGTGGGTGTTTTTTGCTGGAAAATGTTGGGATGGCAGGGTTGGTACTCTTTTCCTTTGTTGTCTGATAAATCAGGGATGAGGGTAAGAGGTCGTCTTCTTGCTTTGTTGGGGATGGTGACGGTTTTCTTAGGGTTTTTCTCCCTATCCCTATTGTTTTGTGGCTCTCTGTTGTGGGTATGCTTGTGCTAATTTTCATTTTGCAAGGCTTTACTCTGCCCTACGGCTGTTGGGTTTGTGGGTTGTTGTCAAGGGATCAATGGGATGCGTGGCTCTGTCTGCTCTACAAGACCAAGCAGGGGTTGGAATGGGCACTCTCTTGGTTTTCCTTCTCTCTGCTTTTGGTTTCCATAACCCCCTTTTGGCATAGTAGTAAACACTGTCGCAGGAATGACTGCAATGGTGGGCTCGGTAAAGAAGGAAAAATTAGTGGAGCATTCTGGCAGAGCCGAATCCTCAAAGAGGAAAGGAAAACATAGGGCTAAGAATATAGCTGAAGACGAACTCGCTGATAAGTTCTCTAAGTAAATCTCCCATAAAATCCATAAAATTCGTAGTCCCAACAAGAGAATTTGAATAAGGCGAGGTGGAAAGTGGCCAACAAGATTGACAGTGTGGAGAGTGAAGACATCGGGAAATTAATGAAAGCAAAGATTCTAGATCCAGGGCACACCATTGGATGGCGAAATGTTTTCGACATGGCTCAGTCACTCGATTGTGTTAACCTCCTGTCTAATGTAGCTGGTACTTGCCTGTTGCATGAAGACCATATTGATCTGGAATGTACTTTGAATTGCACAGGAGAGGAAATTATTCATCATCAACATTTGATGTTAGAGGGGCTGAGGACTCCGAGCAAGGGACAGCACCAAATTGCTGAAAGTCTGGGCTTTGTTGTCTCTGATGATTTTGTCTTCAATTCTCCTAGGTGTTATCTTCTGTCGAAGGGTGAAGAAGAAGATAGGGAGGCTGTCCCTGCTGAGGATGAAGAAGAAGATAGGGAGGTCGCCCCTGATGATATAACTGTTGTCAATTAGGTCACTGTTGGTCTTACTCCTAGATGACAAAATTGTAATAAGTTTTTTGGAAAGAGATGGGCCTGCGTAATTTGCCCCTGTCAATCAGTAGTTTGAACTGGTAGAGTTTTTCTTTTTAGTGTAAAAATTTTAAACTGTGATACTAGTAGAAGATCTGAGGATGGTTTGTTATAGTTTGGCTCAATTTTTATGATACTCAAGTGCATAAAAGTGCTTTCATGTCCATGCTTTCTTCAGAAATGAGTCTATAACAGTTTCTGTGTGGCAGGCTTCATGTATCATTTTTGTATTGTTCCTTGCATTGCTCAAGGTTGGTATGATGGTATGATGGTTTTGAAGGGTTCTGATCTGTGCTCTCTTCTGGATTGTACTAGGTTCTAGGGCTGCTCCTAAAATATGATCTCAAAAGTTGCAGATCTCATTCTTTTGAGAATTAACCTTGTGCTCAAATTCTGGGTTCAATGCTTCATTTCATGATAAGGGTGGACGGTTGTGTCTGTACTTGTTGCTCTTAGATAAAACAGAGAGGTTGTTGTTTCTAATCTCTTCAGGATCCCCCATCCTTGTCCTTAACGAGGCCTTTTCTAGGTTTGCTACAATTCGAAGATATGTGTGTAACCTTGGGTCATATGGCACTGAAAGGTTCTTTTTTTTTTCCTTTGGAGGCAGTCATCTTGACACCTAATCTGATAGGCTAGGTGGCAACCCCTGGCGTGGTGAATGGGATAAAATTTTGTTATTCCTCCATGGTTGGGGCTGAGTCACTGACTTTGGTATTTCTTTAATTTTGTGGGTTTGTTAATAAGTATGTTAACTTTTAGTACCCAATGTGGTTTCACTTTCCATGTCTATGCTTCACCTCTATTTTTTTACGAATCTAGGGCCCTTCCCTAGGGATACTTAAAAAATTAATAATGCTTCATCTTCGGTTTAGGAGTCTACAAGAACTCTGAAAGCTATCACTCCTTTCACCAAAGTGACTGTTTAGAAGTCTACAAGAACACTGAAGGTTGAATTTAGCAAGGTGAAGACTGCCATAAGTTCCCCCATGGTCACATTGTTATGAGACTAATTATGCTATTTAGTATCAATTATGAACGGCTACATCCTAACGACATGACCCCCAAAATATATATATATATATATATTCATTCATATGTTCTTATTTTACATCTCAAATTCTAATGTTATATTTTACATTCCAATATATAAAATACCTTATATTTACCATGTGTATCTAGTAGGTTCCTAACAAATGGTATCAGAGCCAACAATGTTGTAACCTATAGTTCCCCAGATAGTTACTACTTAATAGTTTTTGCCCTTGAACCCTGGAGGCCGGACTTGTGGTTCAATTTAATTCTTGGTTAATGACCGCGAAAATAAGATTCCTCTTCACTTGTGGCCAAACTTTGAAAAATAAAAAATAATAACAATACAATATAGCATAGTTTATTAAAAACATAAAAAAAACAAAAACAACATAAGTAATAAAAACCTAAAACTTCAAAAAAAAAAAGTAAAAAAAATTCCTCCCCTCACATACCCTATCATTTTCCCCGTTCTACATCAAACACCCTCAAATTCTTCCAGTCCTCTCTGACCATTTTTTTCTTTCCCACCACCAACCAACACCTCTGCCCATAAGGTCAAGGTCACGTTTCATGCCCTTAAAAAAATATTATTTACAACTTCATCTATTAATTAGTACTTATAAAGGAGAAAGAACACACAACATAAAACCATTCAAAAAGAACTTGAGGACAAAAAAAGTAAGGTTATACTTGTAGAGAATTTAAAGTTAAAATAAATTAAAAAAAGAAAAAGTGATATCATTTCTATTTGGCAGGTTCAAAACCATATATGTTTCTAACCAAAGAACTTTTTGAGGCGTCAAAAGCAATTTGCAAATAATAGGAAGCTTTAGTTCTTTTAAAAATCAAACATATAAAGGTGATGACAAACAATTCATGAAATGCATTCCCATGAAGATTAATTTTGCTCAGAAATTATCTTAATACCATTACAAGTTGCTAACATAAAGGGCTTGTATGAAGTGGACATATAAATGTTTGTGTAAAAAATATATGCTTTGCATAATGTCATATTTTGCACAAAGTATTCAAAAGTAACAACAAATCCTCCATAAATCTCATTGGTATTCAATTGATTTAATTCAAACTATATTTTTACAGAAAATGAGATGGCAAAGCTTGGTAGCAAATATTTAAATAGAAAGCTACTTTTCCAGCTAGAATATTTTCTTATTTAGATGATGAGCCCACAAATTTTGGGATCGAATCAGTTTAAAATTAAAACTAATTTAACAGAAAATCATGATGTAAGAGTGTAAATTGAAAGACCAAAATGAAGAAATATTGAAATTTAGAATTCAAAATAGATTAATTAATTAACTATAATTGAGAAGGATACAAAGAGTTTATGTATTTCTAACCATAATCAAACACTTTTTATAGAAGTTAAAAGTTTGAAAGCAAGGAAAAAGGTAATACGATAGATTATAATCAATATCTTGATAAGCAACTTTCCATTCTCGTGACAAATTTCAACCAAGAAGTCCAAACAAATGAATTTGCATCAAACAATCAACCTTATGCCATATTGATTCAACCAGCAAAGAAGATACATAAGGATACTTTACTGAATCCAATAATTATTCCCAATGGTAATGATGTTGATCATCGTGACTCATCGACATCTAAAGTTAAACCCTATCAACCTCCTTACCATCGTCAAAGTAAACAATTACAATGCCAAAGTTCTATAAATTTTCTTCACTCTTTGAGATGCAATACATGTTCTTTTAGAGCCCTTGGTGATTTTGACGGCATGGATGCCCCTTAATTGTGGCTGCTCAGCCAAGCACTCACTGATTTAGATGTATGCTTACTCAGCATTGTAATCCACTATATGTTTACTCCGAAATATGGGCAGAGATGCTGACATTCTATGTAATTCAGTGATTCCCTGTAATGCTTAGACATTCAATCAAAAAAGCCCTATTATCATGAGTCAAAAAGACTAGATAAGAAAGAAAGAAAGAACTTCATACAAAAATATAAAAGGAGATTTTTTAGGTCCCATCTAATGTATAAGGGGAAGAAGGCAACCTTTTCATTTTAACACATATGTAGATATATAGTTTCAGATTTGTGCCTCCTTAGACTTTTACCTTGTGACAGAGCTCAGGAGTAAACCAAGCCTTGCCAATCAGCCTACGCCCTCAAAAGTATCACAATACATAGATATTGATCTATACTCATGTCCCAGAAGTACTGAAACAACTTGCAAAAACATGTCAAAAAAATGAGTCAAATGTGAGGTTTTTTATTTTTCTTCTATCATAGACCAACGAAGTCAACTCATTGAGTTGCCAAGTCTTTAATGACAAGTCATTTTGACCAAATCACTGCAGACTCAGCAATTCATGCTGAGTAGTGAGTCTAACTTGGGAAGAAGACACGACCCGACCTGGCCAATGGCTCAGCCAAACACATGACTCTTGGCATGTTCAATCTGATTTTTGTTACAATGACTTCATTCACATCTCAGCTTTTAACTTTCCCCAATTCTTTTATTAATTAAAAAAATTACTTATCATCATAACTTGCTTGGGTCATACATTCCTAATACCAGACTCTTGATTTTTGCAAACTGCCACGAGCATTTATCATGTTCTCTTGTTGCTCCAATGCCTTTAAAATAACTAAAAGAATTGTTGAGGTCGCTCCTCTTCATAGTAAACTTTTTTGCCTGGGTTTATGACAACTTCTTATAGCCAGTCCTCAGTTCAGTAACACTTGGCTAGAAACTTCATGCCTACCTTGTTGTGCCATATCGCACAAAAATACTTTCAAAGACCTTATTAAATGCCTTCAGGCACGCACATTAACCTTCTTTCTAAAGAAAACAACCAAGGTTACTAGGAAGTGGGAGTGCACGGTGCTGGTGCAATGAAGGTATGTACTGTGGGACTTCTGAAATTTGAGTGTCTTGGGATGGATGCGACAAAACAAAAAAATTGCTTATATCCACAAGTTACAAGTATTAATAAAAAAAAAATTAAAAATACATCTGACTTATTCAGAACATAAATGACAAAAAGTATCAAATTTTCAGATTTCTAAATTCAACTTTCATTTTGCAACTTTGATAGTTGACCATTGACTATCATAAAGATAAAAATGCAATCCAAAATTCAAGTTTGAGAATTGAAGTTCTACAACAACAATTTAAAATTGAAAGATAATCAGTCATCGTGTAAAGAAAGAGAATATGTATCTAGCACTATTGATAATCTTCAACATCATCATCTATCATATTGAAGGAATTGCTAACTCTTGAGGTCACAGCATTAGGTGGTGGCCAATTAAAGTGATCGTGAACAATCAAGTCTGAGAGCCCATCTATGGTAGACATCCTCAAGAGAAGCGAGCTCAAGATTCACATCCCACTGCTTGGGAAGGACTCTCTCTAAACCAAGGATCCTGAGATGGCATCAACCAAAGCTGTTATGGATGAATATTAAATTATCTAGACCCTCGTTAATGTAAATTGTTTTCTCTTCAATGTATTAATAAAGCCAGATGTGATTCAATTTCTCTCATAGAAGTGGAACTCACCACTTGAGAAAGCTGATGAACCTTTGAAGCTTTCTGGAATGTTTAGAATTAAGTGTACACCAATTTCTTGGATCCCTCGTGCTCATTTGTACCTTTGCCTCCAAAGATGAAAACTAGTGTCACCCAAAGACAAAGGAAACAAATTGTGAGAGAATGGCTTGTAATTCCTCCCCATGTCAACAAACTATCTTCTTCATGCACTGCATAAAGCCTTCCACAGGTCTACATTCCTAAATAGTGCCCTCTCCTTTTCCTACTTGGTATCACACCACTTTGGATGTAGTGCATAAGAAACCAGGCATAGAGGTGCGTTGAGGCGATTCCCTATGGTATATATTTTCCTATATCTGCTCATAATATTTTGGGCCTCTTCTCTCTACCATAGAATTTATCTACTCACCCAGAATCAGTGGTTGCATAGAATTCTCCCACACCAGGAGAATTTGTGTCTACAAAGTAGATGATTTCTACTATGGGCTCAACAAATTGAACAATAAAATTCATCAAAAAGCATCATCCAAAATTAATTACTTTGCCTTCATGGCAGTCATGCCATACAAAAACCTCCAATTAAACGACATCTCACTTGTAAGCATGGAACAAAGTGGGTCACACATCAACCAACATCTATGGTAGAATATAGAAGTGGCAAATCCTGTTTCAGCATGTTTTAAGAATTCCACCTTTGAATGCATCTGATATATGGCTTGTGTCTGGCTGTTGTTGCATATAAACCTATGAGTGTTCGTACTAAATCAAATAAGGGAAGCAACACAATCAAGTTTTAAAACATCTTTCAATGCATTGTCCATCGCATGTACACAAGAAGCTGTGCAATAACTATGTTTGTACTTCTGTTGGAGAAGCAAACCTGCTGCTTTACATGGAAACTACATCTGTAATGACTTACACAAACATTAGAGGGGGCCAACATCGTCTATCATCTGGCATAAAACCTTTTTGATATATAGCATATTTTCTCCCTATGAAAGCAATCAATAGACCTTAAGAAATACGGTATAGAAGAACAAGCGTATTCAATAAAGGTATATTCCTAGAATTAGTCCATCCATGCATACTGATTGAGCATCCATCGTTTGCTGAATCACGCCATAGTGGGTCAAGTCTTCTGACTATATCATTCTCTTTTTCCAAAAGGGAGGTCTAGAGTTTATCAAATCCAGGTGCTTTGTACCCTTAGGCTAAGTCACAAAGGTTCAAGTTCATGTTCATGTCTCAGCGAGGATAAAATTCAAAAACAATTCATATATGTATGAAATTCGGGAAAAATATCGTAATTAAATTTGAAGGATATAAATTTATTTTTTTAATTTGTAAACAAAATATAGTATTATTTTATTTTTATTATATTTTAACATTACAAATTAATAATTTAACATGGAAAAGATAAATTAAACTCATTAAAAGAATCAATTAAACATTATGCATTGTAAAGGCAATTTAAAAATATTATTGATCTTATATTAACAAATAATAATTGCTAAAAATATATTATTTTAACAAACGTTATAATATTGACCCCATTGCAAATTTTAGAATAGGTAATACTTCAATTAAAAAAACAAGTTCTGTGAAGCCTAATATTCTTATTTCAACCCATACCATTATTAATAATAATCTATTTCATATTAAATTGAAAAGTGCTCCATTATGAAAATATTTGTATGGATGTGCATCATGATCATAATATATCTATTTGCATTGTATACTATAAGGAACTGAGGAAAAAAACACGAAATGTTATCTGCCTCAGGTTTCAAAACGATCACAGATCAGGGCATTTAGCAGATTCTATAATGGAGTGGGGGAATGTGTCTGGGAATTTCTTTAGCGTCTGATATATCTCATAGTTCCTTACTAAAAGTCTACAGAATGAAGAATAGTTCTCTATTATCACTATATCACAACCAAAATCTTGGTTATGAAGAAAATTGCATGGGAGACACAAAATGAGGACAGCACCGTTGCAGGTTGATTTTTAAAAAGTCTTCAAACACAGAGTCATAAAATTATCTAGAGCTTGACGCAGGCACAGGGAAGACAAAATAAAGATCAATCACGATTAATATAGGGTATTCTTTGGGAAAAACAAGAACAGTAGGGCACCATGAAATATAGTAGGGTTTCCATGCAGTGGAAATTATTATATTTTTATTATTTTTGGTGACCTGTAAAGATCAATTTTAAAGAAATTTCAGATTAATTTAGCCACAATTTGCCCAGTTTAACTTTATACATTGAACAGATAAGAAGGATTATAATCGTGGAATCAGGCGAACTTCAGGGTTCTGCTGGAATCTTCCATGATTTTGAACTTCAAGCATAAAATCTGTTGAACCTTGTGACTTAGCCCATAGTGCATCATTTCTAGCACGCACCCTCTCTAGAGAAAAGGAGAGTGCACTACATTGAAGCAAATATTAAGTGTGAAAAAAATGAGCAATAGCACTATATTCTTTGGGAGACTCTTCTGGAATCAACTGTGTAGGAATTATTTGATCATTGTAAAATGAGGAGCCAATGGTGGGGCATATTTTTGGAGGATTCATTTTTCTAACATACCAAGGCAAATAATGGAAAAATGAACGGCTTCCAATGGCACCCAAGACAAAGATAGAAGGAACTTCCATGCACTTGATTTTGAGTTTGAGATGTATACTTTTCATCTTTGTCTAATTCATTAGCAACAGAGGGTTATTTCCATCTCATTGCTATCCTCAAGGAATAGTCACACTTTGTTTATTTCCATCTCATTTCTCTCCTCAAGGAATAGTTACACTTTGTTTCACTAAAAACATCTGCATTGAACACTTTAAAGTTTTAAATTAAACAACTATATTTTCTCCCAATATTAATTGCCCCAAAATTTCTCTCTGCAAAGATTACACTGAGTATATTGTGACTCCTTTTTGGGCTTTCATACCAGTCAAATACTTAGATGATGAGAACCTAGGGTCTATCTTGGGAGCCACTATTGTTCCAAAAAAGACTCCATAACACACAACAAAAACGTTGCCTTCTAAAATAACAGCTGCCTAACTGAAAACAGCAACATTCAAAATGAATAAAAACTTCCCAACTGACAATAGCAGCCTCTCTTGATAGGAAACCCCTCTACTTATAGTGAGAATGCAATTCCATTCACCTAAAAACTGAAAAACTGGAAAGATTTTAGTTTAAAAACAGTCCTTCGTAATAATTCTACTCCCTTTGGAAAAAATCTGCCCTTAGAGGCAGGAAATCTGCTCTCTTAGTGCCAAATCTGCCCTTAAATGCAGGAAATCTGGCTCTTAGTCCCAAATCTGCCCTCTTGATATCAAGGCCCCAACTGTATGGAGTGTTGTATGCAGAAAACGTGTCTGGATGATGTCTCTTTAGGGTTCAGATGTATTTTTTATGTTCATTTTTATCTTTTTCAAGTGTTTTTTTGTATTTGTGTTATTTTCTGTTTCTTTATTTTTTATGTCCCTTTGTTGGGGTGTGCAGGTGTGCCGGCCAAGACGCACCCTAAATTCAAGGTGCACGCACCAGCCACATCCACTGCCAATCGTACATCTTGGGGTGGACCAGGTGAACGTTTGACCATGGGACGCTCTACCAAATAGTTCGACAGCTTCACCAACTAGTTGTGATGATTTCATGGTCTTCATTTTCTGCTAGACCTAGTTAGACTGCTTCAGGAAAAACTTCTTTGGTCATTTGGTTTTCACCTTTCCAGCTCAGCTTTGTTACTCAAGAAGGCCTGCTGCATTCATCTCTCTCTCAAACTTCAATAGTGTCTAGTTTCACTTTCAGAAGACAGTAATAGGCACCAGGTGCAATACTGAGATTTTGCCTCACCCAAGCAGCTCCTAAGTACTCTTTTCTTTTACTGTCCATCTTTTAAAATCTGGCTACAGGCATATCCAAGGTGCAATGGATGTGGTACCAGTCAGGCTTGATGAGACTTACTTTAAGTTTCACACTGTTATCTTCATTTTCCGCATTAAGAAAAGATAGAACAAATCATCTGCCAGATCTGTTATCTTTCCTTCTTGCACATCTTGTAAATTTTGTACATATTTCTAGGTGTTTGTGCTATTTCCAGTTTTCTAAATATCATAGGGAACCAGAACTTATCAAGAGCTTTCCTGGTTATAGTGTGACTTGCTAGGATCCAGCTTTTACTTCATTTGTTTAGTAAAGGAGGGACTTTGTCCACTTGGCTTCCCTGCAAACTTCTGGATCAACACCTGGATCGGTCAGATCTGAGGTGGTAAAATCTGCAGGGATAACAAAACAAATTGTTCTTGATACTTCTCAATAGTCCAAAAGAGCTAAGGTGCTCTTCTTACCTACAAACTTTATGGTTGGTATTGACGAACCAGTCCAATTTCATAGTGTGCATTTACAGAGTAACGAAGAAAATCCTTCAAAATGCTAACTTCTCTCAATCATAGTTACCAATGACCATTACAACTGATAGAAGAGATCTAAGCACTTTGATGGTGCGACTAGAAGGTACAGTGAATGTGTGTGTGGAACATAAGCCTCTTTTTATCCAATCTCAAATATCATGTTCAAATTGAGCAATGGATTTTTCTGCTAAAAACTGCTCCGTATTGTGTTTGAGCTATAAATGGTTCTTTACGACAATAAAATCAAAATGTCAACCCTAATGCAAAAATTTAAAACCGCCACCATTAAAGCATCTACTGTGAGAAGAAGGTTTCAGGTCATGAAAGTTTAACACCACCAACATGAACCGAAAATTGCATGGAATCCCTCCAGAAATTGAAATATGAAGACATCGGCAAATATCATCACGGTAGAGTCCATTCTTCTTGAAAAAGGAAAATTTGAGGTAAATCTATAAGGCCATTTTTATAAAAAGAAAATATTATCACAGTACTTGAGTCCAGTCTTTAGCTTTCAGTGACATGATTCTACAAACCAAAATATGTCTAGACAAACAAAGTGATATCACTAAATATTATTTAATATGATGAAAATGTCATGCAAAGTCTGGAACATAAGGTATCCGGGCTAAGTACTTTAAATAATCAAATAAAACAAGTAAGAATTTATCAATTATGAATGACACTTAAACAACTATAGAAAGTAAAATGCAAAGGTATTTATTACAATTTAGTTTTTGACTAAGAGCTACTACCAGAGAGAGATTTTCAAAAAGGACCATATTTGATGTTCATGTTTAAATAGTATATAAAGTTTTCAATCTTCAAAGTTATGTTTACTGGTGTAAAAGTTCTGATAAAAAGTGATTACTTTGATATGCATAAACAACACCTCACCAAAATGCGAAAAAATGTAGGCAATGACAGCCAGTTTGTCAAACACAAAAATGCATATCTGTAATTACACATTCTGATCTTGCTTTCATCATTTGATCCATATTTATTCAAAGCAATCACATTTGAAAACTTTGCATACTTTCTAGCTGTTACTTAGCCACTACAATCTCAAACAGTAAATTTCATCTATTGTTCTACAGAGGAGAATATATATCTTATTTACCATCCAAGTGCATAAATTAAGAGGACGATCAAATTCCACACAGCAGCATAACAAAGAAACTCACCTCATCATTATTGGAACCCGATGCCATATAAAAGTTTGTGCTTCTCCTGCTTATCGAAATTGAAGATGTTAGAAATGTGTAAGCAGGCCTCTTGTGCAGTAGGAACGAATTGTCTGTTAACAGTCAAAATCTTTCTGCATAGTATCCAAAAGAATAATGAGTATATTAGTCACCCTTTAATTGTTCTTCCTCCATCCCTGCAGATTGCACAGTACTATACAGAATTATCATCCCACATTTTTTCGTTTGCTCCACAGCCATTGAACTTTCCACTCCAGAAAAACCTTCTAGTCATGCACTTCTAAGGAAGAAACTACCAATTGTCTTGGAGATTAAGAATTTCAAAAACTGCATGGAAGTACTTCTCATAACAATGTTAAGTAAATTGTTGCTGCAAGCATGAAGTTCATGCAAAATAGCACATTGGTAGAATGCATCAAACAACGACAAAAGAAGCCTCACAGGCAATTTTTTTTTTTGCTAACAAACTGGAAACTAAAGTTACAAGTTAAATTACTCCAACAAAGTCCAAGACCCGAAAAAAAGTAACACTGAAGCTAGCCATGGTCAACAAGGAAAGGAAAAGTACCTACATATAGCATGTTGCATTTGCAACTTCCAAATAAAAAAACATGTTATATTATTATTGAATAACTCAGCAACAAATCAACTACACTGAGGAGTGACGGATTAGCCAGAGATTTCAGGAAGAATCAAAAAGATGTTTGAAGAAGAAACATAAGGCCAATGACAATTTAGAAAAGAAAAAGAAAGCATGCTCAGAAAAATACCATATTTCAAATTTTAACAAATACTAACTACAGATCTACGGGATAAAGTTAAATGTATTATGTATCACAAAGTAAGATGATATTAGCAGATCGTGGACTATCAAAATATCAGGAAATGATTTTGATTATTGAATTTTTCCTCGCGCCAGCAACAGAATTTGCTTATTGATCAATTGCAGTATCGGAATAATACAATCTAAAAATAGGTAAAAATATAATAAATTGTTTCCATGAAAAGGAAATTATATATTATATCACAAAAAGGCTTATCCAAAAGACCATGGCCTAGAGGTAAGGCACATGAGCTAAGCTCAAACCCTGCCGAACAAAGTCACCATGTGAAAGGGTCACAATAATGTCAGCCATAAATGGACCGGGTTCAAGTCTTGGGTGAATTTTAATATAGATACCATTCGAACACAGCTTCTATGCCAAACAGTCGTCAAAGTTTGAAGATGTGCTTCTCCCTTTGTATAAAGTCAACGACAAGGAAAAGAATTTACCAGCCGAAAATTACACAAGTAGGCTTTCTCAGGAGCTGAAGCATGTGACATTTAATGTTCATGTGCAATCGTGTTACAAATGTGACACTTTGTTAAAGGAAGAATCAATACGCACAGGACCATTGCCATTTAGAAGTGGAATCAGAAGATTATAAAGACAAACTGAGGGAATACCAGCAAAATCCAACTGAATCATAATATCAAAAATTTGAGGGAAGGTCTTATAGAGTTTGCAATGTAAAAAGAAGTAGCCAGCTTGTAATCTTCATTTGAAGAACATGGCATCATTTCCATGGTTGCATGTCAAGTGGACTTATTTTTAACATTCAGAAAAGATATTTAAGGCATGTGAATTTCAAAAAGAATATTCTGAGCTTCATAAGCATCCAAGTGTTCAAACTCCTGGAAGAGATTGGGCAAAAAAGGAAAAGAAAGGAATTGTCCTTTTTAAGGTCCACAATGCCAGGCGCCTTGGTTATGGACCATGGTCTGCAAGGTAGACCTTACAGCATATGAGTCCACCTCCTACTCCCAGTATGCAGGAGGCACCTAACTGTGCTTCAAATACAAGACATACATACCTTACCCCCTGCAGGATTTGAACTTGTAACCTCCCTTTCAAGAGAACAAGTTCTTCACCATTAGGCTAACTCAGGTGTAATCAATATTAAAAATACCACCATGAACAATTTCTGAGAATGATATGTTTTGACAAAGATGTGTGCTTTAAATCTTTCTTTTCAGAAATGAACGCATATCACTTCACTCCAATCAGATACAGTCACATTACTGGGTCAGTACACTGGCAGTGTTGTGGAAGAAAAACGATCATGACCATTACATTCTGACACTAGTCAATTTGATCCTCTGCAAACGAACCACTTTGTATAGATAATTATCACTACCACCTACCCATTAAGTCTGATAAGTGACCTTGAGACAATCATTCAGAAATTAGAATACTTTGCAGATTTCAATCAGAGAAAGCAAAGTTGATGTTTGTACTCATATTTTGTCAAACCCACGAGACAATCCAACGCAATTCTGCACCATGCAATCTAGACATCATGCAAACCCTCTTAATGGGTATGCAGAGGTGATATTATTGGGCTTTTACCATGCACAGGGCTGGGGTGATTCCTCCTGCAATTAGGTGTAATCACCAGGTCGCCAGGATCACCTGGCCTCAGGCCTTGCAATAAGCATGGATTATCATTTGAGCCCTGAACCCTGAGCCTCACTAGTACAAAAATCCGGCATATAATTAGATGCTTTGAGAGAGCAAGGGCGTCATTCCATTCTTAAAAAACACAATTCATTATGAATTATTTTCTACTGATATTTTGTTGGCCTGGAAAAACTAACAATGGCCCAATGCAGTTGGTCCACCAACTCTCGGTATTAAAATGTATAAAATTTGCTTTGTATCATATGCAATTATATGCACCATCCATATCATTTAGCCCCCCTGATCTGCATCATATGATGACAAAGTGTTTAAACATTAATTAGGGTTTTACATCTAATTTGAGAAAAACATTTCAACTTCTGTCTGAACAAGATAACAATATTGGCAGAGGTAAACAATCTGGTTATGTCAACAGATGGCAAAAATTCTGAAACGTGGGCTTTAAAAACATCAGCACCAACCGCTCAAGGATAAATTTCGTTTCTTCGAATTGCAATTAAAGCAGACACAAGTTTTAGCACACAAAATCAACAGCATTGAGAAATGTCCGGTCCTCATCCAATCGCTATTTGTAAAAGATTTAACGCTAAAAGAAATGCACAGATTTAATGAAGGATGTTACCTCCGTGATAGAAGGGCATTTTTCTTCGACAATTTGAGCCCAGCCTCCCGCCACTTTCATCATATGACATAAATAATTGAATTGAATGGTTTTTAATGACTTTGTTGTCGCTCTTTCAACCGCATAATGATTTATAAATTGAACTGATTAGAGTTATTCATTTTTCTACTGATTTATGGTACTGCTTCCCCCAATGCTTCTATTTTTATCTTTTATCTCTTTGAATAGTTTTAATATTTTATCTCCTCTCAATATTTTTTTAACACGACCTAAATATTACTGTATGTAGGAAATTCTAAGATGAAGTATTTTCTTATTTTTATTATTTATGTAATGAAAATTAAATATATCTTTTACTTTTATTTTTTTTTACCGGGACATTCAACTATTTTTCTCATATTTAATTTGTATAAACCATTTCTTCCCTGAATAAGAAGTACCTCCTCCTATTTGATTTAATTAAGAAATTCAACTTTCATATTCAAATAAAATAATTACTTGTTAGTTCCTATATTAAATTTCTCCGTCCATCAATATAAACTAATTGATCATGATATGAACTATTCCCACTATTATTAGTATCTATGTACCAAGGTATTATTGTAATCTTTTTTTTAATTAGTTTTATATGGATAAATATTTAAACAAATATTTTTTTTTAATGTTTTATAGTTTAAAATTTAATTTTGTAATACATTTTGTATTTTAAAAAAAGAAAAATATTGAAAAATATTATTTATTTGGATTTTTATATTTTTTAATTATTGGTAAAGGTTTTTACAAAATCTAGAATTATGAACTTTTGATTGTAGCTATGAATCAGTGTGGAATACAAACAGAAGGCCTAGACCTCCCAACAAACAACATACAATTATCAACAGAGTCATTATCATCACTAAACCAACAACCACAACCGACTTAACATACCCAACGAAATTTGAACTTTTATGGAGTTGGACACAACCAAACCATTTTAGTCAATTCACCATCTCATCGACTATATTTTTATTACTACAAGACAATGACAAAACTAATTCCCTAAGTAAATTCAACTATTTATTAGACCTAAAAATTAGAAAAATGTTATCTTATCTTTTTCTAATTTAAATCGCACTTAGAAATATTATATGATAAGAGTGCTTACAAGTAATATCTACATTCAAAATGCATATTTAATCATTCATATATATATATATATATATATATATATATATAACTCAAATTGGCGTGCTTAAACTGTTCATATTGATTTGACATGCTTAATGATTTTATATCGCTTTTAATATTATAAAATATCTTAAAGTGAAATTAACTACGAATTTTATTTACAGCAGTCACTTCAACTTTGAATGCAACTATGAAATTATTTAATTTCACTATGAAATTGTTTACAGTTTTGAAACAATCTCTGACATGCATGGACCCGTTGTAATATAAAATTTGACTTATTGTGTGATACTCTTAAAACTTAAAGCCATGGCAAATGTATTGGTAACATCCCTAAAAATCAAATTAAAAAAATAAAAATAAAGCTTTAAATAAGCTTTTCCTAGCTTTATGCAAACTTGTCTAGCTTTAAAAAGACAACTCCTCTAAATGTAACTGAAATTATTCAAGACCATTGTGCATTCATTTGCAATTAACAAGTTACCATCCCCTTCGCTGCTAATTTTGCTTACGATGTTCTTTTGAATTTTCAAATGCTTTCTTTGTGCTTATATTTCTTTACAACGGAATTTGTTAAAATAGAGGTTAATTTCAAACTATATTAATCCATCAATAATCTTCTCATTTGTATAATTCTTAATTCAAATTTGAATTTGAATTCAAAAGACCACTATATGTCCAAATCCTATTCATCCTCGAAGGTCATGAATTAGTGACAGATTTTGAATTTGGTCACTATAACTTTATTGATCATGAGTTCGTGGCCTTGTGACATTTATAATCTCGATCATCCACGTGGCATGATCATGTAGTAACGAAATCACTTTTTCACTTTTGATATTTACTTTCTTCTTTATGGACACGTTGGATATCTAAATCAGTTTTTATCCTTACCCAGGTTTGAGTGTATATCATGGTCTCATGGGGAAACACCACATAATGTGTCCTTGCTTAGTTTTGAATCTTCATTATCCTTATATTTTTGCCATGTCCATTAAAATTGAAATAAGTGGCAAGATATTATTGCTTCGCAAAAATAATGTCATAGAGTGCCTCTGCTTTTGAGTGTCCATTTATTATCTACAAATACATTAAATTCATTATCTTCACTGCATATCATTTCACATTTGAGTGTTTTTCATCTTTATCTTTGACCCACATGCATGGTATCTTCTTATTATTACCATGTGTTTTAACCTTTTAGGGTTTTACTATGTAAATCTTAAGCTAGATTAAAGGGTTGGATCTATTTTTAATCTGGAATAAAATTAGAATTTATTGATTTTATGGAACTTTCCCAAAATAGTAAGCACAAGGAGAAAAGAAACTTATTTGGATGTACACAAAGTTTTTTACGAATCAGAGTATTGGAGACAGTCTTTCATCTTTTGACTATTTTTCAAGATTTGACTCCAAACAATAGTGCCTCTTTAGGACATTAGTGCCATGTGGTGCTAGTGTCCAATTATGGTGCTAATGTCCTCTCTGTAGTGATTGTTTGTAACTTTCAAGGAAGTTGTGGGGGTTTCTAGAGGTCCTATAGGTGATTTTGTGTCATGCAAGAGCTCACTTATGTCATTATTTTGGCCTATTCTTCTTCAAACCCCTAATGAATACATGTACACATGAAACAATGAACTAATCAAATGTAAAAGGAAAGGATAAACTGAGTCATGGGATGTTATAATTATGTGAAGCAAAACCCCTATTGTCCTAGCCATCATCTACATCAACCCCAATGTTAGGGGTCTCAGATTATATGTAGTTCTCCCTTAGGGAACATCCACCATAAACTTTCATGGTATGCTATAATGAATTTTGCCTAGGCCCTTCTTTAATCAAGCATGCAAATGTCTAGGTGTGAAAGCTGAGTAGTATGCAGAGTATTTGAGTTGTACTATTGGTTGATTTTATGTGAATAAGTGCCAAAATAATAAGTGTTAGATGTAAAATGCCTTGCATGGCTCTTTATATAGGAGGATCTTTATTTGGAAAATAATACCTTATTAGTTGGCTGACAAGATGTGAAAAAGATATAAAAAACATAAGAGAAGGGTCATGTGGCTCTACTGTCTTGAAAATGGTGTTAATGTCCTAAGGTTCAGAACAAAGCAAAAATTAGAGATGATAGGCTAGGGGCCCCTAGGACTGGAAAAAGGTGACCTATGATTGTTGGGGGTGTCAAAAACAAGGAAAATAAGACATAAGAAAGATCAAAAGACTCAAGACGACCATGCGAACAAAGACTATAACCATCACTAAGACCCTTGTGTGACAGAGCAACAAAAGACATAGTACTTGTGGTTCCTTGACCAAATTAGGGTGTTTATATTTTCCCCCCTTTTATTTTACTAATACAATGAAATGAAAGTACTAGAGTAAAAGAAAATAGAAATGCGTACATGTACTTCCCTATATGAATGTAATTTGGATCTGGCCTACTTATTGGACAGAGAAGTGGATAAGAACTAGAGTGTAACGTGTGAAGGGAAGCATATGGTGTAAATGCCTCATGTACTAAAATTGAGTATGTAACTGAATGCATGGAGAAACAAGACTCATTTACCCCCACTCTAAATTTGAGTAATGTAAACTGAATGCATGGAAAAACAAGACTCGCTTGTCCCCACTCTAAATCTAAGTAATGTAAACTGAATGAGTGGAGAAAAAGGCTCACTTTCCCCCACTCTAAATCTAAGTAATGTAAATTGGGTATGGTGTAATATTATGGATCAACCATTGCAGATGGTCTTGTGACCTAAACTGGTGAAAACCTAGTGATCATACTGGTGTAACCTGATAAATCTAAAAATGGGGATTAAGAATGTGTGCTCTATATTATGGCCCCTAATCTTAATATTTGAGTAATGTAGTTGTGTATCTAAATATCTAAATAAACTAGTATAGCTATGTAGACCTATGCATTTGTAAATCTAAAAATTTGTGACTCTGAATGCCTATGTAGACCTGTGCATTTATGTATCTGAATAAGATGTGTAAACCTGTGTATATATATTTAAAAATCTGTGACTTTGAATGCCTGTGTAAACCTATGTAGACCTATGTGCTTGTATATCTGAATAAGCTATGTAAACATGTGTATCCCTGTGTGTCTATATATCTAAAAATATGTGACTCTAAATGCCTATGTGAACCTGCATAGACCCATGCATTTGTATATCTGAATATGTTGTGTAAACCTATGTAGACTTGTGTGTCTATATATCTAAAAATTTGTGACTCTGAATGCCTATGTGACCCTATGTAGAAATGTGCGTTTGTATATCTGAATAAGTTGTGTAAACCTGTGCATACTTGTATGTCTATATATCTAAAAATTTATTACTCTAAATTCCTGTGTAGACCCATGCATTTGTATATCTAAATAAGTTGTGTAAACCTATGTAGACCTATGTGTCTATATATCTAAAAATGTATGACTCTAAATTCCTTTGTGAACCTACATAAACTCATGTGTTTGTAAATCTGAATGTCACTCTATATGTTTGAAGTAATCTATGTATATTCCCCCCCTTTTAGTGAGAGAGCCAAGACTATGATGAGGATATGTAACTAAAAGTGGTAAGGATCAATTTGGCTGGTGTTAATTAGTAGTTGTAATGTTGTATTAGATTTGAATAATGTATTGATTGTATCAGAGTTGATAATTTAGTGTGTAGTTGCATAAGTATAGGCATATTGTATTGTTAATATAATGTGATTATTTTTATCATTTTTTAGGTTTGATAATGATGAGGAGATTGGTTTTACCAATATGGGACATAGTGTATCACTATCAAGTCCCATGTGCAAGAAACAGTTCATGAATAGAAGCTCTGGTTCTCGAGATATGGCAATAACAAGAGAGTTGTATTAATTAGCAAAATTGGCATGCACGGGTAACCTTAATAAGGTGGCATTGAATAAGTTATTACTTAAATAGGTCATTTTGAATCATTAGCAATTTATTTGCATTATTTGAGTGGAAATAATTTTGAGTATGAGAGAGAGAAACATGTCGAGGAGACGGGATGCTAGTTTATCACGCTATGAGGAGGTCAAGACATGGATTCAAGTTAGAGAGGAGATTCGCCTGGTAAAGGACCCAAAATTTTCCTATTTTTTAATCATTTTTGGTGTTTGTTTTATTGAATTTACTAGAAAAGCACTATTTTGGGCCTATTTTAGAGAAGTTGTCACTAGTTTTCCATTCTGGGTGGTATTGTCTAAATCCTGGTGTTATTATCTAAAGTGTGGCACTACTGTCCTCTAGGTAGTGTTAGTGTCCAGTATGCCCAAGATGCGGTGCTTAGCAATTTTGACTAATTTTTTATTCCTATTATTATTTGTTGATTTTTAGTTTTATTTTACTGATTTCATATTTGGTTATAATTTTGCAGGTTGATGCCTGTATGAGAGAGTTTTTTATGAGTAAGATGATGGAGACTATATAGGGTTTGCCCTTGTCTAATACAAAGATAGAGGTGCTCAAGAGAGCAGGTTTGTGATATGTTGCTTTCCTAGAGCCTATGCCCTGGGATAAGCATATGATCATTGTACTGTATGAGAGGTGGAATGTAGACACATGTACATTCTGACTACCTACGAGTGAGATGACTATGACATTGGCGTATGTATATTGAATCCTATGGTTTTTTATCTCAGGGCAATAGACTAGATTATAGGGGGCCACTGGTCTTTGAGCTATACAATGGGCATCCAGGTAATTCTCTGCCATAACAACATAGACTCATCACCTAGGGAGTCTGAGTGACATATTATTGACCATGATTATGATGGTCAATGTTCCATGATTATATAAATTTATAATTGTGTTGTTATCATCATTTATTATCATGGATGGGAGTGGTGTATCTATCACTTATAGGATGCATGAGATAGTGCAGGACATTGAGCATTATGGCACCATGTACTCTTGGGATCATACCATGTTGGCTCTTTTATAAGATACTTGCACCACTTTACATAGGAGATGAGTAGTGAGGGTACCAATGCGTTGACACTATTACATTGTTAGGAATACAAGCACATAGCTTTGAGTAGGCCAGTGACACATCCACGGGATGGATGGGCTCATCCACAAGTATTTGCAAAGAGATAGACTAGGATAGGGCATGCACTGACAAGGAGTACTACATATTGTCAGTAGTTACTAGATAGTTTGAGAGTAGAGGATATCATCTAGAAACCCTACAGGGGCTATCAGGGGTGGCCTACAAATAACACACAACTGAGGTAGATTCAGGTGAGTTGTTGGATACATGATTATTGGGATAATGTATACGAGTGATTTTAGTATGAGAGGGTTACCTAATAGTTTAGTATTGTACAGGGTATGCCCCAAGCATCGGTGGTGTGGTTGAGGAGTTCCTGGGTTCCTGCAAGGCTAGGTAGTAGGCTGAGGCCATCAATTGCTAAGTTAGCTCCTATGCTAGTGATGGAGCATGATCCAGAGATTGAGGTGCCAGATTTAGATGATGTTAGAGTGATTGAGGCCTACATGGCCTGGTGGAGTGAGCACATATGGGCACTTCTGTTCTCGAGAGGTGGGATGGTCATAGATTAGGTACTAGATGTAGGACCCCTAAGGGTTGTTGGTTGTAAGTTAGATATTTTGTTTGTATGTTTTGTGTAATGTTGATTATGTGTTTTAATATAATAAGATTCTTATGAATTGTATGGATACATGCAATTGTAGGAGATGATGAGTATTGGGAGGTCACTATTATCAATCAGACTCACACCCTTGTGAAGGTAGTTTCAGGCCTTTATAGTCTGCTTAAACATGGAAACAATCCTAGGCTATGGGTGGCCTAATCAGTGGATTGAGTCTCTAGATTCTAAGGGCTAGCTCCCTTTGGTGTATCAATTAGGATCTCTACTCTGTGCTACAAACTATAGGGAAAAGATAAGAAAGAAAATTGAAGGAAAAATCCTATCTAATGATGGTGACACACCTAAATTTTGGTTGATCCACTCAATTTGAACTTCTAAAAACACTGATTAGACAATAAAGAACATTGAATTTTTAACTCCAAATGACCCCTACGCATTAGTATTTCATGAAAAGGTTCTATCTTGTGATCAAAGCTCAAGGGAAATGATGGAATAGGCCTAATTCAAGGCACTAACTAGCCACTTGTATTCACTGTAACTTCAGTCAAAAGATATTAAACACAGAACATGACCTACATAATTTGATCAACTAGTAACTAGGTAAGAATCAAGGCTTGACAAGGAAGAAAATTCTATCACATATGAAAATCACTAATATAAATACACTATACCAACACCTTGGAGTCTAAAAACTGTCCTTCTATTAATCTGAAAAGGTTACATAGCACAAAATTTGGTAGAGTATGGTCTTACCAAAAATAGGATACATTTCAAGGCTGAAAAGCCAACTTACATAGAAAATGTAAATAACAACTAAGAGATTGGCACTAAAAATAAAAGAGGAGATCAATCAAGTGCAACTTGTGCTATCCAAAGATAACATAACCTTCTAATAAATAACTTTTTGTCTTTTATCTTGCATGAAAATCTCTTTGGCATTTGAAGATAATGGTGAGCTCAAGTTTGAGTCAAAACCTTCATCATGCATGATGTTATGCCAATCTCCAAATATAAACTCCACCTGAACTGCCTAAAACAAGAGAACAATTTCCTTTGCATGAAATCAATGCCAAAACTGAATTTAGAACTCCACTTGAACTGTTGGAAATGTTGAAAGCCTTCAACAAGATAAATAAGAGCACATGCATGACTTGTTAACTAAACAAAGTGTAAGACTAGTCAACTCTAGAATTGAAGCATGCATGAAATTCCATGTTGGCGTAGAAGGGATGAGGTGGACCCAAGTTTGACAAGTCAAAGTCTTGCATGGAAATCCATGCCATAATCTTTAAAGAAATATGCCTCTTGATTGAACTTGAAGCTGAGTTGGATCATTGAATGCATGAGATGATAAGTAGATAAGCACGACTTCAATGAACAATCAATTGAAGCTTTGACCAATCAACTATAAATAGCATTTGCTTGCATGGAAAAGGACCTTGATGAGTGAGAGGTGCATGGAAAATCCAAGAGAATAGCATATACATAGCATAGAAACTTAGATTGAAATCCTTGTAAGCTTATTATCATTCTCGACCTTCCGCTTTTAGGCTCTTCACTTCTGTGCATATATTCCTTTTATTTGTCTAAGGCTATTTCCTTCGGCCTCTAGCTTTATTTATGCATGTATTCCTTTGAACTTTTCTTCAATGTTCTTCTTCTTTTATTTCCTTCAGACAAATTGTCCAAAGGAATTGTTTTTGTTTATTTCTTTCAAAACCTTTCCTCTCATTCATTTCCTTCGGATAAAATGTCCGAAGGAATTGTTTTGAGCTTTTTGACCTTAGGACTTTTCTTTCAATTTTTTTGTAATGGACTATTCCTTCAGACAAATTGTCTGAAGGAATTCATGTCCTCGAATTTCTTGATATGGTCCTTGGCATTTTAAAATACCCCTTTGGGTTTCAAAAAATGTCCCTTCGAACTTTCTTTGAATCCCTTTGGACTTTGACAATGGACTTTCCTGAAGGGAAAGTGCCCTTCGGGATTTCTCAAAATGAATCTCTCAGCCTTTTTGCAAGTGTCCTCTTCTGAAGAGATTCTACCCTTCAGCAAAACTAAAAAAGAACCCTTTGAAAAAGTGAAATGGACATTTTTTTGAAAGGAAGGAGCCCTTCATAATAACTGCAAAGACCAATTTCTACCACTGCTTCAAAAAGGCATGTTTATGCAAAGTTTTGAATGATAGAGGTGACAATTTGACCTGTAGGGTCAAAATTGTCAACAGTCACCATTAAGTCGATCTGACATGAGTTGACACAACATATCCCAGATGATGTTGTGGATGATGGATTGGTAGAGTGGGCCACCAATGTAGTTAGGGTACATGCTTATTTGTATGATCACGTGGTGATATCAATTACAACATTCAAGTGAGCAACAATAGATAGAGATGAGTTATGCGCGGAACTGTAGAGGCATACTATGCCCTCTCCTAATACTCTTCTTGGGGCTAGTAGTTGTATAGTAGATGACTACATACAACTTTAATGAGAGTGTGTCAAGTGTAGGGTTGAGTTTGGCATGTACTAGGAGAGAGAGAGTAGGCATAGCCATAAATTGAGCTCACGTAGAGATAGTGGGGGCTTTAATTATAGTTTTGATGTGTCTAATAGTGAGAGTGAGGGAGTTGGTCCCAATAGTCACGTTTGCATCATTGAGTGATGTACCATATTTGTATTGAAATGATGTTTTGAATTATATATATATATATGGTTATTAGTGAATTTGTCATTGTGTGTTGGTAACTGGATCTTATTACATGGAATATATTGTTATGCATTTAATTTTGTTTAATTGTTTGAAATGTAGATGTTTGTAATTTTGTTTCGGTTGGAGTAAATTTAATTGATTTGCATATGTTTTTTGAATGTTTTAGGCATGTACTAGGAGAGAGAGAGTAGGCATAGCCATAAATTGAGGTCACATAGAGATAGTGGGGGCTCTAATTCTAGTTTTGATGTGTCTTATAGTGAGAGTGAGGGATTTGGTCCCAATAGTCATGTTCGCATCATTGAGTGATATACCATATTTGTATTGAAATGATGTTTTGAATTATATATATATATGGTTGTTAGTGAATTTGGCATTGTGTATTGGTAATTGGATCTTATTAAATGGTATATATTGTTATATGTTTAATTTTGTTTGGTTGTTTGAAATGTTGATGTTTGTAATTTTGTTTTGATTGGAGTAAATTTAATTGATTTGCATATGTTTTATGAATGTTTTAGGCATATGTGCAAGAAATCAAGTTTTGTATTTTAATTGTATATGGTTTTTTGTTTATATTGCATATGATATTTGCATGTATAACATGGGATGGCGATATGCCCTATTTGAACCCAGATGGCATGGACAACCAATGACCATACTACTCATGCTATGTTGTTGTAGACATAGATTATGAAACTAGAGCTACCTATGATGCACTGCTAGTCGATAATTGTGTAGAATTTGATGCAAAAATATTGATTGGTTGACGCTCTAAAACTAAACTCTGAGTTATATGATTTCTTACAAATATTTTAATTAGTGTGAGAATTAAACCTGGGTTCTAATCTCTATAATGATTGCTATATATCTTTATCTGTTGTCAAATGAAAATTGTGTCCTTGGGTTGATAATTTTTCCCAAATATTTTGATCAACATACACATTGGAGGTGCATTTTGAGCTCTGTAATTATTTTCAAAGATTTTAATTGGTGATTGTATCGAAACTATGCCTTCGGGTTTGTAGTTGTTCCCAAATATCATGATCAGTGTATGTACTGGAGGTGCATTCTGAACTCTATGAACTAGTTGCCATAGTTGTTGAGGTTATGGTGTATGGGACTACTCATAGATGGGTGTCCTAAAAGTCATGGGGCTTGTATAATGAGTAATTAATGGTTCCTTAAAAGGAACATCTTAAGATAACTTCATCGTAGAGGAGTGTGATCTAGGAGAGTATGGTAAATGAGGTCTCAGTGCCACTTGTGTAAACTCTATGATGCCTCTGCTAACATATTGGTCGATGCAAGCTCAGAGTGCATAACAATGGACATTTAAATGCCCATTTATTCAATGAAAATGAAAATAATGTTTATGTGGTACTTGGTGTAAATGGTGTCATGGATGATGATGTTTTAACCTTTCAGGGTTTAACTATGTAAATCCTAAGCTAGATTAAAGAGATGGGTCTATTTTTACTTTGGAATAAAATTAGAATTTATTGATTCTATAGAAATTTCTCAAAATAGTATGTGAAAGGAGAAAATGAACTTATTTGGATGTACATAGATTTTTTTGCAGATCAGAGTACTTGAGACAGTTGAGCAGAACAAAAGAGTCTTTCATCTTTTGACTATTTTTCAAGATCTAACTCTAGACAGTAGTGCCCCCTTTAGGATAGTAACACCATGTGGTACTAGTGTCTAATTTTGGTGTTAATGTCCCATCTATAGTGACTATCTATAACTTTCAAGGAAGCTATGAGGGTTTCTAGAGGTCCTATAGGTGATTTTATGTCATGTAGGAGCTCACATGTGTAATTGTTTTGGTGGACTCTTCTCTAAAACCCTAATGAATACCTACACACATGGAACAATAAACTAATCAAATGTAAAAATAAAATAAATACTAGGTCGTGGGATGTTACAATCACGTGGAGTAGAACCCCTATTGTCCTAGTCGATGTCTACATTAACCCCAATTCTAGGGGTCTCAAATCACATGTAGTTTCTCCCTTAGGGAGAATGCACCATCAAATTGCACAATATGTTAGAATGAATTTCACCTAGCCCATTCTTTGATCAAGCATGTAAATGTCTAGGTGTGAAAGTTGAGTAGTATGCATAGTATTTAAGTTATACTATTGGTTGATTTTATGTGAATAAGTGCCAAAATAGTAAGTGCTAGATGTAAAATGCCTTGTGAGTCTCTTTATACAGGAAGATCTTTGTTTGGAAAATAATACCTTATTCATTGGCCGATAAGTTGTGAAAAATATATAAAAAACATAAGAGAAGGGTCACGGAGGGGTTAAGACTCAAACATGGGTGAAAGGGCCCATTGGACACTGAAGCCACAAGTGGACACTAGCGCCATGTGGAATTATTGTTTTGAAAGTGGCACTAATATCCAAAGGCTCAGAACAATGCAAAAATTAGGGATAATATGCTAGGGGCCCCTATAACTGGCAAAATATGACCTATGATTGCAGGGGTGTCAAAAATAGGGAAAATGAAACACAAGAAATATCAAAAGACTCAAGATGACCATGTGAAGAAGGACTATAACCATCACTAAGACCCTTGCATGAAAGAGAAACAAAATACATAGTACTTGTGGTTGCTTGATCAAATTAGGGTGTTTACACCATGTCATGAATCACTCCTAAATTCCAAATGACTTTTTCAAATTTGTAGATCTATTGGATTATTTTGTCTATTTCATATATTTCACATCCACACACATCCACACCTTTTCCCAATTCATGAGGTCATGGATCCTCCAAGCCTTCAAATTTATTTTCTTAAAATCTATTAGATTTTAGAGTTCCACTTTATCTTCATTGTGTCTTGCACAAACATATTACGATCACATTTTTAAATAAAGCGTAAATAATATGTGCAAACACTGTAAAAGCAGATTTTAAAACAAATACATCAGGAATGTTAATAGAGTCATGACATCACATAGGCTTTAAAACACAACTCAAAGTTTGTGTAATAAAGAGAAAACACGTGACAATCAAAATAGACATGTAGAGTCACAAAATCATGTTCATCCCTTAATGTTGTGAATTAATGGAAAATGCTAAATTTGGTCACCATAACTTTATTGATTCGTGAGTCTATGGCCTTGTGTTATTTTATAATCTCAGGCATTCAAGCGACATCATCATATTGTATCGAAGTCAAGAACTCACTTGTTTACTTTAGATATTTACTTTCTTCCCCATGGGCACGTTAAATTTATAAATCAATTTTTATCTTTGTCCAAATCTGAGTGTCTATTTGGATATGTGGAAAAATGTTGCACAATGTGTCCTTTATGAGTTTTGAATCTTCATTGTCCTCATGTTTTTAAGATGTCCACTATAATTAAAACATAGGGAAGGTTTTTATTGCCTCATAATATTGGGGTGACAAAGTGCATCGAGCTTTTGAGTGACTTTTTATTTTCCACAAATGCATTGGATTCATTATGTTCACTACATATCATTTTGCGTTTGAGTGCTTTCCATGTTTATCTTTGACCCATATGCATGGCATCATCTTATTGTCTTGGGTTCAGGGAATAGTCCCCAATTCTATATGACTTTGTCAAATATATGGATCTGTTGGATTATCTCTCCACATCATATTATTTCATGTCTATATGCATTGACACCTTTTTGCAGTTCATGAGGTCACAAAGTCTTTAAGCCTTCAAATTATTTTGCTCGCAATCCATTAGATTTCAAATTTTTGCTTATATATCATGTGTCTTAAATAAATACATTGCAATCACATTTTTAAACCAAGAAAAAATAATATGTGAAAGAACCATAATAGTTATTTTCAAAAGAATAACACTTAGCACATTAACGGAGTCACAAAATCATAGAGAATATAAAACCTAACTTATAATTTGTGCGATAAACAAAAAACATGTGGCAATCAAAACAAGCCCATGGGGTCATGGAGTCATAGAGGTCCTCAAAACACAACTTAAACTTTAAAGTTAAGGGAGGCCTCCACATATGCATTGATATGTAAAATTCATTTTAATCTATCATCAAGTCTACTTTTGTCACAAATAAACTATGACCTTTTGACATGAGATATGTGAATGTAGTTGCAATCAATTTAAGGTTTTGTAAATGTATATTGTGTCACCAATTAATTAAATCAAAATCTAAACTAAGTCACACTATGGATTGAACTTTTGATACATCACGAAAATGAAATTATTGAGACAAAAGAGGGATTTTTTAAATGAATCTCAATTTAGGATAAAAGGGGGTTTCCACTTGTAAAGATGTAGGGTATATTGGTTACAATAGAACTTACATCCAATATAAAATGCTCTGTGACTCTAGGATCTCTCAAAGCATAAAGGCATTGTGTAATTTGATCATGATGCTAAGATCATGGTTCTAATAACCATTTGAGCTTCTCACCACCCTAAACATAGAGACCACATTGAAAGGACTACTTATAATTAAAACTCTAGTATAATTCATATTATAAGAATGAATCATTAAAGAGTGAGTTTGTGTGTGTGTGTGCGCACGTGCGTGTGCATGCATGTGTGTGTACACACATACATATATGTATATATACGTGCATATATTTACACACATATATACAAAGATACACATGCACACACACACACATGTGTGTGTATACATACATACATACATATATATATATATATATATATATATATATATATATATATATATATATATATATACACACACACACACACACACACACACACACACACATATATATGTATATGTATATATGTATATATGTGTGTGTGTATATATATATGTGTATATATATATATATATATATATATATATATATATATATATATATATATATATATATATATGTATATATATATGTATATATATATATGTATATATGTATATATATATATGTATATGTATATATATATATGTATATGTATGTATGTATGTATGTATGTATGTATGTATGTATATATATATATATATATATATATATATATACATACATATAAAAACATATTCATTAATGTTTTATTCTTATAATATGAATTATACTAGAATGTGTGTGTGTACATACATACATATATAATAATGTTTTACAATTTTTTATGGCCTATGCAAAATTTCATCTTGCATTTAATACCATTACTAAAAAAATGATTGTATTTTACAATAAAAAAACACAACTATAATCATATGGACATCAAAATTGACTATATTTTATAAGAATAAAAGATAAACATGGTCATCAGGCCATCAAATTTAGTCTCTAGTAAGTATCGACATTCAAAACATTCTTTGGAAATTTTTGCCCTAGTTTTAATAAAGCATTACTATGACAAGCTACATGTCTTAAAGTTGTGAACTATCACAATTTCAATCAAATCATAATTTGTGGTGCATTTTCTAGTGGAACTATTCATCTTTATTCATTTAATAGTCAATGAAAGTAAAAATAAAACTCAATTTGAAATTTATTTGTATATGTTTTTACGATTAGTCTATAATAAGCTATAGAGTATGCTTATATTTTTTGTAAAGATTGAGAGAATGTTAACAAAGTTTCTATAGCTTAGATTTACACCTAAACAAATTTTATCCATAAATTACAATCATTGTAATCCATGGCACTTCCATCAATCTAACTAAATAAGATGGTTTCATTGCATACAAACTGACACCATATTTATCAAAAAAAATGTTGCATAGAAACCACCTACAATTTTTTCAATAACAAAAAAGTATTTCCTCTTAATAAGCAAGTACTTAAGCTACATCATGATACTTGTTTATCAATATGATTTAATTGGGAATTATATGAAATGATCTTAGGCTAGTAGGATATTTGATTTATCAATTAATATACTCCCTTGCATGTTTCAAATCTTATAACCTTAAGCACCATTCAAAATTTATTTTTTTAATGTGTGAAACCAAAAATATTTAAAACAACTAGAGTTTGTTCTCTTAGGTTTTTTTTTTTTTTAAAAAGGGGTAAAAATAATATTAATAAGTAAAGAAAAACATTACAAGAACAACGGGGGGCAGAAACCCCCAGAAGAAAGCAGCAAAAATTGAAAAACCAGGCACACACCCAACTAAACAATATTATGAACCTCCCTATTAGCCTCCAGAATTCTTTTCAAATCAGAACGCAATGTCAAGGAAAGAGACCCCCAATCCTCAATGTTTCCACCATCCAAATGGTCAGACGCCCATTTAGCCAAAAGATCTTTTGCCCTATTCCATTCTCACAGAATGTGAGCAAAAGTAACGCTATCCATAAGCGAGCGAATTCGCAAAATCTGTTGCACAATCAGAGATAGTTGCCAATTGACGTCCACCACTTTCCTCTTAATGAGCAAGTTAATCAAGACTTGAGAGTCCGATTCGTAGATAATCCTATGCCAACCTAACGCTTGGGCCTTCTTAAGGGCATAAATAATGGCTTGACCTTCTATCATGTTAATGGTTTGCAGCCTCTCAGGAACTGCAAAAAGAAAAATCACCGTACCTTCAGAATCCCTTCCTATCCCTCCATTACCCGCGGGTCCCGAATTACCTCTGGAGGAACCATCTGTATTGATCTTGAGAATCCCACTAGGGGGCGTTGCCACTGACCAGTCCTGAGAATCTGCTCCTTGACCTGCTTGCTCCTCCTGACACATGCCGACTTACCAGTTAACTACTGGAATCTAAGTCGTGCCACCACCTGAGCGTCCTGTTTGGTCAAAGGAAGGTAGATCGCACTCTTTGATTTGACGGTTTCCTGGATCATCCCCACTACTTTCTGCCATACTTGTTGCACCATGACCCTCACCCCCCAAAAAATTTGCCTATTTCTCTCAAGCCAGATCTGCCATAACAAAAAAATGGGGCCGCCCAACCATATGTCCTGCAGGAAGGGCATCCTTGAGGGGGGTTCCCCCATTCCATTCCAGAAATTGATCACAGATTGAGCATGAAAACATGGGTGCTACCAAACATCCCACCAATAATGCCAAAATTGCAAGGTAAAGGGGCAATGCAAAAAAAGGTGTGTTGAATCCTCCTCGACCGCTCCACACATAACACATACAGAAGGGCCTTGGAAACCTCTCTTCCAGAGATTGTCCTAGGTCAAGCACCTGTTCCAAGCTAGAATCCAAGCAAAATAGTTACATTTAGGCCATGTGAAATTATTCCAAATTTGTCTCCACCAATGCACTTCCCCCCTGCCCAATCTCTGAAGAAGTAAAGCCTGATATCCAGATGAAACTATGTAAGCTCCCTTGGGATTGGGAGACCAAGCTAGCTCATCCTCCTCCTGAAGAGGACTACAGCAACACCTGGAAAGGATGCTCAATAGCTCCTCATTCTTTTCCTACATCCCATTAACAGGCCAAGTTTTGGGAGCTTTCCAATGAGCTACCTCCAACTGTCCTTGTGTAATGTAAACTTTGAAGTCACTCACCCGAGACCAGCCAGCATCAAAGAATCTCTGACAAAGGTTCAACAAATTTGAAAACTGAGAAATGATGGGAGGATAACAATCCCAAGAGTCAGACCAAAAGAGAGCCTTGGATCCCTGTTTACAAATCCTAGAATAAGCCATTCTTGATGAGAACAACCCCTTTTTTGAGAGTACCCCATATTGCCAAACCTTTCCCAATAAGCAGATAGCGAGGAATGTCTGTCTGAATGGTTCCAGAGTAGTACTTTTGTGAGAGAATTTTGGCCCAAGCTTTGTATTTTTTGGTTCATCATTGCCAATAAAGTTTAGCCGCCAAAGCAATACCATTTAAGTCCGTCTACCTCAGACCGAGCCCGCCATATTATTTGGGGTTATAGACAATCTCCATCTAATAAGGCTCCATTTAGTGGAGTTTAGACTACCAACCCATAAGAATTGTCTGGTAACCGAATCAAACTCCTTAACAAATCCCATCGGGGCAACCTGGAGCATACACCTGTAAATGGGTAAAGCCTGTACCACAGATTGGATAAGTTGAACCCGGCCCACAAAGGATAACCACCTATGTGTCCAATGATTCACTTTCACTCAAAATTTCTCCAAAATAGTTTGCCAAGATTCTTTGGATGTACGGCCAGCCGAGATAGGGATACCCAAGTAAATTAAGGGGGGAGTCCCAATTTAAAAATGCAGAGTCCTCGCGATCTGCTGCTGAATAGGGCCCGAAGTATTAAAGAAGAAGATGGATGACTTATCTTCATTGACCTTTTGTCTTGAGGCCATTATATAAACATCTAACACCCTATGTAAATTAGCAGCTTCAGTCATTGTGGCCATGCCCATAAGGGCAGTGTCATCAGCAAATTGCAGGTGTGATTGCACTGACAATTCCCCTCCCCATCGCCATCCTTGGATATGTCCTTCCTCTCTGTTCCTGCTGATCAACCTCCCCAAACCTTTAGCAAGGAGAAGAAAAAGGTACGGAGATAGAGGATCACCTTGTCGTAGCCCTCTTGTAGCACCAAAAAGCTCCGTGTGTTCTCCATTGATAAGCACTGAGAAGGAAGCCGAGGAAATGCAGCTCATGACCCATTGAGTCCATTCATCTGCAAAGCCAAAAGCACTAAGAACCTTCAGCAAGAATGACCATCTGACCCTATCAAAGGCTTTGGCCATGTCTAATTTAATGAACATCACCTTATCTTTTGAGCTAGCCATGGAGTGAATGGACTCAACAACAATAACAATACCGTCCAGGATTTACCTGCCTTCCACAAAACCACTCTACTCTTCTAAGATCACAGCACTCAGCCCTCTTTTTAACCTATCTGCAATGATTTTAGATATAATTTTGTAAACAACATTACAAAGGGATATAGGGCAGAATTGACTTAGTCTATCAACACCTTCGCATTTGGATATGAGAGCAAGATAGGTCGCATTTATAGCCTTAAGCATTTGTTTATTCCACTGAGATTCTTGGACAATAGCTAAAAGGTCAAGTTTGATGATATCCCAAAATTCTTGGTAGAATTCAGCTGGGAAGCCGTCAGGTCTAGCCACTTTCCCTTTTTTCATCTGAACGATGATTTCCTCAAGCTCTCCAAGTGTGATTAGTTTCATTAAATTTTTATTCATTTCACGCGTCACCAATGACAGAATGTAGAAGAGAACCTGAGCTTATTCTGGTGATTCCCCATTAGCATCTTCCCTAAAGAGAGTAGAGAAGTACTGCACTACCTCCTCTGAAATTGCTGGAAAGGAGTTAAGGTGCTCACCTCTTTCATTGACCAGGGATGAAATAAAATTTCCATGTCTCCTGGCTTTGGATGAATTGAAGAAAAAGGATGTATTTTTGTCCCCCCTCCTGGAGCCATTCGGCCCGAGCTTTCTGCTTCCAAAAAATTTCCTCCCGTAGCTCGCATTCCTCCAGGTCTTTCACAACCTGTGTTTTTTCTTGTAGTAAGTCTTCAATCAGTCCTTCTTCCCTTATTATTCTCATGATACCATCAAGCTTGGTTTGTGCAGCAACCTTAGCATGGAAAATGTTCCCAAAACTTTGGTGATTCCATCGCTTAAGCTTGTACTTCACATATTGCAGTGTTTTGGCAAAAATGTACATCATCGTACCATGGGCAAGCCTACCCCAATGCCACCAATTGGCAACACACTCATGTAGAGATTGATCCCATAACCACATGAGTTAAAATCTAAAGGAGGGAGAGCGCGGGTGATACTGTGAGACTCTATTAAAGCTTGATGGCCCAATGGTCCGATCCTCTCTAGTCCAAAATTTTAGACCTCGTAGACCACATACCTCCAACCCAAAAAGTTGAGACCAAAAAATGGTCAAGTCTCTCAGCAATGCAATGTTTCCCACTCCTGCGGTTGTTCCAGGTAAACTGTCCATTGTTGGGCCTGATGTCAACTAAATTCAAAATTTTAATGTAGTTGCGCATTAGTAAAGCAGATGGGTCCAGCTTTGATGTGCCACCACTCTTTTCAATCAAATCAAGAATAGCATTAAAATCACCTACCATAATCCAAGGGTGGAAGGGGGCCAGGCTACGAACAAAACTTATGTGGCCCCATAAGGAGTTTTTACCCCACCAATCATTGGGAGCATAGATATTGGAGAAGAGAATGACTTCCCTCTTCTCAAAGCTAGAAGCAATCATAGTCATGGAGTACTTAGAAGTCAGCCAACCTATGAGGCCAATCTTTCATGGGTTCCACAGACAAGCTAGTCCTCCTGAGTATCCGATAGCGCCAATGCATTGACATTCTCCTTGCCACCGCAACTTGGGCATAAGTCTAGACATTTCTTCAACTGAAAGCTTAGTCTCCTGCAAGAAAAGGACATCTGGCTTATGTTTTTTAATTAGGTTGTGAACATCATTTTGTCTAGGCTTGTTATTCAAACCCCTTACATTCCAAGATATTATAATCATTTCAGAGGGCTCAAAAAGTGTGCATCCAGAGTCTTTACTGACCCCGACTCCACTAAAGTCTCTCCCATTAGCTTGATCTTTTCTTGGTCCTTTTTTCTACCAAGCTTGCCAGATTTTTCTCCCCCTCCTTTCTTAAGGTCTTTTTGCAGAAGTCTGAGATGAGGAGAAGACTTACTACTTTTTGCTGCCCCTGGGTCCCCAATTTTCCTGATAAGGGGCATATTTCTATCTTCTTTAAGGGGAGCAACTGAGGAAGTCATTCCTTTCAAAATTATCAGCTACTGGTCCATATCCATATGATAATCTCCAGCATTCTATGTTTCAATTAAAGCCCCTAAAGCATTGGTCTCCTGAGGTGGTCCCTCAATCCCCTGGTCCAAAATCATCAACCCAGGATTCACCTCCTGTTGATTAAGGTCATCTAATATTTCAAATCTATTGAGCGAGTCATTTAATTGTTTTTCCTTTAAGGACTATTTTTGGCCTCTATTTCTATATCGGCCTTTAACCGGCATAAAACCATCAGTTTCAGGCATCTCACCTGGAATCGGACCCCTTTCCTTGTCAGTACCAGGAGTGCGAGTAGATTGAGCTGGCTGAGGTGCAGTGGATTTTGAGGTGGGACACCATCACTGCAAATGCCCATAAGCATGACATAGATGATAGCAAAAAGGGAGGGTTTCATAATCCAACTGTTGTACCCATGAAAAAGGGCCTGCACTCATTTCAACAACATCTGGTAATGGCTTACTAAGATCACTTTCAACACAAATTTGGGCATAAGTTATTACCTTTTTCCCCAGGAGTGACATTGAGGAACCTATTGGCCTTCCCAGCAAGGATGCAAGTAATTGGAGCGTGTCTTCTCGGCAACATTCCACTAGAATGTGGGGCAGACGCACCCACACTAAGACACATTTTGGTAGTTCCTCTGAAGGTATGAAACTGGCATGCCAGGGCTTGATAAACAGTCCCACTTGATTATGGAAGTAAGGACCTCCAGCAAAAACTTATTGACAATCTATTATACAAGTAGAAGTGACCATGAAATAGCTTTTGGCCAGTAATGTAATATCCATATCTCCTTCTGGTGCCCACGTCCTCTGAGCCCATGCTTCCAAGAATAACAGTGATGTCCTTAGCCCTAAAAACTTGTAGTACAGGGAGTGATTAGAATAGTATTCAATGTCTTCAATAATCATTTCCATTGGTATAACCAGCTTGGGCTTCTCCTTTCATCTTCCCAGACAGCCGTTGACTTTGGAGATGCGCATACTTGGTTGCTCAAGAGCAGCAAAAGAACCTAAACCTTGTAAGAGTGGAGCCTTCCCACTACTGCGTGCTCCCTGGGACACCTGGGACACCTGTTACAGTCCAAGCACTTCCCTATAGCTGCGCCCTGTGTTTTGCCCTGTCACGCCCTGCCCTGTCATGCCCTCCTGTTTGCCTTCATCCATCGTGCTGTCCCACTCATCCAATGATAAGATCCTGTTCTCTTAGGGTTTTATTTGTTTGTACAACTTTATTTTTTTTCTTATGTTTTATGTCAGTGTATTGTGTTGCTCTTGCAAGCCTTTGTAGGACCTTATAACATTGATTGCCTTCACTTGATTTTACCCTTAGGATGATCTAAGTGCTTAAATATGGTTTTATTCCTCCTAATATAATTATTCTTACATAAGGTAAAGGGCATGGTGCCAAATTGAGCACAAAAATTCATTTCAAAAGTATATGATGAGATAATGATACTAAATCATCCCTACAATATGTGTAAATCCCATGATTTCAACATAACAAAGCAACTTACCCTGATAATGGTTTTAATCAAAATAAGGAATAAACTAGATGCAACTAAATAGATTTAAGCATACATGGTTAAACATATAGAATTCAGATTATCTAATAGGCTATAATGAGAAACAAATCCAAATTTAATAAACAAAACTATACTAATAAATTTAAATGACAAAGGGCAAGTAATGATCACCCTTGTTTGTTGTTATGGAAATTTGAGACTATAGATAGAGTGTGCAAACTGTGTGCAACCTATTCTAAAATATGGAAAATGTGCAATGTTACAGGATAGAGTGTGTAAACTTTGTGCAACCTATCCTAAAATATGGAAATTATGTGATGCTATAGGACATACCCATTTCTATACTGGATAGACTCATATTTCCATGATTATGTGACTATGGTTGGGTTTTTCATGTTGTGGTTGGGTTCTTCTTACCAGGTTTTCATACTCTAGTTTTTTATCACGTATACACTCACTTTCCCACTACACCTATACCTTCACATTACAAATATGATGGACAACATGTGTATAATATGTGAATCTCATCTTTGATGTATTTTGCACTCCAAAACAAAACAAATAGTTGTGGAATCAAGCAACCGTTGAGGTAGTGTTGCAAACTACATATCCTACACGCATGTAATTAGACCTCCACATAGTCTTGTGAGAATGTGGATGGAATAACTTGAGTGAGCGTTTGTGAACCTCCTCTTCATTATATTTAATGGTGCAGTTACATCAAGTTTGATACCCTCTTTTTGGATAATGGAAATGTAAAGAGACCAATATAGGATGACAATGTCACAAGTGTATGAGATTCAATGAAGCTTGAAATAAGTGATGTTTAGATCTTGATATTTGGGTGTCTTGTGCTTGTTATTCATCCTTATTGACCATAATGTCTAGTTTCCTTCCAAACAATGAATATATCTATGTTTTATCTAAAATTGTATCAAATCAAAAATAACCCTTTGATTAGATATAAATTAGTAGAATATAAGCTAATTATAGATTAATAGAGTATACGTAAAATAAGTTTGACAATTACAATTCAACATGTAAGTTTGATAAGTCACAATAAACAAATGCAAGAAGATAAAGAATGATTTAGATTATTTATCACACTTTCATGATTTGTGTATGCCGATTTTATAGTCTGAAGTTGAAGTAATTGTATTCTCTTTGTTTCTAGATTTGACAACTATTTTTGTTTAGGACAAAATCGACTAATAGCGGATAATGTCAACTACCAATCTTGACCCCTATGGGTCAATATTTACCTTGTGATTGTAGATTATTTGAAACTAATTATTATTTCTAGTATGGGTTAGAACCAATTGGAAGGAGATAATACCAACTTCTAATCTTGATCCCTATAGGTCAATCTTGACCCTATGAATACAAGTTCTTTGAAACTTATCATTCTTTCTGGTCTGGGTTAGTAACAATTGGAAGGAGGCATTACCAACTGCCATCTTGACCCCCTGTTGGCATGACAATTTGTCAAGAGGACATATGGATGTTTCTCATCAATAGTCATGGATAAAGTCCCTCTCCTGTTAGAAGGTGAAGCTACCTTTATTAAAAACCAGAAAATATGAGGTAAAGGAAAATATTTACAAAAAAAATAGGTTTCATCAAGGTAGTACTTTTAATTAAAAAATACAGAAAGGCTTTAGAAATTAAATTATGAAAGAGAAATACAAGGGAAAAAAATATACTTAGAAAAGTGAAAGATAACGAGTTTAATAAGCTAAACTTAGTGACTTACTGAAAATGTCAAAATGGCGAGTAATCTCTCGAGGAGGCAAGCTCTATCATTCAATGTATAGGAAAGACATATGTGTGTTCATAAGAACACACTACATACACCAAAACATATGTATAAGAATGATAACAAAATATAACAATCGTTTGTATTTCGTTATAAAAGCAATAAATTAATTTTTAACTCCATCAAGGTTTCACCAAAATGAAAACAATAGATGTAGGTTCAAAAATAAACACTACAGTAAAATTTCCAAGTTTTGACTAGTTTATAATGACTAAAATAACAATTTGAAATAAAAAATCAAAATACATGTAGATAGCATATACATACATAATCCATGAAGAAACATTGAACACAAAGTTTACAAAATCCCTGTGTATTGATCTTTGTTGGGTTGCCAATAAAATCACCTCTTCCAAAAGTGTATACAGAAAATTCTAATTGTCAATAACCTATACAAATGAGCCCTCAACTCATATTTATAGGTTAAAATGGGTGGTTATGGTGTATAACCACCTTTTTTGCCTTTTCAGGAGTGTGTAAAAATGCATTAACTAATTCACACTACTTAAAAATTGTAAAAATACATTAAGCAATTTCAACAACTTGCAAAAATGTGTTCATGTTTTTACACGACTTGAAAAGGTACAATAACAAATTTGCACAACTTGAAAAAGTGTGTTGGAAAATTTGCATGACTCAAAATTTTGAAATGAACTTGGTATATTTGCATGACTTTATAACGTGTGAATTAACTAATACAAGAAGGTGTAATGCCAATTACAAAATTGATCCAGGAAAAATAAAACTACGAGTACATAATCATTCTTTATCATATTCATTGATGATGATTTGAACCTCCTATTTCTCAAGTTGTGGTTTTTTATTCTAATATTCACAAAAAATTTGCATGATTTTTGAAACTTTATCTTCATCTAGACCATCTAGATATGTATAAGCTATTTCCGTGTCATAATATAGATCTATCATCTTTTGAGTTATTCCTTCCAAATTCTTCAACATTGCATTGAGGTTCTCAAAATTGATTTGATACTTGATTAATGCATGAATTGAATAGTAACTTAATTTAGAACTTGGATTTGTAATATTTTCAATGTTTTTATTAAATTGATCAACAATGTCCTCCTAAGATACTAATTTCCCTTTATAGTCAGTGAGCTTGCATTTAAATTTTCCTATTTCTCCTGGTATATTAAGCAAAGCTTTTCCTTATAATAACTTAGAGTCTTCAAATTTAATGATATTTTTTTTAATAGTGTGAACTTTAAATTTAGCAGCTCCCAAAAACTCTGTGACTTATGCATCAGAGGACTACAATTAGCCAATCACGGATTTCTGCATCAAAGGACTACTACATAACGGTAGTATCGGATTCCTTTTGAATATCATAAGAAGGGGGAGGAATTGACAAAACTCAATATTTTTTAGATTCAATTTCCCCTTATTTTTTCCCTAATGTATCAATTAGAGTCTTAGGAGAAGGCTCAATTGCCAATTTGACATTTTGTGCAGGAGACAATGGTGCAGAAGTATCAGGTTGAGAAGGAATAAAAGAGTTAAATAACAAATATTAATAAGATGCCAAAAATTGATGTGTAACATTAGTTACTAGGGTTTGAGGTTGGGAAACATTATCAAGAGGAGCTTATTTAGAAATAAAAATGCTTGGAGTACCTGGTATCTTTTCACCCAATCTTCTTATCTTTAACATGAGTGGTTTTTTCACTAGAATAGTCTTTGTAACCACTTCAACTTCTCTTTCTACTTCTATTTCCTATGAATCCTTAATGGTTCCTATTGTGGAAGATGTTCCTATCTTTGCTTGATGTTTTATATGTGTAGTGCCTAGTTTTGATTCCTTCATTAGAGGAGGAAACCATGCTTTATCAACATCAATGCATTTGCTCTTCAACCATTTCAGAGTTTTATTTAGCACACCTTGAGTTCTGTAGATGAGTGAAGTGGACTCATTCTTATGCCAATCTACTATTGAAATATGTCTTGGTTCAATGGCATCCTTTTTATATATGGGATACAATGCATTTTCAACATCTGATAATGTTCTTGATCTCCAATATATATAAAATAATAATTTGTCCAAAGTGAACCGTAAATAATAATGAATTCTTACATATTTCTCATCATCACAGTCCATCCAATAGTCTTCAAAATGATGTACATGTTGATATAAAGAACAAATAATATTATGCATTAGACCCCTGGCATCAAATTAAGGTTGAATTTCAAATGACTTAATAGTAACTTGAGTAATTTCTTCTTCACTCAATTTTGCTTTGGCTAAAGAAGCACATGTGTATCAATCAATAGAGATAGGAAATTTTATATCATAGTTGTGTTTATAAGACAATAGATTGTGTGTTTTAGTTTACTATTTCACTAGTTCCATCAAAGCTCATTTTTCATCCACATATCGCAGAAGCATATAAAAGGTAACTTCACAACCATAAATTCTCAATTAGGTGAAAGTTGGGAATTGTATAAACCATGTTCCCCACCTAAAAGTCTATGTAGATGCCTGAATTGATAGCGTCAAATTATATGGTTCCAGTTCAAACATTTGAATCATATATTTAAAGAATGCATCATTCACCCTACATAAATGACGTGCACTTTCTTTCAAAGAGAGCTGAGGGTAAAAGTTATGGATTTTGGTAGTCTACATATCACCCACTATGTTCAAACTACTATAAAACCTCCTTCTCAAAATAACATAAACAACATAATAAGTCATATAAAATTTAGAAGTTGTATTGACTTTTACAAGTTTCTCATGAATTGAATCACTATTTAACTATCCCCAGTTAATATATTGTTTGTTTTGGAGGATTATCCATATATACATGTACATCGATGTCTAGAAATTCCTAGTAACCAGGATTCCCACTACTCTATGCAAGAGAGTAATCATGTCATTGACCTCATTCATGAATTCAAAGCTAGAAATATTCTTAGGTGGCCTTATTGATGTATGCTTAGATTTTTTTAACCATTGCTTGTTGACCTATTTTAAATATAATTCAATATTAGAATCATAGAATTATTGAGTAGATATGGGAATCAAATTTACAAATGCTTCCTTGTCAAGTAGCTACAATAGATGATCAATATGCTCTAGACCTAAGAATGAGACTAATTCTCTATTCAGATTCTTAACTTCCCTTTTATCTGTATCATTGTGTTTGACCATTGTCAACACTAATTTTGGACATTGTGTTGAGATATGAAATGCAATTGTTTAAGCCAATCTAGCATCATGGATGCTTTGCCCATAATATGTTTTATGTACACCACTTATTTTGTTCCACAATTATTACATATCAATGTGGCTTAGGTCGGTATATGTTATCTCTTCAACATATGAATCTATGCAAGAAGGTAGAACCACTCCCTAAAATTAATACTTCATTTCTATGCCCTCTTCTAATTTGATTCTCTTCTTGGTAGGAGTCTTCTTCATAATATTTTTCTTTGGAGTCTCCTTGATCAAGGTATCGAATGTTGACATCTGATGAGGATTACCTGCCTATGAGAGAAGGACCAACACCTAAATTGATCTGTGAAGAATGAAAGAAATTTGAATGTACTCCAATAAGCAAAAATTAAGGTGTGCAAATATAGATATTAGAATTTGATAAGGTGTTTCACAAGGTCTCATATTCCACTAGAGTGTTGAGCAAGGTGTTATATCCTGATAGCATGCTCAGTAAGGTGTTAGAGTTTTGGATGTGTAAAAGCACATATCAGAGTCTAACAAGGTGTTCAATAGGTTATTGGATTTCAACAAGTGCACTATCAAGCTTTATATTCTAAAATATTTCTTGAATAATGAGATCCCAAACCCTGTGAAGATCTTTGAGGAGGATTATAACAAATGAATAAGTATCTAAAGAAAACCTTGAGAAAATTAATGTCGAAGTCAAACAATTGTAAACCCTAGTTCTTCTTCTATGAGCTTTGAAAATGATCTGAAGTTGAAAACAACTAACGTAATTAAAACATCAAATGTCAAAAGACCACAATAATATCAAATCTACAAAGGGAGAAATGAGGTATGAAAGTATGAGAGATAAAATGGTATGCAAAATGGAAAGGATAGAGGCATACATGGTAGCATGTGAAGAATCTATGTATACGAGATAAAAGGAAGAGTAATGGTAGAGATGTGGAGGTGCATGGGAAAATTTCAAACTCTAGGGAGCATTAGATCAACAATCAGGTTCCAAAAGATGTTTCTACAGATGTTAGAGTCCATAAACATGATTAGTAAATGGTCAAGATTCAATAAGTGTTTGAGTACCTATCATGTTTTGACATGGGATAATATAAATCTTGGGATCCAATGGAGTGTTTGACAAGTGATTGGTCTCTAGAATATGATTTGACACACATCAAATTTTGATGGTCTATCAAGCACTTCTAATGCTTGTTTTGCAGGCTTCCAAAATTCGATAAGGCAAGGGTTTGGCCAATTTTTTGAATTTTCTCAATTTTGAGTTTAGTATTTGACAAAGTGTTGAATTTTGACCATGAATACCCTGGGTAAGATAATTTAACTTGGGAAATAATAACTTTGACCAACTTTGACTAAAGTTGACTATTTACAGTCAAAAGACTCAACATTTTTAGATTTTTAACTTCTATTAAAAAATTGGGATAACACCCCTAGGGTTTGATCTTGATCCTGTGATAATGAGATTTTAATTCTTCTTATGATGGTTAACATGCTTCAATAATGTATTTTCTTTCCTTTTCAATACATGTGCATGTAATTAAAATATCGAACCCTAGTTTTCTATACAAAACACTTGAGACATCAAATAGGGGGGATTGGGAAAATGGGATTGAGTAGACTGACCTTGGTCAATCCCCATTGAAATACCAAAGAGGGCTCAACCTGTAATGTATTTTTCCCACCTATATTTGTGTGTGAAATGATGAAAGCAAAACTAGATGTTTTTCCTAGTACACCCTTGGCACAAACATGAAAAATGTAACAATAGTTTAGATGTAGCTCTAGTGATTCAATATAAATAATATGTAACTTTTTTGTAGCTTTTGTAATATAATAATTTTTGTCCTCAATGTCTCCTAAAAAAATTGTATATATATGAACCTTTTATATGTTGAATTAAAAACTAGTGGCGTGTAAAATAGACCTAAAGAACATCAAATTGGATAAAAAACAATGGCTAAAAAGGGAAACATGTTAAAAGGAGATTCAAAATATCGAGGTTCAAAATTGATGGTTGATCTTGACCCTATTAATCGATCATGTCCCTAGATAATCACAAGCTCAAAATGAAAAAAGGGGTTAGAGATCTCTATTTTTAAATGCAACTCAAGTAACATGGACAGGAAAAGGGGACCATAAAGTCACATAAAATCACAAATTAAAAAAGGAAAACATAATATACATGCACCACGAAGTACTTAATTATTAACTAAGATCTACATAAGAAAAGCGGCTAAAAGACATCATAAAATAAGGCTTGTTAAGAATTTGGGTGTCTATATTTACCCTCTTTTAATCTAACATCTAGTTAAACATAAATACTAGATAAAATAAAAAAAGAGAATGTAAGCTTGTGCATATGATTGCTATGTAGACTTGTCATTTTCCATAGTGATCCAAAGTATTCCTGTAAAAAGAAAATGGATGCAATTAGATATATTATTGTCAAACTGAAATAATAAATGTAACCATAAATTGAAATATTGAAAATTTTGTTTAAATATCAACTACACTTGTATGATGTAGATAGTAAAATCTTATTTATATAGTACCTTAGTCTTGTACACTTAGAAAATACCCATCATTGTTGTACCTTTTAATTATGGGCCTTCCCGCTGCCAAAAGGCTCACGTTCATTATTTCTTTGTACCTAATTGATTATCCCTTAGTCTAACCATTGTTATTATGATGACTTGGGACTCCCATATTGTGAAAAAATATCTAAACCTAATTATTATCCTTTGCTATTAGTTTTGGACATATACCTATTTTCTAACTCTCTGAACACTTACGTCCTAAGCAAACACATGTGTTAATGCAAGTGTCCATTTTCCTATAAAGTGTCCAGTGCCCAAAAGTCATCCAATTTGCAAAATAAATGTATCTAAAAGGTCAAACTAAGTGATTTAATGCGAGATATTTTCAAAATGGAAGGGTATATATACAAAATCAACCCTCATTCATTTTTCACCTAGAAATTACATGCAACTGATAAAGAAATATACCAAGAAACACTATATCAAGAATTTAAGTGAGCAAATATATTATATTTGTCCCTATTTATGTATCAATCATATAAGAAATATTTCTATAGGTTTGAAGCATTCAAAGAGAAACTTTTGAGCCATATTTTCCAAGTTACAAGCCAGGTCACTACATGTCTTTAATTGTCATACATAATACCCTTATGCACACAGAACCCAACATGTAGGGGAGAACTACATCAATTTGAGACCCTTTTCAAAGTATTTGGTATGTAGGTAGTGCTCATTGACATATAAGTATTTGGGGTCAACTCGACACCATGAGTCCACTTACCCATTTTTCCCATAGTCACTCCAAGGGTGAACATATAGAGTTTGATCAGTTGACAAAGAGTGATAACCTATGTGCACAATTTGAAGACATCATAAGAAAGGCAACATAAAACTTAGAAGGCTACAGTTAGTAGTTGTTGAGGTCAACATATCCCCATTCCTTAAAAATGGGCACCCTTGTGTTAAATTTTACAAATTTGTACCTAAAAATTGAAAATTCACTTGATCAGAGTATCACTAGCGTGTTTGCACAGTATTTTTATTTGAAGATCATCCACACCTAGTTTTGTTAGCATATTTACACATGATTCTGGTTTGCCTTAGTCTAAATTTGCTAACTTTGGATCTTTGTGTTTTCCAACTGTAGGTCCAATGAGGTCTACTTGGATTAAATGATGTTTGGGTTTCATGATTTGAATGTTAACTTGATATTTTACTAACCTTTGGTCAGTTGAAAATCAAATTAAATTGCTAAACTCTTAGTCTAAATACTTTTGAATTTAAATTCAGCAAGAGCTTTTGTTTAGATTTTATGTGGGAACACTCGAAATATGCCATGGACTTAGTTCAATTTTTATGCTAAGGCTTAGTCATGTTTATTAACATGACCAAACCTTAGTCTAAAAATCCATGCTTGGCACCTTTTATGTCCCGAGGCCCCCCTCCATCATTTTTATTATTCGTGTGGTCTAATCTAAATGCAAAGTTCTATTGTCATGTTTCTAAGTGTCAGGTTTTATATTTTTGAGCTTATGTTTTTCATAATTTTTCTTCAAAACTTTTATCCTGAATGAATTTGGTCTTTAGGAATTTTGTTTTGAACTTGTGTGGACAATTTTCCTGAAAGAATACCCTTTAGACCTTTTGCACACACCCTTTGGGCTATTTGCCCTGGACTAATTCCTTCAGACCTTTGGTCTGATAAAATTGGTCTTCAAAATAATTTACCCTAATAAAAGGCCCAAAATAGTTCCCCCGATGATATACATGCTACAGACATTTTGTCCAACTGGAAAATTTAATCTAAGATTTTACCCTGAGTTTTATATCATTCCCATGCCCTAACTTTAATATTTCCTATTGTTCATGGGGAACCAATCATGTTTGACTACCCAAATAATAATATATAACATGCATTTAATTATATGAAAAGATTAGATAATGCAAGAGCACAGTTAAAATGTCAAGCCACACTCCCAGCTTTAAACTTGAGCAAGTTTTAGATGATCGATCGTGTGTGATGCAGCGTACATAATCTAATCAATAGAGAGTAGTAAGTTAAGACTTTTTGATGAAGCTGTGAATGATGCAAGACCACCATGTGGCAAGAATGTGCTAACCCAGCATAATTGACAAAGTGTAGGGTGCAAAAAACCTATGGAGTTAACAAGTGTCACAACTGCAGGGAATATTTCAAGACAACCAATGACATTTGATCCTTCAAATATAGATCAACAACTCATGGTAATCTATGTAGGGAAAATCCAATGATGTGAGATGATGGAAGGAATTTTGAAAGGCAATGGTCATTTCTTTTAAACATTGATGAGTAGAGTGCCATGAAGGTGCCACATAAGCAAAGAGCAACAAAACTAAAGATCTAGTAGACCCACGAAAAGCATTATATAAATGCATGATCTAAGGCATAATGCTCACTTGTTTTTTGAATAGTTCTCACTATTTAGTACTATAAAATCTTCATAAATTCCCTAGTTCAACCCTTTGATCACCCCAATCTAGCCAAAAAATTCAAACTTTTACCAGTGTAAGCATAATTCAATCCAGAATCAAAGTATGATCTACTAGTGAGCAATTTGATCAAAATTCATGGCCTACACTAGCTTAAAAAGGCTTTTCCTAGGAAAAAATTGAGCTCTATTTAAATCCAATAGCATAAGGGTCCCAAAGTTAATTGAATTAAAAATATTCTTCTTATAGCTGAGCATTATATATTTTGAACATAGAATATTCTTTCTGAAAAGGCATGTGCAGTTTGTCAAACACATTGCCTATAAGTCAACCCATTAGGGAAAATCTAGGGTATTCTAGAATACAATAGAAAGGATACCTAACTTATACACTTGTACTTTTATGATTGAATATGACTAACCAACATACTTCCTTGCATTCTATAAAAGGAGTATTGTCAATTATTAAAGGGGGGGAAGTTCTTAAAGTCAAAATCACTTTGTAAACTTTTGAGAAACCAATACAAGCAAGGAATTTTGAAAGTTTTTCCATATTTGTTTGTGTCTTTTGTTATCATGGCTTCTCTCTCACACTTGTTTGTTCCGACTTCCATATTTAAATAGTTCTTATGATTTCTTGGTTTGCACATTTAATTGTAGAGATGTTTACTTGTGCTGATGCTATGTTGATTGAAAATTCTTAGGTTCATTTTATTTTCTAACTCTTATTGCATTTTGGCTAATATTGTTTTCTTGTAGGGGTAAATATTTAAAGTGAACCAGGTTCTTATTTGCATTATTTCCACCTTCCTTAGAAGCATGCCTGATGTCTGATAGGATTTGGGCTTAAGCTATTTCATGTTACACATTGGTTAAGTACATGCCTGGATGATATTTAAACTTTGTCATGATATTTGGGATGAATATCAACAACATCTCTTTTCTACCTTGCCCTTCTTTTTGCTCCTTTTTTGACCATATCACTTTAGTTTAGCCTGTCATTAAAAATATCCATCTTAGATTAGTTCTTAATCATAGTTCACCATCCTTAGCATACTATACTACATATCTTTCATAGATCTACTATTTGGACATGGTGGCTCCCAACCGCCAAATATTATAAATATTGTGAAACAGACACTTGTTCTGCCTCTATTCCATCAAAGATAACATGGTTATCACAACTTGTAACTCATGCATTGAGTTATTAGGAATTATAAAATGAGAAGTGTTTCTTAAACACTTTAGGCACCTATAATACACATTTAGGCATCAAAAAGAGAAGCTTCATTCGCTCTAAAAGGAGGGCATAATCAAATCTTTGTGAATTTTCAAAATCTTTAGTAATTTTGGTGTTTTGATCAAAGATTGGTGTATTCTTTGCATATTTGTGTGATCCTTTTCTTAATTGTGTAAAGATCATCAATCTTCATGGTTTTAGGCCAGTCTTTGGGATTCCTTTAGCCAAAGATCAATATTATTTGAAGATCCATGGATATTTGTGCAAAGGTAGTTCATGATTTTTGTATTCCCTACATTTAAGGTTAGTAATAGTAATTTTGTACAAAGATTGACTGGTTCTTTGCACATTTGAGTTTATTAGAGCTTACAAGTGTAAATATCCCTCACATTCATCAATCTAGATGTATGTTTGAGCTTATTTAGTTAAAGATAGTTGTGATTTACATTTATTTGTGCAAAATTGGCTTAAAGTGCAAACTTAATCATCGTGCTTTGAAAATATCAATTTGATGTATCATATTTTAAACAAGTTTCAAGGTCACAAGCCGAAATTTCCAAAAGTGAGACCAAGGTGAGCGTAAAATTTCAAAGTCTCAGCCAAGTTTACCAAGTCAAGGTGCTCATGTGTTCAAGGTATGGCTTGGTTAGGTTGTTATTTGATCAATGTGTTAGGTATAATACATGATATTCCTCAAAATACTAAAAAGTATTTGCCTTCTATTGGTCCTAATAATGTTGTCACTGTTGAAGAACATATTAAATCATTCAAGGCTTCTTTGAGATTGTTAAATGTAGTTTATGAAAATGTAGTGTGTAGATTGTTCCCATTCACTTTGAAAGATGATGCATATGATTGGTTTCTCAACATACTTGAGAATTACATTACTAGTTGGAATGATTTTAGTAATATTTTTATTAATCAATTTAGAAAAATTATTAGTCCATGCATCCTTTACCAACAGTTCATAACAGTTAAGAGGGATTTTAATGAGACCATACGAGCCTTTAATGTTTGGTTCGAAAAGGTGTTTATCAATACCATGTCCCCATATAAACCTAATGTGGCTTTGGATTTAGAGATTTACAAGGATACCTTAGACCCCATGACCTCTGTGTTCTTAAGAAGATCTACAAATGTTATCAATACATTAGCATTGGCTTATGCTGAAGTTGTGATCATTAATGACCAAATGCAACTCCAAGGTAAAATGGCATACTCCATCCCTAATGCCAATCAAAATATAACTACTATAAAGCAGCTCTAGTTTGGAACCAATTACTATTGAGTCATCCATATCCTGGCCAAAACCTAGGGTTCTTAAATAACACTACTAGTGGGTTTCATCCACAATCATGGAACTCTAATGCCCACATCTCGTAGTAATGCTCTAGTTTGTGAGCCTAAGACACCAAAAAATTCAAATGAATTGATATTAGAAATGTCCAAAAATTGAGCGTTGACTTTCTTCATTTGCAACAATAAGAAAGAAATATATGGGAGGGCTCTAATAGAAACTATGCTTCTCAAAGGTTTAATAGGCCTCCAAACATGTTTCATGATAACAACAATAATGGATCATCTAAAAGCATACAAATTAATTTCCATGATGTGAGATGAAGGAAGGAATTATAAAAGGCAATGGTCATTTTTTTTAACATTGATGAGTAGAGTACCACAAAGTGCCACAAAGGTGCCACATAAATAGAGAGCAACAAAACTAAATATCTAGTGTACCCATGAAAGGCATAATACAAATGCATGATGCAAGGCATAATGCTCGCTTAAGTTTGAATAACTACTACCAGTTAACACTATAAGATATTTAGAAATGCCCTAGTTCAACCCTATGATCACCCCAATCTAACCACACATTTGAATTACTACCAGTGCAAGCATAATTCAATCTGGAATCGAAGTGTGATCCATTAGTGAGTAATTTGATTGAAATTCATGCCCTGCACTAGCTTGAAAAGGCTTTTCCTAGGAAAATGTGGAGCTATGTTTAACTCTAGTAGCACAAGGGTCCCAAAGTTAGTTGAATTAAGAACATTTTTTTTATAATTGATAATTATATATTTTGAACATGGATTATTCTTTATAAAAAGGCATGTGTGGCTTGTCAAACACATTGCCTATAGGTCAGTCCATTAGGGAAAATCTAGGGTATTCTAGAATACAATGGAAAGGACACCTATCTTATATACTTGTACTTTTGTGATTGGATACGACTGATCGACATACTTCCTTACATTATATAAAATGAGTAATGCCAATTATAAAAGGGGGGGAGTTCTTAGAGTGAAAATCACTTTGTAAACTTTTGAGCTATTAATACAAGCAAGGAATTCTGAATTTTTTTTCCATATTTGTTTGTGTCTTTTGTTATCTTGGATTCTCTCTCTCACTTGTTTATTTTGACTTCCATATTTGAATAGTTCTTATGAATTTTTGGTTTGCACATTTAATTACAAATATGTTAACTTATGCTAATGTTGTTTTGACTGAAAGTTCTTAGGTTAATTTCATTTTCTTACTCTTCTTGCATTTGGGCTAATGTTGTTTGCTTGCAGGGGTAAATATTTAAAGTGAACCAAGTTCTTATTTGCATTATTTTCTCCTTCCTTAGAAGTCTACCTGATGTGTGATAGGATTTAGGCTTAAGTTATTTCATGTTACACATTAGTTAAGTGCATGCTTGGATGATATTTGAACTTTGTCATGATGTTTGGGATGCAGATCGACAACATCTCTTTTCTGCCCTACCTTTCCTTTTGCTCCTTTTTTGACCAAATCACTTTAGTTTAGCTTGTCATTGAAAATATCCATATTAGATTAATCCTTAGATTAGTTCTTGATCATAATTCACCATCCTTAGCATAGTATAATGCATATTTTACATAGATATACTATTTGGCCATGGTGGCTGCCAAACACCAAATATTATAAATATTGTGAAATAGTCTCTTGTTCTGCCTCTATTCCATCAAAGATAACAGGATTATCATAACTTTAAACTCATGCATTGAGTTCTTAGGAATTATAAAATGAGAAGTGTTTCTTAAACACTCTGGGCACCTATGATACACATTTAGGCATCAACAATAACATCTAGATCTACTCAATATTTCATACATGACACCTACATTGATGTAACTATCTAAATCTGATGTAAGCATCCAGGGCTACAAAAAGGATATTTCTAGAATCTAACGATTATCTTAGGTTCATAATATAGTCCACTTTCAACCTGTTCTTGCTCATACATACATCCACATAGTTAACCAACTAAGTAGCATTTGTTTCTAGATCATTGTAATATTTATCAATAATTGTACTTTATTATTTTTAGTAGTCTTGGTTATATAGATTCATAATATTGTTTATCTAAGTTTTTTTATTAATTGGCCTATTTATTAGACTATTTCACCACCCTTGAGTGAAATTTGATCTAATCTTATGAACCCTAGATACCCTATTATCTAAATTTAAGGTTAAACATTTAGTGAACTTGAGCTTTGGTCTCCAACTCCTAGTGGGCTTAGGGTTTCCTATTTTTTCTCTAATTTATGTTTTCTAAACTATAAATATTTTAAAATTAGATTTCCATTTATTTAAAGGGAATTAATCATAGATGCATATATCATTTATTTCCTTTTCCAATATTTCATAGTAACCCTTGTTGGTTATGTTTTATACATGGATAAATTAAACAAAAAGCTAGGAAAGGACAATAATCAAGTTTATTTCTACAACTCCTTTTGTAATACTATAGAGTCAATATCTAGACTCCAACATGCATGCACCCAACCCTTTGTTCCACCTAGATCCTATTCAAGTGATAACTACCATCCCACACCCATTATTCACCCATGACTTATATTGGATTAATAGGTCCACACTATCACTACTCGAAAAGGTAAGGGTGCCCAACTTATCCCACCACCTATTAATATATAATAGGTTCCTTCTAAGCCTAAACTTTTTGTCAAATTAAAATGATATGATCTTCTTGATAAATTAGCAACATACATGATAAAATTTCAATCCTCTAACTCTTAAAGCAGTTTACTATCTATAAGGATATTTTATATGAAGCATTGCGTGAAACCCAATTATCAAGTGATATTGAACCAAATTATTTTGTAGATATCATGAAATATCTCAAAAACAATGCAAATATTATTATATTTTATCCAAAATATTTACCATTAAACTATATTATTCACCAATATTTTCCATTGTTCATACAAGTGTATGCATTACAAGGGAATCAAAAGGGTGTTAGTTGATAATGGTTTGAAGCCTAAACATTTGTGGCATACATTTATTAGCCACCATGGGTTTTAACGCCAATCTTATTCAAAAATCAAAAATACATATCAAAGTATTTGGTAAGTCATGTAGCCCTCCAGTTGGTCAAATCACATTAGATGTGACACTGAGGCCAAAAATGGTTCTAACTACATTCTAAATAATGTCTCAGTCATTACACTTTAACTTAATTTTGTGTAGACCATGGATATATACCATGGAATCCATCCCATCTACTTTACATTGATGTGTTAAATTTATACATGATGGGGCCTTATTCACAATGCCTATCGATGATGAAACCTTCAAAAATTTCAAAATGATACATTCCAATACAAAAGGGATACCTAAAGTGGTAACACCTAAATAATACATTCCAATTGAGAATATACAAACCTATGAAATGGGTGAGTCAATCACAATGAATATTTCACCTCATGAAACAAATAAATCACTGACCATTGAGGTGCACATGGATGCACATCAAGAGCAAGAACCATTACCAACAGAACTAGTAGTACTAAAACCACAAAAAACTCATACATTTAAAGGTCCTTTTTTGGTAAATATTGAACAACAAGATGGAAAAGTTTTTGATTGGTATTACAGTGATGAAGACACATCTCATGATATTATTGATGAGCAATAGTGAAAACTAATTTTTTATCCATTTGATCATCTTTTATATCTTTTGTTCACACCTACAGGCCCTGGTACATATAATTTAAACTCATTTTCAAAAGATACAAAACTAAATCAAGATAAAGGCAAAGCAAAAATAACATACGAGCATGTGAATTCTTGTTATTCAATCCATCCCACTTGCTTAAAAACTTTAAGCCAACCTTACAGGGGACAAATGCAAATACATAATATGAACAATGTGGAATCTTCACAGAAACCTCCACAACAAATTATGAAGATCTTAGCAAACTAGGATGTTCTGCATTTAATTCTTCCTATGTTAATTAAACATCACATGCTATCTTTACCTCCTAATAGACATAAATCAGGTAAAAAACTCATTCCTAAAAAAGGGTCACTATATTGTGCTTATCATCGTATCATTTCCCATAATACAAATCAATGTGAAACATTGCAAAACCATATTCAAAAATACAAAAGTGAGGTACACATACAATTTGTGCCCAAGGAATGAAAATAACCAAATAATTCCAATCTTTCCACACAAAATCAATCTTCAAAGCAAAATGCAAACATCGATGGTGTTTCTTGCTCACATTTACAAATTGATACAAACAATTAGGACACGCTTTGTAATGTATCATACTTACCTACATTAGGGTATACTATCGAGGAAGTACAATATCATTCTATTTTCCTAAATATCTTAGATATCTTTACTTATAGCATGCAAACCTAAACTGATAAATACCATCATATGGGTAATGTATACCAAACTAAATCTCACATTTTACCATGGACAATATTGGGCAACCAAAATGAAAGCAACAATTGATACCATCAATATGTGTATTACTTACATATTCTAAAAGAAACTAAACTACAGACCATATAATGGACACAATGATAAACCTATAGCAATGATGAATGGTATTCCTTTACTAGATGATACTTAATCACTAGAAATGATGCGACACAAACACTGGTGGAAAAAAGATGATCTTGGAAAACCATCAGATAGTCATTCATCTTTTGAGTGGTATAAATCATGTCCTTTAATTCTAATTAAGCTTCACAAATTAAAAAAATACATGTGATCCAACATAAGTTTGGATGGAAACCAAATATTCAAGAAAAATACAAAAACATTCAAAGAGGTCAAAACTACGAAAAATATTCAACATTTTCCTAGTTATACTATTTATTATACACATGTTGTTTACTTCATGTTAATAGATAGCTTATCATTCCTTTTAATATATATGCATATGTTTCACACATACCTAGATATATGATATATACACATATAGATGTTGGGCCTTCCCTCTATTCACGTCATAAGAACATTGGGGGAATCTCCTCCTTTGATCATGATACACCCATGTTAAATTATTCTATGATCAGTTTCCATTATCATGTTTGAGCTTATATATTTACACATGCCTATATCCATGCTTATACCCTTCACATAGTAGTTGATATGCTATGTACTTAATGTTTTTTACAAACACATATTTGTAGGAACTAGTATGCTATGTTCATGTTGGTTGCCTATATTCCATGCTTTCATTTATGTACTTCTTTGAGTGTGTTCCTTGTTTGCTACTGTCTTACATTTTATTGCTTGTTTGAGCATATGAATATGTTCCATTTATTGTGGCCCCCATGCCTTTGCTTGCCTATTTGGACATTTGAATATATCATTATTTGTTATATGGACATTTGAATATGTCATTATATGTTTTTCATACATTTGATTAAGTCGCATCCCTTTGATTGCGAAACATTAGAACATGCTCCCTATATGAGGTCTCCTTAGAACATTTCCTTTTGCTTTAATTTTGAGTATTCGTGTGTGTGTGTGCTTGATTACTCATTGACTTGTACTGTTATTCTCTAGACATTCCCTTTGATATATATCATGCATATTAAGACTTGATGTAATCCCATACTATGTGCCTCAATGATATATCTACCTATACACTACATGATCCATGCAAAACTCATACAATTAGTTTATCCTTTTGAGGTAAGGTAGCTACCATATTCTATTTCAACTCACCTCAAAATGGAGGGGGGGTCATATTAGTGGGGCATGTCATTGAGGCATGACTTTCACATTTTCAAATTTTTGGATTACAATGGAGGCATGTAAAAAAGGCATGAATTCCACACTTATTTATTAATCAACATCTCTAGATTACAGTGGGGGCATGTTATAGAAACATGTTTTCCATATTTAAACCAATTTTTAGATTCTCTAGATTTAGTGGGGGCATGTTATGGAAACATGTCCTCCACACATGCATCGATTGTAAATTCACCAGATTTCACATTTATACGATTTGAATACATATTTATGGTAGTATTCTATACATTGGTATTATTATTATACCCATATTTTATCTTGAGACATATATGAGGTGCATATGCTGTGCAAAGGGCACCAAATTTTGCAAAACCAAATCATTTTTCCATATTTCAAATACTATTATGAGTTGTTATCATACCTAGTATGGATTGTTATGGACTGTTATCAAGCCAATCTATTGTAGTAGTTGGTTCATATTTAGAAGTTTCAGTTGATTAAATCACTCAATCTTACCAAACTTATAAGTTATATTTGATTAGATCATCCACCCTCACCAAATATATATTGTTAGTTAATTAAATTGCTTACTCACTAGGTTATGCACATATTAAGGTTGCATGATTGAGATGAAAGAAACTCAATGGTCATGTTGTAACTCACCTTTACACCAATATTGGGGGCACATGTCCTTTAATATCTCTATATATATGCACTTATAGGCTCATATTTGTCCTAATCTCAATTTCAATGCTTCATAATTAGGCATCCTTTCAAATCAAATTTCCAAAAGGAAACATGGTTGCATCGGTACACATGTACTCCTAACCTTGCTCTTTTTACTTCCAAGCATTTAAAATTCTTTCAATTTCAAATTTTATACACTGATTATATACTGTAACATGCTCTTGGTTATAGGTCAATCACCAACAAAATACTCAAGGTAGGCTCACACAAAGACAAGGTGTATTGTACATATCCATGTATGCATTTTTTCCTTTAAAATAGTAATTTTATTACTAGATTAAATGAGGGGGGGGGGAATTTAGATACTAAAATCTGATTTATAAAGTACCTTAATATTGTACACTTGGAAAATACCTATCATGGTTATACCTTTCAGTTATAGACCTTCTTGTTGCTGAAAGGATCACGTTCACTATCTCTTTGTTCCTAATTGATTATCTCTTTGTCAAACCATTTTTATTTTTATGACCCAGGCCTCTTATACTATGCAAAAATATTTAAACCTGATTATTATCATTCATTACCAATTTTGGAAATGTACATGTTTTCTAACTCTCTAGACACTTGCATCCCAAGCAGACACGTGTCAATGTAAGTGTCCATTCTCCTACAAAGTGTCTAGTGCCCAAAAATCATCCAATTTATAAAATAAATGTATCCAAAAGGTTAGCCTAAGTGATTTAATGTGAAATATTTTCAAAAGGGATTGGTATATATATAATATCATCCCTCATTTATTCCTCACCTGAAATCACATATAACTCATGAGGCAATATACTAAGAAGTAATCAATCAAACATTTAAGTGGTAAAATTTTCCCTATTTGTCCCTATTTCCATATTAGTCATAGAAGCAATCTTCCTATAGGTCTGAAGCATTCAAAGAATAACCCATGAGCCATATTTTACAAGTTATAAGTTAGGTTATTGTATGTCTTTACTTATCATGCATTGCACCGTTGTGCACATATAAGCGAACATATAGGGGAGAACTACATCAATTTGAGACCCTCTTCAGCTTATTGGCTATGCATGTAACACCCATTGACATAGGCATCTTTAGGGCCAGTTTGACATTGTGAGCCCACTAACCCATTTTTCCCATCATCACTCCAAAGGTGAAGAGCTAGGGTTTGATCATTTGATAAAGAGTGATAAATTGTGCACAGGATTTGACAACATTAGAAAAAGGTGATAAAAAACCCAAAAGGATGTAGTTGGTTGCATTTAGATCTAGTCAATATTTTGTATAGCATAATATGATACCTATTGATTGATTTGACATAGAGAAGATGATTCACTCACATTGACATAATATCATTGGTGTCCTACTCTATAAGTGAAATCAAATCAAACCAAATCACATACAATAGAGTTAGACATTTACATCTGCGTAACTATCTAGATCTAATGCAAGCATTTAGGGCTACAAAAAGGATTTCCAAAATCTAATGATTGCCTCAAGATCATCATACATTCCACTTCCAACTTATTTTTGCTTAGACTTACATGCACATAGTAAACTAGCCAACCATAATTTATTTCAATATATATCAATAGTTGTACTTTAATAGTTTTAGTAATCTCAATTGTATAAATTTAAAATATTGTTTGTCTGAGTTTTCTATTAAGTGGATTACTTATTAGATTAGTTTACCACCCTTGAGTAAAAGCTAATATAATATTCTTAACCCTAGATACCCTATTATCTAAATGTTGAGGGTCAAAGATTAAACATATGAATGCCATGTGACACTACTTATGGGGTGTGTGCTTGCCATGGATAAGTATAAATGTTGAGGGTCAAAGATTTACCTAGTCACTACTGAGAAGAAGAGGGAACTTTTAGCGTCTATTCATTTCTTAGCTAGGGAAATAGATAAGAATTAAAGTGGTCAATGTGATGAGTAAAAACATTGAGATATGGAGAAACCTCAATTTGATGACTCAATAAACCATGTTGTTGGATAAATTTACTCTTTTATTGAAACATTGGATAATTGAGGTTGATAAAGCTGCAATTTGAATTGAACGTGTATGGTAAATAAAACCCATTGAGGGATGTATAAACCTCAAGTTTTATTGTTGGGATTTGTAACCCCAAGATGGAAATAGGTTACAACCCATAATGGATTTGTAGGCTATAGTGTTAGATGTCATGGAATATCCAAGTTATGCATTGTGCACTTTAACTGAATCAACTATTGTAGATGGATTTATATATTAAATTATCACTTTATTCCTTACTTTTGATATGCATGATAAAAAGAGAATGGATAACATCCATGCCCCTAACATGACTATGAATGGAAAATAGTATTGAAAATATGGCATGAATTTGTGTCATGACCTTTGATTTTAAAAAATGGTATAGTGTTCATAAATATATATCATTCCCTCCATCATGATATATGTAATGTTTGTAACTATATATAGATGATTTTTTTGTAATCTATGTTTGGTAATTATATGAATATGTAGTTTGTTCTTATAATGTGAATGTATATACATGGCATGTGCCTCCATAATATTTATCAATAACTAAAATTTGAACCATTCTAAATCATTTGACATTGTGTTATAGATCATTTTAAATTTGTAATTTGTAGTCTGTGAACTGATTGCATATGCCCCTAAAGACTATACCAATATATAAACCTATAACGTTGCATTATGTCACAATGAATAATTGAATATTAAAATTACATTGGTTTCATATAAGTTTCAATTTTATAATTATCCCCATGTTTGTCCCCTTTCGAGGTGAGGGATGAAATTAGTGAATCAATTAGATCAAAATATATAGTGAGTTAGATAAGTTCAACCAGTAAGAATGGTTAGAGTATCAAGTAGGATATTTTAAATTAACATTATGTAAATCATGTTAGTTGCAACATAATATAAATGATAGAATGAAAATAATTGCATTTGATTAAAGTATAATTGCCCAAGGCAATGGCGTGTGGAGGATGGTTTATGAAATTGATCATTTTTTAAGTAGGCATTGGTGACCAAATAACATTATGATGCAGGATAAGGTCTCGCATGTGTTCCGATGCAATTTATGGGATGCATTTGAGATAAACATGGCTAGAGATATCACTCACAATTTTTTGGATCCCTGATTAAATTAACTACTTAATAGGTATAATCAATAATATTATAAAAATTCAATTCATATAAATAGTAAGGTGACAAAGGTTTTTGTGAATTCATTTTCATCATTATTTTGTGTAAATTGAGATTTATTTTTCCATATGCCTTGCTGATGGGTTAAATTTCAACTTTAATTCAAGTGCTTATAGATTTTTTTACAAACACATACTATATATAATCTAGTAATTATCAAAATCAAATGAATTTTCTAAAAAAGTAGTACAATTTATTGCCAATTTTGGTTAAATTTTTATTTTTGGAGTTTTTTGTTGTTTTGGAATTTTTGTGTGTCAAAAATGCAAAATTGATGATTTTGACCTGTTAGGACAATATCGTCCCATTTCTAATGATCCTGTCCAAAATGAGATGATAATGTCCCCTATGGGATGTTACTTTTTGAAATTTATAACCTTTTTGGGTTGATATTATTCCTTTTTTTGATATTTTTGATAAATATTTTATGTGTATACTACATTTGTTTGTATTTGAAATTGATATTAGTTTGTTTGTGTGTTATGTTTTTTTAGTGTGACATATATACACATGAGTTTCATTGTGGGTGACATATGAGTACATTGATAGAGCTTGGGTTAGATGACATAGATTGGTGGTTTTACAGGAGGTTGGGTTAACACACGTTGGCTGATTAGGCCAAGTTTCACATAACATGACCCTGATGATTGCATTGGCTTAGAGATGGCATCCTAATACTTATACTTTTGGTTGTCAATGGGCAAGATGATGATCACACTAGAGGATGTGTGGCATATCTCACAATTGCTAATTATTAGAGAGAGGGCCATTGTTATGGATGCAAAGGGTCTATGATATATGTGACGAGCCCATAAATATATGATAAGTAGAAGATAGGGTGTTTATTATGGTGGCATGGTCTTACTTGAGCAGATTATATGGTTAGATGTTCTATATTTGTAAAAATTTATATGTTGTATACTTGCATCATTCATAGAAATATATGGAAGAGTTGTGGGTATCTCATATTATATGTATGATATTATTTATTCGATTGAGGAGAATCATACTAGATATTCCTAGGGGCGTAGCATGCTAGCCAATTTATATCGAGACTTGTACAAATTTGCATTGGAGGTTCATGTTGGTGGTCATGGGGTGACCACATTATTACACATATCATAATATGAGCATATAATTGTGGTGCATCCATTTGGTAGTCCTTGTGAGGATTGGTCTCATCCCAATGCCTTCACATCTCAGTGGGTGTTACCATGACATAGGGGGGTTGAGAATTATGGAGTATAGGGTGATGTTGGATAGACTTACACCAACAATGATTAGATGGTGGCCATATATGGTATATGAGAGGTGGCCTGAGGATTCCTGAGAGTTATGCCATATATGCGTTAGTGTATGGATACAAGATTAATTCCCTAGTGGATATGAGATATTCTAATATAAGCAAGTTAATTAATAGTTTGGGTTGATTAAGGATGTTCCTCTAGTGCCTTACCCATAGATATGGAGAAACATAACCACTATTAGATTAAATGTGAGGCTAGACCCACTAATGTTGACTTGGTTCCTCAACTAGTGAGGGAGTGGGATTATGTTTTTTCATTGGCAAAGGGTGATGATGTCAGATGTACAACAACTTATACATGGTGGTGAATGATTTCTCAAGGGGTTGTATTATTTCCAATTGTGGCAGGTGATCATAACATTGTGATCCCAACACATGGTGGAGAGGATGGATATAGAGGATATTGTGATGGAGGAGATGGAGATGGAGTAGGAGCACCAATTGCACCACAGGCTACAACCTATTCTACAACATATCCTACACCTTAACATGGAACACAATTGATTGATGTAAATTCCCTTGATGTTGTAACTATTACAACTATATTTTTTGAGTGTGAGTATTTACATGATTCATATTTTTTGTTAACTGATATCATTCAAATTTTATTTTTAATGTGTTCATGTAATTTGGTATTATAGGTGACACATATTAATTCATGATGGTATATGGGGTCATCCATAATTTGACATGGAATGTGCCATATTACATAATGAGTAGTGTCTTATTAGAGTGAGTGGATCGAATTGTAGGTGAGCATGCACATTTATTTGATCTGTGTGTGATTACTACTATAACTTATATTATAGTTGTTGGTAGGTGTGATGACTTACAAATAAAACTTGACAGATGATCGACCCTTATGATTTTGATTTATTGAGGGATTTGCTCAGGTGAATTTATACTTTGTAGTTTAATCACACACAAGCGATGGTTCAAATCAAGTACTTGAGATATGTATTAGATGATATATGTCATGATCATGATCACATGGAGTAACAGGATGGGATGGAGCCTCAACTTTGTAGGTTATAAGGCTTGTTAGTAGTGATAGTTTAGATGATGCAAATGCCCCCATCATTGATTGAAAATTGTACTGTTAAACATGATTTAATATATAAGAGATATTTTTGCATGTGTTAGTCTTGTTTGAGTGAGTGTGTTATGTGATTTCAGTTTCGCATTGATGAGTTTCATAATTTGATTATTTTTAATAGAATATTACAAAAATATGTATGTATGATGTATTTAATTTTTTTTTATCTACTTATCTTGATGGTAGATAGGAGTGGAGGAAGGATATTGCATTCATCTCACAAGAAGGAAAACTCAAGTCATAACCAGGAGAAGGAAGATGAGAATGACTCCTACCCATTTTCAGAGGACATGTTGAGGATCTTCTCGAGTAGTGCTTTCTTCAGCTAGTTTCATTATGCTCAACAGATAAGTAGGAGGAGGGAGTTTCTAACAAGTCATGGGTAGAAAGGATGATAAGAGTATCATGTAGATGAATATGGTTTAGATCCAGGAGGACTAGGGGTCTTCTACATCACTAGGTCCATCCCTCAAAAGTTTGAATGGATTTTTGGGTGGTCAAGAAGCAAAATAGATGGTTGGCATACCCTAAATGATGGAATGACAAGTTTTGAGTGGTATCTGTCCATAAAAACTAGAGCAAAATATTTGTTGAAGATAGGAAACAAATTTTTGGGCTCAAAACTGTGTCTAAGAAGATGAAGGACTGGAAGAATTCCTTTCTTGGTGAGGTTGGGGGCCTTTTCCTACTTCTTGGTTGATGTTCTGAATCTTCTGCCATATTTTAGGAGTGTTGGTAGCTATTGTTTCAAGTGGAGGTTAATGGTGGTGGATAGAGGATTCCCCACCAAAATATTTTTTATTCATGTGGAGTATACATGAATCCACACTATTGTTCTTAAAATAGGTGAGGATAATAGAGGGTTTTCACCTATTTTAGCTTTCTGTTTGGGCTCATGCACTATTTTGGATTGGTTTCTGGGTTTGGGTTCTATAGAGACCTTGCTAAAACCCCTGTCCACCCAATTTTAGGACTTCAGGTTAATAATAATGATAGAGTAATCCTCACAAGGTTATATAGAATCTAGTTTGATATTTTTTATCCCTCTTTTTAGGTTATGGCATGGTTGAGTGGGTATGTATACTCACTTGTTGCGTTCAGGTTATGTGGAGGATGTGTGAAAACTTCATTGAAGACTAGATCTATAGGGGAATGTATTCAGGTATACCAAATTCTTTGTGGAGGCTATAAAAGGGGGTGTCTAGTGGATATCTTAATTGATCACCTTATTCCCACTTGGACAAAGAAGGCATGGTTCCTTGGGGCTATTTTTTGTAAGGCTTGGGTAGTTTTGCAAGTCACTAACAAAAGCTTCCAATTAGTTTTGATTGTGGTGGATATAGGAAACCATACCAAAACCTATCTTGTTATAGTGGATGATAGAGGATTCCACCCCTGTCTCTTTCAATTTATGGGGTTTATCTTAGAATATATGTTATTGATTATGTTTGGTTAAAAATCCCTATTTTGTATCAAGCTATGGCTAGATTGCTGAAGACAAGTTAAATAGTTTCTTATTGTGATTTAGTTATTGTTTGGCTCAATGGGAGGGCAAGCCCACTTGATTTTATTTAGTTATGTAAAGGATGTACAGATGTTTTGAGGAGGCATAAGACTAGTAGAAGACTTTCTGCTCCTAGCAGGCTCTTATTCTGCAATGAAAGTTCCAGTTAATTTCTATTAAAGTGCATCTATTATTTTTGTTTATTTGAGAAGTAACCTCCTTATTTGTACTAAGGTTATGGGAACCTTCAAACCCTCTTGATATTATGGTATGGGATCCTTATAATCCTCTTGATATTTGGCTTTCCAAGGTTGTGGGATCCTGCAAACCCTCTAGATGTGCTTGTTATGGTTGTGGGATCCTTAAAACCCTCTTGTTATGCTTTGTAAAGGTTGTGGGATCCTCTAAACCCTCTTGGTTGTTGGTCCATAATTCAAAACCCTCTCTTTGGTTGTGGGTTTAGTAATCAAAACCCTCACTTGTTCGATTTATAGCTCTAGCTTCAAAAGCATTTACCTCATCAAATAAATAAATAATGTTCATTATCTATTAACATTCATCCTTTTTATTATCATACATAAGATAATGTTACTCAAAATTAGTTTCCAAAACTATTTGGAACAATAAAGTCACTGTAATCTTATTGATGAATCTGCTGTTGAATAATTTAAAATAGTTTTGCTTCCTACTATTGTGATACTCTATTAATTTATACTTTCAGTTGATCTGTAGATACTTTATTCAATTTTTATTTATATATTTATTTCAAATAAGGTATAGATGCAATTGTAACATGTATTTTGGAACATCAATGACTAAATCATTTTTAGTATCAGCTCTATCAAGAGTTTAAATGACTAGTGGTTCCCGTGTAGGAATATCTTAGTATAACTTAGTCATGGTAGAAAGTGAACTAGAAGGATGGCTTCTTATCTAGTTTTGTTTCTTCAAAGATTGATAGACCAATTTTTCCTTTATAGGATTATTTTGGAATGTTTCAGTCTTCTTAGAATAACTATCAAAACAAGCAAGAGAGGAAGACTTTATTTTCTTGTTCTCAAATGTAATAACTCTTTTATCGACAAGTTATGTATGCTTTTGTCATAAAATACAACAATCATTATCATTATGTCCATTAATACCATGGTAAATAAAAAATGTTTGACCCTTCATATTCTCAATCCTGTGAGGTGGATTATAGTAATTCATAGGAAGAGTAATCATCTATTTATCCAATAATGTATATAAAATATCATGTGGTCGATCTCTAAGATGATCAAACTTAAATGGTTGCCTCTTAGTAGAAGTAGATACTTTTACTATATGTGTTATTATGTAAGCTGATTCCTTACCTTGATGTAAAATTTTTACTGATTATTCCTTATTATGAGCTTTTAATATAGGATAAAGAGTAAGTGTTTGCTTATGAACCTTGTTGATACAAACTATTTCTATTAATTATTTCTCGCTCTATAATTATTTTCCAATAGTTTTTTACTTCAAGAGATGAATTGGATTCAACATTTTAAGTTGTAATTGGTTGATTTAGTGAAGGTTCACTTGTAGTATTACCATCTAGATCACATGCATAGTGGTGCACATCCATATATAGTTTTTTTAAAGAAGTGTAAGGATTATGCAATACTCTTTCTGTAAGTGAAGAAAGAAGACCCTTACAAAATATGAATTGTATTTACAAATTTGAGGGTCAATTTTTAAAAGCATGTAAAGCATTCTTTATTCATATAATGTAATCTCTAATAGATTCATCGTGATGTTTCTTTAAGCCTTGTAAATATTCCAATGTTAATTAGTCATTTCATGCTTGTAGTAATCTATTAAGAATACATCTTCTAATCTTTTAAATGCAGGTAAAGAATCAGTAGGAAGATTATATAACCAATCCCAACCATCTCACATTATACTTCGATGGAAAGCTTTTAATAATATGTGGACATTCGTGGCCTAATAACCAAATGAATGAACGTATTATGTTAAGTAATTATCAGGGTCTCCATGACAATCAAATAAAGGAAGCATAGGGATGACAAAATCTTTTGGATAAGAATACTCAAAAACATTTCATGTAATAAGTTGATATTTAATGACATTATATTTTATATTAGCATGACATGATAATATTTGAAAATTAAGATTTGATACTTGATTTTAAAGATCTCATGTGGCATTTACCGTGGACATAATATGGCTAGTAGGAATAATTGTAGTTTGGGAAGGTGCACTCATAGGTTGTAATTTACCATCTATTTGAAAGATACGTATGATGGAATCATCGCTACTATTATTGCATAATTTGGAAACATTGAATATTAGATCATTCATATCACATGAAATTTATAAATAATAAATTACATCATTTTGGTGTCACTAGGATTTGCATGTAAAATTGACTAGCATGCTTATTTTCAATAGAAAATAAAGAAACATCATGTTCAATTTCATCTATTTGTGTTTATAGAGAGAGAGAGAAGGAGACTCACATTCTACTTCTATATCATTTGAATTGTATATAGAGAGAAAAGGAGAACCACATTCTAATTTTGTATCATTTGCATTATCTAGAGAGAAAAAGAGAATCAAATTCTACTTTTGTAACATTTGTGTCATCTAGAGATGAAAAAGAATAATCATATTCCATGTTTATAATTTTTTATTTGTCTAGAGAGAGAAGAGAAGAATCACTTTCTACTTTTGTAACATTTTCATCATTTAGAGCGAGAAAATGAGAATCACATTATACATTTGTAACATTTACATCATCTATAGAGGGAAAAGAAGAATCACATTTAAATTTTGTAACATTTTCATTGTCTATATCATGATAAGTGTCTATGCATGTAAGATTAGTGTTATCAGAACTTTGATTTACGCATTTTTTTTTATTATTATGCATTTTTGCTTTATAACACTGAATGCAATGAAGTGCAATAGAAAACTGTAAAGATAAGCAATGCGTATTCTTGAATAAATAATCCTTAGATTATAACTCATGCAAGATGGGAGGAATAGGAATACATGCATTATGATTAAGGGAATAATCTAAAGAAGGATCAGGGGAGCTAGGTTCTTCTATTTTTAGAAGTGGTATATTCTTCATCTTCCTCACTTTTAGATCTTAGCCACTTACAACACTAAGTATTTAATTCTTATCTAATATCCATATAAAAAAGTAGCTAAAAGACATCATAAAATAAGGCTTGTGGCAAATTTGTGTGTTTACACTTAGTTAGACCTTATATATATAAGATGACCTAGGATAACCTAAGCACGTTTTAAGACTAAAATAATGTATAAAAATAAGACTAAAGGCACAATATTCTTGAAAAAGGGATAATGAACCCACAAAACTAAAAGAGACAAACACATAAATGTATGGGTTTGTCTAGGATGGTGTCATACATTATATGGTCTATCCATGAGATAATTTTGGCTCTATTTTTGAGGCAAGATTGGGTGATGTTTTATCAAAATTAGTGAATTAAATAAGTGTTAATCTAATTAGGATAAGATATTGAGTGAAATTAGAATGTAGAATATATGCAATAAATCACACAAGATTGATTTGGAACTTACTATATTTATAAATATGCTAAAAAGGGAAAGCAGTAAAGACACAACTTAGTTGACATTCAGATATGATGGACAACAACAAAGAATGTGTGATTAATTATGGGATAGTGTGTGGTTATTATGAAATAAGAACAAGGTTCTATATGGATCTGGAATAATGTCACACTATTCAGACAAGGCTGACCTATATTGTCATTTATAGGGCACACTGATACTTGGTAGGATTTTTTCCTTTGTGTGAATTTAGATCGATGTATCTTCACTGCAGGAGCCACCATGTACCTTTTTATTCCCATGTAATCCTAAATTAATAGACAAGGAGAAAAAAATACATTAAATGTGGCAAAAGGTGATGTAAGTAGACTTCTTCTAGTTCTCTTACAGTAGGTCTTATAGGTTTTTTTGAGGTTTTGTAGTCTCCTTGTACTTAGTTTGATTCGTAATTATCACTCTTTGTGACTTTATTAGGATTTCTTACCTTTTTTTATAATGTTATTCACATTTATAGACACTAAACAATTGTACACTATGGTTCTATATGTTGTACTGACCCCTAGATCACCCATTGACCCCCTTCAGACCATTTACTAACCATTGACCCCACTAGTCATTAGTAAAAATGGATAAATTTAACCATTTTTAACTATGACCCTAACCACCAACAGTCAACCCTTAAATATCAATGGTTAACCTTGACCACTAACAGTTTGACCTTAACCACCTCAAGAGTTAACTACAACTCAAACTCTAGCTTACCTTTTTTAATAATAGCTATTTTAGTCGTTTGCACAATCAATGCATGTTAGGTTAAAATTAGACAACTTGTTAGACACCTTGTTGAAACTTTTATTTCACCACTCCCTTACCTCTATCTTAAGAGAGGAGGAGGAGGTGAAAGGAGATCAAAACTTATTTGTATAAGAGATCATAACTTCTTATGCAAGAGATCAAAATTTCTTATGTAAGAGTTTAGAGCTTCTTGTGTAGGTATTATTCTTAATTCCAGTGAACCAACAACCAGGACAGAGATCAAAAGTGTTTTTACAACTCTTCAGCCAACAATCAAGGAACTATCACTCTCTAAAATTACTTCAGAATATATAACAAGATTTTAGCCAACCTCAACATTATTTAGACTAACAATAATAAAGCTAAATATTTATTCCTTGTCATGATTCAACAATTAGTTTCTTTGTGTCATTACTTGTGTCACTTGCTCTTCCATCCCATTTTCCTATGTTGGAGTTCTAGAACTCTAGACACTTCTCTTCCCCTAGACCTCCTGTAACCTCTTTCAATCATTTGAGCACCCTCTACCTAATTTAGACACCTATAAACACTACCCTCTATCTCATAATCAATATCCAACCTAAACTCACCTTCCAAAAACCTCCTACAACCTTCCCAACCAAAATTCTTTGATAAAATTGAGATCCCACAGTAACCATCAATAGTCTCCTAACCGCCAACGATTTGACCCTAACCACCAATGGTCTAACCCTAACCGTCAATGGTTTGACCCTAACCATTGATTGTGATTAACCATCGATGGTCTCCTAACCACTTATGGTTTGACCCTAACTACCAATGATCTTTGTCTATCATTTTCAACAACAAGCTTATTTGACCTATTAGACCCTAACCAAATTCCACTTTTTGAGTATCTATTTTATCACAGGGGATCACTCTATTTTGTAAACCACATTTGATTCATCTAGCATTGATATCTAATCACTTATTTCTAAAATTAGTCAAATTCATCTATCTCTCATCAAGGACTTCTTATATTTCATTTTAGTATCTTTTGTTATTTATGCAAGTAATTTATCTTTCATTTTCAGAAATTAATTTTTTGAAGTGTGGATTGGTAGCCTCCAAGGAAGCTTGTGATTCTTGGATCTAGCTCATACTAGGCAATCCACCCTAATATCCAACTAATCAACTATTTCTTTAGTGATTTCTTATCTGTAGGTCATTCATCCTCGAACAAAGAGGAGTCTCCATAATCATTTGGATCAACATGCATGCAATATATCATGTTCTACTAACCTCACCCTTGTTTCAAGTTTTACAGATTTTTTTCTAATGAAAATAAAGCAAAATTTATGTGAGACATCTGGCACACCTGGTGGGACCCTCAGGATTTTTTTGGGTTCATAGCTATAGGACATTTAGTTGCATTAGAGAAGAGTCATCCATTGCATTCTTTTCTAAAAATTAAACGTTCCTTATCTCCTTTCTTTCTTTTTGAAATGCAAGTTCTAGTTTTCTTTGAAAAGGGTAAACATTGTCTTGTTTTACTTTCACTTCTAAAAATCAAAAGTATTTATCCTAGGCTTAGGATTTGCATTATCATCATCATATCTAGGTGCATCTTAGTTTTTTTGTATTCATTTGAAAAGACACCAATTTTTTTTTGTTTAAAATTAACTTTGCATCCATTGTTTTATTGTATTGATTAGCTCACATAGCTTAATTTGGTCAAGTAAATTAATCATAGTTTCACTTCTCTCCACACACACAAGACCAAACCACACATTCAATTAAACATCAAAACATTGACATAAAGCTTGACTAGGATTTCATCACCTAGTGATCACCTTTCCTCAGCTATCATACTTGAATTTCATCACCAAGGGGAAAACCAACTCAATATGTTAGCTGAGTATAATCTCTAACAACTCAGTATATTTTGGCTAAACACTTGACACCCTTATCACTGTGGTGTGTGAAGTGAGGGGGTAGACTCCAATATTAAGCCACATACCAAGGTCTAGTACATATCTTTAGAGCCTTTAACTATTTAAAACCATCCTTAGATATCTTCTTCTAGTACCTGCTCTACAAGCCATAGTTGGTCTTCATAGCTTATTTAAATTGAGACATAATCCTAAAGAAATATAACAAAGCATCTTAGGATTTTAACACACATTAGTGTATGTATTATTTTCCTTGAGATATTTTTGTTTTTATTGCTTCTATTTTGAGTTGTGAGATCGCTTGTATCTTCCTTTTCCCCTTATATTCATGGTTTTAACTAAGCAACAACTAAGAAACCAAGAAAATTAGGATCCACCTCCTAATCATCTATCTTCCTCTTCTCTTTCATCTATGGAGTACGTCTTGAATACAAAGAGTTCTCCCCATCCTTCTAGATGTCCTAGTATCCCTCGAATGGTTGCCCAAGGTGATATGGATTTTTCCACATTTCTAGATAAAAACCCAATAGCCCTCCAACATTACCTTAACACCATATCCTACCATACCCATGCTTCAGTTCTACCTATTGACCCACCCTATAGTATGTCATCCCACCTTATGGACAACACCTCTATTTCCACCATTTCTACCCAACCCTTAGTCACCCAAACATCATCTTCTACAAATAATCACACCAACACCACCATCTGAAACCAATCCACCCAACCAATCAACACCCAAATGCCTTCCACCCCAGTGAATAACCCTTCTAGTATAGGAGCAACCCAACCTTTGGGCATCAATACTCTGCTTACCATGTGAGTACCCTCTTCTAGTGTTACCAACCTTCCTCTTGTTTCCAACCCACCTACCTGCATTCTAATCTAGATTCTGGTGGTTCCCATACCTTCTACCCTTCCACCCATTAACACCAACATTACTACCCATCCTTAACCTATCAACCCAACGATACCTCTAACCCAACCCATGTCAATTCCTTAGTAGGTTCCTATTACACCAAACCACAGTTACATCTGTAACCCATAGGGGTATATGGCTCCATCCTTTACTCAGCCTCCTATATCCACCCACCCATACATGACATCCTCCTAACCACCCATGCCCATACATCAATATTTGGAAGCATCCTAACCTTCCACTCTCTATCCTTATGTTGCACCTACCCAAACCCAACATAATCTACCCTATAACTACGGGGGTGCACAACCACAAATGAATCTTGTTAAGATGTTAATGGATAAAATGACCAATTTAGAGTTATCTATTTCTACCACTCATAATGTCTTATCGTATGAACAAATCTGTAATGAACCAATTCACCCATCCACCACCATTCGACCATATCCTCCTTAACGGGAACTTCCAAAATTTTCAAAATTTTAGAGCAAGGAAGACCCTCAAAAATATTTGAGAGCATTTAGACACTCTTGTTATTTGGTTACCTATGATTATGCTCTCCTTCTTTGCACCTTTCCCATGTCTTTATCAAAATTTTCACTAGATTCGTACAGTGCTTTTACCAAGCACTCCCTCTTTTCTTTTGCCTAACTAGTTCAAACCTTCTTAGATCACTTTTCCATAAACATATCTAATAATGTTTTTGTTACTGATCTTTATTCCATCTGTCATTTTGATGATGAGTCCATTGTTGACTTCATATCCCATTAGAAAAGATTGATAAACCAAATCTCTTTCTCTTTACCCCAACTCAATCTAATTGAGCTTTTTGCTTGGGTTTGTGCCAAACACATTTCCTCCACTTTATGGGTTTAGACTTTCAGGACCTTTGATTAAGCTTTCACCATGGCATGGAAGTTAGAGAATAAAGAGATTGATAAGGGGAAGTTAAAATTAAGAAACAAAAATTCCACCTTCAAATAAAATGAGACTTCATCATCCAAACCTAACAATCAAATCAACACTAACACCAAAAACAAGGGAACTATAAATGTGGTTGTCCTTAAAACTGCTCCTCCACCAGGTATTAGTTAGCCCAACTCTTCCAATTCCTCCAATCAAAACACTAGAAACTAAAACTAAAACAACCAAAAATAATTTAATCTGTTAGGGAAGTCATATGCTTCGATCTTGGAAAAGTTGTTAAAAGCAAATATCATACAACTCCCACTGATAAAATCTGCACAATAATTTGATTTCTCTCCTCTGATACTTGGTTGGTATAAGGAGAATGAATTGTGTGCTTTTCATTGTGTCATTGGGCATGATGTTAGTAGGTGCAATACTTTCAAAAACTTTGTCCAAAGTTTTATTAACAAGGGGAACTCATGCTAGATAACCCCAATACACCTCTAAATCAGTCAATTAACATATTTAGACAACCTTTTCCCAACCACGACCCTTTCATGAACAATGAAAACAATATAGTAGAATCCTCTCATAACTAGGATGTCCATACCATTAATTTGGTTCTTAGTGAACTCATTATTGAGGAAATCATTTCCCAAACCACCTTTCCTTCCCCTCATCTTATTGAGGCAGTGGAGTCACCTTCTATTCCTTTGGAAACTAAAATAAAGGAAACAAATGTTCCCCTTTCTCCACTTGTTGAGGTAGTGGAGCTACCAACCTCTCTTTTGGAAGATATACGAAAAGAGGTAGTCATTACCATCATATCCTTATCTTCTATCATATAACAATCCACTCTTCTTTTAGAAAGCATTCATAAGGAATAGCTCACTTTATATACCTATCCTATAGAAGACTCACCTTCCCAAAACTTGAAGCCTTTAATTGGGAAAAGGATGAGGTAACCACTCCCCTCTCTCCACCCATGGGTTTTTCCTTTGAGTCCAATATCAAAGGGATCGAACCCATTTATAAGCCTTTCCCTAGACTAGTTTAACAAAACTTGGAGTACTTATCCCAACCCAATGTAGATCATACCACATTTTGGCACCATCTTAGGCTTCTTTTCCCAACCAAGCAAGATCCCTCAACCACAAAATTTTCAACCTAGCCTTCCACTTCCATTATTCAACCCACTATCATCCCAAATAAACCATTAGAAACCTCTACCCCTCAAGCCATCTTTGAACCAAACAAACCAACTCCACCAGAAGTAGCCCAAGTACCTTCTCCCATCCTAACCAAGCCCATCAAAAATGTAGGCACACTACCTACTCAGATCCTTATTCATCTCCCATTAAGGTTGGATTTAATTCCACCTAGCCCATCAAAAGAACCCCAAATCAAGTCAACTAAGAAGGTGGAGCCACCTAGGATCTGAAAAGCCATAACCTTGACACTTATTTCTTCCTTGCCTTCCATTTTGGGGCCACATCCTTTTTGTATCCCAGGACCTCATCCTTTCATTAAGAAAACATGTATCCCAAAGATAACCCAAACCCAACCACCTCTTCTAAATATTCCCATACCTATTCTTTTCATGCTCTCTGCCTCCAAATCCTCCACTACCAAACATTTTACTTCTAACCCTTCTATTTTTAATTCACCCACTACCAAGCCTATTACTTCTAAATTTTTTGCCTCGAAACCACCAACCGCCAAGAATACTCCACCACCCAAAACTCATGTTGGTATGCCTACTCCTAAGAAGGCTTCTACCCCAAAATTCAAAACCAAAACTCTAACATCCTTGCCACTTTTCCTGAGTCTTACTCAACCATCATGCAAAGATTTTTGTAAGCTTCTTGCTTGAATTTACCTCCCATCAAATCATTTAACCCCATAGTCCTAAGCCATCCTGGTTTGATGATAATCTAATTTGCTCATAATAGAACATCAAGATATGATACATAGAACTATAAAGCTCTCCAAATCCTAGTCCATTATCTAAATGTTGATAATGACCTATTGTTAGAAGAGCCACCCGTAACCCCACATACACTCTAGGAACCACAGGCCACCACCTTAAACTTACTTGCTCCTGCACTCTCATTTAAGAGTGAAGATGAACTGATAGCCATTTTTCACTCCTGGGTTTTGCATCTTTATTTTGGATAAGTGTAGAATCTTTATTGGTTCATCCCCACAACAAAGAAAGACTAAGTGTTTTTTCCTTCAGAAGCCTTTGTATGGTCTTTTTCGTCCAAGTCTCAAAGGAATTGTTTTAGACATTTTTTTGAAACAAAGAAGTCCAAAGGAATTGGTCCTAAATAGGTTTTCCAAAGGGTACATTTCAGGAATGTCAAAGGATCATTTCTAAAGTGAAGGGACACTCTGCACTTTTATGAAGGGGCATTTCCATTCTGTTGAAGGGTCCATTTCTCTTGCGAAGGGACATGCTCAACTTTTTCAAAGGGCACATTTTGAATTTTTGAAGGATTTTTTTTAGACTTTTTGTTTGGAACAAGATTTTTGAAGGGTTTGTTCTTTCTTTTAGACTTTTTGTTTCGGATAAAAAGTCTGAAAGAAGTGTCCTTTGGGAGAATCCTAAAACAATTGGTCCACTTTGAAAGAAGTCCGAAGGGTATTTTTGTTGCCAAAGTGTCCTTCGAGAAAAGTCCAAAGGGACACCTTCCAAAAGCCCAAAGGGACACTTGTAAGATTTTTGAAGGGTCTTTCTCAAAAAATTGTCCACTTCATGTTTTTTGAAGGGACACTTTGTACTTTTTTAAAGGGTCTTTTTATCATGAGAGTGTCTTGATCAAGTTTTTCAAAGGGTAATTTGTGAGATTTATGAAATAAATGTGCCTTACATTTTTTTGAAAGAATTGTCTCTGAAGGATTTTTGAAGGATTTGTTTTGGACTTTTTGTGTGAAATAATCTTTCTAAAGGGTTTATTCTTTCGAATAATTGGTCCGCTGCAAGTTTTTTGAAGGGACACTTTGCACTTTTTTGAAGGGTCTTTTCAACCATTCTGAAGGAAAGTGTCCTTTGTAGTTTCTTCAAAGGAATTTGTCCTTCCAAATTTTCTGAAAGAATTGAACACTTCAAGCTTTTTGAAAGAAATTATTCCTCATGTAAGTTCCCTATAAAAAGTCTGAAGGGCCTTTTGTCTTCAAAAGTGTCCTATGAAAAAGTGTAATTGGTCCACTTCCAAAGGTCTGAAGGAACACTTGGGAAAAGTCCAAAGGGCCTTTTCAAAAGCTTTGAAGGGTCACCTTCAGACAAAGTACCCTAAACCTAAGGTCCTGAAAGGTATTTCCATGCCAAAGGGTCCTTCAAGAAAAGTCCAAAGGATATAGAAACTTGTGCAAAGTCTGTAGAAGGTTGTTGAAGGGATTATTTGAATAGTTCAAAGGGTATAGACACTTGAAGAGAGTCTGTAGAAAGATGGGTCTGAAGAGAATAAAAGGGAGTCCATAGAAAGATGGTTGCACTAATGTTAAACTTCTTCCTTAGAAAATAGCCATTAGCATTCAAAACAGTGGGTCCTAGGTATATCAAACCCAACTTACTCATCTAAATTAGATCCAAGGGCTCATGTTCTTCATCCATCAAAGCAGTGAGAGGGCCTATATCACCATTGATAAATTAGGGTTTGAGTCATTTCTTAACGACCAATCAAAGGAGGAGGACAAGGCCAGTGGAATGAAAATGATAAATCTACAATAGGTGGATAACTGCTTTGATGCCATGACTCAACCCAAGAATACCTTGATTCTATTATAAATAACGAGAAGCATCTTTGGGAGAGCAAGCTTGTTTTATAATCACTTGAAATGACATGGATTAATCAAATGACCTGAATGAGCATCTTTTGCAAAGATGGTTGCAGCTGAAGATAGAGACCTCTAACTGAATGATTCCCCTTTTTGGTGACAAAGGGATCCTCCTCTCACTTCCTCCCTACTATATATACATCCCTTAGGTTAGTGTAAAGAAGAACACACATTACACAACAAAGCCCCACTAGAATGATATCCTATCTTAAAGCATTAGTACAAGTCTATTTCTTTTAAAGTTTTGAGTAATTACCTGAGTGTGTATGTGATGTATGGTGACAACAAGTGATGTTTTTCATCCTTATATCCTTTGTCTTTCATGCCTGAGTAAGAGTTTTGGGTCTAATAGGTCATATAGAGTGCATCTAAGTGTGTTGAATTTCTTCATGTGTATAACTATTATTTAAGTGTATAGGTTGTCTTTTAATTCATTTACCTTGCATCATTTCATACATCTCATTTCTATATTAAAATACTTATGTTATAGCCTTTAGAGTTTGAAAATAGTCTGGGTATTTTGTTGTATCATGCATTAAGGTATGGAATTCATGTGGAAGATAACCTTGGTGCATCACCATTCTTAGAATAGGTTTTATTTATGCAATTTCTAACTCTTTTCCCTTCAATCAAGCTGGTTTAGATAGATGCTATTTTGTAGAGATATATTCAGAGAGCTAGCCCCTTTAAATCTAGAGGTTCATTTCCTCTATAGGTATGATGACATGCCTGGAAATGTCCCAACATTTCCCAAAAATAAAATCAGATTGAACACTCTCTTCTAGGGTGCTAGATTTAGAGACAATAGTTTTGGCATGCCCGATGGGAATAATTATTTAGATGTCAAGGTGAATGCTAGTCTTGATAAGCCTGGGGTTGTATAAATATCCTTAATCCAACATTTGGTGACTCCAAAAGGTGAGAATATATGGTTTTAGATCAAATTTTCCACATTATACTTCATGGTCCTCACTAGGTCATTTAAGACTTCCGATCAAGCCCCTCTAGTTGAAGCTCTTATTGAAGAACAATGCCCTGAACCATTCCTAGTGCTTAGAGACCCTTGGTAAGGAGGTTTTGGAGAAGAAGAAGAAGTTGAGGAAGTTGGAAAAATAGGAGATCAAGAGGAAAGAAGAGAGATGGAAGAGTACATAGTTAACAAGGTTTCAATAGGCCACCCAATGTTTATAATCCTAATCCCACTCCTTCCACGAAGGCTATTGTTCCAGTGCATGCTAACCTAGTATAAAGGGAAGATCATTTAGACCAATGGGGACAACCCCAAGGTCAATTTATGCATGATGGTGGAGAAGATATCCAATAATTGGTGGCACAAGAAGAAAATACTCCTTATATGACATCAAATGAAGTGAATCCCAATCAAAGGAATATTCATGGAGAAGGTATCAACTAGAGTGTAGGTATGATGAACTTTCAAGCTAAGGATGATTATGTGTTGAATCAAAACATATCAATTTCAACCAACACAAGAGATAAGAAAAGAGCTCTAAGAGATGTTTTGAGAGTGCATGTGACTCCAAGTGATTCCTCTCCAAGGCCACAAAATGTGAATCCTAGTGCAATACCTACTACTAGTCATGCTCCTCAACAAAGTTAGAATGCAAGTAGGGTTGTCAAGCCTACAATACAACAGGTTAAAACTCCCTCACTACCTTCAAGAATGAAAGAAAGGGTAAATACTGTTGGGGATCTAGAACAACAAACATGCTCTGATACCACCTGTTGGGAGAGGGTGTACACCGGAAGCACACAATTTGATTACCAATACCAAGCAACTTAATATGCGGAAATTAACCAGATTCACCAAGTAACTAGAATTCAGAATAACACAGCATATGAGAGACAATACCAAATTGTATTAACACTTTATACAGAAAAGAATACAATAAAGAAGATGCCACTTCTTCTCCACCACCTTACAGAGGTTTCCCACACCTCAAGTGAACAGTAATTCTTCTCCCCAAAGCTCTCCCTCTCACAGGTCCCAACACCCAACTCAAAATACAGAGTTGGTGTTCACCTCCCCGTGCTCCACGCACACCACAAGTGCTCCACGCACTCCACAAGTGCTCCACGCACTTCACAAGTACTCAAGGTACTTCAAGTAGATCTCCCATGAATCTGCAACAACCTGCAATTCAACAGACTATACTTATGGAAGGAACTGCCTTGCCTTCCTCTTGCTCTATCCGAGTACACACCTGTACTCCAAGTAGATCCTGCCTGATACTGCTCCCTGTAGTGTTGCTGTCTGTATGACCTTGCACACCTGCAAATCAAGCAATGGTTCCAATCACCTGTGAACCTCGACCTTGCACACACATACACCTGCAGATCAACGATCTTACTTATTGAAGAACCCAGCTGGCTCTCCAATCCAGCACCAACACACCTGGTACTGTGGCACTAGGAGGAACGCACCATAGCTCTACCTCACACACAGAAGGAGCTTATAATTATGCTCTCTTACTCCCTAGCACACTTTTACAATACAACCATGAGTCTATTATATAGATCTCATCCAAACAATGATCAGACATCTAATTACAATAATTAGATCCGCAGCTATGAGTCTAAAATTAGCACTCAACATGCAAACTCTTCGTTCGTTAGCTCACTGCCCGTTATTAACTCGCAGTCGAACTACACAGGTGACCGACGTCGGTCCCTGTCCGCCTGGGGTCGCCGACGCCGGCCGATATATGACCGACGTCGGTTGCATTCCTGTCTCACCCTGCCGACGCCGGTTGGCCAGACCAACGCCAAACACTTCTGACACTCAGCAACTCATTCTGCAACCTCCTCCTGTTTGCATCAGTGAAGCTTTTAGCTCCACAATCCTAACAAATACATCCCCTCTAAACATTTTTGATTCCTTGAATAATGCCAAGACAAGCATATCTCTTTGGGAAATCTTGCATATACCTGGTCAAAAGGAGCTCTTATAAGAGCATCTTGTAAACATTAATGTATCCGATCAAACTTCAAAACACAATAATGTGGCCCTTACCAATTCTCTAAGTCATGTTTTGGATCCCTCCACCAAATCTAAAAATTCTCCACCATTCTAACTCAAACTCATTATGGGAGACAAGTTAATTCCTAACTGAATTGTAGATAGTGGGGCTAGTACCACTGTCATGCCTAAGGTGGCGGTTGATAAATTGGGATTAAAGTATGAAAAACATAGTAAAGGTGTGTTTCAACTTTCTGGGACTCCAACCAAGGTAGTGGGATTAGTCATAGGTCAGAAATTTTTCCTACATGATTACCCAAGTTTCCCCATTTTATAAGACGTTGTGGTGGTAGACCTTCCAGCCCATTTTGCTATCTGCTTGCTAAGGGACTTCACAACTAATATAGGAGGGTACATTTATACTGATTGGTCTTTTATAGATTTTAAAAAAAGATATGGAACCAAGGTGAATGTAAGGACCCAACCCTTAGCAAGGTTTCATATTGAGCCATACATGGAGACAAATTAAAATTAAAATTGTCTAATTAGCAAAGTAGAAGAAGGTGTCATGGATGCTGAAGCATCCTTCCACCTTGAAGGTATTTTTGATATTTTCCTTGATGAGTAAAACACTAAAACACATGGAATTGATCCATATAATTTCATCAAAGAATCTGATTTGGGATTTTAATGTATACACAAAAAGATGTTTCAATCCCTTCACTCACTAATGATGACCATGAACTTGATGGGATATGGGAAATGTTCTTTGATGGCTCAAGAAGTAAAGTAGGTGTAGGAGTTGGTGTTATGTTAGTTTATCCATAAAATAATCGATACTACTCCTCATATAGATTCCACTTTAATTGTACCTATAATGTGGCAGAATATGAAGGCCTATTTCATGGCCTCCAATGGGCAAAGAAGATACATATCAAAAATTTGAAAGTTTATGGGGATAGTGAATTGGTCATCCATCACGTGAGAAATCAAGATGCAACCAATAATCCCTTTCTTAAATCCTACAAACATAGTGTATGGGACCTACTTGAATAATTTGATGCCTTCAACATATAACCTGTTGATGATGAAAATTGTGCTTGAGTTGGTGTTATGTTAGTTTATCCATAAAATAATCGATACTACTCCTTATATAGATTCCACTTTAATTGTACCTATAATGTGGTAGAATATGAAGGCCTATTTCATGGCCTCCAATGGGCAAATAAGATACGGATAAAAAATTTGAAAGTTTATGGGGATAGTGAATTGGTCATCCATCATGTGAGAAATCAAGATGCAACCAAGAATCCCTTTCTTAAATCCTACAAACATAGTGTATGGGACCTACTTGAATAATTTGATGCCTTCAACATATAACCTGTTGATGATGAAAATTGTGCTTGATCTTAATCAATCAACAATGGGAAGTTTCAAGCTGTGGGACGATGTGGCTTGAAACAACCTCCAGATTTTAAAGAAGCTGGTCTCTTTTATTTTATCAAGTGTTGTGGGAAAAGGGATAAGATATTAAACAAAAACACAAATGTAGGAACTAAAACCTAACTATGGCGATGCACCTGAGTGTAATCCTAATCCTAATCTGAGCACAGTGAGACTATTATAGGATTTAATTACATTTAAGAGCAGACAAGTGCATGATCAATGTAAAAGATTGGAATAAAAAAAATGGAGGCTCACAACAGGGGAGTCTTTTGCTGAGATACAGAGAATGTCAACAAAGGCATAGTGTTCAATCTCCTTAATAGGATCTTCCAATCACATAAGAGGCACAAAAGTCACGTACAGTTATGTAAACCTTCTAATTCAAGAAAACGAGACAAAAAGCAAATGACATTCCTAATCACAACTCAAGAGAATTTATAGTATAGACTACTTTGCAAATGACACAGACAACACCAACCAAGGTATGGAGCTCAAATTTCCTTAATTCATTCAGCCACATAAAGGGCATAGAAACATTCACGGTTATATCAACTTTACAACTCAAGAAAATTGAGACAAGAGCAAATGATATTACTGGTCAAAAATTCAAAAAGTCTAAAACTATGAGAAAATCCCCCCATTTTCTCTTACAATTCTTCCTCTTTTATAGGCTCCGGTGTCTCCTTACATCCCACTCTTTCCCACACAATTCTACTCCATCATTCACTCGCAGGGGATGAAATAGATGACGCCTTCAATGCTTTGGGGGCTCCAAAAATCTACCTGATGAACTCTTCCATCTACTCCAATTAACTCCAACCAATTTTCCCTCCATTTTTATTTGCGGCAACAGGTTCATGGAACACTTTGTTATGTTGAAATGGGAGAGGACACTTAGTCAGTTTCCTAAAAATCCTCTTATTACTTAGAAGGCACCAGAGAATGACACTTGGTGCTTTCTACCTGATTCATTAAAGACACGTGGCTCTCTCCGCTTTTCTATGGCTATGCTGTAGTATCATTCGAGACGCATATCAGACTCTTATGGATGGTGACACTTGGTAGCTTCCACAGACTTTTGAAGTCACACCCGAGACCCACCACAATCTTTATTCGGCAATGAAACTTGAAGATGATCTCTCAGTTGTTGACACATGGAGGCTTTCACAGCTTTGAGGAAGATACGTGGCATCTTCCACTGCTTCAGTTAAGGGTACGTGGCAGCTTCCACTTTTCCTGGGAATGGAGTAGAGAGGGGCTCAAAGAGTGACACTTGGCAGCATCCATTGCTTTATGGCACTTAAGCAAAATAAAATGACGCCTTTCTACGTTGAACTAAAGTATTGAACCCAAGCATTGAATCGAAGTCTCTCAGAAGTTGACACGTGGGGACCTCTGCCACTCTTTGAAAAAGTAGTTTAGGTCTTTCCTTAACTGCCACTTGGTGCCTTCTGCTGCATCTTGCCACTTAGCCTATTGAAAGTCTTTGTCAAAAAAGTAGAATGAACGTGGGTTCCTCTATGAAATGCAGATGCTGACACGTGGTGCATTCCACTCAGCTGCTACTGGATACGTGTCACATTCTGTGGTCTTCCTGAAAGTTACAAAAAGGGTCTCAGAGGACACCAGCTGGTTGGCTTTGTGTTTTGGAAGGCGACACTTGGTGACTTCCGCTTGAATTCAAACATTTAGGTGAAATGAAATGGAAGAAACAAAAGAGGAGAAAGAAGATTCATGCTCAGACAGTGACACTTGGAAGCCTCCACTCGACTTTGACACTTAGACAGAAAATGAACTCGTGCTCTGCCCCAACTTTGCCGCTACGACCTAGGTATACGGGAACTAAAACTGCAGTGCTCGACTAAAAATTTGAATGCAACATAGAGTAAAAATTTACTCTACAGTTACCGGTGACCCTCAGGACTTTTGAGCCTGCTCAAAAAGAAAACTCCACCTCCCGTTAGATCAAAATTATGAAAATTACAGCTAACTACATTAATTAATCATCCTTATTTCCCTCTGGGATAGAAAACAAACTTTCCAACGTCTTCTTCATGACAAGCCAACTCATGTTGCCATACCAGTGATTGAAACAGGTACATCTTTGGCGAAGTGTCTTCTAGGTTAGCCACACGGATTCGCCTGCACTCGAATGAGTCTGAGTCAAACATGCTACTCACAAAATCTTCTTATCCTTGAAAGCTCATCGAATACTAGTTCTTCATGCTATTGTGTGTCATCAAGAAATCGTCAGCTATTGGTTCTTCATTCTATTCCTTTTGATATCCATTATCTTTTGGCTCATCATCTTCAGATTCCAGCTTTATTGCATCAGCATGCTCCTTGATGACTTCATCTTCTTGAAAGGATAAATTTGAAAGCTGGTATTCCTTTTGCATACTCAGTTGAGTCTCGATGTTGTCTTCTCCACATTTGGCCAGTTCACAGTCTTCTTGAATAAGGTCACCTATCTCAATGATTTGATCAAGGGAGTGTCCATGCTCTTCCATATCCTCTTTCAAAGTGAGAAAAATTTTAGAAATGATCTCCTCCTCATCTAAAGTTAAGGAAAAAACTTGCGACTTATCCTCTTGTTGATCAAAGGGGGAATCTATGGTGATTTCCTCCTTATCTGTACTTATGGAATCCTCTTGACTAGCCATGAATTGAGCATACTCCTCTACATACTTATTTGCTTCCTCCAAAACATATTCTTCTTTGAAAAGGGATAAGGAGGAAGGCTATGATGAGAAACATGAAGCTTCTTGAGGAATAGTGGAAGGGACTTGAGGGGAAAGTGAGGGTTCGGAGTCCTCTTCCCTTGCTTCTATCATAGACTCTGCATTATTTGGAAAATGATCTTGACAAGTTTGACCTTGCTCATAAACAGGGGTGGTATATGGATGTGTAGGTTGATAGACCTGGTAAGGCTGGTTCTCATGAATGCTCAGCTTCTCTTCTAGAAATGCAATCAATCCACACACATCTAACATCTCATATGTAAGCTCTGGCCAATTTGCCCTTTCAGTGGGATGCCATTCACTTTTAATTAGATCTATTGCATCCCTTACTTGATGGATGACATGACAAGGAATTTCTTGGCCATATCCCCTTCTGCTGTCAAGCTCTAACACATAATTTTTAAATCCCAGCAATGCTTTTTTGAAGGTGAAAATGAGATTAGGTTGGGCATAAAATTGGTATAGCTCGTGACCATATGCATACTCGTTACTAGACATGATTCCAGGAGAAGCTCATTCTTGATTAAAAATATAAGAAGGAGAATAAGACCCATAGTTATGAGTAACAAAATTATACATACCCAAAGGTGATTTCTTAAAGATACTGAGACTGCTTGATCAGCTGATTTGACTCAGAGTCGTTGTTGGCGTTGATAAAAACCTCTAAAGGCTAATTGGCCAAAGAACACACCAAAAATTCTTCAACTCCTTGAAAGATTGGTCCCACCGGGCGTGCCAGAAACTTTTGATGACTTAAAATTGTGCTTGATCTTAATCAATCAACAATGGGAAGTTTCAAGCTGTGGGACGATGCGGCTTGAAACAACCTCCAGATTTTAAAGAAGCTGGTGTCTTCTATTTTATCAAGTGTTGTGGGAAAAGGGATAGGAGATTAAACAAAAATGTAAATGCAGGAACTGAAACCTAACTATGGCAATGCACTTGAGTGTAATCTTAATCCTAACCTAAGCACAATGAGACTATTATAGGATTCAATTACATTTAAGAGTAGACAAGTGCATGATCAATGTAAAAGATTGGAATAACAGAAATGGAGGCTCATAATAGGGGAGTCTTTTGCTGAGATACAAAGAATGTCAACAAAGGCATAGTGTTCAATCTCCTTAATAGAATCTTCCAATCACATAAGAGGCGTAGAAGTCACGTACAATTATGTAAACCTTCCAATTCAAGAAAATGAGACAAAAAGCAAATGAAATTCCTAATCACAACTCAAGAGAATCTACAATATAGACTACTTTGCAAATGACACAGACAACACCAACCACGGCATGGAGCTCAAATTTTCTTAATTCATTCAGCCACATAAAGGGCACAAAAACATGCACGGTTATATTAAATTTACAACTCAAGAAAATTGAGACAAGAGCAATTGATATTACTGGTCAAAAACTTCAAAAAGTCTAAAACTATGAGAAAATCCCCCCATTTTCTCTTACAATTATTCCTCTTTTATAGGCTTCGGCGTCTCCTTACATCCCACTCTTTCCTGCACAATTCTACTCCATCATTCACTTGTAGGGGAAAAAATAGATGACACCTTCAATGCTTTGGGGTCTCCAAAAATCTACCCGATGAACTGTTCCATCTACTCCAATTAACTCCAGCCGATTTTCCCTCCATTTTGCTTTGTGGCAACAGATATATGGAACACTTTGTTATGTTGAAATGGGAGAGGACACTTAGTCAGTTTCTTAAAAATTCTCTTATTACTTAGAAGGCACTGGAGAATGAAACTTGGCACTTTCCACCTGATTCATTGAAGACACACGGCTCTCTCCACTTCTCTCTGGCTGTGCTATAGTATCATTCGAGACACATATCAGACTCTTATAGATGGTGACACTTGGCAGCTTCCCCAGACTTTTGAAGTCACACTCAAGGCCCACCATAATATTTATTCGGCAATGAAACTCGAAGATGATCTCTCAGTTGTTGACACATGGAGGCTTCCACGGCTTCGAGGAAGATACATGGCACCTTCCACTGCTTTAGTTAAGGGTATGTGGCCACTTCTGCTTTTCCTAGGAATGGAGTAGAGAGGGGCTCAGAGAGTGACACTTGGCAGCATCCACTGCTTTATGGCACTTAAGGAAAATAAAATGACGCCTTTCTGCGTTGAACCAAAGTATTGAACCCAAGCGTTGAACCGAAGTCTCTCAGAAGTTGACATGTGGGGACCTCTGCCGCTCTTTGAAAAAGTAGTTCAGGTCCTTCCTTAACTGCAACTTGGCACCTTCCGCTGCATCTTGCCACTTAGCCTGTTGAAAGTCTTTATTGAAAAAGTAGAATGAACGTGGGTGCCTCTATGAAATGTGGATGCTGACACGTGGTGTATTTCGCTTAGCTGCTACTAGATACGTGTCACATTCCGTGGTATTCTTGAAAGTTACAAAAAGGGTCTCGAAGGATGCTAACTGGTTGGCTTTGTGTTTCGAAAGGTGACACTTGGCGACTTTTGCTTGAATTCAAACATTTAGGCAAAATAAAATAGAAGAAACAAAAGAGGAGAAAGAAGATTCATGCTCAGATAGTGACACTTGGTAGCCTCCGTTGCACTTTGACACTTAGACAGAAAATGAACTCACGCTCTGCCCCAACTCTGCCGCTACGACCCAGGTATACGGGAACCAAAATTGCAGTGCTCGACTAAAAATTTGAGTGCAACGTAGAGTAAAAATTTACTCTACATAACCCATACCAAAGGATTAAAATAAACATGCTGATAGATTGACTACCATAGGAACACAATTTGATGCAGTTGTTGATGTCGAAAAGGAGAAAGATTAGTCTCATATCAGAGTCATTATGAGGCCTTCTATTTTAGATAATGAAGTGTCATGGCAAGTTTTCAAAAGTGATGAACAGATTGCACACTTCTTACAAAATGAGGCAAGTTTCTCCTCAAGGAACCAAAAGAAACTGCATGATCAATATGAAGAACAAATTATTCAACTGAAGACAAATAAGATACCTAAGGGGCTGATTACCTTGGAGAGTGTTTTCAATGAAGATGATTAAAAGAAGAGAGAAAGAGTGAGCATGTCAACAAAAGAGAACTATGAGAGAGTCATGATTTATAAAGAAAAACTCCTAAAAATGTGTAAGGTATGTTATTTGTTTGAGAGGCAGGCCTTTATCGAATTATTCAAAGAGTTCCATGACATCTTTACTTCAGAATACAAAGATTTGAAAGGTTTTGATCTAATTTTAGCTCATCACACCATTGAGTTAGAACTTGGAGCTAAACCAGTCAGGTAGAAGCAAAGGCCTATCAATCCCAAATAGAGGAACTCATGAAGAAAGAGTTGACCAAGCTGATTGAGTCTAGGACTATCTTTCCTATCAAATACTCAACTTGGGTGGCTAATCTTGTACCTATACAAAATAAGAATAGAGAGATCATACTCTGTGTGTATTTTTGAGATATTAACAAAGTGTCTCTCAAGGATCATTATCCACTACCTTCCATGGAACAAATTCTTCAAGTTATTTCAGGTTCTCAACACTTCTCACTTCTTGATGGTTATTCAGGTTACAATCAAATATTAGTAAATGAAGAGGATCAGTTCAAGACAACCTTCACTACAAAATTGGGGACATTTAACTATAATAAGATGCTATTTGGTTTATCCAATGCTGAAGCTACATTTCTAAGGGCAATGGACATGGCTTTTAAAGGTTTGATCAATAAGTTTCTGCTTGTGTATCTTGATGATATAACTATTTTTTTTAAATATGCTACTGATTATATGAAACATCTAAGGCAGGTGTTTGAAAAGTGTAGGTAGTATAGAATATCCCTTAATTCAAAAAAGTGAAAAATTATTGTCCATGAAGGTAAGCTATTGGTCCATATTGTCTCGAAAGAAGGCTTATCTATTGATCTTGAGAGGATTGAGGATATTCTAGGCTTGTATTTGCCTCAACATAAGAAGGGGATGTAAAGCTTCTTGGAGAAAATAAACTTTGTAAGAAGGTTTTTTTTAGGATTTGTGACTATGGCAAAGCCTATCATAGCCATGCTCAAGAAGAACCAAGCTTTTGTTTGGACAAAGGAAAGTAAGATTAGTTTTGAGGCAATCAAGCAAGTGATTGCAAAATCTCTTACTCTCTTGAACCCAAACATTGCCAAAGATTTCATACTATATACTTTTGCTAACCTTGTTACAATCTTAGCTATGCTTATGCAAAAGAATGATGTAGAGGCAGAGCAACCAATTGCATTTTCAGCTAAGGATTGGAAGATTATGAGGTTAGGTATACATTTGTTGAGAAGTAATCTCTAATAGTGATAAGAGGATTGAATAAATTTAGACACATGGTTTTAAATAATAAGATACATGTCATGGTTTCTAATCCTAGCACCAAGGAGTTTCTCCTAAGCAAAGACCTTAATGAAAAGAGAGATGGGTGGATTACAAAGGTGATGAAGTATGATGTGGATATTAAGGTTACAAACTTGGTAAGATAAAAAAGGTTATGTGAGCATTTAGCTTCAAATTTCCAAGAGCCAAAGGAGGAAGTCTTGACCAACCAGGTTCAACCCCAGCCAACTGATCATGTATAAGTTTAAAATTTGACACAAGACATCATCATTTTTTTTCAAAATGGTGAGTGCCCCAATGGTTTGAACAAGTCTCAAAGGAGGTATTTTAGATTTCAGTCCATTCCTTACTATCTTTTAGATGGTGTCCTCTTTAGAAAAGATGTGAATGGTGTGTTGTTAAGGTGTGTTAACAATGATCAGTTTGATATGCTACTGGAAAAGTTTCACAATGGTACAGATGGAGGTCATTTCTCTCCTAGGATGACTATTGCAAAGATAATGAGGGATGGTTACTATTGACCTAGTATTTTAAAGGATTGTTAGCATTGGGCTAAAAAGTGCCCTCAATGTACCTTATTAGTAGGAAAATAGAAGCTTTCAGCCCTTCCATTAAATCCTATCCAAGTAGACCAACCTTTAATGCAATGGGGCCTTGATTTCATTGGTATGATCAACCCTCCATCAAGTGTTGAACACAAATGGATATTGATTGCTACTGATTACTTCACAAGGTGGGTAGAGGATGTTGCATTGAAGGAGGCAAGTGAAAATGCTATCTTGGAGTTCTATAAGATCATTATAACAAGGTTTAGAATTCCCCATGTTATTATTTTTGATAATGCACTTGCTTTCATAAGTGCTAAAAATTTTGATTGGGCAAATAGGAATGGGGTTTACTTGAGTACCTCATCCAATTATTAACCTCAAGGTAATGGATTGGCTGAGTCTACTAAAAATAATCTCATCAAGATCATCAAGAGGACATTAGAGAATAATCAAAGAGCATGGTACAACAAGTTGAAGACAACTTTATGGGATGACAAGATTACTCCTAAGACATCAATTGGTAATCCTCCCTTTGTGCTTATTTATGGGAGAGAGGATAGGTTGTACATATCTTAAGAACTCCCTACTCTAGAACTTGCATAGTAGTTGGAACTACTTGAGAATACTATAATGGAAGTCATATTGATAGAAATAATGCAACTGCAAGAAACAAGATACAATGCATACAAGACCATGGAACACCACCAAGTGCTTATGAAGAAGTCTTTTGATAAAAGAGAAAGTGTAAGAGTGTTCAAAGAGGGTGAATTGGTCCTAAAATGGGATGAGGATAGAGCAAAGCTGGGCAGACATACAAAGTTTAATACTTTGTAGAGTGGCCCTTACATCATTAGCAAGTACAAACAAAGCAACTCTTTCCAACTGACCAAGATGAATGAAGAAGAATTTTCTATCCCTGTGAATGGGATACATCTGAAGTTCTGCTATTAATCTTTGCAAGTATGTTTTATAAATAGTAGTTTAGGTGTGTGTTTCCTTTGGTAAACTGTTGTGTTCCCTATGTGCTTTGTAACACAAGTGTGTTTCCTTCCTTTTATTTGGTTTGTATCTCTACCTTATGCACGTGAATCAATCCAGCTTGTGTTTTTTAGCCAAAGGTCTGTTCAAATCATTTTTGAGTGCCTATATGTGTGACTCCATGCCCAATGGAAGGATTTAGGCAATTGGTTTTAGGCATAGCAGGCATGCCTCCCCTTGGAATCACCAAGAATGTTAGCCATTTTTCACTCCCATGTTTATCATCTCTCTTTTGGCTAAGTGTAACATCTTTACTAGTTCATCCCCACATCAAAGAAAGACCAAGTATTATTTCTTTCAGAAGCCTTTGTTTGGTCTTTTTTGTCTAAGTCTCAAAGGAATTGTTTTGAACTTTTTATCTGAAACAAAGAAGTTTGAAGGGTAAATTTTAGGAATGCCGAAGGATCATTTCTAAAGTGAAGGGACACTTTGCACCTTTTTTAAGGGACATTTCCATTCTATTGAAGGGTCTTCTTCTCTTGGGAAGGGACATGTTCAACTTTTCTGAAGGGTGCATTTTGAATTTTTGAAGGATTTATTTCAGTCTTTTTTTCTGAAACAAGATTTTTGAAGGGTTTGTTTTTTATTTTGAACTTTTTGTTTCAGACAAAAAGTCCAAAAGAAGTGTCCTTTGGGAGAATCTTGAAAGAATTGGTCCACTTCGAAAGAAGTTTGAAGGGTATTTTTGTTGCAAAAGTGTCCTTCGAGAAAAGTTTGAAGGGTCTTTCTCATAAATTGGTCCACTTAAAGTTTTCTGAAGGGACACTTTGCATTTTTTTGAATGGTATTTTTCTCATGAAAGTGTCCTAAATAGGTTTCCCAAAGGGTACTTTGCGAGATTTTTGAAAGAAAAGTCCCTTACATTTTTTATGAAAGAATTATCACTGAAGGATTTCTAAAGTATTTGTTTTGGAATTTTTGTCTGAAACAATCTTTCCAAAGGGTTTGTTCTTCTGAATAATTGGTCTGCATCAAGTTTTTTGAAGGGACACTTTGCACTTTTCTGAAGGGTCTTTTCAACCAATCTGAAGGTAAGTGTCCCTTGCAGTTTCTCCAAAGGAATTCATCCTTCCACCTTTTCCAAAAGAATTGGACACTTTAAGCTTTCCAAAGGAAATTGTTCCTCATGCAAGTGCCCTAAAAAAATCCTGAAGGGTCTTTCATCTTCAAAAGTGTCCTTAAAAAAAGTGCAATTGGTCCACTTTTGATGGTCTGAAGGGACACTTGGGAAAAGTATGAAGGGCCTTTTCAAAAGCTTCAAAGGTCATCTTTCAGATAAAGTGCCCTAAATTGAAGGTCTTAAAGGGTATTTCTATGCCAAAGGGTCCTTTAAGAAAATTCCAAAGGATATAGACACTTGTACAGAGTCTGTAGAAGGATTGTCGAAGGGCATGTTTGAGCAGTCTGAAGGGTATAGACACTTGAAGAGAGTCTGTAGAAAGAGGGTCCAAAGGGAATAAAAGGGAGTTTGTAGAAAGATGATTACATGAAAAATAAACTTCTACCTTAGAAAATAGCCATTGGCATTCAAAATAGTGGGTCCCAAGAAGATCAAACCCAACTTTCTCTTCCAAAGTAGATCCAAAGGCTCGCATTCTTCATCTGTCAAAGTAGTGAGAGGGCCCATATCACCATTGATCAATCGAGATCTGAGTCATTTCTTAATGACCAATCAAAGGAGGATGGCAATGCCAATGGAATGAAAATGACAAATTTTCAATAGGTGGATAATTGATTTGATGCCATGACTCAACCCAAGAATACCTTGATTTTGTTGCAAACAATGAGAAGCATCTTTGGGAGAGCAAGCTTGTTGTATAACCGCTTGAAATGACATGGACCAATCAGATGGCCCGAATGAGTATCCTTTGCAAAGATGGTTTTAGTTGAAGATATAGACATCTAATAAAATGATTCCCCTTTTTGACACTAAAGGGCTCCTCCTCCCACTTCCTCCCTACTATATATACAACCCTTGGGCTAGTGTAAAGAAGAACATAGTGCATGATGAAGCCCTATTGGAATGATATCCTGCCTTTAAGCATTAGTACAAGTCTATTTCCTTTGAAGTTTAGAGTAATTGCCTGAGTGTGTATATGATGTATGGTGAAAACAAGTGATGATTTTCATCCTTTTGTCCTTTGTCCTTCATGCTTGAGCAAGAGTTTTGGGTCTAACAGGTCATATAGAGTGCATCCAAGTGTGTTGCATTTTTGCATGTGTATAACTATTCTTAAAGTGTATAGGTTGTCTTTCAATTCATTTACCTTGCATCATTTCATACATCTTGTCTCTATATTGAAATACTTATGTTAACCTTTAGATATTGAAAATAGTCTGTGTATTTTGATATATCATGCATTAGGGTATGACATTCATGTGGAAGATAACCTTGGTGCATCACCATTCTTAGAATAGGTTTTGTTTATGCAATTTTTAACTCTTTTCCCTTCAATAAAACTAGTTTAGACAGAGGCTATTTTTTAGAGATATATTTAGGGAGCTAGCAACCCACATGCTTGGAAATGTCCCAATGTTTCTCAAATATGGAAGAGGATTGAACACTCTCTTTCAGGGTGCAAGATTTGGAGAAAACAAGAACCAAAGCAGTCCTTTAGCCTAAATCTTCCCCAAATCCATACCATCCATGTGGTCACATGATCACAAGCCCAACAAAAGGATAAGGGGAAGGCAAAGGTGTCCATTCCATGGACATACCCTTCTTCTACCAGTCAATCACTCAACCAAACCCAAACACCCTCACCTTCTCCCAAACCTAAGGTATCCATCTTGGGTACATCTCAATCCAACTCTTCTAAGTCAATCTAAAGAGTAGTTATAAAGCAACTTCACCAAACACCGATGAATATGAGTTTATATGAACTAATCAATACCTTGCCCCATCACCACCAAGTAATGACAGAGGCTTTTTAGTCCATAGAGGTCCAACCAAAAGAATGATAACCTCTATAAACCTTTGTTGGATCCCTCCAACTTTCCACCCTTGTTACCTTTAAAGATTTTGAAATACCTTCTATTCATCCCCAAGATCCAGATCCTCCTCTCTTCATTAATGCACACATAAACCAAAACCACATCAAGAGAGTTATGATTGATGGAGAGGCTAGCATCAACATTATCTCCTCCCACGCATATGACCAACTGAAACTTCCAGAGAACATTATGTCAAAAACCACAATAGTGCTCCATTCCTTTAACGACACTATGGTGATAACTCTAGGAACAATCATCCTCCACATTCGTTTAGGACCTCACAAACTTCTTAAGCTCTTCTACGTAGTAGAAGGTGAGTTCTAGTACAATGTCCTGATTGGACACCTTTAGATTTGTTCCATGAATTATGTACTATCCAACCTATATTTCTACATAAAATTTGAACACAAAGTTTAAGTAGTTACCATACGAGTTGACCCAAGTCCTTTTACATCATGTAACATGATGTACCACCTGAATGATGTTCTCCTTCTTCCCACCACCAAGTCTTCATCGACCAATGATGATTCCACTTCTTTTACCAACCAAGCCTTGACTAGATCATCTATTCTTTCTACCCAATTCCCCATGAAGGACCCCTTAGAATCCACATTCCAACATCTGTCACTTGGGTAGTATCACTTTTTGGCCTTGGATGATTTCCCTACTCCCAAGGAGTATAGGAACCTTGACCAGAACCTTAATTATGACCACAATACTAGAACCACTATTTATTTTGGGACTCTCAATCTCCAAACAAATCTTATCTATGAGGGACTTGATCAACCACTTATCACCTCCTTGACCTCCTCTTTTCCTTGACCATTCAACTTTGATTTCTCCTACCTGATAAACTGGAGTTCACCAAGACATACCCCCATAGGTGCTTTTGGAATGGATTTGCTCTAGTACGTTATGAGCACAGACCACATGAGTTACCTCTATGTAAAACTCAAAAGCCTCATGAAATATTTCATCTCAATTTCACTCTACCCAAAGAACCAATAGACTCACCTCTCATTATCATCATTGAATATGAAGTCCTATCCTCATCGTCCACTACACCATCAACATCTAAGGATTTTGACATCATCCCACCTAATTTTTTTCATCAACATGATCATCCTTGGACCCCTAACTTATCAAAAGGATGGGAAGACTATAACATTTTTGCTGACTCATCTTAAGATGGTAGGAGATGACTCTCTTACCATTAATACCTTTCAATATCAAGATGATGATTCCATTCTTACCTATCTTGGTGCAAAATATTCTTCTATCTATAAATCCCTTCCTCGTGAGACTTCAACCATGCTAAATGAATCTACCATAAATATCAACCTTGGTACTCTGGATAACCTATGCATTATAAAAATCGGCCAATCATTAAATTCTATAGAGCATTAGGATTTCCCCTCCTTCCTACAAAACCTTAACATAACATTTTATTGGTCTTACAATGACATGCCATGAATTAACCCTTCCATCACCACCCATAATATAGTCACCAATCACGATGCCAAGATAGTTAGGTAAAAACTTCATCAGATGCACCCTCGCATAACCTTGCTTGTCAAAGACGAACTTTAATGCCTCCTATCTATAAATTTAATTTAACCCATTGATTATCCCCAATGGGTCTCGAATGCCATCCTTATCACCAAATCCACAAGGGCACTTCACATTTGTGTAGAATTCCATGAGCTTAACCTTGATTTCCCTAAATATGACTTTCCTTTACCAAGCATTGACCAACTTGTTAATCTTACAATTGACCATGAGATGTTATATCTTATGGATGGGTTCTTAGGTTATAATCAGATCTTGATTGCCCCTGAAGATCAACACAAAACTACCTTTATCACCCCTTGAGGTACTTTTTGCTATAGGGTCATGCCTTTTGGTTTGAATAATGCTAGTACAACCTACCAACATACTGTGATCTACATTGTGCATGACCTTATTCACAAAATCATAGAAGACTATGTTGATGATCTTCTTAGTAAATCCAAATATTGTAATGATCATTTAGCTATTATTAAGATTATCTTTGAATACCTCATCCATTACCATGTTCGCCTTAACCCCAAGAAGTGTATTTTTGGGGTCTTATTAGGAAATATCTTTTGATTTTCATCTCCCTTCAAGGAATTGAAGTTGATCCCACCAAAACCAAATCAATCCTTGACATGCCTCCTCCCACCCACCTCAAGCAACTCCATAGCTTGCAAGGGAAGCTTTAGTCCATTCATCACTTTATATCTTAGCTCTCTGATCGATGCCAACTTTAAAAGTATGTATCTTTTGAGTGGAATAAAGACTATCAAAAGGCCATTGATTCACTTAAAGAGTACCTTTTTTCTCCACCCATCCTCATTCCTCCCAAAGAAGATCAACCTTTCTACCTTTATATTTTTGCCACCGACCACTCCTTAAGGAAATACAGGCCCATTTAGATGAGAAGCATAAAGAATAAGTTATCTAATACATAATCCATATGCTTATAGAGTATGAGAATCTATACACCCATACCAAAAAACTTTGTCTCGCACTAGTCTTCATCGCCTCCAATCTTTACCACTATCTTCTCAACCACAAGAGTTATGTCATAACCAATACTGACCCACTCAAGTATATGCACTCTAAGCCATACCAAAACCAACATATGGCTAAGTGGATCATGATTTTAACTAAATTTTGACCTTGAGTTCCTCTAATAAAAGTCAATAAAAGGGCAAGTCATCAGTAACCAATTGGCCGAAGCAGCCTTAATAGATAACCAACCATACTCCCTTGAGTTTCTTGATGAGTCCATCACCACCCTTTCTAAAGAAGACATCACCTATCAAATGACCATATTATTCAATAGATCAAAATGTCAATGTGGTGGGGGAGCCAGTATCATCCTTATTACCTTTTAAGTTGAACCTCTTCCTTTATCATTAAAACTTGACTTTTATTGTACCAATAATATGGCTGAGTATGAAGCCCTAGTGATAGGTCTCTAAACCGCTTTAGCCTTGGGAGTCAAGATGATTAGTGTTTTTGGTGACTCCCAACTTATGGTTAATTAAATCAACAACTCTTATCAATGTAAGAATGATATTTTTTAAGATTACAAACAACTAGTCGATATACTCTTGGTGTCATTTGAACACTACAATATCCAAACCATTCCACGATCTATGAACAAGTTTACCGATACAATGGCTTCTCTCACTTCCAAGATCTTGTCCACACCTTATGACTCTAAGCTATATGTCATTATCCATCATCTTACTAAGCCCTATTATATCAAATTAGCCTCTCCTACCATCTTTAATGTAGAAGAGGCCCAACTCAACCTTTGGTATAAGTAAATCTTTGACTATCTCAACCTTGCCATTGTCCCTTCCAATCTTTCTAGAAATGGTCAAAGAATGTTCGTTTGAGGTACCTATCATTACACCATATTATGAGGAATCCTTTACAAGCATGGCTTTGATGACCTTCTTTTTTGATACCTACATAGTCACAAGGACTCTCAAGCTATCAAGGAAATGCATGATGGGGTTTGAAAGGGACACTTTAGTGGCCTAATCATTGCTAAACACATCCTTCACATTGGCTACTACGGATCTAATCTTAACCAAGATTTTTGTGAATATGTGAATACGTGTGTTAAATGTCAAAAACATGCCAATTTACATCATGCACCTAGCCATAGTCTCCAAGTATCCAAATATTTATGATCCTTCTCATAATGGGGTCTGGATCTTATTAGTGAAATTAACCCCATTCTTCACAAAAACATCATTTTATCATCACTTCAACATAAAGTTTCACCAAATGGGTAGAATCTATTTCTCTCATTTCAACCAAAGTAAAAAAGATTAATGATTTTATCAACCATCACATTATTTGTTGCTTTGGTGTTCCACACAAAATTATCACCAACAATGGTGAATATTTTAAGGACAAACAAGTCCATGGTATTTGTAATGCATTCAATATCAAGTTAAGTTTCTCATCACCTTATTACCCATCAGCTAATGGATAGATTAAAGCTTCTAAAAAAACTGTTAACAACATGCTAACTAACATGGTTAATGCATCTGGTCGGGATTGACATTTACATATCCCCTTTACCTTATGGGCATATCATACTAGCATTTGAACCCCTATGAGTGCTACCCCTTTCTCTCTTATCTTTAAAGTAGAGGCTATCTTGCCTCTCAAAGTCCAAATCACCTCTCTTCGTATATCCATATAGGATATCATTTCTAAGGGCAATTATCATCAAGAACATTTAACCCAACTTGAGCTATTTGATGAACATCATTTAACCATGCTTACCCATCTTTGTGTCTACCAAAAATGAATTAAGTGCACTTATAATAAGCACCTCAAAGTACAAGAATTAAATATTGGAGATCTTATCATAAAGGAAAATCAACATGCAACCAATATGGAGAAGAGCAAGCAGGGCAAGTTTGCTTTTAATCAGATTGGACCTTATATCATAATGCACAAGTATGGATTGAGAGCTTATCGATTATCCTCTCTTGAAGGAAAAACATAACCTAAACCCCTCAATGCTTTGCATCTACATATTTTATTTTGTTAAACAAGATCAAACTCACATTTTGTCTAACTTAAGCTCATCCCTTGTTTTCACCAACATTCATTTCCTTATTTTAAGGACAACCGATTAAAGCTAGATCATGTGATTATCCATCACAACCTTAGCCTAATCTTGAACATGGGTACCATATCTCTATCCATGGCATGATTCTCATGGTACTCTCTACCCCTTTATAGGATGGGTTCTCATGGTCATTGTCACTTAAACCTCTTTTATCCATTATCAACCTTTTTGTACTTTAGTCTTGCCTTCATGAAGGTGACCCTTTTAAGCCTATATAACTAAAAAAATAAAAAAACACAAAACAAAAAAAATCATATATTCTATGGGTCATTCCAAGCATTCACAGATTACTCCCTTGAAGGACAACTACCAAAACCAATCAAAATTGCTCAATATAAGGTAGACTGCTCCCTTGAAGGACAACTATCAAAAGCCTTAAATAAATATCACAAACTTAGACCACTCCCTTGAAGGATGGTTGATGAAAGAATTTATCAAAGCATATCAATTTTTGGGAAGCTTCTTACATCGATCAACTTCTGAATCAATAACAAAAATATCAAAAGATCCATTATCAAAATAAAAAAAAGGCAAAATAATTTTGAAAGCCACATTCAGCTTTCACAAGTAGACTTCTTGCATCGATAAGTCTACACCTTATATGACATGGAATTGTTTATACTAGCTTTTTGGTAACTTGTAAAAGGGACATGCTAGTCTCACAAGAAGGTTCCATCATCATCCATCCTGGTAACATTACCCTCTATGAGCAAGGGATTTTTGAGCTTACTTAACGTCACACAATCAAGAAATTTTAAACCAACTAATGAATGCTAATGTGAAGCATTCGAAGGGCTTATGTTCATAAGCTAATCTAACTTTAGTTTGTTTGAGTCCTTATCAAATAAGAAACATCTTGTCTTCTTCTTATTCTCTCATACCTATTTGTTGATGTATTCATTTAGACACTTATCTTTTTGATTGTCTCATATTTCTCATCTTTCCTCACATTTATTTTTGTTATCAAACTTACTTTTTGTTTTAAGATTTATTCACCTTCATCTAATACAATCCATTAAAAACATTTAAATACCAATTATTTGTTTTATTATGTGTTTGACATCTTGTCTTATTTATTTAAGTGTTTTAATAAATAAAAAACATTTTAGTGAATTCACCATCTCAAACATTATCATATCATAACATCATAAACACAATAATAATCATCATACAATCATCACAACATCATAATCATATCCAATCCTATCTCTCACATCATCACCATTTATCACATCATAACTCCATGAGTCATCCACATATGTTATCCTAGCTAGGTAGGGAAACATAGATTCATTAATTTAAAAACATCCACATTTATAATGAGTCACACATCAAACCATGAATATCATTACATCATTATCATATTAATAAACAATATCTACATAACCCATCACATCAACTAGTCATAAAACATCTATCATTTCATTAATATTTAATCATCTAGTTATCACACATGTCTATCTAGATATCAGAGAACATAAATTCATTAATACATCTATTCAAACATATATGCTAATCATAAACAACATCATGATCATAAAAATAACAACATATCCATAAGCCATATCCACAACCATAACCACATCATGAGCTTATAATCAAAATAATCATCATATATAACACTAATGTCTACATCTCTCAAAATCATATACATTTCACTACATTAGCTTGCAGGCCGATGCCAAAATCATATAATACATCAAAATTTAGAGTCTCATGAGAATATATGGTGCTAGAGCATTGCTACTCCCTAGATCTTATCCACTTGTAGGACCTCTCTACATATATATGGATGTTAGCCACTGACCTGGTATATCGATGATGGCTCCCTCACCCCCTCATTATGTCACATACTCATAAAACCATGGCTCATGTGGAAGGTGAGTAAATACTAATTGCTCATAATATCAAAGCTCCTTTACTGTAGTAATGTATCTATACATAAGAATCATCCCTAGTGGTTCTATAAGTGTTGACAACCATGCTACTCCTTATCTCAAGGTGTCCCTCTCCTGTGTGACCAACCCTAGCTGTGCTCATGACTATTCTTTCTCCTATTTGAGGGTACCCACCTGGTCGTATGTTTTGTCCCTCTCCAATGTCACTATTGGTAGAGCTTCTTGTGATGCTACTAATGCTTCCCTAGCTTGATCCCTCTCTCTGATGAGTGCTTACCTATCTAGGGCATCCACATCCATCTAGTCTTGACCCCCCTCCTCCATATCAATATCTATGTCATATTGACCAGCCTATACATCATCTCCCCCAAACACTACCATGTCATAGCATGCCTAGAACCAAATAAGATTTTCTTGTGTGACCCTTGCATCATCAATCTCCAGTCTCATTTGTAGCTCCTCTTGATAAAAGTCAAGCTCTTTTGGCTATGGATTAAGTAGTGGAAACTCCATGTCCTCCCTCTATTATTATGGGAAAGCATTTGAGATACCTTGCACTAGCCAAAATTGCCTCCTCACCCTATCAAAAGGAATCAACTCTACCTCAGGGTCCCGTCTACCCTCAATCCACATATAACTTTTCAATGACAATATCTACCTTATGAGACTTTCCCATGCCATAAATTTGACATATGGTCTCTAGATAACATCACCCTCGACTAGTACATCTAGCCTATCTTGATACCACTCCAAATATTGTACCCCTTCCCTTAGTTTTATAAGCATGTAATCGTACTTCCAATGAATGAAGCCAACTCTATAGTCCATGTGAACAAATCCATGCCATGGAAACCCACCTAGTCAAAGCACCTTAATGTGCTCATATGCCTAGTAGTGTAAAATAAACTTGACACTGATGCCATACCTCTTATACAACCTATAGCCCCAAAGCTCCTAGTAGATATACACTAGTAACACTAGAGCCCAAACATACACTATTTATTCCATAATCATTCCTACTAAAACACCTAACAATACAAAGCAAAATCTACCACTACTTGAGTCTGGCAGTGCATAACAAGTCATGGCCATCATCATCATAATAAATCACCTCGCTCACCTATCCTTGTGATATAATAGAGGCTGTTCATATGCCACCTCATGTGCATCGATTCCTCACCATACAACACATCCATTAGCTCATTTTACTCCTCACTACTACTGTGCTTTATCATCTCACCTTATATCGATAGTCTCATGATCTGGTAGATGTCCTTTGATAGGATCATCATCTCTCTGGTCAGTAGCAATAATGTGTTAGTGGTCAGGTCCCATCTCTCGATGAGGGACACCAATAAAGCCACATATTTGGGTATGAATTAATAATATCTGATGCCTCCCAATGCTACTACTATCAAGTGATCCCACTCTTGGTCTATCATCGCTTGACATACCTCATCTAGGAGTTGTAGCACTTGTTCCTGCACTTACAACTACTTATTTGCTTACAAGTTTAGATGTGTTCTTTAGTATACTTTAATTATTAGAATACCACTTATGAATACTACCCTAAACCTAACCTTACCCTTCACCTCATTGATATATACCCTCAACCACCTTACCTAATTTACCCTCACCTGATTCACCCTCAACCACCTTACCTAATTTACCCTACACCTACATTCACCTTACCCTGCACCTATATTCACCTTACCTTTCACCCATCCTTACCCTTCACTCATCCTTCCAATATATTTTAAACTTATCTTAAACCATCGATGGTTTGGTGGTGAATCATCGACAATTTAGTGGTGAAACATTGATGGTTTACACATTGATCAATTTGAAGGTCACCTATCGACTATCGATGGTTGCCTATAGACCATCAATAATCACCTATCAATTGGTGATGGTTGATAATGATCATGAATGGTCAATGTGTGGTGATTGCCAGTGACACACTAAGCCCTAGGGTTTACCTAAATACCTAAAACATCAACCAACCTTCCAAATTTTAGCCTACCCCTAATCTAATTATCACCTTCACTAGTTCCCACACAACCACTACCCACCCTATACCCAATTTCAAACCCAAATCTTAAAAACCCCTCTATTTCAAAATGCCTACCCCTACCCACCCATAATAACTATACAAACAACAAATTCAAGCACTTCACAACTAATAAATTCAATTATATAACCTACCTCATTCTATTACCATCATTATGGTGGTAATCTCACAACCACTATTGCTCTCCCTTGCACTCTATCTTTGCCTCTCTGCATACTCACTGGATCAACTATGCTCTGGCCCATAAGATCGCCCAATCACATTTTCATCAATCTCACCTAATCACCACCTTACTCAACTCACATAAATCTCCAGCTATCAATGTTCTTCGCTCAAGCTACATAATAACATCACGTATTATAATTAACAAATGAGGAAATATAATCCTCATTTGAATTTTAACCATTTCCCTTTTAGGGATGATGTCCAACCACCGATGCTCACTATGTGATCATCGATGGTTGAATTTGACCATCGACGGTCAACCCTGACCATCGACAATTGACCCTTATAAATTTTTGGCATAACAACCACACTTTTTACCAACTCTTCACCACAATAACATTATTAACCACAATTATTTAAGATCACCTCTCTTCCAACCCACCAACCAACCAAATCACCTAGATTTGGTCATTTTGGCTCAACTTTTGCACTTTTTGCAACAATCTTGCCTTGGTCATTTTGACTGCTAAGACTCCCTCCCCATATTTGCATAAATAAAACTTGCACTAATTTTGTGCACCAACCATTTGTGTCTTCTCAGGATCACATCCTACCTTGGATACTTGAGAACACATTTACTTTGCCTAGGAGACTTGCATTTATGAGTGCAACCATAACTGCCATGCCTAAATACAGTCACTTGTTCCACTTGTCACCTATCCTTCTAGTACCACCCATGATTTAAAAACTACCTCAATTATGGTATCTTAGTCTATTTTTGATCTATACTATCACACTTAATCGCATTTTGTGCATATGTTTACACTTCAATGCCCAACTTATCAAATGACCTTGTTCACCCATATTTATAACCCACTTATCCACTTGTCAAACCTACCACAAAATCTCACCTCATCAATTCTTGGTTTGAGGGGGAATACCTCCTCCCATACTCAAGGCATCTAACCTTGTACCAACCTTTCATTTTGTAGTTTTGTAGCTTGTCAATACAAATTGCATAACAAAAAGGGGTAAAATATAGACACTAAAAAACCATACACTATGGTTCTAGATGTTTTACTGACCCCTAGATCACCCCTTGACCCCCTTGGGACCATTTATTAACCATTCACCCCACTAGTCATTAATGGAAATGGATAAATTTAGCCATTTTTGACTATGACCCTAATCACTGACGGTCAACCCTTAACCATCGATGGTTAACCTTGACCACCAATGATTTGCTCTTAACTACCTCAAGAGTTAACTATAACTCAAACTCCATCTTGCCTTTTTTTTATTAATATCTATTTTAGCCATTTACATGATTAATGCATGTTAGGTTAAAATTAAATAGCTTGTTAGAAACCTTTTTGAACCTTTTGTTTCACCACTCCCTTCCCTCTATATTAAGAGAGGAGGAAGAGGTGAAATGAGGATAAAAAATTCTTGGTGCAAGATATCAGAACTTATTGTGTAAGAGATCATAACTCCTTATGCAAGAGATAAAAGCTTCTTATGTAGGTATTCTTCTTACTTCTAAAGAACCAACAACCAGGACAGAGATAAAAAGTGTTGTTGTAACTCATTAGTCAATAACAAAGGTACTATCACTCTCTAAAATTACTTCAAAATCTATAGTGAGCTTTCATCTAACCTCAACATTATTTAGACTAGAAATAATAAAGCTAAGTATCTATTCTTTATCAGGATTCAACAATTAATTTCTTTGTGTCATTCCTTGTATCACTTCCTCTTCCATCCCACTTTCTTGTATTGGAGTTCTATAATTCCAGACACTTCTTCTTTTCCCCTAAACCACCCATATCCTCTTTCAATCATCTGATCACCCTCTACCTGAGCTAGACACCTTTGAATACTACCGTCTATCTCGTAATCAACATCTAACTAAACTCACATTCTAGAACCCTCCTACAACCTTCCCAACCAAAATTATTTTCCTAAAGATAGATCACACAATAACCATTGATGGTCTCTTAAACATTGATAGTTTGACCCTATCCTCTGAAAATCTCTTAATCACTGATGGTTTGACCCTAACCACTGATGGTCTCTGTCCATCATTTTCAATAGTAAGCTTATTTGACCCATTAGACCCTGACTAAATTCTAATTTCTGAGTTTCTATTTTATCATAGGGGATTACTCTATTTTTTGAACCACATTTGATTCATCTAGCATTTATATTCAATAATTTATTATTAAAATTAGTCAAATTCATCTATCTCTCATCAAACACTTCTTGTATTTCATTTTAGTATATTCTGTTATTTATGCAAGCAATTTATCTTTCATTTTTAGAACTTAATTGTTTAAAGTGTGGATTGACATCCTTCAAGGAAGCTTATGCTTTTTATATCTATCTCACATTAGGAAATCCACCCTAATATTCAACTAATCGACCATTTCTTTAGTGCTTTCTTATATGTAGGTCATTCCTCCCCAGACAAAGAGGAGTCTCCACAATCATCTAGATCAATGCATGCACAACATATCATGTCATACTAACCTCTCCCTTATTTCAAGTTTTAAAACTTTTTTTCTAAATAAAATAAATCAAAATTTATGTGAAACAACATCAACTGACTGTTTCTATCCAATCTCTATTACTAAAGTTTGTAAACAGGGTTTTTAGGAAATCTTGTCCTTCATTAAGACTATAACCTTGTTTGATGATTATAATACTAAAAAAAATAAAATATAAAACCTTGATAGGTAACTTGAAATTATTTTCATGCTATCTTTAATCAAAATTAAATTCTTATCTTCCTAAATGTTGATTGTTTCAAATAGATAGAAAACAATTTCTTTAGACCTTATCAAATAGGCCTTATACATGATACTTTGTCATCCACTCACCTATATTTTAGACTCCAAGTCATATTATTAAGGATTTATTAGAGTTATTACACATTTTATAATGATTTATTACTCTATATATAACTTTAAACCTTCCTTCTCTATCAATCCTTGTCAAGAACACAAAATTATGTCTTTCAGGTCTTGTAAATAGGCTTGTAAACTGATCAATTGGTTATAAATTGAGCTATATGGGTTATAAGATCTTGAAAATAAATTTAAGTATTAAAAAAATATGTTATTACCTTATTAACATATTTAAAACCTCCTTAATAATTAATTTTGGAGTTATTCCTTCATGAAATATTAAAACACAAAATTTTAGGCTTTGTTTTAGGTTTGCAAAAAAATACATTCATGTATATATTTTCATCTAGAGAATTTTATGACCTAAAAATAATTTTAATAGTTTAAAAACATGATATTTAAATTACATACAAACTTTCATAGGATTTTTATGAATCATTTGAAATATATTCAAATTTTAGTGGGTTTAAACCCTTCTTAAACCATAATTTACAGGCTTGTTGACTGTATTTTGATCATAAATTTATATAAATATGTAAAAATAAAGTTAAAATATTTTAAAAACTTCATATAAATTATAATTCAGTTCCATTTAAACTTTCATGCAATTTGGATAGGTAGTTTAAAAGATATCTAAGTTTTTGTAACTCAAAAACCTAGTTTTCTGTATATAGGCCGAGAGCTCTCTTTTTGGCCAAATTGAATTATAATGATATTTAAAGGTTATTTTAAATTTAAAAATACTATTAAACTTTATCCATTCCTTATAAATCAATTTAAACATTTAAACACTCTAAAAAATGGATAAAGTCACCTTTTTCTTTGACTGTTACAGTCAAGACTGTATATGCAAATCTATAACTTCCTTCAGACACTTATACTCAATTTAATAGATGAATTCATGATTAATTATATATAGTTTTAAAAATTCACTACCATATCCTAATATTTTAATTTAATTTAATCCTTTAACACTCTTAAAAACATAATAAAGTGTCTTGTTTCCTTGACAGTCTTATCAAATACCTTGTTTTTAAACCTCTATAACCTTTAAAACCATTACAAAGATATGAAATAGGATAAAATAACAATTGAATAATTCACTTACATATTAAAATATATTTAAATTACATAAAAATAATCATAAAGTATTCTTTATTCATATGTTCTTCAAACTGACACATAAAAACCCTACAAACTATAACCAATCTCCACACAGTCCTAGAGACCTCCAACCACTCCTATTTTTCATTCCTCATAATTTATCATTTATTTATTGAATTATTGGATCATTTTTACATTTTTCAATCCTTATAATTTATAAACTAATGTATAATGTTTATTTCTTCTAGAAAATATCTTTCAATTGGTCTTATCTTCCTTCCCAATGTACAACTAATTGACTTACTAACTTAAGACTTACCCTTAATTGGGCATATACATGAATTTTGATGAGTTAAGACTTTAGAAATATTAAGGGCACATCCTAGGTCCTATTTAACCCTTTAAATACATAATAATGATCATATAAAAGTTTACAAGATGATAAAATACTCTCATTTGACACCTATAGATTTAAATATTTGAATTCTCATTTTTGATGGGAAAATAGAAAACTAAAGACTTTGAGAAAATCATGGACCTCCAACCAATCATGGACCTCCATACAATCCAAGAGACCTCCAACCACTCCTATTTTTCCTTCCTCTTTGTCATTTATCCTTTATTCATTGTATTATTGGATCCTTTTTGCATATTTAAATCCTTATCATTTATAAACTACTATCTAATCTTGATTTATTCTAGCAAATATCTCTTAATTAGTCTTATCTTCCTTCCTAGAGTACAACTAGATCACTAAATAATTTAAGACCTACCCTTGAGTGGGTATATACATGAATTATGATTAATTAAGACTTTATAAATATTAAGGACACCTCTTATGTCATATTTACCCCTTTATATACATAATCATGATCATAAACAAGCTTACAATATGAGATAATAATCTCATTTGACACTTATAGATTCAAACATTTGAATTCATATTTATGATAGGAAAATGGAAAACTAAAAACTTTGAGGAAATCACGGTGTTCTGAGAACTCAAATTGACATGGATACACACATTAGACCTCCTAAACCTATCAAAAACATAATTTGATATATTTACATAATTGTAAGCGATTACATTATGATGCTCGTGTATAAAAAGGGTTAGGGGTTGGAGTTTTGCTTGACCTAGAGACCCCATATATTGAGCACCACTTACATACAAATACTTATAAAGTGATCAAAACCCATGTAGTTCTCCCATGTTATAGTGGTGTGTGTGAAATATTGGCGTAATGTTATATGTTAGTATAATCTTGGTGTAATTATGTGCTTCAATAATGACCTGTGATCTTGGAAATGTATTTAGACTTAGCTTATGGTTACTTGGGTTGTGTGGACTCAGAATTGAGAAGAAAAAGTGCTTTCCTCTCAATGTGTAGTTAGATTAATTATAGTATTTGTAACATAGAAGCCTATTACAAACTAGTAAACAAATGAATGTAAAAGGTGCTTATATGGTGGTATTTTGGGAATTTACTCAAATGGGATTGGAGAAATGTGTGGGATGACCCATTAGGTGAATTTTAATTTGATAAATTATCCAATATTTGGTAGGAGGAATAAGCAGACAGACTCAAACACTACCATCAAATGAGATTATCTCGAAGGAGCGTCCTTATCTGAAGAGTAGAGATAATAAAATTGTAAGTGTAAATTCATCTAATAATGAGATTATTATTATACTATATTAGTTTAAAAACATTATATTGAAGCTAAATACAAAATCTCATAGGATTTTGATGAATCATTTGAAATATATTCAATTTTTAGTAGGCTTAAACCCTTCTAGTGACTATATTTTGATCATATATTTATCTATATATGTCAAAAACAAGTGAAATAAATTAAAACACTTAATATACATCCTTATTTAGTTCTATTTAAAATTTCATATAATTTGGACATGTAGTTTAAAAGATACACAAGTTTTTTGTAATTCAGAAACCTAGTTTTCTGTATATAGGACGAGAGCTCCTTTTTTTTTTTTTGTTAAATTGAATTATAAGACATTAAAAGGTTATTTAAAATTTTAATAGGACTATTACACTTGTTATTTTTCTTATCAATCAATTTCAACATTTAAACACTCTCAAAAGTGGTTGAAGTTGCCTTTTTCTTTGCCTATTACAAGTCAAGACTATATATGTAGACCGGCAACTTCCTTCAAACACTTATATTCAATTTATAAGACATTTTTATGATTAATATTATATTATTTATCATCTTATATACCATATACTACTATTTTAATTTAATTTACTCCTCTAACACTCTTAAACACATAAGAAAGTGTCTTGTTACCTTGACAATCTTATCAAATACCTTGTTTTTAAACCCATGTAACCTTTAAAAATCTTACAAAGATATTAAATAGGATCAAATAAAAATTGAATCATACACTTAAATATTTAAATAAATTAAAATTATATCAAAATCATCTCAAATTATTCTTTATTCATAATTTCTTCAAATGGATATACATACATCTTGCAGACTATATCCAATCTCCACACAATCTTAGAGACCTCCAACCACTCATCCTATTTTTCCTTCCTCTTTATAATTTATATTTTATTCATTACATTACTGGATCCTTTTTACATGTTTCAATCCTTATCATTTATAAACTTATGTCTGATCTTTATTTTTTCTAGCAAATATCTCTCAATTGGTATTATCTTCCTTCCCAACATACAGTTAGCCAACTTACTAATTTAAGACTTACAATTGAGTGGGAATATACATGAATTATGATGAGTTAAGAATTTATAAATATTAAGGACACATCCTATGTTATATTGACCCTTTTACATACATAATCATGATCATAGACAAGCTTATAATATGAGAAAATACTCTCATTTGACACTTATAGATTCAAATATTTGAATTCCTATTTTTGGTAGGAAAATGGAAAACTTAATAATTTGAGAAAATCATGGGGATTTGAGAAATAAAACTGAAATTGATACACCCCTTAGACTACCTAAAAACCTATCAAAGACATAATTTGATATATTTACATAAGTACAATTGATCCCATTATGATGCTTCTGTATAAAAAGGGTTAGGGGTTTAAATTTTGATTGACCTCAACACCCACTATATTGAGTACTACCTACATAAAAATAATCCATAGATGATCAAATTCCATGTATTTCTCCCAGGCTATAGTGGTGTGTGTGAAATATTGGTGTAATGTTTTATGTTAGTGTAATCTTGGTGTAATTCTATGCTTCAACAATGACTTATGCCCTTAGAGATGTATTCAAACTTAGCTCAGGGTTACTTAGGTTTTGTGGACTTAGAATTGAGAAGAATAGGTACTTCAATCTCAATGAGCAATTAGAATAATTCAAATATAGAAACCTATTTCAAACTAGTGAACAAATGAATGTAAAATCCACTTATATAGTGGTATTTTGAGAATTCACTCAAATGAAATTAGAAAAATGTGTGGGATGACCCATTAGGTGAATTTGAATTTGAAAAATTAGCCTCTATTTCTTAGGAGGAGTAAAGTGACATATTCAAACACTACCGATGAATTAGATTATCTTGAAGGAGTGTCCTTGTTTGAAGAATAAATACAATAAAAATGGAAGTGTAAATTAGTTTAATAGTGAGTTTAAGATGCTTTAATTAAAGACTAATAATATTCAAAATTAAATTTGCTTGTAGATAAAGGGTAATTTTCATATAATTAGAGAAAAATCTATTTAAAACCATAGAATTAAGCTAAGGCTAACTGTGCAAAAAGAGTGGTCATAAGTGTATTGTTTTATCATTGAATGTTAGTTTTAGTGACTATTTTTTCTCCTTTTTATTATAGTAATGCAACAAAGTGAAAGTACTAGAGTATAAAAAAGAGAGTTATACTTGAGCTTATATGAGTTGAGTGTACTTGGGTGTAGACTACACGCTGAACTATACTTCATCCAAACCTACAATGAAACATCTATAAATCAATCCTTACTTGGGATGGAAATATGAAAGTAAATACAAGAAACTTATAGATCAAATAACAAGAAATGAATACACTTTTTCATGCACATTAATGGTTGTGTTTTCTAGTGGAAGAATGGTGATTGGAGAGGATTGAGTCCTTGGAGATTCTTTTTTCATTGAAACACTTGGATTAGACTATGTATTCCCCAATCCTCATTGGCACAAGAGTTTGATTAAGAACTCAAGGTTTAATTTGCTCTATCATCGCACAACTCAAGGTAATATAGTAGCTTGGAATTCCTATATAAATTCCAATAGATCATTTTGATGAAAAATTGGTGCAAAACATTGAATCAACCACTACAAATATAATAAGATTTATGTTTGGTGTAAAACTAGTGCAAAATAACACGATATGAGTTTGGTGTACACAACATAGAGAATGACATAAATTGACATTCATTCTATATAAACTAGTGCAAAAATGAGTAATAAATTGATCATGTTATCTACACATTCCCCTATTTGATATCTAATTATATTGATTCTGATAACTGAGTAATATCAACTGAATTTTTGAGTAAACCTGTGTAAAGTTCTAGAACACATGTCATGAATGATGCCCTCAATTTGATTAAAATCTATGATAATATGTGTATAAATCTAATATAATTTCTAATCAAGACTAATAACTATTAGGTAGACTAAGTATCATTCTAATAAATCTATAAAATGTTATTTTTTACTTTTTAGGACAAAAGCATGTTGTTATGGATAGCTATAGCCTGCATTCTTGTTTGAATGGCCTAGTTCTATCTAAATATGATTTCTGTGTAAAAATTGACTATGCATTATGATTAATTAAGTATTAAATATTTTTTTGTTTGTGTAGTGAAATGTTTCAGCTTAGTCTCTAAGACAAGCCACTATGTCTGTCCCCTCTTTTAGGGTGAGTTGTGAAGCATGTGTAATAACTTAGCTAAAAATAAAAAGTTGTGTGAATGATATTATAAAGAAGATTGAAATCTGCAACCATAATGATAACAATGGATTTCATGGCATCATATTGATAATCTTAACAAAGTAGTAATGTGTGATATATTTATAACCAAGCATACATAGTCTCATGTCTAGATAGATGTTAACAATTAAACACATAATTAATAAATGATCAATATTTAGTATGTGAAACTGATATAGAACTATTTAGGGAGGATGCATGATATAGATCATGGCATTAAAAAATTGGTGAGATGCATGATATCCATCATGACATTGCAAACTGAACAAACAATATCAAACAAGAGTCATGGCCATGACGCATACATAAAGACTACACACAAAATCACACAAAACATGAAAGAAGGTTAAGGTTATGCATAAAAGGTACATGTTCAAATTTCACTCACACATATAGAAACATATAATAAGGCTTAGATCCAAAAACAAGGACATGTTCAAATGTCAATAATCTAGAGAAATGAATACACATAAAACATGAATTAAATAATAATACATGATAAATATGCATGAATAAGTTAACTTGGTCTACATAAGCAATTGGTAACATTAGTATATTAAAAAACTCAAGTATCTAGTAAGATAAAAAAGTGAAAGTAATTGATCAAATATGGAAAGATTTTACAAAATGTATTGTACTGTAGTAAGAGTAAAAGGGATAATCATAGAGTGATAAAATCCAAGTAAAATATGCCCCCAATGTACTTATTGTGATGCAAAAAAATTGTATAAGGGTTGTGACTATTTTATAATTGAGAAAGTAGAGCATGTTTTCACTAAGATAAGTCCACTATAATCAGATAAGAGTGTAGTGCAATTTGTTTTTGATTAGGGTGGTTTTGTCTCTTTAAACTTTTGGGTTTGAGACAATACCACTGCCTGAAATAACATCTAAAAATGAAAACCTATATGTTTTGCAACTCACTCAAGTACACTTTTGAAGCATATTTGATATAAAACTAAATATAGAGAAGTACTACATATATTGAAGGACAAATCAACTGATGTAAATGAATTACATATATTATGCATATGCCATGAATATTATAATTTTTTAATATATATATATATATATATATATATATATATATATATATATATATATATATATATATATATATATATATATATATATATATATATATATATATATATTTGTATATATATATTTTAAATATGAATTTTTAAAGTATAAAACCATCATAGATGCATAATGTTCATTGGATTCTCGATTGTTTTTCCTTCAAGCAAAGCTACACAATAAAAAAAAAATTACTCAATTTTTTTGTAATAATATATGGATCCAACCAATTTGGCTTGAACTTGCCTTTGGTTTCTTCTTTTGGATTGAATTTCCTTATTTTTCATTTAAAACTAATTCACCAACCTCAAACTCTCTAATATGGATTCTCTTGTTATATGCCTTTTGTATGTGTTATGGTATATTTTGAGATAATTTATTGCTTATATGCATGTATCTATAATTGTTCTGACTCATGTAAATGATTTTATTTATATTGATCATCTATACAAATTCACTTGATGGATATTTTCAAAGATGGAAATTTTAATTTTAATGGAAGTACTGATTTTACGCCATTAACCAAGGAATATGGAGTAGCCCTAGTGAGTGTGTAAATGCTCATGCAATAAGCCCATAGTGCATAAACTATTTGGTTATGCAAATCATCACCAAATTTATTAAATCTCTTGCTCAATATTTTGTTGATAGTATTATTTGTATCTTCTGGTTGTCCATTACCTCGAGGGTAATAAGTAGAAAATGCAAGTTAAATTTTAGATTTAGTGCAACAAATTTTTGATAGTCATATTCGTAAAACATGTACCATTATCTGTAATGATAGATGAAGGAAGCCCAAAGTGAGAGATGATATGCATAATCAAGAATTGATATGTCTTATCCTATAGTAAATTGTAAGGGTATAACTTCCACTCATTTGGTGAAATATTCAGTAGTCTTAATCATAAATTTATGCCCATTTGATGATTTTAGATTTATTTTGCTTACCAAATCAAACCCTAAAGTGAAAATGGCCAAGGTGAAATGATAAATTATATTTCATGTGAAGGGACATGGTTTAAATTATTGTGCCTTATCATTTTTTTGCGTAGTTTCTATTTTATCAATTTTTTGGAAAATTAGGGAAATAGATTACCTAATATGACAAACTGTTATGCAAAATTAGACTAGTACAGATATGCAATAAATGCTATAAAATGATTTGGAACTTACTAAATCTTGAAATTATACTAAATATGGAAATATCAAAAGAGAAATATAAAATTATCTAAAAAATTGAGATGTGCACTATTTGCACATTTGAGACTCTCAGAGAGACTATGTTGACTATGTGTGGACCTAGAATAGGAGCTAGTAGGGTCCCTAGATAATAACACTGCAATTAGACACTAATGGGGGGAACTATTATTTGAATAGGGTGGCCTTGTCTGATAGAAAATATGGCTATGATATTTTTGGGTTTTTTTCACCTTTACCTATTTATTATTCAAATTATGCAAGAACTTTCGATCTACTGCATGGACCACTATGTAACTCTTTCTTTGTTTAAAACCCTAGCTCAATAGACAATAAGATAAAATGAAATGATAGTGTAAAAATGGGTTAGGGGTTGAAATTTATTAACCTCAATAACCCTTGTATTGAGTGTTGTCTAAATATCAATACTTTGAAGAGGGATCAAACTCTATGTAGTTATACCATGCTATGGTTATTTGTGTGAATCTGGTGTAAACTATTAGATGCTAGTGCAATCCTAGTGTGATCAAGTACTTCAACTATGACTTATGACATTAGAGGTGTATTAAAACTTTAGATTAGGAGTACTAGAGTTGTATGTAATCAAAATTGGGTGAAATAGGGAATTTAGTCTCAACGTGCAATTAGAATTTTGGTGTTTTTTAGTGTGGAAGCCTCTTCTATGTAAAATGGTTTTAAATGTGCTTTTATAGTTGTATATTTGGAATTATTTTGGATGTGGCTTAGTAAACTTGTGATTTGACCCTTATACAACTTTTAAATTTGTAAAAAAAATTATTAGTTGGTGGGAGGACACTACTGGTAGAGGTGGACAATAATGGGGTGAACTATAGTCTAGATGGGGTGTTATTGTCCCAAGGGTAAGAGTTGCTAAATTAGAGGTATGATTCATTTTTTAATGAGCTTAATCTACTAAGTGGCCTTGATATTGACATTTTTTGTCATATATTTGATTATAAGAATGAGTTATCTACATAAAAAGGTGAAGGAAATCAATTAAAGGCTCTAGAATAGGCCATGAGTTAAGTGTGACAAAAGAGTGGTCATAAGTGCACTATCTTAGCTTAAATGTTAATTTATATGTCTATAATTTCATATATTCTTAACGTTCATGTTCCAAAGTAGGCCAATAGTAACCTATATAATGTAATTTATACTACATTGCTTTTACACTAAAATTTATACCACATTCATTGTCATGTGCCTGTTGGTGGGCTAAGCTAGCCTCCTTAGCATTTAGGCACCAGAGTAAATGTCCTTGAAATGGTCATTTAAACAAATCTCCTTCAATAATAAAATATCAAATCATGTACCTTTGTAATTTATGCTTATCATGTCTGGTAAAACTATTTGGTGTAACTAATTTATTCAAAAAATTATATATATGAGTAAACCATTCTGAGCTTTCTTTACTGTGTGTAATTGCCAAGACTAATAAGGCTATTATATATATGTTTGAAACTAATGTATTTTTTAAATGCTATATAGTGAAGATTTCTTGATCGTCTCGTATGTGAATTGGTATTAAAGAAGCTACACTAGCCATCACATCTACATGATGATTATCTTTTAATGGTATATTTTTAATTGAAGAATTATCAAAATGTTTGCATAAACATTGTACCATATTTCTATATGGGATTAAATTTTCTTCTTTTGTCTAGTAAACATTTTTAACTTGATTAACAACTAATTGTGAATACCCATATATCTTAATTAATTTTATTTGTAAAGCACAAGTATCACACAATCCCAATATCAATGCCTCATATTCTACGATATTATTTATACATGAAAAACTTATTCTATATAGTGTAGGCTCTCCTTCTAAAGTAATAAGAAAAAATCTTGCACCAGCGCTTGATGCATATTTTAAACCATCAAAAATATTAGCCATGTATCCTCAATAGTATTATATGCTATGGAATTATCCCTAAAAGTATCTCTGAGTGGTGATATATCTTGTAGTGGGGCGACAACTAGCTAGTCCATGATAACTTGACCTTTTACCAATTTTTGAGATATAATATTTAAATTGAATTCCATAAGTGACATTACCCATTTTGCTAAATGTCCTAACATATGAGGTTACAACATGAAAAACTTTAATGGTTCAACCTTGGTAATAACTTGGGTCTCATTATTTACCATGTAATGTCGAAGTTTCTATATAGCAAATACAAGATCCAAACATAGTTTTTTCATTGTGGTGTGATTTTTCTCATAATCAACAAGTGTGCAATTAATATAATATATTACTCATTCTTTGTGATCATCATCATATTATGCTAGCAAAGTGCCTAGTGCATGATTTATAGCAAAGATGTATAATAAGAGCAGACTATCGGTATCAGAGGCATGAGAATAGTTGGATTGAGTAAATATAGTTTAAGTGCCTCAAATCTCTCTTTATATTTTTTGTCCCATTCAAACTTTGTATATTTTTTTGAGTAATATTGCAAAATGTTGTTTCTTCTCTACTAACTGAGCTATAAATTAACATATTTATTGAATTTTACCTTGTAAATACCATATTTGTTTTAACCCTTGAGGTGGTGGCATATTAATAATAGCTTTGAAATTTTTAGGATCAACTTCAATACCTTATTGTAATATAATAAAACTTAACAATTTGTCTAATGTTAACCTAAAAACACACTTTTTTAGATTCAGATGTACGTTATACTATTTTAGCCATTCAAATATCTACTATAAATCCATTGCATGATCTTGTCTTTATTTTGATTTTACAAGTTAATCATCCACATAATCATCTACAAATCATAAAAAATATGTGTCATAGCTCGTTGGTATGTAGCTACAACATTATTTAACCAAAAATGAATCATTACATAAAAAGAAGTGCCCCATGATGTGATAAATGATGTTTTATTTTGATATTTAGGGCTAATTTTTATTTTATTATAACTAGAAATACATCCATGAATGATAACATCTCATATCCTACGGTGGAAACCATAATCATGTCAATGTTGGGTGCTAATATATCATCTTTTGGACACACCTTATTTAAATATTTGGTGTATGAATAACATAAAATTTGTTAATTAGGATTTATTACTGGTACAATGTTATATAACCATTATGGATAGGCTACAAGGCAAATGAAACCTACATCAAGTAATCTTTGAATCTCTTCTTCAACCAGTAATACAACTTTTGAATACATTTTGCATATTTTTTGCTTAACTAGTTTTTCATCTAGGTAAAGTGTTATTCAATGAATATAGCTACAACATCAATGATTGACATATTGGAGTATGCCCAAGCATATATCTCAAGGAAATCATTTAATATTTGTCATATTGATTTATCCTAGTTATCTTTGAGTGCAACATCCAAAAGTATGTTACACCTTAAACCTATAGTATATTTTGAGATATGTGTAGTTGAATTGTGGCTTACATAACCCATTCCTTATCATATTACATTTCTTTACGATCTCATTCAATTAGTTAGGTTGGCCTATAAAGTAATCATAACCTAATTCTATTCTTATTATAAGGTTGTGGAGGTTGCCCCCTCATAGTGGCTTGTAATTTATTTGAATATTCCACCTATTTCATTAATATTATGATTTGTTATTGTTATTCTACTTTATTAAATTAATGTCATTATAAGTGGTATCAAAGCTTCGATTTGGGCCATTGATTGGGTGAAACCCTAATTTTATAAAATCACTTATATCTTAAAATCCAAAGTGAATTTATCTAAAATGTTTTTACTAGAGTGTGAGGATACTTCAAGGACCTCTATAAAAAATTTAGGGTTTGGGGATAAGTCTTGAGTGAGTTATTACCGATTTAGTGTTTTTCATAAATTTGCTCTAGAAGCCACATTTTGAGGATTTTTCTTATTTATATGCATTTTTGAAAAGATTAAAAAAATATAGTTGGAGTTAAGTTATTTTCATTTTTGGTTGGAGGCCAACATCATTTAAAAAATCCTTAGTCAAAGTTGGGTGAAAGGTGACATTCAGGTTCAACATTGTCAAGCCTTGTTATGGCAGGATCATAAACTAAGGTCCAAGCCAAGGGTGCCAAAACTCCAAGTAAAACTCATAACAAAGAAGAGATGGATTCAAAAGGGAAAGTTACTAAATTTTTTGTTCTAGGATTTTTTGTAATATATCACAAAGTGACCTAACATGAGTATAATGTGCAAGGTATACAATCTGATATGTGAATCATGGAGAAGAAAGAAGATCTCTATGTAGTAAAAGGAGACATCAATGATGTGAAATATTAGTTGGTAATTATCAATGGGGCATTTAACACTCTTGTAGTTTGTTTTCCACAAACAAATAATCCTCTACTACTCCATTCATATTTTCCCAACTAGAACACTCAAAAATCAAATATCAGTTTGAAGAACATGATGATAAAAGTGGAAGTGTGCAAGTTTGATGGTAAGGATCCACTCACTTGGATAAATCAAATATAAAATTTATTTGATCTACATCATAACCCATGTGTGGAAAAAATGGTCATAAAATATTTGTATCTAGAACTTGAGCACTTCATTTGGTATAGGTCGATGTGTGACCAAAGGAAAAGAAGGGCCTTTTTATTAGCTGGTTAGTGTTTAGTGAAGAGTTATAGATGACTAATTATAAAAATATTTCATAAAAATACTTCAAATGGTTAGTAAATTTATGAAAAACATGGCCCATCAAGGATTATGTTCATTAATTGAATAATCTATCCTTATACATGAATGACTTCAATAAGGATAACATGAATGACATTTTATTGGGTGGGCTCAAGGATAACATCGAACATGATTACTTATTTAATCTAAGTTCAATATCTGAATCCATAACATTAGAACATAAGGTAAAGGAAATATATATAGTCAAATTAAAGGATTTCATTAATAGACAAGAACATAATCCCACAACACAATCATTTCCTCAACCTATAAGATTGACCCGTCAACAAATTAAATAGAAGTGTGTAAAAGGGTTATGTTTCAACTGTGATAACAAGTGGAGAAAATGACATAAATGTTTTGAGTGCTAATAAAGATGAAGAAGATGATACGACCTTAGGTGAGGGCAAGGAAGAGATATTAGAAAAACCTAAAGATTCCCAACCTACTATCTCATGTCATGCACTTTCAGGTATTAACATTCCTCAAACCCTTTAGGTTGTGGGTTTCCTCAAGAAACAAAAGGTGATAATTTTGATTGACTTAAGGTGTACACATAAATTCATCAATAGTAAGTTGGATTCTCATATGAACTATTTCATTTACCTAGCTCTAGAATTTTAGTTCATGATTCGGTCAATTACTCTAGGAAATGCCATAGTATTAAGCTTGCTATGGGAGACTACATGTTAGATTTTTCTATGTTTACTATTCCCATTGGTGGGGTAGACATTATTTTAGGAGTTAAATGGATCAAAACCTTAGCCATAATAGAGATTAATTTCCAAGAATTGTTCATGCACTTTCATTCTAAAGGTAAGACATTTGAACTAAAGGGATTGTAGGTAAAATATCCATAATTTACTAGTTTGCATCATATGACAAAGATTCTCAAAAAAAGGGTTGAAGGATTTTTATCCCAATTTTTTCCCATATATGTTCAACCAACAAAGGTGGTGTTTACACATCTTGATATACAAATGATTATTGATGCTTACCCAACTATTTTTAATGCCATGCCAAAAGGACTACCATCGAGAAAAGAACATGATCATGCCATTCAATTATTTTTGGGGAGTTAACCACCAAACATCAGATTATAAAGGTATCCATATGCCCAAAATAGTGAAATTGAAAATATGGTACATGAGATGCTGTAGGCAAGTATTATCTGACATAGATAAAGTGAATATTCATCCCAGTGGTCATGGTGTATAAGAAGGATGACACTTGGAGGATGTGCCTAAACTATAGAGTATTCAATAAGTACACCATCAAAGATAAGTTCTACATTCTAATAATTGATGATTTTCTAGATGAGTTACATGGTGTTGTTTATTTTAAAAAATTAGATCTTTGTTGTGGTACCATAAAATTTAGTTTAGAGATGAGGATATCCCTAAAACAACTTTTAGAACTTAGGAAAACCATTATGAGTTTTTGGTCACGACCTTTGGTCTCACAAACAACAAAACATGGGAATAACATTTGTAACATGTGAAACAAATACTATTAATTCTGGAACAACATCAACTTTATGCAAATCCTTTAAAATGTGCTTTTGGAGTCTAAGAAGTAGATTAATTGGGTCATACCATTTCACTTGAATGAATCAAAATAAACCCTCAAAAGATCAAAGTTATGATGGAGTGATAAGTGCAAAAAACCCTTAAGAATCTCTAAGGATTTTTAGGGTTAACATGTTACTATCACAAATTTCTATAAAATTATGGTAGCATAACATCACCACTCATAATTTTTTTTGAAGAATGACTCCTTCTATTTGAATGAAATAACTACCAAGGTTTTTGAGAAGCTTAAGGAGACTATGTGCATCCATCCAATTTTGGATAACCATGATTTTTATAATACTCTTATTGTTGAATGTGATGCATCAGGATATGGTATGGGGGAAATACTCATGTAGGAAGGATAACCCATTACATTTGAGAGTCATCAGGTCAAAGGTAAAAATAGGATAAAGCTAATCTATGATAAATATATTTTGGCTATTCTTCATGCAATCAATCAATAAAGATTTTATCTTTTTTGTAGATAATTTAAGGTAAAGACTGATCATGATAGTCTAAAATATTTTTTAGAACAATGATTGTTATCATAAAAACAAAAAAGGTGGATGACTAAAATTTTGGGACATGACTTTGAAATTGTCTATAAGAAAGGAAAAGAGATTGTTGTAGCAAACACACTATCCAAGAGGGATGAATCCATTGATGCATTATTATGTGCAATGATCATTTGTTAGGTAGATTTGTTGAAAGATGAAATATTGAAATGGGAGAATGATAGGGACACACAAGTTTTGATTCAGAATACGTAGCATAATTCTAGTGTTTTTGACAAATTTGAGTGGAAAGGGAACAAATTATGGTATAAAGATCGATTATACCTATATAAGGATTCTATCATCAAGCATAAGATCATTAATGAGATTAATGCATCTTAAATAGGGGGGAATTCAAATTTTTTTAAATGACTCAAGGGTGACATATATAAAATTTTGGTTGAATGCATGGTGTGTCAACATAACAAGGTTAAAACAACTAAGACATGGTATCTTTTGTAGCCTTTAACCATTCCTATCCAGAGGTGGGAGGAAGTTTCCATGAATTTCATTGTAAGTTTGTTAAGGGATAGAGGTAAAAATTCCATCATGGTAATTTTGGATAGGCTCACAAAATATGCTCAATTTTTTCTCTTTGTCACAACCATTTGTAGCTAGTACAATAGTTGCTATTTTTTTTGGATAAAATTTAAAATATGCATGGTACTCCCAAGATCATTATAAGTGATCATGATCCCATCTTTACTAATAATTTTTTGACTAATTTTTTATCATGTTTAAGTACTTAGTTGGCTCATATCTCATCATATCTTCCTCAATTTGATGGAAACATAGAGGTTGTCAAAAAATGATTAAAAGGGTATCTATGTTGTTTTGCATCAGATAAACAAGAATGTGGGGTTCAATGGGTGACCCTAATAAAATGGTGGTATAATAGTTCCTTCCATACTTCTTCCAAAATGTCTCCATTTGTGTCACTTTATGGTTATCAGTTCCCATCCATCACTTCATCCTTGAGGGTACAACCCAAGGTTCTAGATGTTGAAGAACACATTCAACATGAACGAGAAGTACTAGCTAGTCTAAAATATAATTTGACGATGTCACACAATAGAATGAAGCAATACGTGGACCAAAACCTTAGTGAAAGGCATTTAAACATGAGTGATTGGGTATTTGTGAGCTTTTATCCATATAAGCAAATGTATTTGGAGCAACATAAAAAGAATAACAAATTTTCTCCTAAGTATTATGGCCCTTATAAGATCCTATTAAAAATTGACAATATTGCATATAAGCTATAACTACCCCATTCCACTCATATACATCTTGTATGTTATGTATCTCGCTTATATAAGGTAATTGGATAGAGAGTTTCTTCCCAGACCAAGTTACCAAAACTTAATGAAGAAGGCCGAGTCATTTTAGAACCTAAGGAGATGGTTTAAACACACACTAAAACATTGAGAATGTGAGATATTTAAGAGTATTTGATCAAATGGAAGGATATGAACAAAGAAGATGTAACATAGGAGGATGAGTATTTCCTACAACAACATCTAGAATTATTCAATGTTGTTTTGAAGGGGAGGGGAATTCTACACCTTTAACATATAACATGTGGGGATATGTGTATTCAACTTATGGCTTACATAACCTCTCCTTGTATTACATTTCTCTATGATTTCATTTGGTTAGTTAGGTCAGCCTATATAGTAACCATAGCCTAAGTTGATTATAAATAGGAGGTAGTGATTAGCATTTGATCATCATATTGAGAACGTTTTTCTTATTGTAAGGTTGTGGAGGTTACTCCCTCAAAGTCATTTGCCATTCATTCATTTATTCTGCTCTATTTCAATAAAATTGTGACTATTATTGTTATTCTAATTTATTAGTGAAGTAATTTTATTACAAAGTACATTTATTGGATCTGTATCTGTGCCATAATTAAACTCAACTATCTCTTCATTTACAAGTGCAGATTTATCTTTGACATAATATTTAATAGGAATTGTATCATAACCATCAACTTAGACATGATTCTATGTAATATTAGTCTCACCAAAATATGCATGAGCATTTGTGAAATGAAGAAACCTATTCTTATGATAGAAAGGAGGGACATCCTCATATGCTCCTAAATATTCTGGTAAAGACTCATCATTAGGAGATTTATCCAATGTTAATCTTTTTGATGAAATAACATCATCAATAAGCTTTGGATATACAACTAATAATTTGGATATATGAATGACTAACTGTTTATCCTGTTGAATATATTTGTAGAAAACTATAAGTCCATAGGTAGATGTAATTGAGATTGAATTTATTGAATGATCTATATAACCAAGGCCTTGTTTACCCTTATTAGTAGATGCCTCAATAGGATGAATAATGCCATGTGTATGCTTTCCTAGTCTTTATCATCTATAACCCATGTTTTGTAAATACTTTAATCCAAAATCATATTACTTGTTATTTGTATTATTAGATAAAGGTACTTCATGTGAAACTTTAGGAGTCATGATTTAACTTTGAATAGTAGGTTGTACAACTGTCTGAGTAGAAAAATCCATATGAGGGACATAATTTTATGTATATTTGGTAACTTGAAAATACTTAAATGGCTCATGATTTGTGGGACATGTATATATATATATATATATATATATATATATATATATATATATATATATATATATGCATGTTTGAAGTTTAATTACCGAGGTTATATATATATATATATATATATATATATATATATATATATATATATATATATATATATAACCTCGGTAATTAAACTTCAAACATGCATGTAAAGTTTAAACATGCATGTAAAGTGGAAGTGATGAATTGCATATCATGAATTCATGGCTTTCCAAGACAAATGTTGTAATTAAGGTCATTAGGCATGACTTGACATGTTGTAGCAATAGATTTAGGACCCAATGTGAGATTCAAGGTAATCTGTGTAATACCTTATGAGGATTATTATCAAAACATCTAATATTCATATTTGAATAATCTAAATTTTCAACATTTATATTGAGTATACAAAGAAAGGAAATATTACAAACTTTCAATCCTGAACCATTATTAACTAACACTTGCTCAATACCCATATCATCAATTATGAGCTAAATGTATAAAGTTAAATATTGATGAATGATGTGTTGTGGTGGAAAATCTTCCTTTTTATATGATATAGACTCTTTTGTCCATTGTAATGTGTTAAAAATGGATAAAATATAACTTGGTTTGATATTTTATAGAACAATAGTGTCACATAAAATATCCCTTTACACATTTGAATGTTATAGTAACTCTAAAATGGAAATATTTGTTGTTGTGTTAGTAAGCTGATCAATAATATTAAATCCTTGAGTTCTTCCATCCTGTCATGCATGATGGGGCTCTCAACCTCTTTTAGTGATAACAACATGGACCACATAATATATTATAATTATAGGGTAAATAGTAGATAAAAAATTAGTAGTTGAGATATTTTAGAGGTGTAGGGGAAGGAAGAACGAAAAGAAACAATTGTGCTCTTTGACATTTAGTAGTGATAGGTAGAAACTCAAACTGAACTAAGCAATAATAAGCATTGTGGAATAGTTCATTATTAAGTTTTTGGTTTATAGTGAATTTATATTTTTCATTAACTTATGAATCCATTGATTTATATGTAGCTTAAATATTTTACATATTACATGCAAGATCCATGCAAATAATACTAAAAAGTTTGAATTAAGAATTGATAAATATATTCAGTCATTATTATCATGATTATTATAAAATAAAAAAATAAATTTTTTTGGAGGCCTAACAAAACTGTTAAAATGATAGAAAGAAATCCCTAGGGCATGCTTGGGTTTTTAATGCTCAACAATAAATGGGTTCACCAATACGTTCTATCAAAATTAGTTAACTAAAATCCAATGAGATTTGGGTGAGTTGGTTAAGTGGTTTGGTTGTTTCAAGCCCCACCCAAGTTCAAATCTTTGGGAAGGAATATGAGGTCGATTGTATCCATTTACATCCTCGAGGTTGATTGTGTCCATTATTATAACTTAGGTTATCCTTGGCCATTAGAGATATTTTTACGTTGGTTGTGGCCACTGTTAGAAATTGGGTTGTCCTTGGCCTTGGGTATGACTCTTAGGCCAATTATGGCTCAATAGTTATTGGTAATAACTTGTACTATCTATTTCTTATGGTAATCATATCAAATGGGGATCTAGGCCCCCGATTATGTCTCAAACTAGTTATGGCTTTGGTAAAAAACCATTAACCTAGCAAAAAAAATAGTTAATTAAGCAAGCATTAATCCAATTATGACAAACTGCTAAGTAAAATTAGAATGTATAATATATGGAATAGATAAAATAAAATTTATTTAGAACTTAATATTTTTAGAATTATGCTAAAAATATAAATAACTAAAGATAAACAATTTAGTTGGCATTAATATTTGATGGACAATAACAAAGACTATGTGAGGTCATTAATAATTAAGAACAGGGCTTCGTATGGATATGGGACAAGGCCATGTTATTCATATAAGACTGACCAACATTATTATTTGTATGGTGTACCAACATTTGGTAGAGTTTTTTATCTCAATGTGAATTTAGATTAGTGTGCCTTCACCATGGGATCCACTGTGTCCCTTTTTATTCACTTGAAACCCTAACTCAATAGATAAGGAAGAAAAAAAATAATGAATGGGGGAAAAAGGGTTAGGGGTTGAAGTTGTGCTCTACCTCATCACCCATTGTGTTGATCCCTATTTATATACTAATAATCTGAAGAGGGATCAAAATGCATGTAGTTATCTCATGCTATGGTGGTGTGTGTGAAATACTAGTGTAATGCTATATGCTAGTGCAATCTTGATGTAATTATGTGCTTCAATAATGACTTGTGACCTTGGAGATGTACTCAGACTTAGTACATGGATACTTCAATTGTGTGGACTTATAATTTATAAGAATAGGTGTTTTCCTCTCAATGTGTAGTTATAATAATTATGGTATTTATAATATAAAAGCCTCTTACCAAATAGTGAAAAAATGAATGGAAAATGTGCTTATATAGTGGTATTTTGGGAATTTCATCGAATGGTATTAGTAAAACATGCGAGATGACCCGTTAGGTGAATTTAAATTTGAAAATTTAGCTATTCTTTTATGTGAGGACTAATTTGTAGATTTAGATAATTTGAAAATTTAGCTATTCTTTTGTGTGAGGACTAATTTGTAGATTTAGATAATTGAAAACATCTTAGCTCTCCTCATCCAAGTGGCACAATGGAAACATCCCTCTTGCTGTGGGTGACAATGTTGAGAGATGAATCTCTAGAAGGGCTAGTTCCCTTGATGCACTCTTTGAAGCACTGTCTTACCTATCAACTTATGGATGAAAAAGGATAAGGAAAAAACTAAGAAAACCAAAAAGGTGATACACTAATGTTTTTATCTCCTCCTATTTTATTGAATATATACTACTTTAAAGACAAATAAAGCTTTTCTTACACACAACTCACAACTCAAGATGCATTATCACATCAATGTTTCATATGTTAGATTCAAGAATGTATTTGATACTTAGGAGGGTAATGGATGTTACCATGAGGTAATAAAATCATAAACCATTTTTAATACACCTATACACTTGGGAAATAATACTAACAAAGACCTGTAACAATTTCCTTTCTATACACTTGGTAGACAATCAAGGATAACATGCTAGAAAAGAAGATCTTCTACTAGACAAGACCAATAAGATTGTATTAACACTTAATTACATAGCATGTAAGTAGGAAAAAAAACTTTTTTAGTTATTCAATAGTACTTCAAGTATAAAATTAGCCAGGGTTTCACCATCAACCAATGGAGGCTACTCAAAAGAGGTAAAAGAGTCCATATTTATAGCCTTTAAGAGAGAAACAAGGCAAATGAAGTCCAAAGGTCACTTGTACACATGTAAATTAAATAAATGAGGTTAAATTTTCATGGGAGAGAGATTTTAAATGATCCATACAATATTAAGGGGTCCAAATGTCCATACAACTCATGAAATTGATGAAAAGTGTCTCAAAATTCCTTATCCCAGCTAAAAAAACTACCTTAATCATTTGGACGTATTTGAACATCCCATAAATAACTAAGGATAGGTATGATGATGGGAATAATAGGGAAGGACTTTAGGTATGTAATTCCATGCATTGGTTGTATTCCTACTTCTTCGGAAACTCTTGGAATGAAGTAATCATTGTCTGTAGTCTAGAAAACTCCTTATTTCACTTACCCTTCACACTCGGCTTCAAAAATGCCTTTATTTTTCCATTAAAATATTTGGGAATGAGTTAGTGACACTTTAAAATAACTTCCATGGTTTTTTAATTCTCAAATTCACCTTAAAAATACATCTATTTGAGTTTTCCACACTTTTCACTCTTGTGCTCACTATGCCAGTTTTGATTGGCTAAAAGGAGAACTCTAGTTAGAACATTTATAATTTTTTTAGTAGAATAAAATGACCATATATAGTTATAATAGGTCTTTATACTCCCTCTAAACTTGATTTCATCCTCTCAAACCTCTTAGAACCTACAAAACATAGAAAATGGTGAGAAAAACACTATTTTACATGCTATCCATATAGTTATATACATGATATTTTCATGGGTGAGATCTTGAGTGAGTCTTATCCATGATACAATATGTTTAATTTCCAAACTATTCCATTTGAATGGCTCTCCATGCTTATTTTCTCCATCGGGTTCCTCTAAGGGTTTTACTAGGGTTTTAGACTGTTTTTGTTCTTAACAATTGTTCATATAGGTGGCATGTTCAAGTTTCCAAATAATGCCAAAAAATTATTTTTTATGACCCTATATAACTCCCCATAACCCCTTTTATTCTCATGTAGAGCGTTAGCAAAGATATGAGCTTTATAAGTTGACCTATCAATCTTGTTTCTCCACTTTCTTACATGTCTGAGCTATTTTTAGGTAAAAAACAATCCTCCTGTGAGGTTATATACATAAAAAAGCTCATAAATGTTTTAAAAAACTCCATAATCATTACCCAATCATATGGATAGCTCATCAAGGCCTATAAATGAAAGCTAGACCCCTAATTGACTTCAAGTCTCCTTAAGGCCTAATGGGCTTGGCAGACCCCCTATAATTTTGGATCACTTGGGCTGTTGTAACATGTTTATGATGATTTACTATGCATGTTTACACTTCATTAATACTAAAAAATTCATAATATAACCTTTCAAACACTCCTTTTCATCTTTTCTCTCTCATTTGCCAATTAGGCCTAGTGGGAACTTGCCTAATTTAACTTTGTGTATGAATATTTAGGTCATTTCGGAGGGTTAGAGATTGAGTGAGTGTTCATTATCCTCCATACATATCAAATAATCATCACCCAATGTTCCTTTAAGATCCCAGGGCCTCAACTTAAGTCCACTCATTTTGCCATATTTTACTTATCTTGCGAAAGTTCTAATTTTCATGAGTGGCTGATCTCTGAGACAAAATAGAGAGATATATCCCTCATCCATATGTAAAAATGAAAATTTTATGAGTTTTATAAGGTACTAATGAGGCTTTGTATCAAATGGAAAGGTCAGACTCTCTCATTTAGGTACCTAACTAACTCAATTTGTCTAAAAACATGGTTAAAAAACCCTATTTTCCTACATTTTTATCCAAATCCACTTGTGGATGACCTTTACAAGCCACTGTGATGCCTATATGCTGTAATAACATGCTTAACACCTTGAAATTATGCTCATGGATCTTTTAAAACCATTTAAGACCTTTCTCCTTAGTGTATTCTTCATGCTTACCCTTTGAACCAAGAGGTTTCTTAGTTATTTGTTTGGACTGTAGTCCATTTGCCAAGTGTGGAAAAAATTTGAAACCCTTATTAATGTCTTGGGTGATTTATATTTCCTATTAGATCATCATGAACTATGTTATAGTCATTGGAACCCTCCTTTCCTCTCTAAGCAGTTCATATCTCACTATAGCCTTTGCTTGCATAGACCTTACTGTAGGTGAAAACATGGGTCTAAGACCCTATGTAGGCTTGTTTAATTCCTTTAAAGGGTCTCATTACCTCTTCCACATGTTCATTCAGGTAATTATTCATTTTATTTAGCATGACTAAGCTTTTACATCATACTAATGCACCCTTTTGCCATTGAGACTAGGTCCCTGCCTGTAGGACTAAGACACATTTGTAAGGGTCTGCTGTAGGTCATTTATTCCTTTTTAACACTTGCATGAAGTGTGGGAATATATTTTGAGTATATTTAAACTCACAACATGTCTATCTAGATAACACCCTTCTTTGTGAACCTCCAAGGCACTAATTTGTATAAATTTTTCATACCATTGTTTGAATTAAGGTGCTTTGCCCACAACCCTACTTTTAAGTGAATACAAGCATCCCTTTCACCTTGTCATGGTATATCTAGATATTTAAGATACAATTTGGGGTTAAAAAGTGCATACTTCATTTAGAGCTCACCTATATGTTCCCTTAGAGCTCAAACAATGCCTATCCTACTTGACTCCTGCTTAGACTGAGGTACCATCTTTTTTTACCTTGCTATAGATGCTAAAACAAGGGTTGATTGGGATGATTATAATGAGAAAAGGTTTTTTTAATCCACCTTGGATATCCCCACACTATCTAGCCATCTCACAATAATTTTGGAAAGACTAAAACCACACCAAACGTGCATAAACCATTCATTCTCCCTGCTCAACTTGTCTGACCCCTATAGGTTATCATTTCATGCTTGAAGGAGGCCTGTAAGTAGTCATACATGTACAATGTCCTACCTTAACCTTTATTTTATTCCTTTGATTTCATCTTGTCTCCTTGTACTATTCTAATCATTAAATTCATGTTCTTATGCTTGGAATTGTTCTTCAAGGTGATAAAAGGCCTTTTGTTCCTTACATGCCTGTAGACATCACTACGGTTTCTTAGTGTGATTTGAGACACTTTTGAAACTTCACAAAACCACCTTCCTTAATCCTTTCTTCCCATAAATTGGTAGGGTCCTTTATTATACTAGGGGCTATACATCTACCAAGTTTCAAGCCTTGAAACCTTTTACAAGTTCACTTTGGAAGGCCCACCAAAATATCTTGGAGCTCTATTTTTCTCCTTTAGGGATTCCATTCCCAAACTTAGTCTTTAACCTTTTAATAGGTTCCATGCTTCCATTTTACCTTCTAGGGACTTGGATTGGGTCTGCCATGGTTTCCTTGTCATGAAAATAAAAAAAAGAAGTGTAAAATTACTTTAGCCCTTTCATACACACTTGAACTCATGCTCAGCCACCAGTGGGAGGTTGTTTTGAGAACTAAACAGTGGATTGGTGTGTGGACCACTATGAACCATGAGTATAAAAGAGAATCTCATGCCTTTGATGAGCTTCCAAATGTACTTCAAGTAAAAACAAAGAGTTTTAACACATATCCACCTCCATTTACGCTAACATGACATCATTAAGGGATTGTAAGTACATGTTTTGGGCATAATATGTGGGCAGAGCATAGAATTGAGGTAAACATGGTGGTGAACTAGATAAATTTTTTCCAAATACCATGGTCAATCTTAAAGCATTGTGGTATCCATCCTTTGAAACTTGGAACTAGATTTAAAACACCTATCATAACTTGGAGACACTTGCACATATGTGAAAAAGAGTAGACATATGTACCAAGTGGTTGTTTGACATGACATATTAGCATGTGATGAAACTTTGTACTCTCCTAAACATGAAAAAGGGCCTCATTAAAATCTTCAAGTATTTTATAGACCAATACACCTCCATTACAACCTAATAGACATGATGAACTAGTTCATACATGAGACTGGAATTGGAAATGTGTAAAGAATTGACCATAAAGGGGAAATAAGCTAACAAGCAACCCAAGGAGTGACATGGTGAAGTTTAAACATAAAGGAGATGGTCACATGACCCAAGGGATTATATAACACTCTTTCCTAGTTGAAAAATTAACTTACAGGAGAGATACACTCAACAAATCGAAGCACTCCAATTAAAACTACACATGGTGACACCTCCTTGCATGATAGACCAATTTTTCTCATCCAAACATAATGAATCATGCAACCAAGAATGAAGACCATATGATAAGGAATAAAACATCCTCTGGAGCCAACAATAATAACTAGTTTGTATGGATTTGGTATAAATGGAGTGAAACCTATAGGGTGCACCAAAAAGCTATCAAATCTGCATAAAAAACTTGTTAGCAATGGTTCATATAGCATAGTTGACCAATATTAAAAATAAATATATAAAAATTAAGGTATCCTAGTGTAATATCATCTCCAAAAATCATTTTTTTTGAAACTAGTTATGCTTCCTATATTGAGCAAACACTTGAGGGTCACTCCAGTCTTCCAAGAAGAGCATGAAATGTGTAGAATGATTTTGCACATATCAAAAAAATTATGGATGTGAGAATTATAAGGATGAGGATACCCCTTATGATATTCCCCACATGGCACATTTCCCAAAAATCCATACAATTGCCATTTTCCCTCTTTTCTAGTTGATTTCTATAATTTTAGTTGAATAACCTACAAAATTTAGAGGTAACTGAGATACCTGACACCTAAACTAACTTATTGGTGTTTTAAATGAAAATATGAGACTTAGGCACCTTGGGAACCATGATAATTACATTAATGATCCCTACAAGTACATAAAATGACCCCAAATGGATAAGTTGACCAAAACAACTAAAACTAATGCTAAAATGACCTTAAATAACATCATATAACAAATAATAATTTATATGACAATATATTAAGACCCCTTGGAATGTTTAAATATAATTTTTTTTCCTAGGGGTGCCCAATTTTGACTAAAATTCAAACTTAGTCAATAATAATACTGACGAGCATGATTATCCTTGTTTGAAGTGCAAAGACAACTAAATTAGAAGTGTAAATCAACATAAGAATGAGTTTAGGTTACTTAGAATGAAGAGAAGGGATATTCAAAATCAAATTTTTTTATAGAGAGAGGGTCATCCACATTGAATTAGAGGAAAATTGGTTTAAAAACATGGAATTGAGCATAGGCTAAGTGTGCATAAAGAGTGGTCACAAGTGCATTATTTTAGAATTTAATGTTAATTTTAGTGACTACATGTTAATAGTGAGAAATAGTCTAGATGTGTTTATAAATAATTTTTGTTAATTGTTGAGGTTATTTTAGGATTAAAAGACCAAGTATAGATCTATTTTGGGACTAGAGTAGTCATAGAAATAGGCTAAATATACAAGTTTTTAAAATAAGGTAAATTGGGAAATAAACATTGGGAATAAGGGTATTGTATCATATTTAGGTTCCTACATAATACCCATACTTTGACATGGTATGTGAGTGAAATACATGTGCACAATAAGATATACATGTATATAATTGAAACATACACCTCCACTTACATAAGGAAGAATGAAGTGTTTTTTATTCACATTCAAGCTAAACTTCCATCCACACTATATATCTCTTGTACTTGAAATGAATGTCAAATGCTACATGTCATCAAATGCTCATGATATGTTTTGAGTTTTGAAAAATTTCCAAATTGAATTTGAAAAGAGAGCATAGAAAAAATACACCTACTTGGTATCACCCTAAATGCTGCACCAAGAAAACTTTTGATAAATGTTGAAACATAACCAACACTTCTCTAGGATTATTCAAATACAATATACTTCTTGATCAAGGAAATACATAAAATTTACACTCTGCCACTTTTCCTTTTTGAATATTTTGGCTTTGGAAATGCCATGATATATGCCCCTTTTTTTATGTGAGGAATGAATAACATGTGTTGCAATTATTCATCTCAAAAGAAAAGGTTAAATGCATCATATTTTAGGAAAAATAAATTAACCATCACAATACTAAAAACATATGAAGTTGAATCATATCATCATCATAAAAAAATTCATATATCATATATTAGGAAAAATAAATTATCCAAAGCATTTTATAATCCTATAAACATATGCAATTTAATATTTATGAAAATACTAATGTTTTGAAAAGTTTTAAATATGTTTTCAAGTTAAATTTGTTATCTAGTTATGCCACATGGAATCATGTAAAATTAAATATAGTTTAGGAAAGATATTATCATATAAAACACAATGCACTAGGGTACCATGGCCCCTTTGGTGAAGTAAAATGGGAAGCAGTCACTATTCCCCCAAATGTCACAAAAATATCTAGTTAGGATAGATAAAGCAAGGAGAACACATATAAGTAGCATGCCTGCATAAATACATGGTGGAAACCATGAAAATGTAGGCATCACATAATTTTACTGTAATATACATGATAATAATAGAGTGCACACAAGTTAGGACCACACAATATTATTGGCCACATCCAAGTTAGTGACAAGACATGCCAAGACTTGACTCACACAAAACATGATGACAAGAGGATCCTATATGAACAAGGATGCATAAATATTAAACACATACATATGCAAGCAAGCATTCACAAACCAACAAATAATGTAACAATGTAAAAATCATAATGTAAAATGTTCATGGGATGAGAGATATATAAGATACTAGTAGAAAATATAGTAATAAATGTAATCTATCTCAATATGATAAAGGAAAAGCAAGGATAGATATCACCTTGCAATAATTTATTGAAATTCTAATGCACCCAAGCTAGGACACTTTGTCCATGAAATTGGCCCCTCCATGATGTGGGCACACAATGCAAAATCTAATATTATGTCACCCATGAATCTGCATAGGAACTCATGAAAGACAATACCATGAAAAGCATATTTGTAAAACATGGATATAAAACATCTAGTATAAGCAAACATGTAACATGTGTAAAACAAAGTTTTTGAATTTTTTTAATGTTTTTAAAAAATTGAATTTTGCCAATGTTTTTATTATTTTCGATGTTTTTTCATTTTTTAAATTTGCCAATGTTTGTATATTTTGGCCCTAATCTGTGTAGTGTATGATCTATGTATGCATACACATGATAAACATAACATGATAAAGTGCATGAAGAATGTATTGAGTATCATGATCCATATAGTAATACAAATCAAATATGTAATATATTTCTTATAGGTATAATAATATTGAAATGTGATGACATATGATATAACATACTATGTGGAAAGGGAAAATAGAAAGAGAATTGTAATTTAAGGATATTGATGTACATGGGGAATATCTCCTACCCCCAATGAAAATGAATTAAAAAAACTAGGTATAAAAATCATATAAATCATATGACAATGTAGTGTGTAAATCATAGAGTTTGAATCTAAGAATATGTAGTGCCAATGTATATAAGAAACATGTGTGGGTATAATTCCCCCATAGGAGAATATGTGTCATGTACACCAATGTGAAAGATATAATCAAGTGAATGATGTGTATAACCATCAAGTAATACTGAGTTTTAATTGATGCTAAGGACATTAATACCCCAACTAATGTAATATGGCTTGCTAATGTGATGCATGTATAATCTTTACAATGCATAGGATGAAACTATGAATGTCACACCCCCATGGGTAGATAATGCTAATTTCATGTTCAAATAAATTCAAAATATGTAAACACTAAAAATTGGTATTAAATACTTGGTAATATCAATTTTGACCTACCTTCACCTTACATGACTTGTGTGTACACATATGGATATTTTAGCTATCTTTCACACTAATATGTTTTCCTGGTCTGACTTTCCTATTTTTCTATCACTCACATACAAAAATTACCTAGTATATGCCAAACTAGTCAATTATCATATGCAAACATCTTCAAATCAACATATTAGTTTTCCTTATAGAATAAATGACAAACTCAATTAGTTTTAGAAATTTTAGGTTTTGTTTAAGTCTGATGGTATTGCCCCATGCTAGTAAATAATTAATTTTCAAATTTAAAATTCATATTATATGTCATATCATATGTTTCACATGTCAGTGGCATGATGAAGTACCCAAAGACTCCCATATAAATATACAATAGGTCTAAGCCTATTACCCATCTAGAAAACACTTATCAAGCATACTAAAACACTTGCACATACAAAGGGACAACCCTATTCCCTCTAATTCAATCATCAATCATAAGGAGAAGGTCCTAACCAAGTCTTAAGCACCTCAAAGCCAAGCCAAATTTGTCATTTTAAAAGTATCAAAACCTAGATCATAGGTTGCCTACATTCAAGGAGCATCATTACACACATCCACCTAATGGGGATAAATACATGCATTTTGAGTTCCCTCTTTAGATTATTTTATGTGTAGGCAACACTCAACCATTCATCGGGGAATGGTTGAGTTAAAATCAACTATTTACCCTATTTTATATAATTACCTAGTGTCAAAACTAGACCTAGGGTTTTAAGATGAGACATGTTTCTAGGTATTGTGTGCATAGTCAATCTTAACAATCACACACAACGATGAAAGACAATAAGGCACAAAAACATGTACACAAATAGAATAATAGAATATAAAGAGTTGGAACCATAAGATTTAGTCATGAGCATCAACAGGTTTTTGACCCAGACTAACATTTTTACCCAGGCATTCCCATAAGTCCAGTTCTTGATCTAAGTGACTCATAGTCTGATTTCTCACCTTCCTTGTCATCTTCATTTAGTCTTAAAAATGCACAATTTAAGAAAATGACAAGTATATTAAATATTTTAGTACTTTTCATAATTATCAAGTGCAAGTATCAAATTAGTTTTTGACTTGTACATTCAAAGTTATACTTAATTGTAACACATCACATAATCTAAATTAGTTTGAAGTTTTATGCTTATTAAGATTTATTATTCAAAATAATGTAAAACATATTGGTGAACTTGTTTATAAATTGAGCATGTCAAACCATAGGTTTCCCTTAGGGTTATTTTCCTTATTTATAGGGTTCTATATTTTTGCCATAGGGTTATATTTTCAGCCCTGATTTCTTTTTGTTTCAATCTTTATATGTGCAAATATGATATTTTCCCTCTTTTTCCCTAAATTTTCATGCTTCTCCTATTAGGGCTGCCTCTGTCAAGGTTGTTCCTTGTTTGGCTGATACATGTTAAAAAAAAACTTATTTTCAAAACTTTTAGAGTTTTTTGGTAGTCATATTATTTGGATCATAAGCCTATTTTTATTCACCAAAATATAAATTTCCCAGAATGAACAATTTACTATTTTTAGTAAATTTAGTCTAGAAGACAAACTATGTACCTATTTTTGAAATAATTTATGGGTTTTGTTTAGCTACTATTTTATCAAAAACATTTTATTGTTCCTAAAAAAAAACATGATTTTCTTTAGGTGGTCAATTCATTATTTTAGTCAGTTCATTATTCTAGACATTGTATGATGCTATAATGGATAGTCACAGTGTATATTTTCTAATTCAAGTAATTATTGTTATAATTACATGTTTTTACTCTCTTTCATAATCATGTAATGAAATGGATCAAATTCATGTATAATAAACTTAACACTAAAATTAATAATGGCTAATTTTTACATCTCCTTGACAATACATTTTGTATGAATGTTGAATCTTAAAAATTTTCATGTGTGATTTCTTTCATCCTGCCTCAAGGTTGTGATAGATACCATCTCACTCCCATTATTTTTCCTAGGATTATTGATCCAAAATATGGATCTCATGTACCGGTTATGTTTGCTAGATGTTTCCATTATACCCAATTTATGTAATTCATGTTTGTAAGACACTTCATATTAAAACATCATTTCATATAAGTTGCAATGCCAAAATATGTATACATTTTACCATAATATAGATTAATGGGTGTGATTAACATAATTAATATAAAATTTTGAAATGTAATTCAATCTTTAATATATGGAATTTAAGCATACATTTGAATGTAAAATATTGGAATTGATTTTTATAATTTGACAAGTGGAATATGCTAAATATACAAAGTAATAAAGAGATAATGATAATTAGCTTTCTGGTTGACTGTCTTATCGTGGCTATATTCTAAAAGTTAAAATAAAGGATAAGTAGACATGCAGTTCATTCAATTCTAGAACTAATTTTTTTTATCTATGTTGGGTTAGTTTTGTTGGATCAGGTTAGTATCATCAATCGATACTAACTTTAATGGAGGGAGGGCATAATGGTTGTATTTTCACCTATGAATATATTTGATTACTCTCTATTAATAATCTCAAACCCTAATTATGCATGTAGCTTCATAAATTAGTCTCCTTTTCCTTTAAACCCTAGATATGATTGTGAGGGCTATTAACTTATAAAAATGGGGGAAGTTATAATAGGATAAGATGACACCAATTACCACTGTATGATGATTGACCACTACTTATGTATTTAATACTCAGAGAAGGGAAGTCAAGATACATATATTTCTCTCACCTAGTGTGATTGTAAAATTATGATCCTTCACTATATGTATGAAACCAATGATGTGGCTTTGATACTTAACAATGCTTGCTTTGACTTAGATTTATAATGCTTCAGACTTGGATTATGACTACTCCTAGTGATATATTTTTCAATTTTTAAAAAGAGAGAAGATTTTCTCAATGTGAAATAATGTATAAATGTATATAAGTTAAGTGCCAAGTCCCTTTTGAATTAAACTTCTATTTATTTATATATGCATCCAATTAAATAATTTATCACATCACCAACATGCTAGGTTGATGGGCAGACCCAAGGATGGTTTTAATGTTATATAATAGCCATTGGTGGGAGCATATTAATATTTACTAGATTAAGAAGTCTCAACTCGTGATACTAATTGTATATGGTAGAACTAACATGTGTATAGGTGGATCAAACTGAGAGTCTGGAGATGCCTATGCATGATATTTTTCATGTTTGAAATGGATAATAAGATTCATGTAGGTGAATAACAACATAATTTAAGGGTTAATTCATAAGATAACATGTGAATGTGAGAGAATGGAGGATTAAGACCCTATTTGAGTGCTCAAGTCATGCATGGTAATGTGTGCCAATCTTGTCATTGTCAAGTATTATAGACCAAATGTTAGTATCCAAAAATGCACCCCCTTTATCCTAGTAATAGAATTAATAGAATAAAATTATAAAATGTACTTGAGTGTGTATAATACACTTTGTATTTGGTACAAATATCCAATTATGAATGTCACTCAATAATAAAACCTACAATAATGTGTAATCAATGTCCATAGAATGACTATTTTGATTTGAAATAGAGTTTTTTAAATTTTAAAAGGAAACAAGGGTTAGAGTACACCTGTGTATTGGTAAAAATCATGTTTCCCTTGTAACTTATTGGAGATGATTCTTCCTTGTTGAAAAATTAAATAACTTGTACACATAGAGAGTTGAGGTGATCATACCCCCAAAAGTTTGTAACTATGCAAGATCTTGAGTTGGGAAGGTTACATGCCCTAACCCTTATGAATTTGTGGGAAATCACATAAGGTAATAACCCAAAAAACTATTTAGGTAAAAGAGATAATTATTATTCTAGGTTCGTTAAAAGAAATAACTGCATAGGTAATTGAGAGAACCATTAGGCTAGGTTAAATCAAAGAAAATGAATCAACCACTACAGATGGATTATAAACTTAATTGTATTTTTTCACTAAAGTTTAATCTATGCAAAACAATAATGCATGATCAAAAGGGAATGAAGAATGTTCATTCCCCCATCGTGATCTTAAGTTTAATTGTGTAGTTTTACTCAATGTAGAATAGAATGCATGATCAAATGAGAATGGAAAATTTCCATACCCCCATCATAACCACAAATTTAATAAGTATGAAGTGGAATGACAAACATTTTATATTAAATTGTAAACTATGTTGTTATTTATGTATGCATGAACCAATATCATGTCCCCTAAATCTAAACCAACTGATATAAAATTTTATACATTTATGTGCTGAATTTGAAAACTTGTATATCAAATGTATGTGTATATGAAAAATTATAATAATGTTTCTATAAATTATTTTGTACATGCTTATGCATATGATCCTAAGTGTGTATGAATATGTTGTCAAGTGTTTTCAAGTTAAATTCATATACATGACATATGCACCTATAATATGTATCAATGTGCCCACATCTATCATAGATCTAAACCAAAATGATATTTGAGACATTTTAAATCTCTAAAATTTGTACATTGATCTGATTTGATTCTTATGGAGGATTTTGTATCTATGAAAATTCCACTATATTTCCCATCTTTTGAGATGAGTTATGTATCATGTTAGTCACTCATCTCAAAATAAGAGTTAACTATATCATGTCATGTATAAAGATAATATCAAGTAATATAATTTGATTATGTGGATAATATATCATCATAGTAATGTATATATTGATCAAGGCATGTATTTAACATATGGAATGTATGGCATATAAGTATGATTTATAGATAGATGTATCAATGAAACATGCAATAGAATTTTAAGTGAATAAGACTAACCAATAATAGTGCATGATATAGATCATGGCACAACTCAATGTCAATAAACTCAACAAGCAAAATTGTTAATGTCACACTTAAGGCTAAGGACCACATATAAGGGACATAAAATGTATCAAAAAATAATTCCAAGGGCCAAACATAAGGAAAACATAAAAATGTCACAAATAAGGGACATCAAGGATGTCACATAAAGCAAGGCCCTAAGGGCATACATAATAGTCAAACATGGTGTAACCTACCATGTAAAAGAGTAACAACATCAATGAAGCACATAGTGAAGAACTAGTCTACACTATCCATATGTATCAATGACACATTTAAGTATAATGGCATATCATGTATCATTTGGAAACAAATGAGTAACTAGAAATGTATGTGTACACAATATAATTAGCTCAACATAGTACAAAGGTCATAGAAAGATATAACATGTAATAGTGAAACCTATGGAACAAGATGCACCCACTATCGACATGGCCATTAGGTAGAGGGAAAACCATATGTATGTCTATGTGTAACCTATATGTCTTGCATAACACTTAAATACCATTAAATGCACATGTATATGCAAATAATATGCCATTTACCAAACATGGGATAAATAACATATGTAAATATTGTAATTTTGTAATCATCTCATGTTCAGGTCATGATTTAGGATATTTTGAATGTTTTTGCATTTTATGATTATTTGATTATTTTATATTTTTAGAATATTAATTTTTTTGGCTCATAAATATGAAATTAAGTCATCCTCTTTGGGATTGAAGTTAACATATTATAATTTGTCCTTGAGATTATGTACTCACAATTAATTCTTATTTTTTTGGTTATGATTGTTCAAATTTTATACTAATTGTCATCTCTAAATATTATGCTCTTTGATGGAAAGTATCACCATCATGTTGAATCATGATCATTCTTCATTCATATGAGAAAGCGAGATTTTGATTGGTTAAATCTACTGTATCTTGCATCTATTATAACCATAAATGTCCTAATGTGAATGAAACTCTGCATTTATGAGGCATGATCCATATGCGTCTGTTGACCACTTTTAGCCCATAAGATATTTTAAAATGATATATCCAAGGGGTCCTCACCATTGTGTGTTATACTATAATTCTAAAATCTCACATTTCAACTAATTTAAACTAGTAAAAATGTATTTTACATGTTGTTTGTTATCATCAATTTGAATGTTTTTTAATAAGCACCTTCCATAAAAAAAGGCAATGGTCAATGTCTCTTGTTGAGGATGTTTTTTAGTTGTCCTTATAAAGGGTGCCTTTATGGGGCTTGAAGTGGGCTATTCTAGTTGGTGCCATAAACCTTGACAATTCCTTCATATTTATATTTATAAATATGTTTTTTCAATGCTTCATAATTATTTGTGCCATGTCCCATGATTATATGATAAACAAAATATGCCTTGCCTTCTTGATGTGAAATACACCCCATAACTTGATGTTGACTAGATGGTAATGAATAATATTGTAATAAAGGACTAGATATAATATTGTTCTTGGTGTGTTTTAAAGATTTGTTATGTGCGATGGTGATGGAGTATTGGAATATACCATCTCCACATTATTTACTAAATTATATTATTGTGTAATGACCCAAAAATAATCTTTTAAATCGAGAATAAAACTACATACAAGACACCTTTCTCCATTTGATGATGTATGATAACATCATCTCTAAACACACACTAGGGTGCTTATAAACAAAAACCATATTAGGTTCACTATAGATACTTATCCAATGTTAAAATACTCTTAAAGAATAAGAGCCTTGATGTTTTCACAGTCCATAAGAGAATAGTAGTTGATTTTGGGTGAAACCTTATACTTAGTTTTTGATCGATGCAATTTGAATCACCATCCATGATTCATCATCATGAATTACTTATGGTGATTCAAAACATGTCGATCAAAAATTAGGCACAAAGTTTCACCCATAAAACAACTACTATACTCTTAAAAAACACTATAAGGAAAAATGTTACCTTCTAGAGGTATATAGTTGGGGTGTATCAATGTGAAAGTTTATACTTATAAACTTTGAACTATATTAACAACATGTGTCTTCTTAATAGGACCATTTAAAAACCAATAACCTTACTTAAGTATCACTTCTTCCCAATAGGTTTTGGTAATAAGTTCGGGTGGATAAGTAGATCCTCTTGATAGAGTTCCATGACAATGGCATACAAAGTAACCAAGAGTACTAGAGCAAGTATCCCTATAACCAAACTCCATGTTAAACATTAACATGATATTAAGAGGAGAATTATAATTCATTAACCACATGAGGATGCTAGCTCAATGATTCTCAAAACATCAACCAACATGTTTATTATGGTACAATGTAAAAGAAGCACCTCATAAGATCAACACTAAAATTCATAATGATCCACCACATAAGGGTTAAATACCAAATACAATGAGAACCATTCCTATTTAAAGATGCATATTAATGATAGAATAGGAAACTAGGACATTGTTACCTACTAAGGTCATACAAGCATAATCCCTGACTTCATGGTCCTCACACCATATTGTCTTTCTAAGGTTAGTTAATATTTAATATCATGAAAAATGTAAGTTTAAAAATAACCTCATATCATAAATCCAAATCCCAATACCATTCAATCCAATTTGATATGTGATAAGATAGAATAATAATATCGCACCATATGATGCTATGGCAATGTATCACATAACTCATTGGTCTAATCCAACCTAAATATATATTGCTAAGAATATTTCAACCCTCTGTAGATGCAAGATAAAACCTTTTTCTCATTATCTCAAACCCACTTGTCGCTAGGTCATTAATAGCAGATAATAGTGGCATTACAATAAGAATAAAATACAACTTACATCTTTATAGAAGGAGATTTACAAAATTTCCATACTTTTGTTTTAATTCCAAATACAATTAGAGAACATAATACATGTTTCTAAACCCACAACCATACATATTAATCTTTTGATTTTAGACCACACTATTAATTTTCTTACTCACATGAACAACCATGAGTTCATTCTTATCTTGTAGCCAACTACCACATTCAATGACTATTATGCATGTGTCAAGATTACTATCATGCTAGATCAAACAACTTATTCTATGAGTATTGGTATAACATAGGCTTTAATACTCCAATAGTAAAACCAACCATATGATCTGATCATAACTAATTAAGTTAAATAATGCTCCAAAGGAAACCAGTCAATATTTAAACATACATTTTACTTATAAGTTCCTTGTTTAATATTGCTAGAACAAAGCACAATGGTATCAATATATATTTTTGTAAGGAATGATGAATTAAAAAATAAGTATAATTCACATATAACCTTTAATGAGTTATCCCATTCAAAACATGCACCGAAGCAATAACGAACTTTGCCAATGTAACCCACATGTACAATAAATATAATGAACTCTAAATAGTTCCAAACTCTCATTAAGATGAGTCAATATAATAATACTTTTAACAAATTATATATCTCCATCTAATTGATTTATGTCATAAAATGCATTTAGAACCAAACCATAACAATTAAAATCAACCACCAATTACCTTATTGTGAATGCCACCATAAAGATGACAACATATAAAAATCTTGAAAAGAAGTTCAATGACTGATGTTAAGATAGAGACTAATTTAATAACCTTATTTAAAATAATAAACCTGAATGCAACTATCAACAGTCCAGGATCAAAATAGCAATAGTCAACTTGTACTAAGAAGAAATAGAGTCTACAAATGACTAAAAAAATAGACCTCATAGTTTCACATATTTCCTCTTTATTCTCATTTTAAATTAAAATCACATAACCCATTACTTGATTCACGTATATCACATTACTATCACATGGTTAAAGTATGCATCGACATATTTTTTAATCAAATAAAAGCATCAAAGATTAACATCAAATTTCATCATATTAATAATATGATATAAGTTTCAACACACGAATAAAAAATGATTAAAACAACATTATTACTGTTAAAAATAAACCCTAAAGAACATCCAAAGGTAATTTATACATTGACAGACACCACCGAAAAGAATTCCATCGACATGAAAATCTAAGAGAAGAAAATAAGCACTTGAAAAACATGTAATAAAATCCACATTCCTAGTCTAATGATCCCATCCATATGGTGTCCTTAACCAACCCATTCATCAAATAGATGGTGGAATCAAGCAACTAAGTTTTTAAGAGAGGTTAATATCATTTATTAAGATTCTAATCCATCAGTACCACTCACAATAGTAGTCAACCAAATCAATGATTAAAAACATCGACAATCATCATGACTCTTGGAACATCCAATTGCACACCAAAAGGGGACAACTACTGTCATTTTATAAAAGAGTTGTAATCAAGTTAATAAAGCATACATTCACACAAATTAAAGAATAATGAGTTCTTAATATCCCATTTGCATGTAATTCAAACTCATGGAAACCAATTTAATACTAAATTTTAATCCATCAACTCCCACATTGGAACACTTAGAAACCACTCAAGTATTTAATTCAACCAATGAACTTCTTAAGAAACCCAAGAATGCTCATAATAACATAACTAAAACAACTAAAACATCCATGGTAGGACTTCTTACCTTCAACATACATCTAATGGAACTAAATCTGAATAGTAGTCAAGTTAACACCAATGAGTTAAGAGTAAATGGTACAACCCACACAATCTCCAAACAAGAAAAGTGTAGTCTAAGTTTTAAAATGACTATGTACAACCATAAATAAATATATAGATCATTACAAACATAGCCCCATACATATAAGCAACCATGCATAGTCTAAATAAAATGCCTAATCATATTAACCATCAAATTATGCCACTAAAACCATTAAATCAAACTAGGAGAATAATCCAAACATTTAAATAAAAGCTTACAAACCCAAATAGAAATGCACAACTCAATAAATATCACCAAGGCATGAATACATAACCCAAGTAATGCTATGATTACACATAGTACATAAAAATCTTCTGAGATGTTAAAAACATAGCTCAAAGCACTAAATTGATTGTATACGATCAATTTTCATAGTTCCCAAAGAGAGGTAAAATTATCATGGTAAAAAATTCATGTTACACCCAAGGCAACAAAGTTGATGGATCAAGAACTCAGCCTACAAAGAAACCAATACATAATTTTAAGGAGGATTGAATCAAGAAAGCCAATGATTCATGCTAATACCCATCAAATTAAAAATCTCCCAAGAAGCTCAAGATCATAATGCCATAAAAATAAAAGTGTCAACTATAATAACCTAGATGAATCCAAATAAAAACTAGGTTTAAGGTCAAATAAAACCATTCTAATAATTATAACCCTGTTTCACCCTTTTACAATAAAACTATTTTTTTTTATAAACCATGCCCAAATATATCTCAAATATCCACAATAAATACATTCAATATTAACCCTACTCACATTCATTTAAATTGAAATCAACATTTCTTTTCAAGCAAAACCCACAATAGCCAAGATGCATATAACCGATAATAAAATATGTAAAACAAAAACCCACCAAGCCAGATGGAGTATATCAACATATATTTCATTTTAGGTTCATCATGGAGTCCCAAGACTTCATAATTGACCTTCCATGCTTTTATGAAAACTCCATATGCTAAAAAATTGACATACAACATCCAAAATCCTAAATTAAAATGAGTTCCACTTGATTCACAAAAGCACAGTCTACCATGAGGCCAAATTTCTTGTTCCTATACTCTCCTTTGCCCATCGTAGACTGAATTCACATCATGGAAGACTCAAGACCTTAGACACCATAGAATATCTAGTTTTATTCTCTCCAATTCCACTTCATGTAGACTGAGCATACTAGAGACAAACTAAAAACCACCCCAAAATATTCCACACAATTGAGCTTAACAAGCTCACAAGCCTCCTTCCCTTTTCCAACAAACTAACAACCTCCACCTTGGGTAGAGTTGAACAACATATAGACCTAAAAATAATGCACATGGTTCCCAAGAATCCATTTTATGGTGCAAGTTGAGCCATAAAAAAAATCCCCAAAACATAAACTAATGTCCACCCCCCAATTACTCCATTCAACCAACAAAATAAAATTTCGTGATGTCTAGTGGTCTAAGTCGAGGCCCCATGTAATGGTCCTAAGTTATCATGGAAATTAAAAAAAACTAACATATCCTAAGAAACTAAAGTCAATAAATTATTCCACCTCAAAGAGTCTAACTAAAGTGGGTGGACTAATTCCCACATAAAGACTTATTAAAAACTGCATGAAAAGAATAATGATTCAACTAAAATCACTCAAGTGACAATGGAAAAAGATTTAATCACACCAGAATCAAAGAAATAAATGTAACATAAAACCATTGCATACAACATTGACAATCAAGACCAAATCCTGCACAACACCCATTTAAATTTTAATTAAGATGGAAAATAACACACCAGATTAGAAGGGTGAACATGAAGAAAAAACAACAAGAATGGAAAAGAATTAGAGGATGAACAATGGTTTTATAATATTTGTCATATCTCAATTTACACTGTCATAATCTCATTTGATTTCTCAAACCATTTTATTTATTCGCATGATGTTGAAGTCCATTATTGAGCCTAGTTCGTTAACTTGTTCTTGTAGTCATAGAATAAGACATTATGCCTACAATGGAAAAATGATTCAATTGGTGTATGTGGGCCTTGAACATATATTTTGAGCATAATTACACCATCATTATGAAAAACCCATCATTATTCTATGTTTGGTTTTGATTGGTGAGCTCTAGAAATCCATATCCATGATTTGGCCACTATAAGCCTTGAAACGACAACCATGAACAAGGTAATAATACCCAAGTAATAATTTAAATTATGAACTATAAAAAATGATATAAAATGACATTAATGAATCAAATATAAAATTAAGTCATTAATAATCTAATATTTTAATAAATTAGGATCATAATTGATAATCAATGATAACAAAATCATAACATCTGAATCAAAATCAACATTTGTAGCAAACAGTCAAAGTGCCGACTAATCAAGAAAATAATGTTATATCAATGTCTTAGATAATAAATAAAAGTGAATTTTTAGTGATTTCATGACATTCTCCCCCTCTTAGAGAGGATCTAACCTGATGACTAGTTAAACAATAAGGGATAATGTTGCCTAAAAAGATGTTCTCACACTCTTTTTAAACACCTCTTAGTATAGTATGTGGATATAACAAACCTCTAGTGTGTAAATGATCATCATTAACATGTTGAAATTCTAAGCACCTTACCAAAAACTCAACAATAACATGCTTCATGCTAGGCCAAAATTAATGCATTTTCAACTCACATGTCATTTTTATGACATTAGGAGTATGCACCTTTTTCATCACAATATCCCACAAGTATCTAGACTTGGGTATATAGACTCTATTTTTATGACTTATAAGGCCTTCTATTTCAATATAAAATTTAGTAAACTCTTTTTCAATAGGCTTTCCAACCAAACCTTCTCTTGTCTTATGGCAAAATTTATAGATAAAGTGTTGTTTTAACACAATACTTCTAAAATTACCAATTTATAGCCACCTATGTGGGCATGCATTTAAACCACCATAGAAAAAATAAGTGTTTAAATATATAGTGATCAAACTTCACCTTAATATACTTTCCTAATATGAAGTACTCACATTAATTCAAAACATAAATTACAACATCTCACTCTTACAAAACTAGAGACATTCATAAATTTTCAATTTAGCTATTGAATTTAGGATCAATAGTCTGATAACAAAAATAATTTTATGATATTAATTCCTCTTATTTCAAGGAGGTGTCATCACACAAAACCTAAAAATTTATAATAATAGTTGTAAGAGTCCAACCCAATAGTACATTTCAACAAAATTTCCAGATATGAGGTGGTATTTTACGCAACACGTGTTATGCCTTGCACATAACCTCATTCACATTCAACATAGAATGTTGGAAAAGGATATTAACCAATAATTTTATGGTTAATTCTCTTTTAACATTTACCATTCATGGGTTAGTGTAGCATCCTGCACCAACCACACTAAACATTATTGAAACCATTCCAAGCAATCACATGCAACCCCAAGTTTTTAAATATGTTCTCCATTTTCTTGTGATCTTATGATGGTCCAAGGAATTTAATCCCCACCATATTTTTATCAGTCATCTAAGGGCATTCACCAAAATTTTATCCATCTTAAAGAGGTTTAAGATGGTACCTAGGATTTTTATACCACCTAATTAGGACTTCTAGTCACTCATTCTGAGCATAGTATCAACATACATTCTTGTCATGCTTGAAATCAATCATAAACATTTATTTCAGAATATTGATTTTAGCTTTACATAGAAATAATACTTTATTAACAACATGTTTACATTTATAAGCCAACACATGCTTGTGTTTCAACAAGTAAAACCTTGTTTATTCTGCATAAAAGTACAACTCGTAGGACCCATTAGTGATTCATAAGTATTCATTTCAAATTCAAATTACATCATGGATGAAAATAAATCAACCAAACTAGCATATGTATCCAACAAGCATACATAAATACAAACATAGTAGCCAACTATTATTTTATGAGAGCTTACCTTTATGCCACCCAAGGATGAGTTAGCCTTGGAAACAACCTTGCCCAATAATGAGTAACTTATTCTTACTAAGATATTTTACTTAACTTAATGCCACCCTTCAGCCACCCATCATAAGAGTGTCATACCAACTCAATAATTTCTTCATTTGAGATTTTATCAAAAGTAAAATTATATATAACATCAGAATATTTAATTCATAATAATAAAATATCATTTAGTGTTGTAGTTAACACACTTTAATCATTCTAAAATTAGAACCAGTAAACAACCATAGTGGTGTTCTTCTGAACCATAATGAAAACAAAAACTATGGAAAGTTTCTCCTTGTCAAAAGGCATGACATAAAACATGCCATTATAATTTTTTGACTACAACATGGCTACCATTGATAAGCAACATTTATATCACATTTCAAAATGGTTCCCAGAACCAACTATTAAGCAAAACAATTGTAAAAATTATTGTAGTGGTAGGAATTGATAAACTTGTTAGTCTACCAACATATTTATTTAGGTTGCCATAAAATAATGACAACATAAAATAGGCCTCAACATGACTTGCTAAGATATCACCAAAATTTTGTCTATACTAGGCATTAATATTGTTGGAAGCACAAGCTCTAACATTTTTCTAAAATTTTTGATGGTTAACCAAAACTGTCATATGATATAACATGTTCAACTCTAGGGATAAAGAGTTTCTTATCACCTTTTCCTAAGAAAGGATGTGTTCCAAAAAATCCCATTATTTTATATCCATGATACCAAGAAAGGTTACCATTAACTGTTCATGTCTCATATATTAGATGGCTCACGATGCTTATTTCTAGGAAGAGATCCCTCAACTTTGTGAATTACCCAAATAAGTTTGTCTTATTCACCCCACTTGTCTCTGTAGGCTTGATTCACACCATTGGACTTCCTAAGGATATTATACATTAAGCATCATATGATGGCTTGCCCATACAAATCAGTAGTGGACTAGTGATGCTTATTTTTTTTGATGTAGTGTATCTTTAGGAACAATGAACTTAGACAAGGCTCTCGATGAATATCAAAAAGGTTTCACAAATAATTTCTATTTAAAATGAAAACTTATTGGCTTTTAGCCTTTCAAAGTTATGGAATAGAGCACTGCTCAGTTTAACTTGAGAGAGACTAAATGCTTTTATCAAGACCATACTCTGATTCTGCTCAAATGAATTAATCTTACAAGATTGATATAAAAAAATCTTATCCAAATATGCTTAGGTTTGTAACATAGGATCCGATACCAATGTAATGACACAAAATAAAATAAAATAAATCTTTTAAATTGAGAATAAACCTGCATACAAGGCACTTTTCTTAATTTGATGATGCAGAAGAACATCATTTCTAAACATGCACTAGCATGCTTATAAATATAAACCATATTATGTTTACTACATATACTTATCCAAGTTAAAACACTCTTAAAGAATACTATAAGGAAAAAATGTTACCTTTTAGAGGTATACAATTTGAGATGTATCATTGTGCAAGTTTACACTTATAAAATCCAAACTATATACACAACACATCTTCCTAATAAGACCATTTAAAGACCAATATCCTTAAGTATCTATTCTTACCAATAGGTTATGGTAATAAGTTCAGGTGGATAAGTAGATCTTCTTGACAGGGTTCCATGACAATGGCATACAAAGCAATTAAGAGTACTAGAGTAGGTATCCCTATAACCAAACTCAATGTTAAACCTTAACATGCTACTAAGAGGCGAATGATATTTTATTAACCACATGAGGATGCTAGCACAATGATTCTCAAAAAATCAACAAACATGTTTATTGTAGTACAAGACAAGATAAGCGCCTCATATATCAACACTAACATTCATAATGATCCACCACATAAGGGTTAAATACCAAATATGACAAGAACCATTACCATCAAATATGCATATTAATGATATCATAGGAAACTAAGATAGTTCTACCTATCGAGGTTATGCAAGTATAATCCCTGAATTTAGGGTCCTCACATCATATTGTCTATCCAAGGTTAGTTATGATTTAATAACATGCTAATCGTAAGGTATACAAATAACCTCATATCATAAATCCAGATCTCAATACCATTCAATCCAATTCTATATGTGACAAGGCAAAATAACAAGTATCTCTATAATGGATAATTCCACATAAGTGGTTATCATGCCATAACATGTTATGGCAATGTATCACATAACTAACTGGTCTAATCCAACCAAAATATATAATTCTAAGCATTTTTTGACCCTTCGTAGATGCAAGTTAAAACCTTTTCTCATTATCTCAAACCCACTTATTATAGGGTCGTTAATAACATATAACAATGGCATTACAATGAGAATAAAATATAACTTACATATTTATAGAATGAGATTTATAGAATTTACATACTTTTGGTTTAATATCGAATATAATTAGAGAACATAATGTATGTTTATAAACCCACCACTATACATATTAATCTTTTGATTTTATACCACACTATCAAGTTTTGTACTCACATGAACAACCATGAGTTCATTCTGATCTTGCAGCGAACTGCCATATTGAATGACTATTATACATGTCTTAAGATTACTATCATGCTAGATCAAGTAACTTATTCAAGGAGTATTAGTCTAATAGAGGACTTAATACTAAAACAATAAAATCAACCATACCATTTGATCATAATTGATTAAGTTAAATAATGCTCCAAAGGAAACCAATCAATATTTGAGCATACATCTTACTTATATGTTCCTTGTTTAAGATTTATAGAACCAAGCACAATGGTCAAAACATTTTTATTTCTAAGGAATGAAAAATAACAAAAGAAGTATAATTCACATATTTTATTTAATAAGGAATCCCATTCAAAATATGCACCAAAACAACATCAAACTTTGTCAATGTAATGCACATGTACAATAAACATAATGAACTCTAAATAGTTATCAGATCTCATTGAGATGAGTTAAGATAACCAATACTTTTAACCAATTATCTATCTCCATTTAAATTATTTATGCCATAAAAGTCATTTTTAACCAAACCAATAACATTTAAAAGTAATCACCAATTACCTTATTGCAAATGCCAACAATAAAGATGATAACATATACAAATCTTGAAAAGAAGTTCAATAACTGATGTTAGGATAGAGACTAATTTAATAACCTTATTTAAAAGAGTAATCTTAAATACAACTATCAATAGTCTAGGATCAAAATAGAAATAATCAACTTTCAATAAGAATAAATAGAGTCTATGAATGACTAAAAATTATATACCTCACAACTGCACATATTTCCTCTTTCTTCTATTTTTTATTAAAATCACATAACCCGTTATTTTATTCACGTATATCAAATTTCTATCACATGGTTAAATTATGCATTGACATATTCATTAATCAAACAAGAGCATCAAAGCTTAACATCAAACTCCTACATATTAATAAGATGATACAAGTTTACACCACATGAATAAAAAATGATTAAAACAACATTCTCATTTCTAAAATTAAACCCCAAAGAACATCTAAAGGTAAGTTATACACCAAAATATACCACCTACAAGAATTCCATCGACATGAACATCCAAGAGAAGAAAATAAGCACTCGAGCAACATACATCAAACCTTGCATTCCCAATCTAATGATCCCATCCATATTGTGGCCCTAACTACCCCATCCATCAACTAGATGGTGGAATTAGGCAACTAATTTTTTAAGAGAGGTTAAGAGCATTCATTAAGATTCTAAGCCATTAGTACCACTCTCAACAATAGTCAACTAAATCAATTATAATAACCATCAACAATCATCATGACTCCCATAACATCTAACTGTACACCAAAAAAAGAGAATTGCACTCATTTTACAAAAGAGTTCTAATTGATCGAAAAAAGCACACATTCACCCAAAATGAGCATAAGGAGTACTGAACATCCCATTGGCATGTAATTTAAACTCATGGAAACTAATTTCATACTAAATTTGAATCCATTAGCTCCCACATTAGAACACTTGGAAATAACTTAGGTATTTAGCTCAGCTAATGAACTTCTTAAGAAACCAAGAATGCTCATATTAACATAACAAAAACAACTAAAACATCCATGGAAATACTCATTCCATTCAACATACATCCAATGGAACTAAATATAAATAGTAGTCAAGTTAACACCAACAAGTTAAGTTAAAATGGTACAACCCACACAATCTCTAAACAAAAAAGTACAGTCCAAGCTTTAAAATGTCTATGTATAACCAAAAATAAATTTTCAAATCATTACAATCATATCCCAATGCATATAAGCAACCATGCATAGTCCAAAAAAAAATTCCCAATCAAATTAACCATCAAATTATGACACTAAAACCATTAAATTAAGCCAATAAAACATGCTAAACATTTAAATTGAAGGTTTTAGTGCAAATCAAAATGCACAACTCAAGAAATATCACCAAGACATGAATACACAACCCAAGCAATGCTACAACTACACATACTCCATAGGAATCTTCTAAGACATTAAAAACACAACTCAAAGCACTAAATTGACTAAATATGATCCATCAAAAGAGTCCCTAAAGAGATGAAAAATTGACATGGTCAACAATTCATGTTACTAAGTCGATGGATCAAGAAATAAACCTTTAAATAAACCAATACATGATTCCAAAAAGGATTGAATCAAGAAACCAATGATTCATGCTAATACCAAACATGGTAAAAATCTCACAAGAAGAGCAAGACCACAATGCCATAAAAATAAAAGGGTCGACTATAAAAACCTAAATGAATCCAAATAAAAACTAGGTTTAAGGTCAAATAAAACCATTCTAATAATTATAACCATGCTTTGACCTTCTAGGGTAAAATTGAAAGCCATTTAATATACCATGCCAAAACATAGCTCAAAACTCTATAATAAATACATTCAATAGTAAACCTACTCACATTCCTTTAAAGTGCAATCAACATTTATTTTTAAGCAAAATCCATAATAGCCAAGATGCATACAACCATTAATATAATATGAAAAATAGAAACCCACTAAGGTAGTGGAGTACATCATAATATATTTCATTGTAGGTTTATCATGGAGTCCCAAGACTTCATAATGAACCTGCAATGCTTTTATAAAAAAACCTTATGCTCAAAAATTGACATACAACATCTAAAAAGATTGCGTAAAATGAAATCCACTTACTTCATAGAAATACAATCTACCACACAGCAAAATTTCTTGTTCCCATACTTTCCTCTGCCCGTTGTAGACTACATTAATGTTATGAAGGACTCATGACCTTAACCTCCATAGTAACTCTATTTTTCCTATCCCCATCTCCTTTTAGTGCATGTTGAGCATACTGGAAAGGAGATAAAAACCACCCCAAAAGATTCCACACACTAAGATCAACAAGCCCATGAGCTTCCTTCCCTTTTCCAACAAACTAACAACCTCCACCTTGGGTAGATTCTAATAACCTAGAAACTCCAAAACAATTCACATGGCTCCTAAGAATCCATTCGATGGTGAGCTTACCAAATTGAGCCATAAAACAAAATACACAAAACATGAACTAATGTCCACCCTAAAGTAATCCATTTAACCAAACAAACAAAAGCCCATGATGTCTAGTGGTCCAAATCAAATCCCCACAGAATGGTCCTAAGTCATCATTGAAATTCAAATAAACTAACTAACATGGACCAAACAATTAAAGTCAACCAATAATTCTAGCTCAAATATCCTTAAAAAAATAGGTGGACTAAGTCCCACATAAATACTCTTTAAAAACTACATGATAAGAATAAGGATTCAACTAAGTACGTAATGCAATCAAAGACTTAGTCAACCAAACCAAGATGACCATCAAATAAGATCACTCAAGTGACAAGGAACAAAGATCAAATCACACCATAATCAAAACAAGAGATGTAACATAAAATCATTGCATACAAAATTGACAATCAAAACTAAGTCCTGAATAAAACCAATTTAGACTTTAATGAAGATGGAAAATAACACACCAGATTAATATGACAAACACAAAGACAAAAAAACAAGAATATAGGACTTAGAGGATGACCAATGGATTTAGAATATTTATCATATCTCAATTTACACTATCAAAATATCATATGACTGTTCATTAACCTTTTTATTAATTCCCATGCTACCAAAGTCCACCGTTGATCCTAACTCATTAACCAATTTTGAATTGTACATAATTATATAAAATGACATCAATGAATCAAGTATAAAATTAAGTCATTAATCATCTATTACTATAATGAATTAGAATCATAACTGATAATCAATGATAACAAAAGCATAACATCTAAATCAAAAAAATGTTTATAGCAAATAGTCAAAGTTCCAACCATAGTCAAGTAAATCATGCTATAATAATGTCTCAGACAACAACTAAAAGTACATCAACAATAGGGTCATGATAGAGTGCTTCTTTATCTAAGGCTTGTTTATCTTTAATGTTGCTTGTGCCTAGTTTGTGATAGTATTACAACTAATTTTTGCATTAAAGATATACTCATGATCTATCATTGATGGCTTTCCTTTGCCCTTGAAATATTGTGTTTCAATAGGAGTTTCTGATTTATCCTTCTTTGTTATATAAGAATCACCTCGACATGTTCCAAATCCAACAAGTGTGAATATAGTATGAAATAAGTATTATTTTGAAGGAATGAGTTTTAAATTTCATATCTAATCATCTATAATATTTCCCATATCGATATCTTCATCATCATTGACATAATAGTTCGTAACTTTGCCATCTTGATATTTTGAGTTCATTAGTAACAAAAGATTGGGAATAGGTTGTGACTATTTGGTTCTTATCATACAACTATTTGATGTGTAATAATTAGTTCTTGTCCTTCATGTATTTGTTTCACCCACCTCATATATGTGCATCTAAGCTATTGGAATGGGTTGTGATGGAGAAATAATAGTATAATATTCCAACTATGATTATGGTTGGTCCTCATTAGTATGTTAGGTTATATTTGAAAGGATCCTCATATGTTAGTTCTAAATAGGAATAGCTGTAACTGATTAGGCATAACATAGAAAGTAGTAAGTACTATTTTAGGACTGAGTATTGCATCTAGAGAGATGGTTCTAATTATTAGACATGGGGTGTTATCAAATATTTTTATGCTTTGATATGATTTTTGAATAGAAACCATGTCGATCCCTAATAATTGTAAGAAGGGAGTGTTACAAAGGTTCAATCCAGAACCATTATCTACCAAAACATGCTCGAGCAAGTTATTTTTTACTTTAACTTGAATGTGTAATGGATTTTTTTTCTCTATTATGTGTTGCATGGGTAATTCTTCTATGTCAAGAGTGATAACTTTGTTATTATCATTAAATGTATTCATAATGGAAGTAAATGATCTAAGTTGTGTGAATAAGGAATTCAAGAGTGGAGATTAGTATTGTGTTAATAAGATAAAATGAAATCCAAATAAACACATTAAACACTAATACCTCTAGTCTAGACACTAGGGAGAGCATAGGTAACAAGCATGTATATGAAACACAATTAAAACATAAAAAACCTCTTCTCTTACCTTCTTTGGAGCTCCAAATGGCTTGTGAAAATGGCTTGCTTGGCTTGTGCATAAATAAATATTCATCAATGGAGCTTTGTTAGCTTCATCTTTCCTTGGCACTTTGGTTTGGCTATTTGGCTCATGAATTTGGCATGGTAACATTACATGCAAGTATTCTTTACATCTATTTGTGAATTATAACATTACACTAATATAACTTAAACTTCAATGGGTATGGGCTTGTATCTATATCCAAAAGAATTAATTCTCACCTAAGGTGAGTTAAGGTTGACTTTAAATATGTAATGGGTTAAAAATAACCTTAGGTGAGTTGAGACTAACTCCATTTGATTTAAAATTTGTTATGCAATTATGATTTTCAATTACTAGGCATAATTCTCAATTTAGATATTTTGAGATATTTTGGAAGAGCTTGACAACTCATAAAGGTAATGATGAAAGACTTGATATTTTGATTTTTGGAATTTATATTTTTAGATATTCATTAATTGAAAATAGATAATTCAAATAAGCATTTAATATTGTTTAATTAATTAATTGATTTTGATTTGTCTTTTTGATCTTTTAAAATTTGATTAAGTGCCTTGCTTAATGGGTCTATAGGCCAAATTGATAGTTATTGTATTGCAATATGATTGGGGGTGAATCTGTGAGAATTTATTGTTGTATATGGGCTAATACCCAAAATAGGGATGCCTCAACATGATTATGAGCTTTGATGAATGATGCATGACCAAATTTGGGATATTTAGTGATTCCTAGGCTAAATTTATAATGTTTGGTAGGAATCAGTTTGAAATCTGATCAAAACCCAGTTGTGGCTAGAATTAGGTGTCTATAATTTGCCCCTATTTGGGAAGGCATTGCAAGCTATAGGCACCTTAATGTATTCTCAAAGAATGAAAAGGTCTTGTGTGCCTAATACTTTAATGACACTAGATGACCTCTAGAAGTCCCCTCAAAGAGGTAGTTGACAAAGAAGGTCAATGATTAGTCCCTTGAAAGAAGGAAAATTATGGGACATAAAGTTAAATGGGTTGGAAAAGATTGATTTAACCATAGGCAGTTATAATCATTGTTATGGTGAGTTGCCCTAGTTGTGCAGATAAATAGGATGATTTTCCCAAAGGTAGTTATAATCATTGGCAAAGGAAGCCAAAAAGATAATGATTTTCCCAATGGTGGTTATAATCATTAGCCAAAGGATAGGGGTAAAAAGAGAATTGTTTTCCCAAAGGTGGTTATAATCATTAAAAGGGAAAATAATGATTTGCCTACAGGTGGTTATAATCATTAGTAGGATGTAAACTTGCCCTAGTTGGGTCGATAGAGATAATGATTTCCCCAAAGGTGGTTATAATTATTAACATAATGAAAACATGTCCCTGTTGGGTATAAGAATGATAATGATATGCCCAAAGGTAGTTATAATCCTTAACATTCACATAAATTAAAACACAATGATTTGCTCAAAGACAATTATAATCAATGGCTCTATGGGTGGGATGATACATAATGATTTACCCAAAGGTGGTTAGAATCATTGGTAGAATGATGGGAGTAGTATGGAAAATGGAAAAAAGTGGGATTACTGACCGAATCTGTACTCATAGAGTAATACTAATCTAGTTTATAGGAGAAAGATGAATTTGGGAAACTTGATAGTATAGAGAAGCACATCCTAACTAGTAAAAAATTAAAATTCTTTCATGATTTAATTACTCTATATTTGGGGAATGATTTGGATAGATCAAGATTTTTTTAGGGGCCAAGGAGAAGTATCATGGACTCATTGTTTGTAAGATTTATTGAGCTGATTTTTATTGTAGCACATGCCAATATGCATCATGATAGAACACCGTGATAATTGAGCCAAAATATTCATAAGTACTGATACATGATCCAATAAACAAGTGAAAATACTACACCAATGATAAAAATCATGATGACAATGCTGATATATAAATATGGATGGACTTAAGTATAGTACACCATGAATCACCCAATGAGTGAATATATTCTAAGTCAAGGCACAACAATGAATGGTTAATCATAATGTTAGCACAAATAAAGAACAAACAAGATGATGAATATTTCCCTTAGGATATAGAAGACAATGAAACGAACAAATGAAAATGGGGGAATAAAAGAAAAGGAAGGGGTAGCTGAAATAAATCTAGATGTACTAGGAAAGTGGACACTGCCTACATAGTTCCATGGATGCAAGGTCCAATATAAACTTTAGGCCAAATGTAGTTCTTCCAGGATATGGGATAGAATAAAATGATGATAAGAAAAACATGATTTATGAGGTAGAAGAATATGGGAATAGTCTCACAAAATGATAAGAGCATGAGATGAAGCCTAGCAAGCATTGATGTATCAAAGTCAAATACATAATGCATAAAATATGAACTTGAAAAATGATGAGAGTGTAAGGCTTAGGGGCCAAATAAGGATGGGAAAACTAAATGACAAGTGGTTTCTTGTGAAATAGCTAGGGGTCCTAGAATCCTTAAGGTAAATAAGTGGTTGATTTGTTGATTTTTAGGATTTTATGGATCTTTTAATTTTTTTTAGAAGTTTTTATGTATTTCAACTCACTCGAGAATGATAAGATACTAAATGGCCCAATGTGCAAAATGGCAAGAGCATTCAAACTTGAAATTGGTCGCAAAATGGCAAGAGCATGAAAACTTGAAATTGATCACAAAATGGTGAGAGCATGGTGAAGGGTGATTGAGCTAACCTCAATATAAATCAAGCAATGCCTACGTAGTCCTAATAGTACCTCAAGTCACTATAGTTACACCTACACAAAAGGTGATGAAATTCAATTAGGTAGCAACAAGTTCACAAATTTAGGCAAATGAGAAGGCAAATGATAATAATAAGGGTAAGGTGATGTGTCAATTACATGGTAAAATTATTATTCTTAATTTTACCATAGATGGTTATAATTAGGAAACAATGACATAGGTCAGTGATACTAATTTTCTCATAGGTGGTTATAATTAGTAACACAAAGTGGAATAATAATTTGCCCAAAATCAGTTATAATTAGTAACACTAGTCAAGCATAAATAAAAGATGCAATTGCTAGATCTACTATCATACTACCTTGATATACTACCATTTGAACACGTAATTCTAAAACCACTGAAACTAGATCAGAACCCCCTTGTAGAAGGTGTCTGAAGAACCAATGGAACCAAGGTCAAAAGGGGTAGGTAGGGTAGATAAAAACAAGTTTGGTCAATAGTGAAGGTATGGTGGGATGGCATATGATATGAAATAAAGAAGATGATAGGAGGGAGATTTACTATAATGGTAATAGGGTTGCCCCAAGTAATAAGGTAAGGTAAATGGTAGGGTATGAAATAATGGTAATAGGAATGACAAATGGAAACAAGGTAAATGGCAAGGCAAAGATATGGTTTTGTTGTTCTTGATGATGTGGAGATACACATCCTAATCAACATATGATACAACTAGCATATTCAATCATTTAATTTGGTATCCCAAACCTCTTCTAAATAGTTACTTTGTCAAGAACTTACTACAGATTTGTACTCCAAGAATGTTGTTGTGATCTTTGTTGGTCGTTGATTCTATTTCCTTCAAACTTTGAGACAAGATGTCTTTGTAATCTCTACAAAGGAAAGTGTGGCTAGGGATGGTTAATACAGATAAATATTGGATGATAGTTTAGATTTGGAAATGTAAAGGTGGACCATAATAGAATGTATAATGGTTGAGAAATAAATGAAGAGTGGGATTTTTAAGCACACATAATGTTGCTGATTCTAGATTTGACATAATTTTGGTTGTAGTGGGGCCAAAGACTTCTAAATATGCTCTCGATGGGACCACCATATTTTTATATTTTTAAAGCCTAAAATTAGTTACCATCTAATTATACTATAAATTGGAAGTTGTATTGATGTTATCTTTAATAATGTCTTCATCAAGTAGTGAAGAATTGTTGTGCTCATCTATTAACACCTCAAAGAGGTTTTCACCAATAAAGTTATCTTGATTTATCCATAGTGATTCTAAAAATGTTTCACTAAGGAATGTTGACTTTTTACTTTGATTGTCTTCTAGTGCCTCTAAAAATGTTTCACTAGAAGGTGCTGAGTTTGGACTTTGATTTCCCCCTAACACCTTCGAAAAGGTTTCACGAGGAGATAGTTCTTCTTTTGCATGAATGTGGTCTTAGTCACTATTATATTCTAGAATTGTACCCTTTTAAAGGTAGTTTCAAACCTTCATATTCTAAAGTAACAAGGAGACAATCCTAGGTTGTGGGTGGCGTAATAGGTGGATTGAATCTCTAGATTTTAAGGGCTAGTTTTCCTTGATGTATCAGTTTCGATCCCTACTCTACACTATCAGATTGAAAGGGAAAAGGGAAGAAGGAAAACTAAAAGAAAAATCTATCTAACTTGAGTGATACACCAAAATGTGAACTCCACTTATGTTGAATGCACTACAAGGATGAATAAGAACATAAACTTGATTACACTTCTCAAATGATGACCTCCAAACATCAATACTTCACACAAAGGCTTAGACTTGATGCATGATCTAAGGAAATTTTTCAATAGGTCTCTGAATAAAACTAAATAAATCTTACTCATACCCCTAACAATGGCCAAATTTTTAGATCCTAACTCTCTCTCCTATTTCTATATTGAGAATGTGACATACTACCCTTTTAAAGCTGCCAAAAAGGTCAATATAGGAGTAAAGTTTATTTTTGAAAACTTTTTGCCTAAAAATTTCTCCAAGCCATTAATATGACCTTATGGGGGCCAAATGAAGTCTCTGAGATGCTCTTCTCAGAAAAATCCTTTGAAAACCAAAATGAATGCCTCAAAAAGGCCTATTTTTGCACTAAAAAAGTTAAATTCACTAACTCTAACTAAAATGCTATAAAATGTGTTCTTGAGTCTCTCAAATGTCTGATGAGGTAAATAAAGATAAAAATAAGCTTCTACCTAATCAAATACCATCAAAACCTTCTCTGAAGGGAAAAATAGTCAAAACTACATATAAACGAGTCATAAAGTTAGTTTAGAATGTGATCAACCTGATTGTTCATATGTTGGGCATGTAATGACCTTGACACATGGTATAACACTCACCAAGATGCTCTATACTCTTATTACCATTAAAAATGGCTCAAAAGGCCAAGAAATGACTAGATAAGCACAAGACAAATGAAGGACAAGACCTTAACTCACCTAAATAAAATTAAGATCTATTAATCATGGATTCTAATAATCACTTTAAGGAATTTTCAAGACCAACCTAATGAACCACAAGACAAACTGGTATGATATGCAAAGTTTTGAATGGTAGGGGTGACAATTTGACCTATGAAGTTAAAATTATCAACATTTTAGTGACTCAACTGGGAAGCATGCCTGCTATGCTTGAGAACTAGACCATTTACATGAATTTTGGACTCATGAAAGTGTGAAAAATATGATCCATGATTTAAAGTAACCTTTTAAGTTGAAACAAGAACATTGCCTCCTCTAAAATAAGGACAGAAACACACAAAACAAGGGAAACTAACTAACAAAGCAAATGTGAAAATAAAACACTTATTTGAGATAAAACACAAATAAACTAATCCAAATAACCATAAATAAGCATGATCCATCTAGATCAAAATGGAAATTTATGAACTCACTCCTTCCAAAAGATGATATAAGTTATGAAGCAAGGTGTTTATTGAACATGACCTTTGGTGAGCTACTCTTCTGGCTAACTAATTCTCTTAACGTCTCCTCAAGTGAGTCATCAATAGTAAACTAGTCACCAAAAAAGACAAACTCATCTTATACTTCCAGATCTTTCTCATACTACTTATCATCTACAACCTTATCAAGTGATATCTTATCTATGCATTGTCCTTGAGTGACCTCATCTTTCTTACCATCTGCTACAAGTTCATCAAACTCTTTAAGAAGCTTTGAATAGGCAACCCAATCTATATCATGGACTTGAATGAGTGAATCTTGATCGAATTTCTCATAAACATGCTCTTCAATAGATAACATATCCCTACAAAACTCTTTAATCTCTTGCATATATTCCATATATAGTTGCCAATCATCCTTTTGTTTCTCATTTTGATCAACCTGAATAAGATCAGTTTGAAGGGTATCTTGATCCTTCTCAATAGGAGATATCTCAAACTCATGTATGACTTAAATTTATACCAATTTCTCATAGAGTTATTCCACATCAAGACTAGCCTTCTCATTCTCAACTACAACCTCATTTTCAACTATAACCTCAAGTGAAGTACCAATGAGAAACTCTTCCTCATACACACTTGAAGCATCTTCTTCACACTCTCCAAGAAATTGACTTATAACTACAACCTCTTTCACTATCCTCCATATAATAGGCTCCTAATCAATAAGGATGATGGTGGGAGGGTGATAAAATCCATTTGTTTAAGAGGGAATATGAAGCATGAAAGGTTGATTATGATCATATTTTAGGATCTTGAGGGTAATGGAATCATCTAGGGAGTCTTGGAGAGGAGGGAAAGAAATTCTTAAAGGCCTCTACATTTTAATCCTTCCACTTGATCATCACCTCATCAAAGTCTAAAACCTCTTTGTCATCATGGATAACTTGAACTTGAGGTATAAGTAAGGAAGAAGTGGAACTAAAAAAAGGTTTAATTTATTGAATAAGTTCTTGAATAGGTATATGAGTTTGATCTTGAATCCAACTAGGAAGCTCTCTTGGCTAAAATTGAACTTGGTTAAGAACTTCATGATAATAAGTAACACAAGAAGACTGGTAAGGAATACAAGAGGGTTTTTGATACAACTAGTTCAACTCAATTTGCTACCTCTCCTAAACCTCCATTTTCTCCAATACAAGATTTCAAAAATCATTCATCTCCTCTGGATTATTAGACACATTTTTAAATAGACCATTCACTTCTTCATACTGAGAGTTTGAAAAAAAATTTCTTGCATATGATAGTATTTTGAGCTCTATCTCATCTATTCTTTCTTGGAAACAAGGCTACTCATATGCAACATCATAGCCATATGGGAAATGTGAAATCTGGTCATTAGACTAATATGATGCACAAGGAAGGTGAAAATCATGCTCTTGATAATAAGGATCATGAGAAACTTGGTAAGGCTCATCATAGTTTTGATAAAACTCCTAGTAAGGCTGATTAGGCTCATAACAAGGCTCATATGGATCATGACAAGGCTGTTATGATTATATTATAGGGATGACAAGGAATTATAGCATAGTTTTCCTCATACACAACCATGAAAATAACATTGTGATAGTGCAATGAAAATAGACTTACTTGGAAACTATGCTTGGTCTATTAGAAGTAATTGATTGAGCTTGGAGTCACCAAATTATTCATGAAGAATGCTACTACAAGTACACTTTTACCAAGACCAGCTCCAATGTCCCACTGGGCATGCCAAAAATTGTTGTCTTCTAGACTTGTACCCTTGTAAAGGTATTTTCAAGCCTTCATATTTTGAAGTAGCATGGAGACAATCCTAGGTTATGGGTGGCCTAACAGGTGGATTGAATCTGTAGATTCTAAGGGCTAGCTCCCCTTGATGTATCATTTAGGATCTAAATCTACACCACCAACTTGCAAGGGAAGAGTGAAAAAGGAAAATTAAAAGGAAAACCTATCTAACTAGGGTGATACACCAAATTGTGACCTCTACTTGTGTTATATACACTACAAAGATGAACAAGAACATAAACTTGATTACACTTCTCAAATACAACCTCCAAACATTAATATTTCACATAGAGGTTCAGACTTGATGCATGATCTAAGGCACCTATTCAATAGGTCTCTCAAGGACAATAAATAAATCTTGATATTATCCCTAATAATGGCCAAAGTTTTAGATACTAAGACTCTCTCCTCTTTCCATATTGAGAATTTGAAAACTACCCTTTTAGAGTTGCCAAAAAGGTCAATATAAAATCAAAGTTGGTTTTTGAAAAAAAATCACATAAAAAGTCCTTCAAACCACTGATCTTGTGGGGGTATAACAAAGTCTTTGAGATGATTTTCTCACAAAAATCCTTTGAAAACCAAAATGAATGCCTAAAAAAGGCCTATTTTTACACTGAAAAGGCCAAATTCACTAAGGATATCTAATTGAAATGATATAAAATGTGTTTTTGAGTCTCTTACATGTTTGATGAGGTGAATCAAGATGGAAATAAGCTACTCCCTGATTATATACAATCAAAAGCTTTTCTAGAAGGCAAAAATGCAGAGAATTGCATATAAACGAGTCATGAAGTTAGTCCATAATGTGATCAACCTAATTGTTCATATGTTAGTCATGTAATGACCTTGACACATGATATGACACTCACCAAGACACTCTAGAATATTCTTACCACTAAAAATAGCTCAAAATGACCAAGAAATGACTAGACAAACACAAGACAAATGAAAGACAAGACCTTAACTCACCTAAATAAACTTAAGACCTATTAATAATGGCTTCTCATTATCATTTTAAGGATTTTTCAAGACCAACCTACTGACCCACAAGACAAACTATCATGATATGTAAAGTTTCAAATGGTAGGGGTGACATTTTGACCTATGAGGTCAATATTGTCAATAATTCCCTTGATATTCTTCAACTGATATGTCTCCATGGATGAAATTCAACAAGGTGTGATTCTCTTAGTCCCAATTAACACTTGTAAGAGGTAGAATGTCAATATAATGGCTAGGTTGGTTGGTGTTAATAGCATGTGAAATGATAATGGAATGGAAAGAGGCAATATAATCCTCACAGAAGATATTAAGAGAACTTGTGTCGAAGCTGAAGTAATCATCCTCAAGAACTATGGAAGGATCAAAAATATATTCAAATTGATTTGAAAGAAATGCATAATCAATATTGTAACAACCATGAATGTATTCTTATTTTGAAGCTAAGTCTGATTTAAGGCACTCTGAATCTGATGTTGATTCTACTTTTAATGCTAAATCTGATGTTGATTCAAGAATAGAACCTAAATTCAATGTTGATTCTTCATCTAGTGTGGATGATGCTACAATTATGTCTGATTTAATGTTTGGTATTGGACAAGTAATGGCCTGTGAAGGAGTAATGGTCTCCATAAAGATTGGTTTGTCAAATTGAGACTACTCAACAAGGGGAAAAAGGATAAGAGACAACTCCATAGAGATTGGCCTATCAAAAGGAGGCTCTTTAAAAATAGGACAATGGTTAAGATAATTATTTACCCAAAGGTCATTATAATCATTAAAAAGTGACTCAATAAAGACTAGCTTGTTAGAGTGAGGCTCTTTGATAATATATATAGTATCAAAATATGATTCATTAAGGGTTGGCTCATCACAAATAAGTGTTTCAACAAAAACATCATGAATTGGCTAGTTCTATTGGCCTTGTTTTATAAGTAGTTTTAAAATACCAATTTTGAACACATCTTGGTCTTCAAATGATTGAATTTGTTGGAGAGGTAATGATTGGCTCTATTATGGCTCGATGACTAACATCAATTTTCTAAAATGGGAGATGTAGGTAATGGATGAGGAATAATTAGTGTTGGTTAATGATCTCTTTGTAATTAGGCTCATCTAAAATGGGCTTAACAAAGATTGGTTTTCAGTCTAGGATGGTAACTATGACTCATCTAGTCATAATTATACAAACTCATTGGGATAATGAACTACCATACATGAAAGGGCCTAAAATGGTAATGGGAGGGCATTTTAAATCTTGGTTTCTATTATGAGCCAAAGGAAAAGGTCATATAGTGGTAATGGTATGGAATTGTAAAGATTGGTTTCTATTGTGAGCTAAAGGACAAGGTTTTGGAATGGTAATGGTAGGGTGTTATGAAGCTTGGTTTTTATCATGAGACAAAAGACGAGGTCATGAAATGGTAATACTTAGATGTTATGGATCTTGGTTACTCATGAAATATTAAGGAGGGATAATGGTATAGGTAGGGGATTGAGTACCAGTAGAATTAAAAGGGAAAACTTGGTACATTAATTAACCCAAATAAGGTATCACTGAATATCATGCTTAAGGATCTTGGCTTTGTTCTCTAGATTGAGTATTGTAAAGAGTATAATGATCTATCTCACAAACTACATCATCATCATAAGGGTATTGAACGAAGTCATCTTGTGCGACCATGTTATCATAACTTGTATTGTACATAGCTCTACTGTGAGTGTAATGAGACATACCCAAATTAATAATGAATATTTTACAAAAAGGCCTAGAGTTCTACAAACTCTAAAAAATAAGGTCTAAATGACAAATGGTCCAAACATAGTCTAACTTGGTCTAAGGAATGGAGTTGCATCTCCAAAATGTTTGTGCTAAAATTTGGTCTAAAATAGTATAACATAGAATGTCTTACACAAATGGTCAAATCAATGAATAAAAACTAAAATGCCAAACTTAGGCATAAAGTGTTCTAAATAGGTATAAACTAGGTCTTAAGAAATGAAGGTTGCTAGGTCTTTTACAAAAAAAGGCACAAAATCTACTCTCAAAATAAGTAGTTTTAGGTCTTTTGGGAAAGGCACAAAAGTTAGACTTTAAACAAAACAAGGTCTAAAAGGTAAGAGATTTAATCTAATAAATTTGAAACTCTTTGACACAAACTAGGCATTTAGATTTAAACACACACTTTATAATTTGGTAAAAGACATGGAACTTTAGTCATATGAAAGATAGACTACTCCCCTAAATCTAGGCACAAATATATTATTTAAATCAAGTAAGGAATTAATCTAAGTTACACAACCCAAAAGTGAAGGGTGAACACCTAAGCCAAAATTACATAAGGCATAGGTATAAACCAATCAATGTTTGAATCTGAACTTGTCAAGGCTAATTTCAAACTCAACTTAGAGGGATAGGTTCCTAAAAATAGATAACAAGATAGACAAGAATGAAAAAACATGATGGTACTAGGTATAGACCCAAAAGGCAAACATGGTTTTCAAAAATGTAATTGGAATTTTGGACACAAGGTAATAAGTCTTTGAAACGACTTGAGCATCATAATGACGTTATCATGCTCTAAAGATATGAAAAATGGTTTGTGTTATCACCAAATATTTCACCTTAGAGGAGGTTGTTTAATCCTAATCTAAGATTTGGGTAACATTAGAATACCTCTAGGCCTATGGGTTGCCTATAGTAGAGGTAGACCTCTAGGTTTAAGGGCTAGCTCCCTAGATTGATCCTTAAGTGCTTATCACCTACACTAAATAATTGATTCAATGAAAAGAGGTATAAATATGCATGGAAGTAAACTAATCTAAGGGGTTGATATACCATAAATATATCCACAAGATCATCGTACTCTTACACTAAGAGAAAAGACCTACAACACTAGCTTCAAAGTCATAAAATAATCTAACATTAGTATTTCAAATATGGAGGTGATATGAATGACACTACTTAAGGTAAGTAGAATAGAGGTAAATTGTAGACACTAAGGCTACTTGTACAATTGAATGAGAATTTTTTGCACCAAACATGAAAGGATAAAGAGAAATAAGGATATAAGCTTATCACTAGACGTCACCATACATCACTTCACACACTTAGACAAGATGTTTGTGAAATCAAAACTAGATTGCACGTATTATTTAAAGGCAATGTACAACATCAAACATTAGGTATTTTCCAAACCAGGTGTGGAATTAAGAAATAAGAGCCAAAATGGCTTACATTTATAGAATATGTGAGAGGAGAGAGAAAAATGATGCTCAAGAGTCATAAGAACAAGTGTCAAGATGAGAGAGAGAGAGATAGAGTTACATCTACATGATAATGGAGCATGAAATAGAACATAATATGTCTCTTTGGATAAATGTCCCTTAAAAGCATCAAACTCCCCAAAATTGGTGTAGGATACTCTCAGTTAGCTTCTTGAAACTACCTACATCATTAGGCCTCTCTTGAGAACTCCAAAGCAAACTAGGAATGGTTGAAACATATTTAATATGAAGGGGGGTTTATAAAAAAGATTAAACATGCATTGGATGTGTCCCTAACTATTAGTCTTATTCTAGACACTTGTTCTCACCATTTATAGTCACCATCACTAGCTTTACAGGTCTGTCTTCACATTTAACACCAAAATAGCCTTCAATTTCTTAATCCAATAAATGTAAAGGGTGATATGACACCTGTCAAGAGTCTCCTTGCCTCCCAATCCATCAGATAGACCTTAAAAGTCCCCCTAATTAGACTTATCACTTTCTCACTTGATAGTCATTCTCCATTTCCATTGTTTGTCACATACTACTTGAAGTGAATGACCTAGTAGAGGTGTTTGTGTTCTTTTTTAAAGTAATAAATTAACATGAAGAGTTATATTAGGTCCCAATTGACCTTTCCAATTGATTCTCATCCTTCAAATCTCCTCCAAACCTATAAAACACATAAAATCTATTAAGACATCCTATTATATACCCTATCCATAAAAAGTAGGGTACCAACCAAGTAGATGGGATGGAGATCGAGAGAGTATTATTCAATCCTAAAACTATTTCTAGGTCATAATATCCCTACTAAATTCATCTTTATTCACTTATTTCCCATCGGGTCTTAGGTAAGGGTTTTGGAGGGTTTATAGTGTTTCAGACTCTTAAGGATTGTTCATATAATCCTAACATTGAATCCTTAGATGAATTACACTAAAAACATGTTAGGGACCCTATTCAACATGTCCCAACTTAGTGGGTCTCCATGTAAGTGTTCAAACTGGTGTGATCATCTAAAGATGGCCTCTTGAGTTTGGGAGTGCATTCTAGATAGGTTTGAGGTGTCCTTTAGGCCAAAATACTTTCTTATGATTTAATCTACAGACCAAAAGATTCAAATAACTTAATATCTCCCATTTAAATTATTTTAATGCATTAGAATGTTCATTTGGCCCTATAAGTGGTATTGAGACCCCATTTGGGCTTTAGGCCTTGATTAGGCCTAGCTTGACTATGTTCTTGCATGTTTAGGCCATCCTGTTTGTTTTATATCACCTATAGGGTATCATCCATGTTTTTTAATACTTAAAAACACTCCAAAATCCATTTTTAAATATCTCAACACTTCCGAACACATCTCCTCACCTTCTTCATGTCCAACCTACAATTTTGCCTCTCTAGGAGTTCCCCTTGTCTGAGACAGAACAAAGGGCATCTCCCTTGTTGTCTCAACTAATGTGAATGTATGAAAGGATCAAATAGGTCTTGGAGGTGATATTTATAAAGTTTGATATCCTAAAAAACTTTGAAAATCCATCAACACTTCAATTCCTCAAGGCAAACTTCTCAAAGCTAAGCTGTGCAAGATTTTCTATATGAAGGATTGGACTTGCTTGGTTCACCCTTCCCCTACCCTATTTTTTTGGTCTGAGGACCTTATAAATATAATACAAGCATTGATAATATTATTTCAAACATAATTCACACTCTACTTCTTTTCCAACCTTCTCAACATGTACCCTTCATTTGATTAGGCCTAGTTGGTAGACTATGTACTGTAGGTGGTAGTTAGAAAAAGGATATGGCTGTAGTATTTTCCATGTTAGAACTTGTATCTCATGATTGGGTTCATATTATAATCCTAAATATCATCTCCCAACTATTTGAATTCAAATCTCATGCCTAAGGACTTGTTCCAAGACCAATTTGCCATGTTCTAGTGCACTGTCACACTATAATCAAATTATAGGTGATCATTCTAAGAGCAAATGGACTCTTTTAGGTGGAGATTTATGCATTACTATTATATTTTAACTCCTCTAATTTATATTTGGGTCCCCATCCTCATATATCATCAAATGAGGTCACTTGGCTATAGGCTATGCTGCCATCATGCCATATGGTGATGTAAGACCATTTGAAACTCAAGATACTATAGATAACACTGATATTATATAGTGAGAGAATGCTCAATGCGGAGGCTTCATCCACATTACCTCTTAGGACCAAAAACTCATCTTATCATGTCAAATCTCTACCCCTATGTTTGGGTTGCATGATGGAAACCATTAGACCAATTTAGACCTCAGATACTTTACTATGGAAGGGTCAAAAGAAAGGTAAAAACCCTATTTTGAAGACTTTAAGGTAAGGTATCCTTTAAGTCACTTTCTCAAACTATGAACATGGTTTCAAGTCTGTTTACCACTCTATGTCTCCACTATTGATGATATTAGGTTCTTCCATGTTCTTGAGCCTATTTGAAGGTCTCAAAAGTTTTCAAACATCTTCATGCAACACCCTCAGACCTCTACTAGAGTCATAGCCAAACCACTATAGGTGCATATGTAGGTTATAAGGTAGATGTTAATAATTTATTGTCACAACCAATATTAAGACTATTTGGACATTTCAAAGATGTTTATTTCACCTTGGAAAATATTTCACCACCTTGAAACCTTCATGCTTTATTATCATGACTATGCAAGGCTCTTTTTTTACATGCTTATAGGTGGATGTTTGCAGGAAACTGACTATGAGAAATGACTATGTTTTTCATCAATTTGTTAGTATTTGAGACTAAAAATCCAAAATGAATCTGATAATCATGACCATGAGGAGAATGAAACATCAATACACCTTTGATATCAAAGCCAAAATATGAAAAGAAACTCCAATGCTGAGTGAAACTTATTTATAGACTGTGATAATGTCCTTTACTAGCAACATGAGATACGTATGCTTTAATCTTTTATACCACACATGAATAATGCATTGAAAACCATGTGAAAAGGGTATCTACACTCTCCAACACCATGCACAATACCTAAGTTATGCGGACCAACTCAAATAGAGAAAAAACCTATAAGGTATGGGAATAAGTAAGTAAAAAATAGTGGAAAACTTATTAGCATTGGTTCATGAAGCACAAACAACTAATCCTATAAATCCTACCATATATTTTAATTATACAAAGATTAATACCTCCCACCAAGTGCACTTGGCCTGATTCATCTCCTGCTGTCTATATTAAACCAAAATTGGTTAGTCATTTTTATTTGCCTAGTAGGGTGATGGAAGGACAAAATGGTTTAAGGCCATTTTCAAGTGTTTCAAAGCTGATCAAATGTGGGGGTGAGTTTAGGGGAGTTGAAGAGTCACTTTAAGAGATTACCACATGTGACACACTCTTGTACAAATTGTACAACTACCCAAACTCTCCCTTTTTTAACTATTTTCTTGTCCTCAATGTAGACCTACAATTTTTAATTAGAGAATGCCACCTCTGATAATAATCTAACATGTATAATGTTTAAAGAGACTTTGGAACACTTGTCCTTCTAGGAAATCTGTACAAACTTCATTAAGTGGCCCAAACATGACCTTAAGTGATAAGAAATGACATAAGGGGCTAAAGATGAATATGATAAAACTAATGACACATCAAAAGACCCATATATAATACCATGGTACACCATATAAGACCCTAATATACCCCTATACAAGTTTTCAACTATAGGGGGTTGACTTATTTTAGCTTGTGGTCAAAATAGTCAACATTCTTGGTGACTTCCTAGGGGTGGCAAGCCAGCTATGCCAAAGACTAGTAGCTTACTCCTATCCATTGCACTATGGAGTCACCTATGCACAAGTTTGAAACTCAATTGCCTTTGAAACCACACAAAATAATAGTAAAATACACACAAAATAAGACAATGAAGGAAACATGCATGTGTTCTCAAGAACACTTATGGAATAGACACACAATAGAAACAAAGACACACCTATCTTAATATTTACAAGACCTCAAACTTGAGGTGAATAACAACTCACCATGCTTCAAATAGGGTCAAATATGGTTCCTATTTCATCCTTATTGCTCCATGAAATCAACCTAGCATGTGAAGCATGCTTATCAATAAATACTTGCTCATGTTGATGGTAAAAAAGCTTACCATCCTTGGCTCTTCTTCTATCTACAAGTCTACTGCTTTGAGCTCTCAAGGATGATATATTATTAAAACCAATTGAACCCATAAATCTTTAGTATTTACTATTTAATTTAATAATGGAAGTATTTGTTAATAAATTGTTTTACATCTTAATAATTTAAGGAGAGAGATCCCAAGATTTATTATAATAAACCAATGAATACAACTATAAATTAAACCTATACTTAAACACATGTTTTCCTTTATACCACACAAACCTTTCATCCTCAAAGTAAAATAAACTATCATTCCATTAAAACTTATAAAACAAGGAGAATAATCAAGAAATAAGGGAAAACAATAACTTATCTTGAGTCTCCAATCATCACTTGAGATCCCTCCAAGACTTTCCTCCAGCAAGATTCTCCAACCAAGCTCCCATGGGCCAAATTTTGAAAATTAAATAGAATTCTTACTAATAAAAATTTCATCTAAACTTATTAATGGGGGGGAGTACCCTTCTTACAGAAGAATTTATTTTTCCTTGTAGACCTATGCTTTTTCCTTCTAAATTTATTACAAGACCATGTGGGTTTACTTGCACAAGTAAACACACCCTTACATACTCAACCTTTTTGCACAAACCACCTACCCTATTCTATAATCCTAGGTCCTAAAGGCTACTTAGGAAGCCTACTAAGTAGGTTTCATAACCTTCCTATCAAGCCTATGCACCCTCTAATGAATTTTATAATTTTTTTATTTTGAATTTTTTTGTCCTTTGTTCTTAAATTTTTATCTAGGTTTATTGATTTATTTTAACACCTTTAATATTACAAAGAGATTTCAAATTTTCAAATGAGGGAACTAGATTCAAATTATGTCGAGCACTACATGTTCATATTATGCATTGAACATGATTGATTATCCAAGTTTGATTAGGTAATAGTATTCCAATATGAGAGTCATTAGACCCACATCATGACATAGCAAAGGGAAGATGGATATATATATATATATATATATATATATATATATATTATGTGTGTGTGTGTGTGTGTGTGTGTGTGTGTGTGTGTGTGTGTGTGTGTGTGTGTGTGTGTGTGTGTCTACACACACACACACACACACACACACACACACACACAGATATATATATATATATATATATATATATATATATATATATATATATATATATATATATATATATATATATATATATATATATATATATATATATATATTCTTAGATCCTGCAACCCCTCACACCAATATGTGAAGGGAGACAAAGTAGAGTCTCAACAATATAGAGGAGCACTAGGATAGGAGAGGTTATGACATTCTTCCTAGGCAAACATTGGGATATTTGGTTAAGGACTCGATCTGAATCCATTTACAAACTTTTGATGGAATCCATGAGGGTTGTGTAGCTAAAGTATGGGTAGAGAGTGTTTGAGGATGTTTTAACCTATATGATCATCATTCTAGTGGAAGATCTTGTCTATTTATTCACTTATTCAATGAAGAGCAAAAACTCAATTTTATCCTAGCCACCATTACCTAGGAGTTATTTGAGGAGTGGTTTAAAGACCGTCATGATACATATAGAGAAAAATGGATGGGTTCCACAAAATTTTATAGGGTATTAGTATAGTTGTATTGAATGAGTGTTGTTTTTTTAAATTATTACAATATGTGGGGTATGTGATAAATGAATCTATTCAGTTGAACTATTTTATCAAAGGTTTGAATGTAGAATTGGTTTTTGGAGTAAGCATACTCTCCTCACTAACTTTAGAAGTCATGGTGGAGAAGGCTTACAATGAATAAGATACTTGGGGGAGGTTCATTGAGGATTAAAAGAGGTTTAGGGATAATTTATAATGAAGTGATGCCAAATTTCATGGTGTGAAACTTGTACCCTAAGGAGGTTAGAGGTATACCCAATCATCTCTTACACCCTCTTAGAAGTAATAGTAGAAAAGTACCTATCCTGACTACAATAATTAGATATTTAAGAGGATTCATAACTATTAGGGCCAAAAAAATGAGAGGAGGTAGGATAGACAACTTGATAAATAGCAAATTTGGTCAACACAGTCTCAATAAAATGCACAGACAAGACCTTCAGGGTCTATAGTTAGAATTGGGCAAAGGACTATTGTAGCTTCATCATGGTGAGAGTAAATTAGATGTACATGTTAGAATTATGTATTAACACAATAATATACATAATATTTCCCCCACATATCATTATCTTTTGTAAGGCACAAGGCTTTGATGTCTGATAAAATAGTAGGTGATGTGGATCGAGGCCACATAATGTGTGTAATAGTGGGAAATCACAAACCAAAGCACCAAGTGACAATCATTGAGACCATAAGTAATATTAAAAAAGTATTTGTTACTATTCTAATTTATTTTAGATCTCCTAACTCTTTTATATCCTCTTCAATTGTGAACCATTGTAAAATGGTGGTTTCTAAATAGTGAGAGTGTTTATAGGTTTAGTTGGACACTAGGTCTAAGATGTCTATTAATGTTTTATCTGAATTTGAATTAATATTTAAATATTAACCATAATTAGATAAATTAACATTATTAAATATCAAATTGAATATAAGTGACTAAAATATACAAATCAAATAAAAAACAAGGATAAACTATGATAAAGAGAAATGTACTTAACTTTTTGAGTCATCAGGTGACTATATATGAAAATAAAATGCATGAAAATAAATAATGTAGATAACACATAAACTTCCAAGAAAATGAGCCTAAATGTGCTCAAGGACAATAAAACACAATAGGATAGGAGTGTTAGTCATTATTATCCCTATTGGTTAGTTTCGACCTTTTTCAAAAAGCTAGAACTTATGGAATAGTCAAGTGCAACAATAAATTTTAGGTCTTCTTGCACTAATTTGATCTTTGAAAACTATTTGAAGAATTATATATGCCTTCTTAAAGTTATAAACCCTAGATTTGTGCCACAAGGAGATAAATAATTATGGAGGAGTAAAAAGGGGTTAGCGGTTGCAGTTGTGTTAGACCTCAACACCCTCATTATGTTGAGTGTTGCCTACTACCAATACTCCAAAGAGGTATAAAACGTCCATGTAGTTCTCCCACCTAAGTGATTTATGTAATTATGATCCTTTAAATTTATGAATGCATCTAAAAATGTCTTAAATACTTGATCATGCTTGGCTAAGGATGCATAAAATTGAATTCAGACTTGGCTCATGACTACTTGAAGTGCTTAGAAGCTTGTTTGGAGAGAATAAGGAAGTTTCATATTGTTTGCACAAGTGTAAATAATATCTTGTGATAAAATTGATAAAATTTACAAAATTATTGAAATTAATTAATTAAATGCAAATTTTTAGTGGTTCAAGAGGGGAAAAGACCTGTTAGAGAGTTTGTAAATCTTAAGACCGACCCTCAGGATGCTTTCTTTTTTGAAATTTTAGTGTTTTTGAGGGAAAGAAAAAAATGGTATACAATGACAAGAATGAAAGTCAATTCTATCATGTTGGGTGTTACTGACCCTTTAGGAAAGGTGTTAAGTTTTGGGTCTCAGTCAAAGCATACAAATGTGTGTATGTATTTTTAATAGTAATATCATTTTTTAAGTGAAAATATATGACCTTGTGATGAAATAATGTCTTCTATTATGCTTAGGATGAGTCAAATTGATGAAATTGTTGTTCCCAAAATTTGTCACTTATTTTTAGGGACAACATATCAACTATTTTGGTCCTGTAGGCCAAAATAATCTCTTCCTATTTGAAAAAATTGTTTTGAGCAACCAAGTTCTTTAATTATTCAAGCATTTTCAGTTAAGGGACTTGCAGGTTCAACAACTTCAATAGACAGGCTCTCATAAAGGAACAAATTCCAAACACTTAGGCAATTTCAAGGTTGGTTCAACATCGAGGTTCAACCAAAAGGTCCATTGGCAGGCTTTAAACAAATGTAATGAACCATTGAACCATTGAACCCTGCTTCAGCAAGGTTCAAAGGTTCAACGAGTTCAAAGGTTTAAAAAGAGTTAAGCACTCAATGAGTTCAAAGAAGTTCAACCGCTTCTAAGAGTTTAATGAGTTTGAAGACTTCAGTGAGCTCAAAAGTTCAATAAGTTTAGCAGACTTAGAGAAAAGAAGACTTCAAAGAAGAAAGATTGAACCATTGAACCGTTGAACCTTGAACCAAAATGGTTCAAAGTTCAAAGGTTCAATGAGTTCAATAAAGTTTGAGAGACTTATAAGAATAAAGGATTTAAAGAGAAAAGAATGAACCATTGAACCGTTGAAACTTGAACCAAAAGAGTTCAAAGGTTCAACAAGTTCAATAGAAAAGAAAAGAATCTAGAGAGTTCAAAACTTCAAAGGATTCAAAGAAAGAGAATGAACCATTGAACCTTGAACCAAAATGGTTCAAATTTGAAAGGTTCAACGGTTCAAGGGATTTAAAAATTCAAAAGCAAGCTTCGAGCGAAGGAAGGAAGTGGAAGATTCTAGAGACAAGTTCAAAGAGATGGTTTAACCGATTGAACCAAGGAATTGATTGAACTAAAGAACTGATTGAACTAAGGAACCGATTGAACCAAGGAGCCGATTGAACCAAGGAGATGATAGGACCACCTAAACCATTGAACCATTGAACCAATGCAATCTCATGGTTCAAAGGTTCAAGGTTCAAGGTTCAATGTGGTTCAAGTGACCAAGTGACTAATGATGTCACTACAGATGTTAAATTCAAGGTAATAAAATTCTCATTTATTTTCAAATATGGCACAGACCTGAGAACAAACTCAGTGACCAACAAAAGAAGAATTTGAAAGAGCCAGCTAAAAGGCGAGAGAGAGCCCAAGAGATCAGATCATGAGGAAGAGACAAAATACAACAAGGAAAGAGGGAATGATGCAAAAAGACCAAAAATATCTGTGTAGGAGTTATTTCTAGTAGGTGAAACAGTCCACCAAGTGGACATCAGAGAGTATGAGCACTCAAGGATGCGGCCTATTTTTCTCCATCAAATAAAGGCAAAGTGGACAGTTGTGCAAATATCAAGAAGAGGACCAAGCGGCCCATACTTTGGAGGAGACATTTGAGAATAATTAACACGCCAAAGTTAAGGCCGATGCCTTGTTCCAACATGGCCCCTTCACAAAATTTCAAAATGCATTTAAGGCATTAAATGTAGCATGGGCCATTTTATGAAACAAAGCACCCAAGTCTTTCTTGGAGTGCTATATATTGTAATCTCTCTTATTGTTTTAGGGAAATCTCTCTGTTATCAGAAGTGAAACTCTGCCCAAATTGAAAGGTATTTCCTGAGACTTTGAGCTCATATTGTTAATCATATTTCTTTATTTGAATGAGAAAACAAGTGACCTTTTAGACTTTGTGCTAGAATATCTTGTGTTATTTAGGAAATTTTTCTTATGTCTATTTCCTGGAAGCATTCTTGTCCATTTAATTTAACAAGTAGAACTAGTGGAAGTAATCAGGAAGGTGTCCTGAAGTTGACTGTGGAGAGACTTTGTGCTACCACAATTGTCTTTAACATGTTTGTTTTTCTATTTCTGTGTAAAGAGTTTTGGGATGACTTTGTGCCCCCATTGTCCATATATTTTACTATTTGGTAGTTAAGGTGGAGACTTTGTGTTACACTTCATTCTGCTGTGTTACTACGCCTTGTTTCAGTGAGGGAAGTAACAAAAGACTTTATGTTTTTGTGGGTTTCTCATGTTTACAATTACTACCAGGAAGGAATCTGGCTGTTGACTGAGTATTACTTTTGAAAGAAGAGAAGTACCTCCAGTAATTACCTAGGATTTTTCCTTTGTCTATGAACATCATCTCTAAAAAAGAGAGATGGATGGCATTATCCTACCTTGAGTGTTATTTTCAGCTTATATATATAGTATATAGTACCTTATAGTTATAGGGAACCTCCCCTTGATGAGATGAGAGATTTGTCCCTTTTTTATGTGGTTGACCTACACATTTGGCTGATAAATCTCCCTATGCTGTGGTTGAAACACCTATTTTTCCCTCAGTTAGTTGGTGAAAAAATATTCACCCAAAATTTTTTAGTGACTCCACTGGGGAAGAATGAGTAGTTTGGAGCCTCAAGCTTCAAGCTGAAGTAGTGCAAGTTCTTTTCCATTTTTATTCTACAATTTGGCAGATCCATGGTATACACAAAGCTAGAAAGCTAAAGGGATTATTGACCCTATATTTGAGTTAGCACAGTAAAGTGATTTCAACCTATTTCCTTCTCCATCTCACCTTCAACGAACTAGGAGTTTTCCTCCTACAAAAGCCAGGTCTCCATTACCAGGCAAAGCATCCATTTATGCTGTTAGTAGAGCTTTGTCAATACATACCCCTCAAACATTTGTTATCCCTCCTTTTAGTAGTAAAATAATGGCAGTTCAAGGCCCTTAGGGTAACTCTTTTGGTCCACTCAATCTAACTCCACCACTACATGAGCTACCTCATAGTTCCAAGAAGAATTTCCCCAAATTCTATGGTGATGGGAGAGTTCATCCTGATGAACATATTGTAGCCTTCAGTATAGCTTGTGGCGTGATAGGTGTAGATGATGAAGACGTAGTAGTCAAGATATTTGTAGAGACATTACAAGGTACTGCTACAGACTGGTTCTACCATCTGCAGGCTTGGTCAGTGACTGAATGGAACACTCTCAAAGCCAAATTTGAAGCCAAGTTCAAGCTTTTAAAAGATGCACATGCCCTACTAGCTCAGCTCACACAAATGAAGAAAGATCCTCATGAACCAATGAGAGATTTCATAGCCAAGTTTGACAAGTTGAGGAACAAGATTTATACAATTGCTCAACTAATAGCTAAGAATCTTAAATGTTTCTTCATCAACTCTCAGCTTCCTAAATTGAGTTTCTTGTTGAGACATGCTGGCCACATAGACCTTGCTGTAGCTCAAGATTTGGCTACTGAGGTAGAAGATGATCTCATCTTGGTAGGAAAGCTAAGGAGAGATCCTAACAGAGGTAAATCTTCTTCTTCCTCTGAGAATTTTTCTACAAGCACCACTGATCCAATGGTACAAAAGCTAGCAAATGAGTTGCTAGCTCTCAAAAAGCAAATGGCACAAGGGATGTCTGCTCTTCCTTTGTATTGAGATATACCAAGGAGGACATTCCTCAATTAGTCATACCAAGGCAATGCTGCCAAGACTCAAGGGCAACCAAATTGTCTTCCTCCCCCACAGGGGAAGCTTGCCATTGAAGCAACACCAGCCAAATCAACAGTTGGATATCTTGAAACAAAATTTGATTTATCTTTCCAACCTGAGTTGAACCTAGAAGATGACGTTAATCTCTTCATAGAGGGAGAAGAAGAATTAGCTGGTGACTCCAACATTGATTTATTTATTTATGAGGATGAACCTAGAAGTAAAGGTGAAGCATTTGATGGATCATACACTATATTCACCTAGTCCCAGAACCAGTCAGCCCAACAAGTTGATAAGAAAAAAATAGGGGAGTAAGCTCAACCAATAATTTCAATTGATAAACGGGGAACTACTCTGCCTTTTCAATCAAAGGACTTGGTAATCACTAAAAAATTAAGTACCCCAAATGTTTCTTCATCTTCAAATTCAAATTCACAGACTAGTACCACCCCTCCTAAAAAATAGAAGGATGAACTACCTTCCCCTATTCCTAATTCATTTCAAACATTTGATATAATTGACCATGTCAAAAAAACCAAAATTCAAATGTCTAAATTTGAATTCCTGCAATCCAACCCTGAGCAGTTGGACAAGTTAGTTCAATGTGTGAATAATAAGACCATCCCTACAGGACAAGAAATTATGAAAGTAATTTTTGGTCCCCCCAAGAGTACATCCTCCTAGAATAACCTTGTGATTACTCCTCCAGCTACCCCTAGGAAAATAGAACCATTTTATGTTTCCTTGTTGATAAATGGACACCAGCTGAACAACTGCATAATAGACTCAGGTGTATCTGACAATGTCATGCCTACCAAAGTGGTAGAATCTCTTGGACTCATGCTAAACAAGACCTTTGGGAGGTGTTTCTCCATGGAGAATAAACAAGTTCCATTGCTGGGACAAATCAAGGATGTCTAATTTGCATTTGTGGCATTCCCAGATAAGAGAATTAAGATGACAGTCCTGGTGGTTGATGTCCCAGTCTCCTACGACATCCTTCTTGGTTGAAATTTTTGTAAGGATGTTGGTATAGAAATAAGCATGGACCTATCTGAAGTAAGGATCCTAGTCAAAGGTGTCATGCAGAGATTTCTCCCTGAAAAGGAGGCAAAATACGTTGTCACTCAAACATTAGCGCCTGAAGCTCAAATTTTGTTTAAGTCTTTAGGCATGGGTAATTAATTCTTGACTATAGAGGATGTTCCTGTTGTAGCTAATGAAACTTCTAAAAATGACAATCTAAAAATTGGTTTAGATAGAATAGTAGAAGGATTTGTAGAATGCAGTACAAGCGCAAAAGAATCCTCCCCTCCAATTAAAAGAAAATTTAAGGAAAGCATAGTTCCTGATGATGTATAGATACTAGAATTTGATGGAAGCTATTCTTCTACCAGCTCTAGAACTTGGATTGTTTTAATATCTCCTCAAGGAGATATTTTTAATTCTTCATACAAGTTGTAGTTTAGCAACACCAACAACACTACCAAGTATGAATCTTTGTTACTCAGGTTGAAGGCTGCTCGAGATAGGGGCGTCAAACTCCTTCATGCCAAAGGAGATGCTGAGCTAGTGGTTTGTCAGGTGAAGAACCTGTATCAAACCAAGAATGGAAAATTGCATCATTATCACAATCTAGTTTGGGATCAAATTAAAAGCTTTGATGCTTTCAGTATCTCTACAGTGCCTAGAGAATTCAATGGCTGAGCTGATGCATTAGCTATTTCGGTGACTCTCTTGGTTCCTCACCAAGATTTTGAAGGAGACAAGTACACCATCTAATTGGTCTTTCAACCAAGTGTTCCTGACAATGCCAATCATTGGCAAGTGTTCAAAGACAACAACTAAATCATTGCCTTTATGGAACAAAAGGACATCTTTGAATAGCTTCATTTCGAAGGCAATGGACCTCTACCATAGAAATCAGCTCAGGAAATAATTCCAAATGCAGGTGAAGAATTCTTGTAACTCAAAGGGAATAAAATCCCAAAAGGACTGGTTTCTCTTGAGAAGTTATTTGATAAGCACGACAGGTTCATCAAGTAGCAACAAAAGGATTCAAGTCCCTCTCAGGAGTTTGATCAAATAGATTTGGGTACCAAGGAAAATCCCAAGATGGTGAATGTTGGGAAATGTTGCACTACTAAGGAGAAGCTCAATTTTACTACCCTACTTTGCCAGTACATGGATGTTCTAGTGTACTCCTATGATGATCAAAAGTCACTCAGCCCTGAAGAAATTCATCATGAAATTCCTCTCAAGAGTGATTCGGTGCCTTACAAGGAGAAATCTCAGTAGTATAATCCAAAGATATTAGGTACTATTCTATTTGGAATATAAAAAATGTTGAATGCTAGAATAATTTTCCCAATCCATCATTCCACATGGATTGTAAACATAGTCCTTATGAGGAGAAAGAATGGAAAAATTCACCTCTATGTGGATTTTAGAAACTTGAATCAATCCTCTCTAAAGGATAACTACCCTCTGCCCATCATGGATCAAGTCCTTCAGATGGTGACCGATTTAGAGATGTTATCAATGTTAGATGGCTTCTCAGGGTACAATCAAGTAGAATTTGGTGAAGCAGACTAGCATAAGATTGCCTTCACCATGCCTTGGGGCACCTTTGCATATCAAATAATGCCATTTGGCCTGATAAATGATAGTGCCACTTTCTAGAGAGCAATGGACCTTGATTTCAAAGATGAAATGGGTAAGTTCATTGGGGTATACCTTGATGACTTGACTGTCTTTTCCAAGCATTGCCCTGATCATATGTGCCATCTGCAATAAGTGCTAAGATGATGTCGTCAGAATGGCATTTCTCTAAATCCCAAGAAGTCTATTTTTAGAGTAACAGAAGGGAAACTTCTCAGACACATTATATCTCAAGAAGGCATAAAAATTGACTTAAAAAGAGTCAAATCCATCCAAGAGCTTACTCTGCCCACAAGTAAGACTGAAGTTCACTCTTTCTTCAAAAAGGTGAATTTTTTATGAAGGTTCATTCCTGAGTTTGGTGAGAAGACTCGCCATATTATGGACATGATGAAGGGAAATGCCACTTTTAGCTAGACTGAAGAAGGCAAATTGGCATTTTGAGACATCAAGATAGCTATTGCTGATGCCCCAATTCTAGTTTGTCCAAATTACACCAAAGGCTTCATAATGTATAGTTATGCTTCTGACCACACACTTTCAACAATTCTGGTTTAGCAGAACAAAGAAGGTGTAGAGTCTCCCATATCATTCATGAGCTGTCCTCTCAAAGCTCATGAGCTGAAGTATTTAAACATGGAGAAGCATGTTTACGCAGTGATAAAGGCGGTAAAGCACTTCCATTTTTACATCCTAAACTCACACACTATTGTCATGGTTCTTGATACAACAGTCAAATCCATATTAACTCAACAGGAGTTTGGAATCAAAATAGGTAATTAGATTTCTAAAATCTAGGAGTTTGATCTGGTTATCAATCCAACAAATCTTGTGTGGGAAAGGGGCCTCTGCCAATTGATTGCTGACAACATACCAGAAGAAACAAGGCATGAAGGAACTAAGGTTGAAGACATGCCAACAGTCCTCTTTGTCACCACTACAAGTGAGTGGTATTCGAATATTGCTCATTTTATTACCTATGGTGAGTGTCCTACTCCCCTGTCTCATAAAGAAAAAAGAACTATTCAGATCAAAGATGCCAATTTTATCCTGTGGGAAAATGGTCTGTATAAGAAGAACCTTGATGGAGTATTCCTTCACTGCATGGACAAAGTGCAACAGAACAAACTTTTGGAATCCTTTCAAAATTTAGCTTGTGGAGGACATTTTTCTGTGCCTGTGACTATCCATAAGATTATATGAGCCAGGTATTATTGGCCTACCCTATTTCAAGATGCATACAAATGTGTGCGTAGATGTGAATTGTGTCAACAGTTCATTAGAAGACCTAAATTGGCTGTGTTACCTCTCAAGCCTATAGTAATAGAAGAGCCATTTCAAAAATGAGGAATTGATTTCATAGGTGCTATAAACCTATCTTCAAGCGCTAGACATGATTATGTCCTCATAGCCATAGATTACTTTACCAAATAGGTGGAAGCTATTCTAGCCAAGCATGCTACTTTAGAAGTAGTATGCAATTTTCTCAAAGAAAACATCATTTCTAGGTTTGGGGTCCCAACCAAGATTATGATAGATAATGCATCCTATTTATCTTCCCATGAGATTACTCATTTCTATTTTTATTATGGGATTACCCTCTCCCACTCCTCAAATTATTTCCTACAAGGAAATGGTTAGGTAGAATCCAGCAACAAGAACCTGGTGACCATCATTAGGAAGTTGGTAGATGGCAACCAATAAACCTGACATAAAGCATTATTTGATGCTTTATGGGTAGACAGAATTATTCCCAAGAGGGTAATAGGTATGTCACCTTTCCAACTTTTATATGGTCTCAATGTAGAGATACCAATCACCTTGGAATTGCTAGCACTAAAATTGGCAAAGGCGGTCAAAGATCAGACATATGAAAGCTCCATCGACAAGAGGATCATGTGCTTGACTAAGCTAGATGAGCAGTGAACTATGGTGGTGGACCGAATTGCTACCCATCAAAGTCTTGTAAAGAGGCTCTTCAATGAGAAAGTAAGGGTCTGTGATTTTCAGATTGGTGATCAAGTTCTATTATGGGACAAGAGAAGAGAACCAAGGGGAATGCATGGAAAATTTGATTCCTTATGGAGAGGCCCATTTGCTATTCATCAACTCAATGGTGAAAATATTTTCCTATTGAAGTATTAAGATGACACGCCCTTTTATTTGCCTCATAGTGGGTAGCATCTAAAGCACTTCAATTCTTGAAATATCAGATAAGTCTGATTGTACATATGTATATTTTTATAATCTTTAGTTCTATTTGGTACTTTTCATTTTCATTTCTTTTTAGCACCTTTATTTTTGGGTAGCATGACTCCATAGCCCAATGACATACTTAAATGCACTGAAGATTTTGGATTTTACTCTCTTCGATTATTTTTACAATCAATGGAAGTTCCCTAACTGGAGCCAGTTATTGTTCCCAAAATCCATCACTTGTTTTTAGGGACAACATATCAACTATTTTGGTCCTGTAGGCCAAAATAATCTCTTCTTTTTTCAAAAAAATGTTTTGAGCAGCCAATTTCTTCAATTATTCAAGCATTTTTAGTTAAGGGACTCGTAGGTTTAACAGGTTCAATAACTTCAACAAGCGGGCTCTCATAAAGGAACAACTTCCAAACACTTAGGCAATTTCAAGGTTGGTTCAACATCGAGGTTCAACAAAAAGGTCCATCGGTGGGCTTCAAACAAATGGAATGAACCATTGAACCATTGAACTCATCAAGGTTCAAAGGTTCAACGAGTTCAAAGGTTCAAAAAGAGTTAAGCGCTCAACGAGTTCAAATAAGTTCAACTGCTTCGAAGAGTTCAATGAGTTCGAAGACTTTAGTGAGTTTAAAAGTATAATAAGTTTGGCAGACTTAGAGAAAAGAAGACTTCAAAGAAGAAAGATTGAACCATTGAACCATTAAACCTTGAACCAAAATGGTTTAAAGTTTAAAGGTTCAACGAGTTCAATAAAGTTGGAGAGACTTAGAAGAAAAAAGGATGCGAAGAGCAAAGAATGAACCATTGAACCATTGAACTTTGAACCAAAAGAGTTCAAAGTTCAAAGGTTCAATGAGTTCAATAGAAAAGAAAAGAATCCAGAGAGTTTGAAACTTCAAAGGATTCAAAGAAAGAGAGTGAACAGTTGAACCTTGAACCAAAATGGTTCAAAGTTCAAAGGTTCAAAGGTTCAAAGAATTTCAAAATTTGAAAGGAAGCTTCAAGCGAAGGAAGGAAGCTGAATATTTTAGAGACAAGTTCGAAGAGATGGTTCAATCGATTAAACCAAGCAACTGATTGAACCAAGGAACTGATTAAACTAAGGAACTGATTGAACCAAGGAGTTGATTGAACCAAGGAGCCGATAGGACCGCTCAAACCATTGAACCATTGAACTAATGCACTCTCATGGTTCAAAGGTTCAAGGTTCAACATGGTTTAAGCAACCAAGTGACCAATGACGTCCTTGTGGATGTCAAATTCAAGGTAATAAAATGCCCATTTATTTTCAAATATAGTGTGGACCTGAGAACAAACTCAGTGACCAATTGAAGAAGAAGCTAAAAGAGCTAGTTGAAAGGGAAGAGATAGCCTGAGAGCTCAGATCATGAGGAAGAGAAAAAATACAACAAGGAAAGAGGGAATAATGCAAAAAGACCAAAAATATTTGTGGAGTTATTTCTAGTAGGTGAAATAGTCTACTAGGTGGACATCAGATAGCACAAGCACTCAAGGACATAGCCTATTTTTCTCCATCAAGTAAAGGTGAAGTGGAAAACTACAAAAATATCAGGAAGAGGACCAGGTGGCCCATACTTTGGAGGAGACATTTGAGAAGAATTAACATGCCAAAGTTAAGGTTGATGCCTTGTTCCAGCATGGCCCCTTCACAAAATTTCAAAATGCTTTCAAGGCATTGATTGCAGCATGGGCCATTTTATGAAACAAAGCACCCAAGTCTTTTTTGGAGCACTATATATTTTAATCTCTCTTATTGTTTTAGGGAGATCTCTCTGTTATCAGAAGTGAAACTCTACCCAAATTGAAAGGCATTTCCTGAGACTTTGATCTCAGATTGTTAATCATATTTCTTTATTTGAATGAGAAAACAAGTGACCTTTCAGACTTTGTGTTGGAATAGCTTGTGTTATTTAGGAAATTGTTCTTATGTATGTTTCCTAGAAGCATTCTTGTCCATTTAATTTAACAAGCAGAACTAGTGGAAGTAATTAGGAAGGTGTCTTGAAACTGACTGTGGAGAGGCTTTGTACTGCCACAGTTGTCTCTAGTGTGTTTGTTTTTCTTTTTCTATGTAAAGGGTTTTGGGATGACTTTGTACCCCCATTATCCTTCGTATATTTTACTCTTTGGAAGTTGAGGTGGAGACTTTGTGCTACACTTCATTCTACTGTGTTACTATGCCTTGTTTCAGTGAGGGAAGCAACGAAACACTTTGTGCTTTCATGGGTTTCTCATGGTTACAATTAATACCAGGATGGAATCTGGTTGTTGACTGAGTATTACTTTTGAAAGAAGAGAAGTACCTCCAGCAATTACCCAGGATTTCTCCTTTATCTATGAACATCATCTCTAAAAAGAGAGATGGATGGTGTTATCTTACACTGAGTGTTATTTTTAGCTTATATATATATAGTATATAGTACCTTATAGTTATAGGGAACCTCCCCTTGATGAGATGAGAGATTTTTCCCCTTTTGATGTGGTTGAACTACACATTTGGCTGATAAATATCCCTATGCTATGGTTGAAACACCTATTTTACCCTCAGTTAGTTGGTGACAAAATATTCACCCAATAGAAATGAGTGTTAATTAAGTGCACACATCAATTAATGGTTAAAATGGATAAAATAGGCATGATCAAGTATTCATGACCAAAATTACATTACTACATCTTTGCCTCCCCCCCATCCCCCCCACAAGTCTAGAAATTAAATTACTATAGTAAAGGAAATACATACCTTAGTGTGTAATACAACTTCTCTTTGAGCTACATAATTCAATAATGCAAGGCATTATACTATTTGTAAAATCTTGAAAAACACATGAAGTAGTTATTTTGTTCCTTTGAAAACTTGAATTTGAACATTTTAAACTTTACTAGAACTTTGAAATTTTTTAATTTGACATGAAATTTACTAAATTAGAAATTGGTTATATTTGAGTAACTTAAAATTAATTTTCTAAATTTAAAATTGGTATATTTGAGTAATTTGAAAATTAAAGTGAGAGTATGGAATGAATACAATTGAATGTGTGCCAACCATGCTAAATTTTTTGACTTTTTTTTGTGATGATTCTTCCTTGAAGAATTAGATAATTGGTACTTCTCATGAAACACTTGGAGAAGATGGTTCCTTAGTCAAACTAATGGATAAAATTGGGAGTGATTAAGCCCTAATTTGCATTTTCTATTTTGAATTTTAAGTATTGTTAATTGAAGACTATTGAAATTGATTGTGGTTATCCATAATTTAAACCCCATTATGTAAATGGGTTAGAATCCTAATGTATTCTCACACATAATGTTAGAGTGCTCAGTTTAATCCAAGTCATGCACTATGAAAATAAATGGAATCAACCACTGTAGATGGATTATAGACATAATTGAAAAATCTTAGTATATTTTGGTATTGGATAACATGATCATGAGATAATGGAGTCCATCCATGCTCCTACCATTCCATGAAAATAGATAATGTGACATAAACATGTTATTATACCCCCATTGTAACTATTAAATTTAAAATTGTTCGTGAATGCTCATTATAACTTTTAAACTATGTGAATTTTCTCTATGAAACTGAACATCATGTGCCCCCGTAATATGTGCCAATAACTAATATTTCAAATTAAAACTGAGATTATGTCCATTACTAAATTTTCAACTCAAAACTTTGAAATTATTATTTTGAAACTTTGAAACTATAATTGCTCTCTAAAAATGGATTATCTCATACATGAGAAGCCCACTAAAATGCCACCTTTTGAGGTGAGGTAATTTTTTCCTAAAAATTCATTCAGATTAAAATAAAAGTTAACTTGAAACATGTGTAGTAATATGTTATCATTTAAAATTGTAGCATATGGAAATGTGTTAGCATAGTAAGATTGAACTGTGTATAGAATGGAAGAGGCAAGGCCTGTGGAATTTATCATTGAAACTAATGGAATTATTATGTTAGTATGTTACAAGTGCATGACATGGGTCATGACACTTATCAAACTCATGGATATCAAAAAGCATAGACATAATAGGCATAAATGATAAAAAAATGACATAGTTGGGCCAAGGTCCAAAGCAAGGACATGTTCAAATGTCCTAAATAACATGCATAGATATGATGAATGTCACAAATAATGGATATGTTTAAATGTCACACATACATAAGTCTAAGGGATAAAGCAAATACATGTTCAAAACTTGCACACCACACATGGGGCTAAGGGCCAAAGCAAGGACATGTTCAAATGTCACACACCACAGATAGGGACAAATGACAAATCAAGGACATGTTCAAATGTTACATGAAACACATAGGGACAAGGGATAAATTAAAGACATGTTCAAATATATCACACCACACATAAGGCCAAGGGATAACACAATAGAAAAGTGAAATTATAATTTACTATGTACAACTAATAAACATCAAAGGAACATAAAATTAGTAAAGGGATTCTAAGTGATGCATGTGTCATGTAATTATATACTAGCAGTTAGTATGTTCATGTACACTATGTAAGATAGAAATGTTATCAATATTTTTATATATAATTGAAATGTCAATAATATAAGGGTTATAAAATGATAACACCTACATATTGTCACCCATTAATAAGATTTCCCCAACTTAGATATTCTAATGGGTAGAGGAGAGTCCAACATCTTCCTCTATAAAACTACAAGTATGGCATGTGCAACACTTCATAGGTACCTATGAAATTCATGTGTGATATAGAAATAATATGATATATACTAATCATGAGATAAATAACATAGTGCAAATATGTAAACTAGATTTCTAATCATGCTTAGGTTATAGTTTTGTAATTTTGATATCTTTGCTGTTTTGAGAATATATGATTTTTTTTGAATTTTTGGAATATGTAAAATTAACAATAGCAGATACCGAAATGAAATGAAGGTGTTGAAAATAGAATAAAGGAGACTAGTCTATATAGTTCATAATAAGTGTCAATGGAAGATGTGCACTAGTAAAGATTCAAATGGCTCAATAGAAGGAATCTTTATCCTATGGAATGTGAATTAGAACTATTATAAATATGTAAGGGGTTGAAAAATGCACTAGGTAATTAGTTTTACATTATCATTTCATAAAATGTATAAGTGTCAAAATATTTCACATGTATGGAGCAATTGATCTTGAAATCAAAGAGATTTTGTATGAACACTATAAACTGCATATTGGTGTTGCATGAATAATCTATAAATTGGTATAAATTAGAGATTATGTTATATAAATGTAAGTTTTGGGAATAAAAATTCAAAGGAAAAGATCAAAAAATAGGATGGTATCGCTTAGTGTTTATGTATTGTTATGGTTGATTCTCAGCTATAAGAAAAATGACAAAATTATGGATAAATGTAAATGTAAATAGATTAATATCACTATTGAGCAAGATTGAACACTATTCGAAGACTACCAAACTTGGAAGGGGAAATAGAAGAACCAAGAGGCCAATAAGTCAATGAAATCTAAGGGCGTATGTAATACCTGTTGTGTTGAACCTCTGAACCCTAGTCATCTTGATACATTTGTCATATGTGGTGACCCTTTAGATGTGTATAATATTCAATGTGAGATACTTGATGTTATCCTAATTGTATTATTATTCATATTATATGGACTCAATAAATATGTATTAGAATATATGGGACTATCACTAAGTACCTTTGGTAGCTAGTTCAATGGAACTTATTTGTATGAATGATTACTTAGCATGATTATCTTGAGTGGATATATATTATTATCTAGATATTGATGTTGAATAACATGATGATTATTTTGTGACCTGCAGTTGATTATATTAGACTAACCAAGGATTAAAATTTACATCAATTATTTTCTTGGATATATTTGATATTGCATTAAGTGTTCAGATTAAAAGAGACTAAAGGTAGGACTACAAGGGATTTAGATGATCCACACCATGAGGATCAAGACCGAATGTGTAAGGATAATCAAGTTTGGTTGTGTAGATTGAATGCATGTAGAGTATTCAAATATAACAATGAAACACACATTCAATGGAATATGTGTTTTACTTGTAATAAATGCAACTTATATTCATAAATGAAAGAATAGGAAAAATAAAGTATAATGTCTATAATGCATGTATATAAAGTATATGTGCAGAGCAATCTAACTATGTTATGACCACATAAAATGGCATTTAATTGGTTGTGTTAGTTTTTTGGCTAAATTCATATATTACATGCATGATTACACAAGTAATATTAACTATTATACAACTACCAATGAGGGTCTTGGTAGACATGTCTATCTCCTATTAGATGTGGTAGTAGGAAATGGTATGAATAGTTAATGTCCAGGTTGTATTTAATGACCTTCAATATCAAGATCCTTCATTGGTAAATAATGGCTAGTTGGACCACATTTTGAATCACATGGTTGGGGAAAATTGACATGTGGTTGTGATGAGGTGGGGCCTAAATGAGCAAGTGATTATATAATCAGATGCCCATGAAGTACATAATATTGAAAGCTATCTAGTGTATAATGTTATGCATAGGTTGTGATATGAGGTGACTATTGCATGAAATTTTATGAGCAGGTGCAAGACTTATGTGTAATGTTGTGGGAAAACTTTAGGTAAAGGATTGTGCATGATTTCATGAGAGGTGTGAGCTCTACATATAATAATAAAATAGGGGTGTATTTGACTGCATAGTGGCTGTGTATGGATCATTTACCCTTTTTTGAAGAGTAATAGTCTCCATTGCATTGGTGTATAGTTGAGAAACTACACTCAAAGTTATTGATAATTGGATCATTTAGCTTGATCAATGTATTTTCCAACCTTGACCACTTAAAAAAGTTGATGTGTGTCATGGCAGGTCTGCATGTCTATCACCTTGATGATCTAGTCCTTCTCTATGGGGTGTAAGTGTTTAGGATCTAAATCAAAAGTATGTTGTGTCACTACTGACTTAAGAAGTGGTGGAGTGTAAGGCTTGAGAAGCTCCGCATTGAATATTGGGTTCATGCCCAAGTACGAAGGTAGATCAAGAATAGAGGTGTTCTCATCAGTTATTCATAAAATGGTATAAGGACCATAACACAAAGGTTTGATCTTCTGGTGTGGACCTTTGAAGTGTTCCTTATGAAGGTACAACCAAAATTTATCACCAACTCAAATTTCATGAGGTGTGTAATGTGTATCATGGTGCTCCTTGTACTTTACTTTTGTGCAAGAAATGATCTACTTAACCTAATTATGAATAGATTGGATGTGTCACATAAACTTCTCAAAATTTTATGCTTCATGTTCTTATGTGCATAATTCTGTGCTAGCTGGTGCATAGTAGGAAATTTCTAGATGTGCTAAAGGTTGAAACCCAAGACATGTCTAGAATAGACTATGACTCATAGAGATATGAAGGGATCTATTGTGGGCATGTTGAATGTAAAAGATATCATTATCCCTAGTGTAAGTGTGTCTAAGGTTGTACTTTTTTAGAAGATGAACAAGTGTGCAGTTGACCACTTTAGTTTTCATATCTGTCTGTGGATGAAAAACTATCAACCAATCTAGTTGTGTACCCATTAATTCCCCAAATGCTTTCCAAAAGTGACTTACAAAGTATGAATATCGATCAGAGATGATAGATGTTGGAAGACCAAAATGAACCCAAACATGGTTGAATAAATCTTACATAGTGCTAGTTGTGTTAATGTCTTTCTTTCAAGTGACCATGATAGCCATCTTATAAAACCTATCCACTATAATAAACATAACATCATTCTGGTATCTCATCGCAGGTAACCTAGTCATGAAATTCATGTTGATAGATTCCCATGGTCTAGATGGAATTAGTAGATGTATGTAAAATATTATATTTCTATTTGTGGGATTGGAAATGAAATAAGGAATGTAATACCTGATGTGGTGTTCCACATCTATGTGCATGTGTGGAAAGTAAAAATGTGACTACAATGTGGATAAAGTCTTTGTCACACTAAAGTGTCCTGAGGTCTTGGCATAGTGTGCCTTACAAATGAGTCATTGGTGAGGTGCACCACTAGGAACATAGAGATGTCAGAGCTTGTAAATAAGTTTTTCAAACAAGTATAACTCTTGTAATTGTTTATATTTTATTAGGATGGTGTAAGCCATTGCAAAATCCTAGTCAACTAAGTAGAGGGATACCCAGTATGTGAAGTTGTGGTTGCATATGTCTAACATTGTTATGAGTGCATGAACCAGTGGTTAGATAAGGTAATATGTTACCTTATTGTCTTTCCATATATTTTTATTGATCACAATATTTAAATTCTATAGGTAAGTCATCCATTTCAAGTGTTGTACATTCTTTATCTTGTTCTATGTCTAGAGGAACTGAAGTGGCTTATGGTCCAAATGAATAACTATATCCTTCCCTAGAATGTAGTGTTTCCATTACTTAACTTCTTACACAATATCATATAATTCTCTTTCATAGGTGAATTACCTTTACATCATGTCATTAAATTTCTCTGAGTGGTATGCGATTGGATGTCCATGATGCATGAGCATTGCATTGAGTGCATAGTCAAATGTATCGGTGTGAATTTTGAAGGAGTGAAAAATGTTAGGCATTTTAAGACTAGGTGTTACATAGAAGTGTTGTTTGAGTGCCTCAAAATCATGTTGTTGTGCATGAGTCCAATCAAACTTGGATTTTTCACATGTTACCTAGATGAGAGACTAAGAACTGTGTGAGAAACTAAGGATGAACCTATGGTAGAAGTTAGCATGTCTAAGATAACTCCTCATTTTTATGAGATTACATAGAGTAGGCCAATATTGGATCACTTTGATCTTATCTAGATCTACACAGATTCTTATGTGATCAATGATGTATGTTAGGTATTAGATCTACACAGTGTTGAATGTATACTTTACTAAGTTGGATTTTAATTTGTAATGATATAAGGTGTCAAAGATATGTGATATGTGTTCCATATGATCCTACCAAGTCTTGATGATCATGATAATGTCATCCAAGTAGATGATGATGAGGGAGTTGAGAAAAGGCCTAAGTAGATCATTCATCAAGTGGATGAATGTGGCTATCACATTGGTTAGGCCAAAAGACATGACCAACCATTTGTACAATCCTTCTTATGTCTTGAATGTTATTTTATATGTCTTTAAGATGGATTAGAACTTGATGGTAACTTGAATTTAAGTTAATCTTGGTGAATTATTAAACACCTCATAGTTGGTCTAGGAGATTGTCAATGCATAGCAGTGGATATCAATTCTTCATCATGTAGACACCTAAATCTGGCCACCAATAACCTTTAACCAAGCTTTTGGCTAATTTCCACCCAAGATGCACAATTTTTCCTAAAAACACTAAAACACATTAAATAATATGAAACTAACATATTCAAGTGCTGATTTTGGCTAGAGTATCATTAAGTAGGGTAATGCAATTTATGGGCCAGCTAACTTTGATAAGATCATTTTGAATCAAAATGCCAATTTTACACCTAGGTGCTTTGGATTTCTGTTACCTATAAAATATCTTACACAAGGCATGTGCCTTTGTTATTTGGTGTTGGTAAAATCTTAAATGGGATAACGGATCCAATGCATCTGACATTGCCTTCTGATTCCAATTCAGTCAAAGTTTAGACCAATAATAAGGCATTCTGATCAATTTAAGTAATTTGTACACAAAGTGCTTAATCATGCTTAGATCTAATTAATCTAAGTTAGAGATTAATTAATAATTCCATGGAAACTTTTTGAATAATCTATTTTGGAAATGAATATTGAATATTTACATCATTAGGTGACCTCATTTCTTGGGAAGACATCCCTAGGCCATAAATGCCACAAATATCAATATTCATGCCCTTCATGCCTCATCAATGCCTTCCATGATGCCCTCCATTCCTCTTAATTACCCCTTCTTCTAATGCCATGATGAGGATATTTAAAAAATTAATTCCAAAAATTGAATGAATCCTCAACCACACATATCAATCTCAGGATGGACAGTTCAGGTTGATTCTAGACATTCTCAAAAATCTATAAATAGAGAGGCCATGAACATCATTTCTAAGCTTAATTTGTGCAAAGTTATAATTCAAGATTGGTTCCAAAAACTTCATGTAAATAGTGTTACCATGCCAAATTGATTCCAAGCCAAGCCAAGCCATAAGCCAAAGGTGCTAAGGAGAGATGGAGGTAGCCAAACTTCCATTGTCAAGGACTTCATGAGCACAAGCGTAGTAAGCCACTACACCAAGCATTTTGGAGCATCCAAAGAAGGTAAAAGAATGTTTATTTTGCATTTTAGTTGTGTGTTTTATTCATGTTTGTTAACTAAGTTCTCCCTAATGTATATGCCTAGAGATGTTATGCTAGTTAGTGTGTTTCTTTCATTTTGATTTCATTTGGGAACTAACACCATACTAACCATCCTCTCTTGTGTCAAATTCTTAGATCCACATATGGCATGCCCTATGGGACTAGACACATCCCATACATGAAGAAGATTATTTTATAGCTTTAAAATATTCATTTGGACTATTAAAACTCTTGTAAATTGATTTTCTAACTTTATTTTGTCATTTTTGTTTGCCATAGGTTTACACATAAACCGATATTAGTTAGTAAGACCAACATCAATTAGATAGCTTAACTAACATCATTTATTAAAATTGACATCAGTTGGATACCTATCATCGATCACATTGGTATAACTGATGTCAATTAGATAACTGTCATTGGTTAGAAAATGTAACCATTATCGGTTATATAACCGATGTCGGTCACTGGGTTTTTCTTAAAACACAGACTCGAGAGCTCTTTTTTTAAAGTTAATTATTTAAAACTTAAAAGATATTCAAGGCTGAAGGACATGATAACATTTTTGGTGTAGGACCAAGCTTGACATTTGCTAAAAACATGTTTAGATCACCTTTTGCATGCTTAAAAATCAATTAGGAACCTTGTTTTAGTATTTATTAAACAAAAAACAAATTTTAGATGTTTATGGTGAATGTTTTCAAAGTTTGCAACTAAGACCAAGGGGTCAAATGAACACCACCTCATTTTTTAATTGGGATTAAAAATGAACTCACCTTTTCAAAGCTTTTTGTATTTACTTGGTTGTTTAGATTGAATTTTTGTTTGGTAAAAAGAGGGATGTTGCATGTATGTTCTTCCATTTGTCCCCTTTAGGGAGCCCTTGGAATCAAAATCATCATTCCTATTACAAGTAGCCTAGTCCAAGGCTTAGAAACAAATTCATCTAAAGCACTCCCTAAAAACTTGTCAAAGTTTGGGTGACTCGAAAAATGACCCTAAAGTCTTTCTACTTTCATGCTTTCTTTAGTTTTATGCAAATTTAGCTTGAAAGGGCGACTTCATCACCTCCCATGAGTTATTTAGGGAAGATTTGACCCAGGGTTTCACCTCCTGGCATTGACTTCATTTGTCTCCTAATTGGAGTTGCACACAAGACGTAGTGGCACTTTGTACATTGTACTACACTGAGTGAACAATAGGATGTAGTGGTTGCAAAAAAGACTAAACTTTTTTGCAACAAGCCAAGTGATATAGACCCAAAATACATGATTTTATTTTGAAATTTTTGGCATGAAAGTCATTGTGCAATTGATTCCCATAGAATGTTTGAAAACTTGTTAGATCTTAGACAAATCCCTACTTGCCATGGAAGTATTATTGATACAAGGTGTACCTCAAGGTCCATGTTGCAGTACTACCATTTGAGAGAAGGGGGGTGTAAAAACCCTAATATATAATGTGAATTTACTTTTGGATGAACACTTAAAAATCCTCTCAAATGATGTATATTAATGAATTCTAATAATACTAAGTAACCTTGTCATTTTAGGATCTAAGAGCAATTAATTAGTTGATCTTGTCCTAGATTAGAGTCTTGTTTGAAGTTAAAACTTGGTGTAAACAAACAATTCAAACCAAACATATGGTCCTAATTTTCCTTTGAATAAAGAGGCGTTATGCTACCCACATGAGATCATCAATTTGCCTTGTTCAAATTTCATCAAAAGCTTGAGAGTCATATCATCCACTTTGGCACAGTTATGCTGCCCAATTGAGTCTAGACCTTTACCAAAGTTGTTTAAAGTCCTTCACTTATAATCTAAATTAGAAATTATACCTTTATAAGTTCATAGGGTTGATGTGTTAAGTGGGTTTACCATTTTCACTAAAATTTAGGGAACTTAGGTTTAATTTCCAATTTGGGTTGAAGGTCGTTCAAAACTCATAATCATTGTCATCACTTGATAGACTTAAGCTATTTTGTACTAAACACTTTCACTTTGAGTCTATGCACCACAATATTTTGAGTCAAGAAAAGTAGTGTTATGCTATCAAAATTATGGGAAAATGTCTTTACCTTAGAGAGTTTTTGAAACAAACTTTTTTGTCACAGCTTTTGGGTAGTGTAGTGCTACCCAAAACATTTTTAATATTGTTTCATAGAAATTCTTGCATAGAGTTCAAATTTTATTCCTACATTTTTAGACCAATCCGAGTGTACTTTTATGATATTTTGTCTAAGATAGTTATACTATTCACTTTTGTCTAGCTTGTTTGTCAAAAGAACCAAGTTTTATACCCTTTTTTGTGAGAAAATAAACGATTTCTAAAGTGCCTTTTATTTCATACCTTATACCTAGTTGATCAAGTTCATGTCCAAGAATAAAATGTCTAGTGTTTGTTAGAAGTGTATCAAATTTGTTAGATTAAAACTTTCATCTAATTCAAAGTCTATATTTTGACATCGTTTGGCCAAGAGTCTTAGTGCATGCCTTGTTTGAGCCTAGTTTTTGATGCCGCATTTGGCCAAAAGACCTAACAAATTTTAAATTCCTAGATTAGACTAATTTGAAACACTTCAACCTTAGAGTTTGTAATTTTGATTTTAGGTCAATTTACTTGATTATCTTTATGTAAACAGTGAAATGTTAGGTACTTCATGCTATCTTGTTTCTTCATAAATCTCTGCATAATTTTTTTGATCCTTTTGATGAATCTAGACCAAGTTGGAACATCATCTATTTTAGACATTATCATTTTTAGAGTTTTTATAACTCTTTGACCTTTTATCATAAAACATTGACTATGGATCCCAACATGTATTACTACACTCATAGTGGACTCATGTACAATCCAGGGATTAGTAATGTAGTTATGTAGGAAGAAATGGTGCAAGACCCCTATGCAGATAATATTTCTTATGAGATGGATTTTTATCCCTCTTATAATAATCAATCAAGGGCACAAAGCCAATATCCATTGGCTAACTATCTAGTTAACACACCACCTTATTCATAAGAAGACCAAGAACAAACCACACAATACCTAGTTACAATACCCACAGTGGATGAGCCAGTTCTTTAATAGTCATATTCTACTAATATGGATTCCATGTATGATCCATTTTTTTTAGTGATATTTTTTAGATAATAAAGATGAGATTTTGGTTAAAGTCATAGAGGGAGGGGACAATTTTCCAATATACTTTCCCTATGAAAATTTACCAAGTCTAGTAAGAGTGCCCCACAATATAATTTACGGTCAACAGGCTTCTTCTAACAATCCCATGGCTCTAGTTTAAACAACATATCAAGATCCTAATATATCTAATCAAGGCAAAAAAATCATGGAAGATCACTTTAACCAAATGTAGATAACATATCAAACCTACTAGAATCTAGCACATAATTTCAATCAAATTAACATGGTGAGTAAGCCTCTTATTGACCTAGTTCCTTCAATAAGAGTGTTGATAGAGTTAACTAGACAAGAGAATATGAGTTTTGAACCATTCATACAAACCAATTTGATAGATAACTTGATTCATATGCTTGTTATTGAATAGGTATCTTTGGCCTCTACATAGAATAGTAAGCCAAATGTAGTGGACAATGTGCAAACAACGTCTAATCCTGATCAAAGTGGTACTAACACACAAATGACTAGCCAATAACATGTGCCTATAATTTATCCCATGAGTAGATCATCATACCAAGGAATAGGAGTTTATACATCCCAACCTCAATTGACTGCTTCCTCAAGTGTACAACCTATGGGATTAGGTAATCAAACATCAGCCAATGTCATGCCTCAATGATAGAATATGATGAACCCTACTCCTCCTCAATAGGGAATGAGTAGTATGCCACAACAACAAACACAACATAGTGTATCAATGCAATAGAGGAAAAATACATTGCCACCTCAATCAGGGGCAACAAATGTTCCACCTCACTAGGTAATGATGAACATAACTCTTTAGTCACAGACTAATATGCCAATCCAAAACCAAAAAATGACTAGTCAAAAATATGCAAATATTGGTTAGTGATAGATGTTGAATCTGTAACTTGTTTTAACTTCTTCATGGGGATTCATGCAACAAGGAGGTCCCCATGTTTCTCAAGTACCTACTAGACAATTATTTATTCAAATTGTGCCACAAATTTAGAGATAAAAAAGTTTGATTAGTTGGTAGCATGCCCTTTTTCAACCATAATAGGCATACTATAGTTATATCCCTTCATCCCAACCACAAAATCATCCAAGTCAAACCTTTATCACCAACCCAAACTAGAATATCACGTAACAAATTATGTAATTTCAAGTACATCCTAATCCATGTATGTGTATTCCTAGTCTATTCCCCAACCAAACCAATATACCCCAATAGGTATCTCAATCATACCCTGGTCAAAGTGTCCCACTTGTGACCTCCCAACCATCTTCCCAAACCAATATTCTCCCTCAAACCAATGTTCCTTCTAATTTCCTATGCCAAGAATTGTAACAGATAAAGGATGTAATTACTACCATTCAAGCTGGTAAATAGATTAAAAAGTTTAAATTGGATGACGTGTGTTACTACCCCTTCAACATGGAGTATTTTTAGATACCATTTTCTCTAGGATAAAAACCACCAAAATTCAACAAATACAAAAATAAAGGTGACCCTAAGGCTCGTTTGACTGAATTATTTATCACATGTCAACCAGTGGCATATAATGACATATACCTTTTATTGTTGTTTCCAAGGATCTTGGATAGACAAGCCTTGGAGTGGTTTTTAAAGTTGCCTAAAAATTCAGTAATAGATTTCGATGATCTTTTTGATAAGTTTGTGCACCACTTTTCCTATAATATCAAGCATGAGATTTTATTAGTGGACTTAACATAAGTAAAGCAAAAAGATGGTGAAAGTTTTGAAAGTTATTTATATCAATGGAGAGCCCTTGTAAGCTATTTCACCCATAATTTACTGGATAAACAATTATCCATTATGTTTACCAAAAATTTGCATAGTGAGATAGCTTATCATTTGGAACTATAATGTGCACATACTTTTAAGGAAATCATTGATAAAGGCTTGTTAATTGAGTTAACGCTCAACAATAAAGGAGTTGTCAAGATTAATTCAAATAATCAAAATCAAGGTACCAATCAAGGAAATGACCAACATCCCATTCAACTACCATCATTGAAATCAACACAGGCCAATAACCAAGAAAGACCTAAGCAATTCAACTGAAATAAGAATGTTGTGGAAAATGGAGTAACTAAATCCCATCATGTACAAATGGTGCAAACATTATTTTCACCAACTTTTCAGCTTACTCCCACTTAGCAACATCTTCAACCAATGTCACAAGCATAACAACCAAGACCTGCACAATAAATACAACTGTTACCATCACAAAACCCTCTTCCTAGGAGAACCATGCCTACACGTCATGTCTTTATTGACCTAGGAGAACCTATTGAGTCTATATTTCTCAAGCTTGCTACTGCTAATCTGATTAGTTGGCCTATGCTAAAGCATTATCCACAAGACATTCCTTATTCTGATTGGTATCATGAAAATGAATTCTATGACTATCATTGGGTCAGTGGGCATAATCTATGAAGATGTGTCCAAATCAAGCATTTAATTGAGAATATGTTGGAGAATGGGGAGATAAAATAAGATAATGGTGTTTCCACTTCCAATAAAACTCTTGGGATTATCAAAACCCCTTTCACCAACATAATAATTAGTAGTAGCAAAATAATCAACAACAACAACAAACAATGCAATAGAAAAATCAATAGTATCAAAATCAAAGGATGAACTAGCAAAATCAACGAAATCAATAGTAAAACCCATAACGATAGAAAAATGGATAAAACCAAGGTTAGAATGGCAACAACCAACAAACCTACCATGGAGTTTCACATAAATACAATAGGGTTGTAGGTCATATCATTGGGGTAGCATTAATACCATCTCCATTAATCCTATACCAAACACTAATCAACCTAGACCATTACTAAATAACAACATTTAGCCAAATTACATGGATAATCCTTTGACCTGGGAATGCATATAGGAAAACCAACAAACTAGGACTTCTCCTTTTGGACCTTATATCGACAACTCATCCTTGCCATGTGACCACATGTGAGTGCATCAAAAATTGAGACTTGTCTTAACTGGTCCCATACTATTCCCAACATTGGTTAGCAATAATGATCTAATATTTAATCCTGATTGCACAATCACAACTTGAAAGTCAAAGATTACTATCCCAAGCCCACAACCATCCACCACTTTTCCTATCATTCAACCAACCATTTAGCCTCAGAATAAACCATTCACTACTGACCAAGATAAGAAGTTTGATATTGTGGAACAATTGCAGAAGACACTAGCACAAATTTGTATTTTAGATTTGGTATGAACATCAATAATCTAGAAGAACATCTTGAATGAGTTTTTGACCCAATCCACTATTGCTAGTGACATATCCCTTGATAAATTTTAATCTTTGGTTAAACACCTAGCTCTAGCCCAACAAGTCACATTCAACCAAAGTGATTTGTCTTCCCTTGGCCCACTCCATAACAATCCATTATACATAAAAGTTTATATAAGATAGAATAAAGTGAAACATGTCCTTATAGACAATGGATTTGGCCTTAACATAGTGTCTCTAAAGCTCATCAAGCTTCTTGGGTACACAATGATAGATCTTCAGCCATAAATAATAACCATCAAAGCGTATGATAATCAAGAAAGAGAATCACAAGGCACCATTAGTTTTCTAGTTATCATTGGCCTTTTGGCCCATGATACACTTTTCCATGTGCTTGATCTTGAGTTATCATATAATATGCTTCTAGAAAGGCTTTGGTTACATGAGATTCATGCAGTCCCATCAACGCTGTACCAATGTATCAAGTTTTCCCACTCATGAATGGAAGTGAATATTCTAATTATCAGTATGAATACTACAAGCATCTTGAGGCCAAATTTTAAAGCTCTAATTATCAGTATGGCATGAATCCAAGTTCCAAGCAGGCTAAAGGAAAGGCTATACTTATTGATCCTTCACTAGATAATTGCATAGATCATAATACCTTGGATTCTCTTTCCCACATGCCACCTCTTGAAGCTTCTAATCATTTCACCATTTCAGATAATAGATCAGGAGAGTATGTAACCCATGATACATTTTATATTCCCAATCTTCCTTAGAATCTAAAAACTTTTGGGTGACCTAAATTCACCCCACATGCATTGGCAACAAAAGAACAAAGATAAGGGATCTATCACATTTATACTAGCATCTGGCCTAGAACCTGACCCCCTTGAAGGGGATGAATCATGGCTATACAATGATAACCAAGCTGATTATTATAAAAGTACAAAGTATCCTATTCCTAAAAGGATCATGGAGTGTCACAATTATGAAGGAAGAGGACTTGGAATAAATCAACAAGGAACCATTAAGCCAATTTCCATGACTAAGTATGAAAGACCTTATGGATGTGGATTTAAACCACTGGGGGGTGACCCCACATATCTTATTTAAACTCCATCACTAGTGACAAGTGATGATGATGTTGATAATGAAGCAGAGTTTGATCATAGCCCCACCTTTGATGACCTAGCTGAAACTAACCTATTTGATAATAATGCCATTTTTACCCTTACCTTGGCCATTCATCGCAACCCTTTGCCATTATATTATCCCCAAATGATAGATTAGGACCAATAAGAATCCAATCTATCAATTGATGAGTTCTAAAATGACGAGGAATTCTATGAATTTTTAGGCCTTAGAGATAACATTTCATTGGGAGATCACAAATTAGGATTCTTAATCACATTAGATCCTATAGCCTATTTTAGAGAGTGAGTGAACACCCTTAGCCAAAAACAAATAAGTTAAACATTGAGGTCCCAAAGTGAAAGCCTCTTTGAGGCACTTTTTGACTAGGGAAAAAGTAAAGATAAAGGCCAGTCTAGTGGTGAAAACCTATTTCAAGTGCTATTAGATGGGGGTGTTCATTTTTTTTGAATTTAGACTAGGAGACCACCAATGATAAAGTTGCCTATGGATTCGATTTGAGCTTTGAGCAACAACAAGTATTTGATCAAATTCTTCAAATTTTTTTGACTATTTTTATCACATGGTCAGATCTCCCATTAGGGGACTCAGATTCATCATGCTTATGAGAAGTTGAAGAGTAAGTCCTAATGGAGGACCCTGACATAATTCAATAGTTCAAGTCATTGCCTACTATTCTAGAAGATGGTTTGACCCTTCTAGTCAAAGATACAACAAAGGTAAATATCAGGACTCCATCAGATCTGAAATGGATAAAATTAGGTGCATCCCTCATAGAGGAGGAAAATGACATCTTTATATCTCCATTGAGAGAATTTGTAGATATCTTTACATGGGCCTATTCTGACATGCTAAGTTTAGACCCCACCTTGGTTTTGCACCACCTTGTGGTTAATCCTGATGCCAAATTGGTAAAATAAAAGTTACGTAAGATGCATCCTCACATTACTGTATTGGTAAAGAAAGAGTTGGAAAAACTCTTAGAAGCAGGATGTATCTGATCCATTGACTACTCAGAATGGATCTCTAATGCGGTACCTATTAGTAAAAAGCTTTAAGGGATCATAATTTGTACTAATTTTTGAGACATCAACAAAGCTTGTCCTAAAGATGATTTTCCCTTGCCTAATATCGACATGATCATCTACTCCATGATAGGTTATGAAATACTTTCACTCATGGATGGATTTTCAAGATATAACCAGATCAGAATAACACTAGAAGACCAACATAAAATAATGTTCACCACTTCATGGGGAACATTTTGTTATCAAGTAATGCCATTTGGCCTTAAGAATGCTAGAGTTACATATCAAAGGGCCATGATTGTCATATTCAATGATATGATGCATGATATTGTTAAAGACTATGTCAATGATATATTAGGAAAATCCAAAACCAGGGCTGACCATCCAATAATGCTACATAAGATATTTGAAAGATTATGGGAGTACAAAGTCAGACTCAATCCAAAGAAATTTGTGTTTGGTATAACTTTAGGAAAATTACTTAGCTTCATCATGTCTCATAGAGGTATTGAAGTTGATCTAGCTAAATTCCATGTTATAAATGAGATGCCACCACCAACCAATTTAAAGCAACTCCATAGTTTGCATGGTAAGATCCAGTCAATCTGATGATTCATCTCTCAGTTAGTAAAAAAGTGCCATCTATTTACACACCTTTTAAAGAAGGGAGTTTCTTTTCACTAGGATGATCACTTCTAAATATCTTTTCAACAACTCAAAGACTGTCTTATTAATCTACCTATTTTATTACCTCCTTTGCCAGGAAAGCCCTTCTTGTTACACCTATTAGCTAGCAACCATGCTCTGGGGGCACTCTTAGCTCAACATGATGACAATGGAAAAGGATATACCATAGAATACCTAAGCCATACCTTGGTTACATATGAACATAACTATGCACCTATTAAATAATCTTGTCTAGCCATGGTCTTCATAGCTCATAAACTATGCAATTACATGTTGAATAATAAGACCATGGTCATTTCAAAAGTAGATTTTCTCAAGTATCTACTATTTAAAATGGCTTTGCAAGGTAGAATGGCTAAATGGATCATGCTTATTAGTGAGTTTGGCATAGAGTATGTTAATTAGAAAGCAATCAAGGGACAAGTTCTTATAGATCAACTTGTTGAAGCACCTCTCATAGATATATAACCACTCACGTTTTAATTCCCTGATGAATCCATAATGACCGTCATTGACACACCCCTTGAGGAGCATCCCTAGAAGCTATATTTTGATGCTTCATTTACTACACATGGATTGGGGGTAGGCCTATTGTTTATTACACCATAGGGGGATCTAATCCCTAAATCATTTAGAATCAGCTTTCCTTGTGCAGACAACATGGCCGATTATGAAGCACTTATTGCAAGACTTTAACAAGTAGTGCATTAGAATATATCTCATCTCTAATTTTATAGTGATTCTCAATTAATCATCAATTAGGTCAAAGATCAATTTTAGACCAAAGATGACAAGATGGTTCCATATTTAGCCATGGTCGACACTCTTAAACAATAAATTGTCAACTTTCAATTTGAACATATACCAAGGGCTAGTAACAGAACTATGGATGCCATGACTACTATTAGCTCTCTGATTCAACAAATAGATAAAGCTTGAAAGTATCAGTTCCTCATCAAGAATTTATCAACACTGGGTCATGAACCTTCAACTGTTGCAATGATTTGTGATATTGTTGGTCCTAACTCTATTTGGTACTCATAACTTTAAAACTACCTTCACGATAAATTTCTACCACCTAACCTATCTCAAAAATAAACCAAGGCCTTTATTCATCATTCCACTTGTTATACTCTACTTGGATCTACCCTTTACCATCACAGTTTTGATGGAACTTTGCTTCATTGTTTAAATTTGACAGAGTCTACACTAGCATTAAGAGAAGTTCACGAAGGATTATTTGGTTCTAATTCTAGTAGGGTAGTCCTATCTAAAAATCTCTAGTGTACTAGTTATTATTAGCCCATAATGGATGTAGATGTCACTACATATGTAAAAAAGTGTGACAAATGTCAATGATATGCTAATCTAATTCATGCCCCAACAAAAACTCTAAAATTGATGTTGACACCCTCGTTATTTTATACATGGGTACTTGACCTCATTGGGAAGATCAAACCCACTTAATCTGATGTCCATAAACATATCCTTACTGCCATTGAGTATTTCACTAAGTAGGTTGAAGCTATACCCCTCACTCATGTCACTGGAAAGCAAATTTTCAAATTCATCTTCAACCATCTCATTTACTACTATGGTATCCCCTCTAACATCATATCTGATAATGGAGGATCATTCAAAAACAAGGATGTAGACTAGCTATGTACTAAATATAACATAACACAACATTTTTCTACAATCTATTACCCTCAAGGTAATGGCTAAGCTGAGGCATCTAACAAAACCATTGTCAATATTCTCAAAAAGATTGTCAATGATGTCATTCATGATTGGCACTTGCAGATATTCCATACCCTTTGGGCATACCATACTAATCATCATACCCCCATAGGAGCCACTCCATACTTGTTTATGGTACTAAATCCATCATTCCCAGTGAGGTCAAGTTACCTTCACTACGCATATCTTTCAAGCATGTCCTAGATGATCATGACTATCGAGTAGCCCACCTATAAGAGCTAGACCTACTTGATGAGAAATGCACAACCACACTTAATAATCTTTAAGCATATCAGAACTGACTCAAAGGCCACTATAATCGGTGTGTTAAGTATCAAACATTTGAAATTTATGATCTTGTTCTCAAAGAAAACTAAAAGAAATCCATGGCTGAGAAAAAGCATAAATGGAAATTCAAACCAAAATGGATAGGGCCTTTCATCATTACTAAAAATTATAGATCAGGAGCATACAGGCTCACCACACCAGATAGAGATGAAATTCTTAAGTTGATGAATATTATTCATCTTGAGTAGTACTATGTTTAAATTCTAAAGTGTACTATCTATAAGGACCATTTTAGTTATGGCATTTTATCACTATTCTTCTTTGTATAAATACCATCCTTATGCATCCTCTTCATCATATCCACTTTTCTCTTCCAACATATTAGACCAGTGTGTTCTAAAGCCTAACCCATTTGACCTTGGTTTTTTCCATTTGTTATGCATTTTTAGCATCAAGGTATCTGATCAATTTCATCAATTGGTTTAAGTACTTCAGATAGAGATCATATTTTGGGTTAGTGTAACAGAAGTTTTGGCAATTGCATCCTTCATTTGTTATTCCTTTCTTACCATCGATCTTGCTAGTAATTATAACCACCTTTGAAAAAATTAGTACCATTGATATATACCATTATGTCTTAGTTATAACTACCTATGGGAACACTAGGGGAAACATTAAACCTTGATGTACCAACTTACCACTTCCTATGTCGTACTATGCCTTTTTACCAACTGTGCCTATTTTGTTTAATTGACTACTACACTAGTCAAAATTTTCCATTATATCATAAAACTACAGTGACTTGAGGTCCTACTCTACTACTATGTAGGTAGTGCTCGATACTTTTTGAGGTTAGCTTAGTGACCCTTTCCACCATGCTCTCACCATTTTATGAGCAACCTAAACCATGCTCTCATCATTTTGTGAGCAACCTAAGTCACGCTCTCTCCATTTTTGGAGCTTGAACCATTTATTATCTCATCATTATTGATTGAGTTGAGACACTCCAAAACAATTCCAAAAACATTTGAAAAATTGTTAGAAAATAACAAAAACATTGACCACTTCTTTGCCATAAGGATTTTGGGAACCCTTACTAAGTACAATCAAATCACTTATAATTTAGTTTCCCCATCTTTTTTGGCCTTTTTTTGTCATGCACTTGCCATTTTACAAGACCATTCCTATTTTTCTATCACATCCATTCTATTTGTTTTCATCAGTTAGCACATTCTTCCCATTCCTTGGGAGAACTACATTTGGCCTAAAGTTTTTTATTGGATATTACATCCATAGAAATATGTAGGCAACATCCACTTGCCTAGTGCATATGGAGACAAGTCGACCACCCACTTCCATTTCTTCTATTCTCCCATTTTGTTTATTTGTTAAGTTATCACCTATTTTCTAGGGGCAATGTTCATATGGTTTCTATTACATTGTTTGTTTCTGCTTATTTTGTTTGTTTGATTTCAACACTATTGCCTTGATTTGGTTTATGTGTGTTCATTAGGTGATTCCTTGCCCACACTTATACTCAAATCCATCCATATTCATATGTTTATATTATCATCATGGTTTCTATCATTGGTGCATTATTTTCGATTTGAGTATTGGATTTTAGGAGTCAGTCCTTATGCATATTTCAGCTAAGTCCTCATGATTTTATACCATGATGCCTACCTACAAGTGATATAACAAACCTTAGATTTAAGAAGTCTATTCAATAATGGTGACATATTTTTAGCATTGACATCCTGATTCAATCCTAATCATATCCCAAATAGAGTAATTAAATATGAAAGAATTTCAACCTTTATTAATTTAGATGAATATTTCCCTATTAGTAGGTTGTTGCAATTCATCATTACCCTATATGTTAAATTATCATCATCCTTGGCTAATTTTATCATGTTTTCCATAATCAGGATCTAATGATTATAATTGCCTATGGGCAAACCATTGTACACCATTCCACCTACATTTCTCAATGATTATAACCACCTTTGAGAAAATCATTATGTTGTCACCACTTTAATTTTTATTCCCATATAGGGGCATGCTATTATCTATTTAATCTATCCTAACTGGGGCAGCTCCATCTTCTCAATGATTATAACCACCTTTGTGCAAATCATTATGTTATCATATCACTTTGCCACTATTAGAGTACAATGTTTATAATCACCCTTGAGAAAACTATGTGCACCATCCCACTTACACTCTCAATGATTTTGAATACTTTTTTAATATCATTATGTTTTCACCCCAACATCTTTCCTTTCTTTGGTCCCCTCATTTTGCTTCTTTCTTTTTGAGGGACCATTTGCTGACCTACTTGTACCAACCATTCCCTCGAGGGGGCATCATACAATTAGTTTATCATCATTGCAATTGTAGGCATATATGACCTTTTCATTCTTTGAGAAGACATTATTGTGCTTATAGTTTGCAATGCCTTCCCAAATAGGGGAAAATTGTAGACACCTAAATCTGACCACCAATAACCTTCAACTAGGCTTTTGGCTAATTTCCACCCAAAATGCACAATTTGGCCTAAAAATACTAAAACATGATAAATAATGTGAAACTAACATATTCAAGTTCTGATTTTGGTTATAATATCATTAAATGGGGCAATGCAATTTATGGGCCAACTAGCTTTGATCAGATCATTTTGAGTCAAAATGCCAATTTTACACCTAGTTGCTCTGGATTGTTCTTTCCTATCAAATCTCTTACATGAGACACGTGCCTTTGTTATTTGGTGTTGGTAACATCCTAAATGGGGTAACAAATACATTAATTTGTACAAAAAGTGCTTAATCATGCTTAGATCTAATTAACCCAAGTTAGAGCCTAATTAATAATTCCATAAAAACTTGTTAAATAATTTTTTTTTGAAATGAATATTGAATATCTACATCATCAGGTGACCTCATTTCTTAGGAAGACATCCCTAGGCCATAAATGCCACAAATATCAGGATTCATGCCCTCCATGCCTTCCATGATGCCCTCCATGCCTCTTAATTTCCCCTTCTTCCAATGTCATGATGAGGATAATTAAAAACTTAATTCCAAAAATTGAATCAATCCTCAACCACACATCTCAATCTTAGGATGGATGGTTCAGGTTGATTCTAGACATTCTCAAAAATCTATAAATAGAGAGGCCATGAACATCATTTCTAAGCTTAATTTGTGAAAAGTTATAATGTAGGATTGGTTCCAAAAGATTCATAAAAATAATGTTACCATGTCAAATTAATTTCAAGCCAAGCCAAGCCACAAGCCAAAGGTGCCAAGGAGAGATGGAGGTATCCAAGCTTCCATTGTCAAGGACTTCATGAGCACAAGTTGAGAAAGCCACTACAATAAGCATTTTGGAGCATCCAAATAAGATAAAAGAAGGTTTATTTTGAATTTTAGTTATGTGTTTTAGTTAGGTTTGTTAACTAAGCTTTCCCTAGTGTCTAGGCCTAGAGATGTTATGCTAGTTAGTGTGTTTCTTTCATTTTATTTTCATTTTGGAACTAACACCATACTAACCATCCTCTCTTGAGTCAAATTCCTAGATCCACACATTGTTATCTTGTTGAGTGCATGATACTATATGTAGAGTCTTCAAGGCCCATCCTTCTTGGTTGTGAGGACTATCAAACTCCCATAAGGTGAATTTCTAGGCCTAATCTTGTACTAATTTAGGAGCTATTATATTTGGTGCTAGATTTCATCATTCTCCCAAACATATCTACAATACAAGGGCCTATTTAGAAGATAAGATAGAGTAACCAAATCAATGTCATGTTTTATTGTGTAGTGTGTTGGAAGGCCTTCAAGCTATGTGAAGACTTCAATACACTACTCTAATAACTTGTTGAGTTATTACTATTATGATTTTGTGTGAGTGTTGTGCACTACTAGTGTGTGATTTTTCATTTGATGTGCAAGTGTGTCAGATAAAACTATGAGAAACATGAAATTCTATGCATGTGATACAACTTTACAACATTTCTTGGTAAAGACCAAGATGACTTTGGTCATGGATGCTAACTAAAATAGGTGATATAAATGATCTTGCACATAGATATTCTAATGTTGTGACTTGGTTTGATATATAGCTTCATGGTCATATAGATATGATATGCCCATCAAGATTTTGTAGACATCTAGAGGTGGTATGTCACAAGTGATTTTATCCTCCATAGATTTGGCTTTGTACTAAAAAGTGCATTATTTTTGGACCTATATATATTTCCCCCATTATAGCCATCCCATTAAATATGTCTTATGGTGTGTAGTAGTGGTAAACCAAGGCATTGGGATATGGATTGCATAAATATGTTCTTTTGATTTCCACTATTGATGATAACATGAAGAGGTTGACCTTTCACCTAAAACTTAGTGTGGAAGAGACATTTATGCTCTTCATAAATGTTGATCATAGTGGTGTTGGTGCTAAGATAAGAGGTATTTGGATTAGTGTTATCCATTGGTGTGGGTTCTAATATGTTACACCCTTAACCTATAGTACGTCTAGGGATATGTGTGGCTAACTTGTGGCTTACACACCTTCATATTAGCTTGTTGCATTTCTTAATTTTCTTAGTATGGTTGGTCTATGGAATAACCATGGCTAAGAAGAGTATATATAGGAGGTAGTGGTTAGTATTTTATCATCATATTATGAATTTTTTTTTATGGCATTATTGTTGAGGTTTCCCCCTTGAAGTGGCTCAGTCATAATATTTAAGTATTTTTCTCTTTTTCTAATTATTTTTGTGGATCTATTTATTCTGCTCTTAATTATACCATATATAATTCTATTTTTATGAATCATCTAAGTAAATTCATTACAAGTGGTATCAGAGCTTGGATTTGGGCAAGTTTATGCAACATAGTTTTTTCTTTAGATCTAGCATTCCGAGAACTAGAAGGCTAAAAAAACATATCTTGTGATCTTGGAGGAATTGATTTTTTTTGTCACCATAGTTGAGTAGTCATTGGATTTGTCTCTATGAGATGATCACAATGATATATTATATTGGTACACTTTTTTGGGTCAAAAATTTTCACCCTTGTGCACAATAGTATTAGTTAGATTCATCTCAGTGAGATGATCACAACTGAGTATTCCATTGGTACATTTTTTTGAGGCTAAAACCATCCTAAGGTTTATGCATGGTTGGTCCAAACACTCATGGATGAGAGAAATGGAAAGAAACTCCAATAAATACTCACAAAGATGACATAAAATCTAAAACTTATGATTCATCTATTTTGGAGGTAGTTTAACAACATAAGTCAGAGTTGTAGGGCATGGTGAAAAATATGATTTTTATACCATTCAAGAGGACATTACATGTTTTAGAGGGGACTTTGATATCATGATGGATCAATTACAATAAATATTTGGGCAATTGGCCCACTTGTCAGCTCATCTACTATAAAATAATCCCCCACCACTTTAGTTTGGTTATCCTCCTCTAAACAATACTATCTCCTCCTCTAAACAATACTAACACCAATTCTAGCCCTAAGATGATGTTCCCAAAATTGGACCTGTACAAGTTTTATTGCAATGATACACTCACTTATCTCACTCAAATTGAAATTTTATTTGATCTACGTCAAACCCCATGTTCATAAAAAGTGGTTATGGCCTCTCTATATCTAGAACCTAAGCCATTCATTTGGTATAATTGGTTGTGTGATCAAAAGAAAAATAAAGGTGTGCCAATTTCATGGTCAGTATTTTATAAGGAGTTTAATCTCCACTATCAAAACAATGTCTCTAAAAATTAATTTAATCAGCTAGCCAAGTTGTGCCAAACTGGGACTATCAAGGATTACATTCATCAATTTTAGAATCTCTCCTTATATGTGGCAGAAATCACTAACAAAAATATGACTTACCTATTTTTGGATGGCCTTAAAGATATCATCCAATTAGAGGTTCTCATGTTTCATCCCAATACTATATCTGAGGCCATACCAAGGGCATGCATGGCTGAGGAAAAAGAGTTGATAAGAAAAATACCTTTTATGAATGTTTGTGAATACACCTTCTTAGCACCATCATTTCACCAGCCTACTAGACTGACACCTTAGCAAGTGGAAGAAAAATGTGCAAAAGGTTTGTGTTTTAGTTGTGATATAAAATAGAACAATGGGCATCGATGTGTTGAAAATAAGTTATTTTACATTAATGATACCAATGAGGAGGAATAAGATTAGGAAGCTTCAATGGAAGGGTTATAAGAACTTGAGGATGAATCTAAATATTCTCAACCTATTATTTCTTGCCATGCACTTTCAAGCATTAGTACTCCTCAAAATCTTAAGGTGGTGGGGTTCCTAAAGCAATAAAAGGTGACTATGTTAATTGAATCTATGAGTACATATAATTTCATTAATAGTAAGTTGGTCACTCATTTGAATTGTTTCATTTACTTAGCTCCAAACATTCAACTCATGATTACAAATGGTGGTATGGTTAGTTATTTTAGAAAATTCCATAGTATTAAGCTTGCTATGGGAGACTATTTTTTAGATTCCCCTATGTTTGATATTCCCATGGGAGGAGTTGACATTGTTTTGGGAGTTCAGTGGCTCACCACTTTGGGCACTATTTAGATAAATTTCTAAGAATTATTCATGAGGTTCCATTTAGAAGGAATAACTTTTGAACTACATGGATTATAGGCTAAATATCCAAAATTGGTTATTTCCCACCAGATGATGAAGCTTCTTAGAAAAATTGTAGAAGGTTTTGTGGGACACTTATTTTCCATAGAAGTTTAATCAACCAAGGAGTCTACACATCCTGATTTTCAAAATGTGTTGGATGACCATTATGTTATTTTTGGTAACATGCCAAAAGGACTTCCTCCAAGTCATGCACATGATCATGCCATTAGACTCATTCAAATAAGTATGCCACCTAATATCATACCCTATAGTTATCCATATGAATAAAATAGTGAAATTAAAAATATAGTACAAGAGATGTTGGAGGTAGGAATCATCCAACATAGTCAAAGTGAAAATTCCTCCCTAGTGGTCATAATGCAGAAGAAGGATGACAGTTGGAGGATGTTCCCAGACTACAAAGAACTCAACAAATACACCATCAAAGATAATTTTCCTATTCTAGTAATTAATGATTTTCTAGATGAATTACATGGTGCTATTTATTTTACCAAGTTACATCTTCACTTTAGACATCATTAGATTCACATCTGTAATGAGGACATACCTAAAATAGATTTCAAAACTCATGAAGGCCATTATGAATTTATGGTCATGCCTTTTGTCCTAAAAAATACATCATCTATATTTTAGAGTTTGATGAATACTATTTTTAGGGCATTTTTGAGAAGGTTCGTATTAGTGTTTTTTGATGATATCCTCATATACAATAAAAATTGAGAAGATCATTTAAAGTATGTGAAAAAATTATTTTCAGTTCTAGAGAAACATCAACTTTATGTCAAACTTTCCAAATGTGATTTTGGTGTCCAAGAGGTGGAGCACTTGGGTTATATTTTTTCACATTATAGATTAAAAGTTGATCCTAAGAAAATCCAAGTGATGATGGATTGGCAGGTTCCCAAGACCCTTAAGAACCTCTATGGGTTTCTGGGGCTAACTGGTTTCTATCATAGGTTTGTCAGAAATTATGGTAGCATTGGGATCCCATTCACATATTTTTTGAAGAAATACTCCTTTCAGTGGACTAATTCAGCTACCAAGACATTTGAACAGTTGAAAATGGTTATGTGCACAACTCCATTTTTGGCTACTCCTAAATTTTTAAAATTTTTTATTGTGGAGTGTGATACATCAAGATATGGCATGGGGGATGTACTCATGCAATAAGGAAAACCACTATCATTTGAAAGTCACCAACTAAAGGGAAAACATAGGCTCAAACCAATATATGAGAAAGATATGATGGTTATTCTACATGTAGTGAAGTAATAGAGACCTTTTTTGATGGCTCATCACTTTTAGGTAAAGATTGATCATGATAGCCTCAAATATTTTTTGGAACAATGCTTGTCATCTAAAGAACAAAAAAAATGGGTCACTAAAATGTTAGGATATGATTTTGAAATAGTGTATAATAAAGGAAAAGATAATATGGTGGCAGATTCCCTCTCTTGATGGGAAGAATTAGTTAAGGCATTGTTATGTGCCATAACCATATGGCAAGCAAATTGGCTAGAGGAAGAAATATTAGAATGGGAGAATGACAGTGCCACCAAACATTTGATTCATAATCTCATATGGTTGTAATGAATCTAAAATTTTACATAGAATGGGAACACATTATGGTATAAAGATAGATTATACCTTAGTAAGCATTCTCTCCTCAAACATAAAAATATTCTGGAACTTCATGCTTCTCCACTCAGAGGTTAGTTAGGATTTTTGAAAACATATCATAGAATCAATTAAGATTTCTTTTGGGAAGGACTCAAGGGGGATGTTCAAAAGTATGTGGATGAATGCATGGTATGCCAACAAAATAAAAGTGAAACCATTAAGATCCTTGGTCTTTTACAGTCTTTATCCATCCCTAGCCATCATTTTTAAGAGGTTTTCATGGATTTCATTACGGGGTTACCATGGTTTGAGGGTAAAAATGCTATCATGGTAGTTATGGATCGAATCACCAAGTATGCTCATTTTTGCTCCTTATCATATCCATTTTTTGCCAAAATAATAGCTTCTACTTTTCTTAATATAGTTTAAAAATTGCATGGAAATCCAATGATCATTGTAAGTGACCAAGATCCCATATTTACTAGTAATTTTTAGACTATATCATTTACATGTTTGGGTACTTGGTTGGCTCATATCTCATCCTATCATCCTGAATCTATGGATACATATAATTTGTCAATAAATGTCTTAAAGGGTATCTTCATTTTGTTTTTTTTGTTTTTGACAAATAGAACAAATGGGTTTATTGACTACCACTTGCTAAATGGTGGTATAACACTTATTTTCACACTTCTTCTAGGATGTTTCCCTTTGTGGCATTTTATGGGTATCACCCCCATTCATAACTTCAATTTTTCTAGTGCATCCTAAAGTTTGAACTATTGAGGAAAACATTCAACATCAATATGAGATGTTAGTCAATTTGTGAGAAAATTTAGTAATGGCACAAAATTGAATGAAGAAATAAGTAGATCCACACTATAGTGAGCAAAATTTTAACATAGGTGATTGGGTCTTTGTGAATTTTGAATCCATATAAGGAAATGTCTTTGAAGTAATAAAAAAGGATAGAAAGCTATCACCTAAGTATTATGGCCCTTACTAGATCTAGAAAGTAATTAGACAAAGAGTTTCCACTCAGAATGAGTTACCTAAATTGTATGAAGAAAGTCGATTCATTCTATAGCTTGAGGATATCCTTCACATGCACACTAAGCAACTACAGACCAGAGCCATTACGTAATATTTGATCAAATGGAATAACCTATATTCTAAAGATGTAATGTGGGAGGATGAAGTATTCCTACATCATGTTTGAGCTCATATATGTACTTACACATGCCTTTATCCATGCTTATATATTTTTCAGTATAATTTATATGTTATGTACTTGAATTTTTTGGCTAACACATTGGATCCATGGACTACTATGATATATTTATGTTGGTTTAATGTGATTTCCTTTATGCACTTCCTTGAGTGTATTTCTTTGCTATTATCTTGCCTATTGAACATTTGAATATGCACCATTGTTTGTGGACCCTATGCCTTTTTTTACTCTTTGACATTTAAATATGTCATTGATTATTGTATGAACATTTAAATATGTCATTCTTGATTTATTGTAAATTATACTAATTCATGTCCCTTCGATTGTGTGGTATTTGAAAATGCCCCTTGTTTGTGGTCTCCTCAGACCATTGCCTTTTGAATTAATTTTTAGTGCTCTTGTGTGTGTGCTTGATTTGCTTGTTGATCTTGTATTGTTTTTTATTAAGTAAGGTGGAAAACTAGGGGCCGAACCTTATACAGTCAAAAAAGACATGAAGGCAAACAAACAAAAAATGCCTTCAAAGAGATGACGACACAGTTGAGAACAACAAACATAAACAAACACAAGCCACAGGAAGACCAGAGTCAGAGAGGTCTCCCCTTAAATACCTATTGATTTGATAAGATCATTGAATTTCTCATTCTCTGCATTGTCAGCATACCTAGTAGTACCCACCACTTCCAGCATAGACATGTTCAACAGAATTATATTACAAAGCCCTTTGGTGAAGACCTTATCTAGCTTCTAAATGCAGTCCTTCAAGGCCCCAATTTTAGTTTTCCAATCAGTCTCATTCTTAGTGCCCTCACCAGCTTCCTTGACATACATTTTCCCCTTATTGTCAGCAGTTCCCATAGTGTCAGCACCCTGCTCCTTAGTAACCTCAAAATCCCTAGTAGCCTGCTTCCCTCCAGTGTCCTCCAAATTTTCTTGGATTTCCAGCTCCTTAGACTCTTCCTCTTGGGTTGCTTCTTTCGAAGCACTTTTTGAATAATCAATCAGTCTAGCCTTCGGGGCTAGTTTACCAGCAATCCGCCCTGACCTTCGCACTCCAGAGGGGAATCCTTCCTTATTAATTTTGGAAGGCTTGTGAGATTTTACACCTTGGCCCCCCATGGCCTTGTCTGGACTCCTATGGGTCCCTTCCATAGTCTCTTTAATATTTTCTTCCTCTTCATCAAGCTTTCTCTTCTTGCCCTTCTTGCTGGCAAAGGAACTGGGGGTATCAACAGGGGTCTTTTAAGGGTCATCAATACGCCTCATTCTCAACAAGTCATCTCCTTTTGAATGATCTCCCTAATGTTTAAGGGAATATGAACACCTTGTCGCCACACCCTCCAACCTAAAAATTACTGCCCAAAGTTGGCACAAGCATCGGTGACCCTGTTGCCTTCTTTGTAGGTATGGGAAATCTCAACTTTAGAAAACTTTTGTAAAAAAAATTGGATATCAGTAATGATGTCTTTTAGCTTGATTCCCACATTTGAAGCTTTATTAATGGCATCTATGACCATCTTAGAGTCTCCTTTTATATTCAAGTTCTTTATTCCTAGGGATATAACTAACTTTAATCCCCATAGTAAAGCCATTGCTTCAGCATAGTTGTTGCTCTAGCATCCAATTCCACCGGTATAGACAACAGACATCCATCCTTTATCATTCCTTATAATTCCTCCTCCACTAGCTTTACCATCCAACTTAGATGCCCCATCAAAGTTGAGTTGATCTTGTATTATTACTATGTAGACATTTCCATGATATTTATCATGCATCTTATGACTTTATGTGATCAAATTTTATGCACTTCAATGATATATTGACCTAGACATGTTCTAATATATGCTAATGGTTAATTCATAGTTATATGGTTATTTTACCCTTTTGAGGTGAGGTAAATACTAGTTTCTATTCTTCCCTCACCTCAAAATGGGGGCATATAAGTGGGGGCATGTCATACAAACATGGCTTCCACACATTCATAGTTTCAAATATATAATGGTAGCATGTTTTGGAAACATGTTGTCTGCACTTATTCAGTATTCAACATACCTAGATTATAGTGGGGTCATGTTTCAATCTTGGTTTGATTCAATGTTGAGGACAATGTTTTTTTTTGAAGGGGATGGGAATGCTACACCCTTAACCTATAGTGTGTCTAGGGTTATGTTTGGTTGACTTGTGGCTTACACACCTTCATATTAGCTTATTATATTTCTCAATGTTCTTAGTATGGTCGGCCTATAGAATAACCATGGATAAGTAGAGTACATATAGGATTTAGTGGTTAATATTTTATCATCATATTTTTAATTTTGTTCTTATTGCATTGATGTGGAGGTTTCCCCTCGAAGTGGCTCAGTCATAATATTCAAGTATTCTACTCTTTCACCAATTGTTATTGTGGATCTACTTATTCTAATCTTACTTATACCATATATAATTCTATTTTTATGAATTATCTATGTAATTTCCTTAAATTTTGTATATTATGTGAGTAATAACTACTGCACAAAGTATTTTGAGTCATTATGGGTGGATGAACGATGGCAATGGCACCACTTATCACCATACTTCTTGCCTTTGTTTAAAGTATAAGGTGTAAGAACATTTGAATGCTATGTAGTCTTCTGAGGCTACTCAATTTTATGAGAATGTTAATGCTTATATGTAAGGGGATATGGTGTGGATTTTTGCAAGGGTTGGGCCTTGCACACTGTATTGGATGAAGAGATGGTATGTTTCTTCATCTTTGCCTTGGCTTCGATCTTGGTGGTGTTGTGATATGATTATACCAAACTATTAAAATTAAATAAATCCAAAATTTCATGGATATAAGTTGAAATTTATCTAATTTAATATAATGCCCTATGTTTTTTACTTAAGTTCTCTTGCAAGCATGTGGATTAATCATGGAATGTCCAGGTATAGTCTTCCACTGATTGGTCCTTACATTGGAACAATTGATATAACTTGATGTATTCATATTAAAAGTGTCAGAGAGATTAGTATTCATCCTTTACCACATCAAAAAAATTCTTAAATTATTCTATTGGAATGCACTCTTATTGATGTAGAGGAAAACTTCAAACAACTCACACTTATTGTTTCTATATGCCAACTCTTTAACAAAGGTTCATAAAAACTTGCTCAATACATAGTTCAAGATTTCACTATTTATTTTGGGTTATGATGATCATACTAATACTCATTCAATTCCTCTTTTATCTCTTAACCAAATCACATAAACTCTCAATATAACTTTCTCAACATACACTACTTCTTCACTGTGATAGGCTTCCTTATAGCCTTTTTTTGACTTTTTAAATTATATAGTCAAATGAAGTTTTTTATTGAGAAACTAGAGTTATTTTATGACACCATATATTGAATTATATCCTTATATGAATTTTATTTCCTTAAATCTACTCAAAAGTCACCTTTGTAATCCCTTTTAAGGCCCTGTCTAGGCCTAATCAGGTCTCCAATTTTTGCTGACACACACCGTCTTATATATCTATACACCTTTGTATTATACTAGTCCAAAACCTTAAAAATATATTAGTAGAAATTATTACTCTAATAATCACCAAGTTGTGTGATTTTTAACTGGTGGTGACTCCAACAAATCAAGATTGTATTTGGAAACCCTAGCACATGGTATTAAAAGACTATGACCAACCCAAGAAGGAATAAGTTTGTGTTTTAGGATTATAAATGTCTTTAAAAGTACCATAATGGATGATCAGGGTCTATATAACCACCATACACATTTCCATATTCATTGGACCTCTTTTTATGCCTATGTTAATCAAATAACTCAAGTTTTGGGTTTGATTGTGTGTATAAACACAATTTCTATAGGTTTTAGATTGGTTTCCTCACACAGTGGTATAGAAACAAATAAATAAATATATAAATAACCTTAAAAGAATTAAGATAAATAATACTAATTCATATGTGTATTTTAATTAACTTTATACATAGTCTTGCTTCACACCATATACATACTCAGTCATTTGACATAGAATTCAAAAAACACAGGGCCTGTAACATTATAATCATAAAAATTGAGAGATAATTCTTAATTTATTTCAAATTTGATGTCTATAAATCATTTAATTCATCTCCCATCACTAAATCAAATATAAACATTTATAACTTTATATATCCTATAACTACTTCAATGGTTCTTGGACTCCCTCTCAAGAATGTTGAGGGACCCAAACTAACTTAACCTTTATCATGACCATTAGAATGACTTAACATGTGATTAAAGAATGTAATAAGGTAAAATTTACCCCCTCTAGAGTCCAACCAAAAATAATACCTCATTTAAGTTATCTCAAACATGATTAAGGACTTTAAAACTTGACAATTTTTATTGAAAATTCAAATTAGTGAAATTGGCAAGAAACTACCAATATCAAATTCTATCCACTCTAAATAGACTTTGACACTTGGAGAATATTCTCAAGTGTGAATTATGACTAATAAATCCCATTAAAACATCCTAAACATGATATATGATCACTAAACATCTTGATCAATCCAAAATTATATAAACTAACACAAGACAAGTATCATCCTTAGAAAAATGCTCCTACATCATACTAATGAGGTGCAAAAAAAAACTTTACATGAAAGTTTAGATAGATTATATTGACTTATCCTCATCATATCTTTCTTATTCATTCTAATTTTTCAACTTCACATCCTCATAGATCCTAAGGCATATGAGTGGTACATAGACCTCCTAGTTTCTTGACTAATGCTACCTTGCCTCCTCCTTTGAGGTTATCCTTTAGTATACTACTCTTCAAACTAGTTACTATCAAATTATGCTTGTCATTCTCCCTAAAAATACCTATACATGAAATAAATAAGTCAAATGAAATAAATTCTTGTTTGGTCTCTTGAATTTCACATTTTGTCACTCTAATTTATATTTTTTGTGTGACTATAACTATTGCCTCTTGCATTATTTTTGTTGTTCCATGTTGGCATTTGTGGTATGATCTATTGGGTGAATATTTTTTCACCAACTAACTGAGGGCAAAATAGGTGTTTCAACCACAACATAGGAAGATTGATCAGCCAAAACGTGCAGGTTTACCACATCAAAATGGGACAAATCTCTCCTCTAATCAAGGGGAGGTTCCCTATAACTATGATATAATATAATAATATATATAAGCTGAAAATAAAACTCAGGGGTAGGAAAACACCATCCATCTCTCTTTTTTTAGAGATGATGTTAACAGATCAAAGGAGAAATTTGGGATGATTGCTGGAGGCACTTCTCTTCTTTCAGAAGTAATACTCAGTCAACAGTCAGATTCCTTCTTGGGTACTAAAAGTAACTGGATGCAGTAACACAATAGGATGAAGTGTAGCACAAAGTCTCCACCTCAACTACCAAAGAGTGAAATATACAAAGGATAATGGGGGCAAAAATTCATCTTAATATCCTTTACATAGATATAGAAAACAACACACTAAAGACCATTGTGGCAGCACAAAATCTCTCCACAGTCAGCTTCAGGACACCTTCCTGATTATTTCCACTAGTTCTACTTATTAAATTAAATGGAAAAGAATGCTTATAGGAAACAGACATAAGAACAATTTCCTAAATAACACAATCTATTCCAGCACAAAGTTTGAAAGGTCACTTGTTTTCTCATTCAAAGTCTCAGGAATGCCTTTCAATTTGGGCAGAGTTTTGCTTCTATAATAGAGAGATCTCCTTTGCATAAAATAAGATATTATAATATATAACATCCAAGAAAGACTTGGTGCTTCATTTCAAAAAATGGCCCATGCTGCATTCAATGCTTTGAATGCATTTGAAATTTTGTCAAGGGGCCATACTGGAACAGGGCATCAGCCTTAACTGTGGCATGTCAATTCATCTCAAATGTCTCCTTTTGAAGTATGGGCTGCCTGGTCCTCTTCCTGATATGTGTACAACTATCCATTATGCCTTTATTTGATGGAGAAAAATAGGCTACGTCCTTGAGTGTCTGCACTCTGATGTCTACTTGGTGGACTGTTTCACCTAATGGAATAACTTTCCTATAGATATTTCTGGTCCTTCCCTCTTGTTCCCTCTTTTCTTAATGCATTTTAGCTTTTCCTCATGATCTGAGCTCTCAGGCTATCTCTTCCCTTTTAGCTAGATTTTTTATCTCCTTTGTCCAGTCACTGAGTTTGTTCTTCAAGTTTCGTGCCATATTTGAAAATAAATGGGCATTTTATTACCTTGAATTTGACGTCCACGGGGACGTCATTGGTCACTTGGTTGCTTAAAACATGTTTAACCTTGAACCTTTGAACCATGAGAGTGCATCAGTTCAATGGTTCAACAATTCATGTGGTCCTATTGGCTCCTTAGTTTAATCGACTCCTTGGTTCAATCGGTTCCTTAGTTCAATCGGTTGAACCATCTCTTTGAACTTGTCTCTAGAATCTTTTGTTTCCTTCCTTCGCTCGAAGCTTCCTTTCAAATTTTGAAATTCCTTGAACCTTTGAACCTTTGAACTTTGAACCATTTTGGTTCAAGGTTCAACAGTTCATTCCCTTTCTTTGAATCTTTTGGTCCTTTGAACTTTCTAGATCCTTTTCTTTTCTATTGAAATCATTGAACCTTTAAAATTTGAACTCTTTTGGTTCAAGGTTCAATGGTTCAATGGTTCATTCTTTGCTCTTCGAATCCTTTTTTCTTCTAATTCTCTCAAACTTTATTGAACTTGTTGAACCTTTGAACTTTGAACTCTTTTGGTTCAAGGTTCAACGGTTTAATGGTTCAATCTTTTTTCTTCGAAGTCTTCTTTTGTTTAAGTCTTTTAAAGTCATTTGAACTTTTCAAAGTGGTTGAAATTTGAACTTGCCAAAGCACTCAACTCTTTTTGAACCTTTGAACTCGTTGAACCTTGTGGAGGCAGGGTTCAATGGTTCAAAGTGGTTCATTCCAATTGTTTGAAGCCCATCGATAAGTCTTTTGATTAAACTTCGATGTTGAACCAGCCTTGAAATGCCTAAGTGTTTGGAACTTGTTTCTTTGTGAAAGCCCACCGGTTGAACTTGTGGAACCTGATGAACCTGCAAGTCCCTTAACTGAAAATGCTTGAATAATTAAAGAACTTGGCTGCTCAGAACATTTTTTTGAAAAAGGAAGAGATCATTTTGGCCTTCAGAACCAAAATAGTCGATATGTTATCCCCAAAAACAAGTGACAAATTTTAGGAACCACACAATCAACTTATTTAATTGATTCCTTGCTCTCTATCTGTTGTTCATTCACTATCTAGTCAATCATAAGTTCTTTCAATATGCTTATCTTCTTATCAAACTCTGTTAAATACTCCACATTATCTATTAATGATATTTAACTAGACAACCTTGTAATCAACTTTTCCAAGTGGGATTTTGACAAGGGTTGAGTTTCATAAGTCAAAATAATTTATTTATTGATTGTAACAACCATTCCTTAAGGCTCATATGATGAATTACTCACTTAATCATTTTGGACTGACTGTAATAACTCTTTGTTGCCTACAATCAATACTTTAGACCTTTGTTCAACTGTTGCATTCTCTTCTTTTACTTCTTTGTCAACTTGTATTAAACCTTCTTCATCTTGGCACTTGTTCTTAGTTGATACTTTATTGGCTTTAATTCTAAAGCTGGTTACTTATGGAAAATACTCCTTCTCACCATACATCATCACTCTACTGTGTACCTCCTTCCATGCTTAACTATCCTTCAATGGAGTTAGTGTATGCTTGATGTCATCCTTCTCAATGGTGCATGTGTTGGAACTACCATAATGAATAAATATTATGTCATAATTCCATGGTCTACCAAGTATGATATGGAAAACATCAATAGGAATCACATCACACAAAATTCTATCTTTGTAACCACCAATCTGCAAGTCTACATGGCATTGTTTACTAACTAGAACTTGATGATTGCTTTGAATCCAAAAAAGTATATAAGGATTTATATGCTCTTTAATTTTTAATCCTAGCTTAGTTACCATCATGGAAGATACAAATTTATCCATACTACCATTATCAAGTATAACCTTACAACATTTACCTTTTATTTTTCGCATGGTCTTAAACAATGTATTTCATTATGGTGGCTCTTTCTCTTAATGTATTATCTTCATAAGAACTCTCCTCATCAAAACTCTCTCTCCTATTTTAAGTTATTCAACATAGTTTGGTAAGGAATCCTCACTTTCCTTTTCTTGTTGAACCACTTGATTCTTACTTTCACTCCAAGAGCTTCCAATTTGAATGTCTTTTGGACACTCATAGGATCTATGTCATGTAACTTATTGCATTTGAAGCATTTACCTATAAAACCAATGTATCCTCTTCCTCTACCATAAGATATTCCACCTCTGAATCCATAACCACCTCTATTAGATTAAATTGTACTCTTATAACCACTGCTAACTTATTTATTAGATTTTTTCCATTTATTTTTATTGCCTAGCTATCCTCTTCCTTCTTGATGACCTCTACCTATGTAACTCCTACCTCTCCCTCAATTTTTTTGACTTTGCCTTCTAATAAAATTTTCCTCTACCTTCAATACAGCTTGATAGGCCTCTTCTACTATCCTTGTAGACAAAATGCCAATTTCATCTTGAATGTTAAACTTTAATTTGTTAATGTACCTATAAAACTTTTTTGCATCTTCTTATATGTGTCCTACTCTGATAGTTATTTTGTATAATTATTTGGTATATTCTTTCACTGACATGTCCTTTTGTCTTAGATTTTGTAGTGTCTTAAATAAGTTGGTCTAATAATCTTTAGACATGAATTTTCCCTTCATCTTGGCCACCATTCTATCTCATGACCTTATCTTTTCTTTTACCCTTCTTCTTTCTTCCTATATTCTATCCCACCATAGGGATCCATGACCCTTCAACCTTATCACTACAAACTTTACCTTCTTTGCCTCATTCACCTCTTCATAGCCAAAGTATTTATCCATAGTTATGATCTAGTCAATTAGTTATTTAATGTTGGGAATACCATCACACATTGGTACCTATAATTTGGATTTTTATGTCACACCTATCACTGCTCTGATACCAAATGATTCAAAGGAAAACTTCAAACAACTCACACTTGTCTTGTTTCTATATACAAACTCTTTGACAAAGGTTCATAAGAAAACTTGCTCAATACATGGTTTAGGGTTTCATTATTTGTTTAGGGTTATGATGATCATCCTAATAATCATTAAAGTCTTATTTATCTCTTAACCAACCCACATAACCTCTCAATACAACTTTCTCAATATACACTACTTCACTATGGCAGGCTTCCTTGTAGCCTTTTTTTTTACCTTCTTCAATTGTACGATCAAATGAAGTTTGATATTGAGAAAATAGAGTTATTTTTTGACACCCTATATTTAATTACATCCATATATGAAGTTTATTTTCTTAAATATACTCAAAAGTCACCTTGTCAATCCCTTTCAAGGCCCTATCTAGGCCTAATTAGGTCTCCACTACTCTGTGACACACACAGTCTTCTATATCCATACACCTCCATACTGTTCTAGTCCAAAACCTTAAAAATATATTAGTATACATTTTTACCATATTAATCACCAAGTTTGTGTCTTTTAATTGATGAAAACTCAACAAATCAAGATTATATTTGGAAACCCTAGTGCAGGGTATTAGTAGATTGTGACCAACCTAAGAAGGAATAAGTTTGTGTTTCAGGCTTACAAATGTCTTTAATATTATTTTAATGGTTGATTAGGGTCTTTATAACCACCATACACCTTTCCATATTCATTTGACCTCTTTTGATGCCTATGTTCATTAATTAACTCAAGTTTTGGGTCTGATTATGTGCACAAACATAATATTCTACAAGTTTTAGATTGGTTTCCTCACACAGTGGTATAGAAACAACTAAATAAATATATAAATAACCTTAAAATAATTGAGATAAATCTTATAAATTAATATTTGTATTCTAATTAAATTTATAGAGAGTCTTGCTTCACACCATATACATACTCAGTCATTTGAACATAGAATTCAGAAAACATAGGTTATGTAACATTTTAATCTTAAAAGTTGAGAGATCCTTCTTAATTTATTTAAAAGTTAACATCCATACATCATAAAATTAATCTCCCATAATTTAATCAAACATAAACATTTACAACTTTATATATCCTATAACTACTTCAACGGTTCTTGGACTCCCTCTCAAGAATGTTGAAAGACCCAAACTGCCCTAACCTCTATCGTGACTATTATAATGACTTAATATGTGATTAAAGAATGTAATAAGGAAAAAATTACCCCATATATAGTCTAACCAAAAATAATACCTCATTAAAGTTATCTCAAACATGATTAAGGACTCCAAAAATTGACAAATGTTTTTGAAAATTCAAATTAGTAAAATTGGAAGAAAAATGCCAATATCAAATTCCATCCACTATAAATAGACTTTGACACTTGGATAAGATTCTAAAGTGTGAACTATGACTTATAAATCCAATTAAAACATCCTAAACATGATACATGACCACTAAACATCTTGATCAATCCAAAATTGTATAAACAAACACACAACAAGTATCATCCTTAGAAAGATGCTCCTGCATCATGCTACGAAGGTGAAAAAAGAAACTTTCCATGAAAGTTTAGATAGCTTGTATTGAATTATCCTTAGAATATCTTTATTATTCATTCCAATTTTTCAACTTCATATCCTCTTAGATCCCAAGGCATATGAGTGGAACATAGACCTCCTAGTTTCTTGACTAATGTTACCTTGCCTCCTCCTTTGAGGTTATCCTTCTATATACTTCTCTTCAAACTGGTCATTGTCAAATTCTTATTGTCCTTATCCCTCAAAATACCTACACATGAAACAAACAATTAAAATGAAATAAATTCTTGCTTGTTCTCTTTAATTTCACATTCTATCACTCCAATTTTTTATTGCTTTTTTATTACAACTATTACTTCTTGCATTATTTCTTATTTTTTCATCTTCTCATCTATAGTACCATAACATTATTTAATTAATTCCTTGATCTTTGTCTATTGTTCATTCACTTTTTTGTTAGTCACAATTTCTCTCAACATTCTTACCTTCTTAGCAAACTCTATTAAATACTCCAAATTATCTATCAATGATATCTGACTAGACAACCTTATAATCAAAATTTCCAAGTGGGGTTTTGACAAGGGCTGAGTTTCATAAGGAAAAATAGTTTCTTTATTGATTGTAACAACCATTCCTTGAGGCTCATACAATTCATTACTCATCTCATCATGTTGGGCTGACTGTAATAATTCTTTGATGCCTACAATTAGTAATTTAGAACTCTGTTCAACTATTGCACTCTCTTCTCTCACTTCTTTATCAGCTTGTATTACACCTTCTTCATCTTGCAATTTATTCTCAACTGATAATTTCTTGGATTCAATGCTATAATTGGTTACTTATGGAAAATACTCCTCACCAAACATCATCACTCTATTTTGTACATCCTTCCATTCTTGACTATACTTCAATGGAGTTAGTGTATGCTTGATTCCATTCTTCTCAATGGTGTATGTGTTGGACCTACCATAATGAATATATATTATGTCATACTTTCATGGTCTACCATGTATGATATGGAAAACATCAATAGAATCACATCACATAAAATTCTATCTTTGTAACCACTAATCTGTAAGTCTACATGGCATTGATTACTAACTAGAACTTAATGATTGCTTTGAATCAAAGAAACTTTAGAAGGCTTTGGATGCTCTTTGATTTCTAATCCTAGCTTTGTTACCATCATGGAATATACAAGTTTATCGATACTACCATTATCAAGTATAACCTTACAACATTTACCTTTGCTTTTGCACATAGTCTTGAACAACGTCTTTCATTGTGGTGGCTCTTTATCTTCATGGCTTGTCTTCATAAGAACTCTTCTCATCAACAAAATATCTCTTGTTTTAGGTTCTTCAACATAGTTTGGTAAGGAATCCACACTTTCATTTTCTTGTTAAACCACTTGATTCATAATTTCACTCTAAGATTTTCTAGTTTGAATGTCTTCTAGACACTCATAGGATCTGTGTCCTTCAAATTTATTGCATTTAAATCATTTACCTATAAACACACTATATCCTCTTCCTCTGCCATAAGATATTCTACCTCTGAATCCATAACCACCTCTATTATATTGACTTGTACTCTTAAAACCACTACCAACTTCTTTATTAAGATTTTTACATTGATTTCTATTGCCTGGCCATCCTCTTCTTTCTTGATGAACTCTACCTTTGTAACTCCTACCTATCCCTCTATTTTTTTAACTTTACCTTCTAGTAAACTTTTTCTCTAACTTCAATGCAGCTTGATAGGCCTTTTCTACTATCATTGAAGATAACATGCCAATTTCATCTTAAATGATAAACTTCAATCCGTTAATATACCTAGAAACCTTTTCTACATCCTCTTCTATGTGTGTTACTCTTATAGTTAGTTTATAAAATTCTTCAGTATATTCTTTCACTGACATATCCTTTTGTCTCAGATTTAATAGCCTCCTAAATAAGTTGGTCTAATAATATTTAGGCATGAATTTGCCCTTCATCTTAGCCATCATTATATACCATGATGTTATCTTTTGTTTTACCATTATTCTTATTTCTTCCTATATTCCATCCCACTATAGGGATGCATGACCATTCAACCTCATCACTACAAACTTTACCTTCTTTTCCTCATTCACCTCTTCATAGTCAAAGTATTTATCCATATTATGATCTAATCAATTGGATCTTCAACATTGAGACTACCATCATACATTGGCACCTCCAATTTGGGATTTTACATCACACCTATCATGACTCTAATACTAAATGATGTAGAGGAAAACTTCAAACAACTCACACTTGTCTTGTTTTTTATATGCAAACTCTTTGATAATGTTCATAAGCAAAACTGATCAATACATGGTTTAAGGTTTCACTATTTGTTTAAGATTATGATGATCATCCTCATACTAATTCAAGTCCTCTTTTATCTCTTAACCAACCCACATAACCTCTCAATATAACTTTCTCAACATACATTGCTTCTTCACTGTGATAGGCTTCCTTGTAGCCCTTTTTTGACCTTTTTCAATTGTATGATCAAATAAAGTTTGCTCTTGAGAAAATAGAGTTATTTTATGACACCCTCTATTTATTTTTATGCCTTTATGAATTTTATTATCTTAATTTTGCTTATAATTCACCTTTTCAATCCTTTTTAAGGCCCTGTCTAGGCCTAATTAGGTCTCCATTGCTCTATGACACACACAATCCTCTATATCCATACACTTATGTACTGTACTTGTACAAAAACCTTAAAAATATATTATTATACATTTTTACCCTATTAATCACCAAGTTTTATGATTTTTCACCAATGGCAACTCCAACAAATCAAGATTGTATTTGGAAACCCTAGCACAGGGTATTATCCGACTGCGACCAACTTGAGAAGGAAGAAGTTTGTGTTTTAGGATTAAAAATGCATTTAAAACTATTTTAATAGTTTATTAGGGTATTTATAACCACCATAAACCTTTAAATATTCATTTGACCTCTCTTTATGCCTTTTTTCATTAATTAACTCAAGTTGTTAGGAACCCCTCCAAGGAAGCACAATTGATTACTTTTCTTATAAGTAATTAAACACAGAATTATAGCAGAATGATTAAGTAACTAGAAACATGAGACATCAAAGAATTTGAGAGACAATACACATTCTTGTATTAAATACTATTAGAATAAAATACAATAAAGAAGATGCCACTTCTTCCACCTCAAAGGCTTGCCACACCTCAAGACCTTCTTCCCTCTCTCTCTTGCTCAACCAAAACCAACTCAACACCCTGAGTTATTATCCCCTCCTTGAATGCTTTAGCTGATCTCCTTGACCTTACTTTCTTGTAGATCTCCTTGACCTTGCTTTCTTGCTTCAATGCTTTACTTGCCTTCTTGTTCTTAATTACAATACATGCCTCATGGGTCTTTAAATAGAATCCCATGCATACAAAAATAGACCTCTAATTACAATAATTAGACACACAGCTCGAGACTATAATTAGCCCCTTAACATGTAAACACTCAGTTAAACTAACTAACTATTCGTGCAACGAACAGTTTTGGAACACATAGGTGACCGACGTTGGTCCCTGTTTGACTGGTTCTGAACGACGTCGGCCGACTCCCTGCCGATGCCGGTTGCCTTCTACACTGTATGTGACCGACGTCGGTTACACTGCCGATGCTGGCACTTCTGGAACTTAGAAACCTATCCATGTCTACAACATTTGAAGCTTTTATCTCCACACCCTAACAATCTCCCACTTGGAGATAAACAGCTGCAACTATACCTATACCTGTACTTCATCTAGTTTGTTCCCTTAGCTCTGTATCCCTCTTCAAGCTCACTCCTGAAGACCAACCACCACATAACCTATGATGCTAAACCTGTCACTTATGCCAAAAGAATTTTGTTGCTCCCAAATTCTTCATGACATACCTCTAAACTAACTTTACCCTTAGCTCAGAAACTCCCTGTTTATGTAACCCTGCAAAAAGTAACACAATACAGTAACAGGATAATGTAGCTAATATTATCCAACCTGGTAAAGAAAAAATACAATGGTCAAACCTCCATTGTTCTGCAGCCTACTCAAGACCATATACCATAGCCTTCTATCTCACATATCCATCCACTCTCTTCTCTAAAATGGAAATCCATCCCTTATCCAGTGCTTTCTTCCAGCTGACAACTCTACCAATAAATACCTATTTGGTTCTTCTCCAAGGACTCACACTCCTCATCCATGCCAAGCTCCCACTATTTCTAGATTCTACCTGCATTGCCTCTTCACACTTCCTAGTTCTTGACCATCAGTAAGCAATATAAAGAAGGTGAACAATGAATATGAGGTTCACTTACCCTTTCTGACCTCCATATGGGCATTTGAGACTCCTTAACAGCTCGCTGTTTGCCCAATCATCCGTTCCAGTGACTGATCTCGACCATCTCCCAGTCTGCTCCCGACCGATGTTTATTCCTTGCACTGACCCTGACTGCCAACATCGTTACCCCTAGTCGACGCTGGTGTCCCCTCTGCTGACATCGGTTCCTACCTAACTGATGTCGGTCTTCTCCTGCTGACTCTACTGACCCTGCTGGTCTTCACATGACCGATGTCGGTGCCATGGGAGCACCGACGTCGATACCTATGTTTTCTTGTAAGTGATGATTTCTTTATCCACGAGCTTATATTGGATCATAACCCTATCCATACTACCCTGCTCAGAATTATTCAGCCCCTGTGACTGATCTCTGTCTATCATCTCCTCCGTAAACACCAAGGCTTCCCTGTTCTTGTCAAAAACATCAAATTTCCTTTTCCTGCAATGAAATCTATCTATGCCTTCTGAATCTGAACACATACCTTTTGAATCAAGAACATCCATTCCCTTCTTATTCATGTGACCAATCCTATTAAGCCACATCTTCGAATCTACAGCTGAAGTAGATAAACCAGAAGTAGAATCAGTAATACAAGTAGATAGATAAAGAGTACCTACTTTCTTACCTCTTGCTAGAACAAGTGCACCCTTGGTAACCTTCCAAGAATCCACTGTGATGGTTATTGTGCATCCCTCATCACCCAACCTTCCTACAGAAACCAAACTCTGCTTCAGAACTGGGACATGCATAACCTCCTTCAACACCCATGTGTTGTCCATCTGCAATTTCAGCTGCACTTTTCCTTTGCCAACTATTTGACAAGGCATACCATCCCATAAATAAAGCACTCTAAAGTATCCCTGGACATACTCATGGAACAAATCTCTGTTTGGAGATGCATGAAAAGAAGAACCAGAATCTAAAACCCATGATCCTACCTGACTATCCAAAGAAAGTATGAGAGCATCTTGTACCATAATATTTGCATCCTTTGCTTCTTCTTTACCTTCATGTTGATTTTCTTTATCTCTCAACCAACACTCCTTCTTTGTGTGTCCTTTATTTCCACAAAACTAGTAGGTAATACCTTTGGATTTGGATCTCCTTCCCGACCTTGATTTCCCTTGCTCCACTTTCTCTCTTTGCCTTCCCTTGCTTTCTACACTTAGAGCATTCCCTTATGATTCACCTGTGCTTTTCTTGTGTATTTCTTCATTCAAGATCACACTCACAACATCATCAACTTTTAAGATTTTAGAAGCAGATGCAGAATTACTTACTGCCATAACCAAACTATCCCAACTTTCAGGTAAAGAGCATAATATCAAGAGAACCTTTACTTCATCATCAAAAACAATATTGACTGAAGCTAACTGGTTTACCAAACCATGGAAATCACTAATATGAGTATATGCCGATCCACCTTCCTACATTTGCAAAGTAAATAACTATTTCATAAGAAATACCTTATTTGACACTGAGGGCTTTTCATATAAATTTGCCAAAGATTTTATCAACTCTTCCATTGTCTTACACTGTGATAAGTTGGAAATCATAGACGATGCAAGGCTCAACCTTATGGAACCTAGAGCCTTCTGATCAAGAACATTCCAGTCTTCATCCTTCATATCTGTAGGCTTGCATGCAACCCCACCCAATGGTAAGTACAAATCTTTTTGATACAGATAATCCTCTATCTGCATCCTCCAATGTTGATAATTCTTGCCGTTAAACTTCTCCATTCGTAGATTACTTTCTTATACCATTTCTAAACTCCCACTCAATTAGAAACCCCTGAGAATGACTTGTAATCAAATAATAACCTGCTCCCTGCAAACCTTAGGCTCTGATACCAATTGTTAGGAACCCCTCCAAGGAAGCACAATTGATTACTTTTCTTATAATCAATTAAACACGAAATTATACCAAAATGATTAAGTAACTAGAAATATGAGACATCAAAGAATTTGAGAGACAATACACACTCTTGTATTAAATACTATTAGAAGAAAATACAATAAAGAAGATGCCACTTCTTCTTCCACCTCAAAGGCTTGCCACACCTCAAGACCTTCTTCCCTCTCTCTCTTGCTCAACCAAAACCAACTCAAAAACCTAAGTTGTTATCCCCTCCTTAAATTCTTCAGCTAATCTCCTTGACCTTACTTGCTTGTAGATCTCCTTGACCTTGCTTTCTTGCTTCAATGCTTTACTTGCCTTCTTGTTCTTAATTACAATACATGCCTCATGGGTCTTTAAATAGAATCCCATGCATACAAAAATAGACCTCTAATTACAATAATTAGACACGCAGCTCGAGACTATAATTATCTCCTTAACATGTAAACACTCAGTTTAACTAACTAACTGTTCATGCAATGAATAGTTCTAGAACACATAGGCGACCGACATCAGTCCCTGTCTGACTGGTTCTGACCGACGATGGCTGACTCCCTGCCGATGCCGGTTGCCTTCTGCACTGTATGTGATTGACATTGGTTACAATACCAACGCTGACACTTTTGGAACTCAACAACCTCTCCATGTCTGCAATAGTTGAAACTTTTAGCTCCACACCCTAACACAATTTTTAGGTCTAACTATGTGTGCAAACATAATATTCAACAAGTTTTAAATTGGTTTCCTCACATAATGGTATAGAAATATATATATATATATATATATATATATATATATATATATATATATATATATATCATTGATATAAATATTTCCAATTCATATGTGTAGTCTAATTAACTTTCTATAGAGTCTTGCTTCACACCACACACATAGTCATTTAAACAAAGAATTTAGAAAACATAGGGTCTGCAACATTTTAATCTTCAAAATTGAGAGATCTTTATTCATTTATTTAAAATTTGACATCCATAAATCCTTGAATTCATCTCCCATCACTGACTCAAACATACAAATTTATAACTTTATACAGGCTATAACTACTTAACAATTCTTGGACTTCCTCTCAAGAATGTTGAGAGACCCAAACTACCCTAACCTCTATCATGACTACTAGAATGACTTAACATGTAATTAAATAATGTAATAAGGTAAAATTGAACTTATATAGAGTCCAAAAAAAATAATACCTCATTTAAATTATCTCAAACTTGATTAATTACTCCAAAACTTGATAAAAAAGTTTGAAAATTTAAATTAGTGAAATTCACAGGAAAATGCCACTGTCAAATTCTAGCCACTCTAAATAGACTTTGACACTTGGAAAAGATTATCAAGTGTGAAATATGAATCCTAAATCCCATTAAAACATCCTAAACATGATACATGACCACTAAACATCTTGATCAATCCAAAATTATATAAACAAACACAAAATAAGTATCATCTTTAGAAGGATGCTCTTGCATCACTTATGCAAGCTACACACTGAAGGTCTCCCGCTAGTGAAAAACTAGAACGGACATATTCAGTAATATAAAGGTGATATTATTAGCATTGGTGAAATATTTGAATAATAATTACACCTCAATTCAAATCTATGCATCCAATGCTTTGGTGTCGATCTTGTCTTCTAACATAGGGATGCCAAGATTAACTTATACATTGAAGGGGGTTTGTTATTAAAACCATTATGGAGTGTATTTTTGAGATGAATGGGAAGGTGATGAATTTATTTACATCATTAACTCATATAAATGATCAAAATTTTTGGTACATTGTGCCTTTAGTGTGTTGATAATTAACCTTTGAACTTATAGGGGTGCCTCAGGTTGATTTTGTGCATCATCCATCTTATTGTTTCTATGGTGATCTTTTGAAATCTCTAAAATGGAAATAAATGTTAAAACTTATCCTCTATTTTTGTGCTCATGTGGTTACAAATATAGAAAGGAATAAATTAATACTAATATGATACCAATGATCTACACCACAGGGCTTAGGACTAAATGTGTGGGTGAAAAATTGAGTTTGGTTATACAAAGTGAATGCATAGAGAGTATTCAGATGGAATAATCAAACATGCACTTAATGGAGTGGAAGTATTACTTATAGGAAATGAAAATTATATTGATAAATGAAATAATAGGGAAAATAGGGTATAATGATTATAGTGCATGTATATAAAGTATATGAACATAGCAAGCTAACTATGTTACAACTCTATAAAATGTCTTTAATCTAGCTATGTTATTATTAATAGCTTGGCCAAATGTGTAAATTACATAATTTACTTTCATGATTACAAGATAAGTAGTATCTTTTATACAGATACCAAGGAGGGTGTTGATAGCTGTACCAATATCCTATTAGATCTGGTAGTTGGAAATGGTCTAAATAGTTAATATCTAGGTTGTCTTCAACAACCTCTAATCTTGGGATCTTCCATTGGTAGCTAATGGCTAGTGGGTCCACATTTTGAATCATGTAATTAGGGTAGGCTAACACATGGTTGTGTTGAGGTGGGGTTAAATAATTAAGTGATTTTGTGAGCATATACCCATGAAATACATAGGACTATGAGATATTGAGTGCATAGTGTTATGTGAATGTTATGATCTGAGGTGAACATTACATGAAACTATATGAGTAGATGCAAGACTTGTGTGTAATTTTATGGGCAAACTTCAGGCAAAAGAGTGCACATGATTGTGTGAGAGGTATGAGCTCTATGTAGAATAAAAAATAAGGAGTGTATTTGAATATATAGTAGTTTCACACAGATCATTAGATGTGCCTCAATAGAGCATATGCACACCTTGTACCCCTTGTAAACCTTTAAATATTATACACTTTCATTTTAAAAATTTATAAATGTATTATTTTATGTTCATTTATATTTCCTTTTTGTTATTTAAAATTATCAAAATAAACCTAAATTAACCCTCTATTAGGTTTAACTAACATATATGTGTTGTTGAGTTGACCCACAAACCCAACTCTTGTATGCAATATCAAAATTGTCCCTTCAACCACCTTTTTTTTGAGTGTTTGACAAGTAAATCTAGTCTTAAAAGTTATTTTTGGGCCCATACCTATATTCATTGGGTATGTAGCTTTTTTGAAGAACTTTGACCACTATTTGGTCATATAAAGTCCCTCATTTGTGGCCTAGATTTTGTTCCCACAATCAACCCTCATTTTTGTACAAATAAGTTGTATTTTATATTTGAGTGGAATAAACACCCACATGAGTGTGTAAGGATATTTATGATATTTTAAAGAGGAATTATGGAGGGTGGTTGCATATTTGGGATGGGGATGGCCACATGTCACCCTCCTATTGGTCATTTTTTTGTATTCTTCTCTTTTTAAGGAGATATTTGGACTTTGGGATTTTCATGTAGTTTGGATTTTGAATTTTGTGAGAAAATTTTGAAGACAATTTGGGATTTTGGATGAAGGATTGGAAGATTGTCAAGGGAAGCTTTGTTTTTTGAGGTACGTCATTTTATATTTCCTTTCAAATGTTTATGGTTGAATGTTTTTCTCTGTTCTTGATTCTCTCAAATAAATCCTTCTTTTAAATGAGTTTGAATAAGTGTTTCCTTTGGTACATAGTTTTGTATCCTTGTTTTGATAAATTTTCCTTTTGATATGTTACCATTTTCTTATTGCCTTATTTAGTTGTTTTATGCATGCGGGTATGGTAATTTGGGGAACAACCTATGCCACCCATGTGGGGGATTGGCACAAGTGATATTAATTGGGGAATGAGGGAGTGGAGTCTTTCTATTGGATTGTTGGACAAGCCCAAATCTTGCCTTGGAGGCATAATTACATTTATGAGAAATAGAACTTTGATTTGGATTTAAAAATCCCTTATGAATATTTATGAAAAATAAGTAAGTACCTTCCACTCTTCTCCATAGTGAAGTCTTAGATAATAACTCGTGTTTTAATTTATTTTATGTTTGTAATCTTGATTGTATTTTTTTGCCTCTTGGTAACCACAACATTGGTCTTGTTGAACCTTATAGCCTTTTACACATGTGTTGTGGCATGCCTCTTTCCCTTGGGCTTGGGGGAGGCTATGCATGATCCTCACTTGGTGAGGAAGGAATGTGATGATGCTTATAAGATGGGTGGTCAAGCAACCTCCTTTTGTCTACTATTGAGTCTTTAGGAGTGGATTTGAAGTGATCTACTTGTGTGTAGGTTTTCCACTTGGAGTTTGACGTTGTTGCACTTTTTTACTTTTATGGATTCCTTTTTAACTTGAAAAATTGTCACATTTTTGTAAGAGCTCTCTCTATGATGAATCTTATTGTAGAGTGAGATTGTAAATGAAATTGTAATGGAAAGTAGCCTTATGTCCCTTGATGGCCTCTTTTAAATGTTTTTAAGGGAAGACAATGCTTTTAATTCATGTTGTTTGAGATTATTCCTATTTATCTTGCTATAAGCTTATTGTATCCTTTTTGTATTATTGTCTTGAAAGAATGTTTCTATCCCCTTCTTAGAATGTAAATGGTTAATATTGTAAATATGTACATGGAGAGTGTTTACACATTACATTCATTCTATTTTAAGTTGATCATATACTTAGTCTTATGATAAAGAGTCATTGTTATGATATACAAATAATGAGTTGATATCTTAAATTAAGTAGGTAAAATTGCTATTATTTCTCTTGAATATTGATGAAATTATTTTTCATATTGATTTGGATTATTAGTATTTAAAATGACTGGATGTATTCCTTCATTGGGTTAAATTAGAAAGAGATTGAATTATTTTCTTATAGTTAAAGGATTTAGATAGTTCGTAAATGTGCATGCTCTTCTACCCCTTTTTGGGATGTGTATCGATTAGTTGCTTTGAGGAAAAATCATTCCTTCATTTTCATTTAAATAAGGAGATAAATCTTTAGTTGTATTTAAATATGACAAAAATGATTTAAGAATTTATTCTTAATTTAAACAAGTAGTTATAATTTTGAATTGTACACTTCTTTATTTCCACTAATACACTTCATTTCACTGAAAGTTATATTAGTTATAAGAATGATTTATGTTATGAACATGTATTAGAAAACTTGATGGTTTAATCTACTTATTGCAATAAATAGAAATACATATGAAATTACTCATTTGTGAGTGAACAAATTTATGAAAAAAAGGTTGAATTAATTAATTTGTTAAATTATATTTTTAGATATAAATATCTACATGAGAGATATAATAACCAATGTTCTTTTGTTCCATAGATTATAATACAAATTTGTATACTATATGTTTGCAGTTGTGTGATAAAGATAGTTTTGTTATATTCATCTCACATTGTGAATAGAAAGCTACTTATTAAACTTACTTTTCATATTTTTGTAAAAAAAGAAAAATAATTTGGATATTGATATCCAGGTGGTATCAATAATTTGAATGAGCAAAATAACATGATCATATTTTAATTATTTTGGATATATGATTAATGGAAAACAAATAAATTATTCACTTTTCATTTCTTAAAAGAAATTATAATAATCAATTTGATAAGTTTGTAATTTTTTGGAATATAAAATACATATATTTATTTATGAATATAAATAAATATAAATTAATTAATTAATATTAAATTTATTTATATATTTTTATTTATTAAAATTTAATGGATTTTATTTTTTTAAATAAAATAGAAATTATTATGTATTTTTTATAAAAGAAAATATAATAATAATAAACAAATGAAAATTAATAAAAAAACCATTATAAGAGAATATATATAAAATTGGATATATTAAAAAAAAAATTAAATTTGTTAATAATAGAAATAGAAATAATAATAATAATAATAATAATAATAATAATAATAATAATAATAATAATAATAATAATAATAATAATAATAATAATATAAGAAAACAAAAAATGATGATGGAGGGGATCACGACTGAGACGACCCCCATTTCTCCCAAATATGGGAGGGGAAAGGGTTCGGCCAGCCAACCAACATGCCCCCTTAGATAAAGGGTCAAGAACATCAACCCTCTGTCAATGCCAAGGCTTGGCCAGCCTTGGAGGATTATATATATATATATATATATATATATATATATATATATATATATATATATATATATATAGTTTATAAAAAAAGAAAAAAATGCATATTCATTTCATGCAAATAAATATAGGGATTTTTATTTTATTAAGACAATATATATTAATAGGGTTTGAATATGGGTTTTAAATAAGTATATATTTTTATAGAGGGTATTATACATAAAAAATCTGATTTGTATAATATAATATAATAAAATAAAATAAAAAAAGATAACATATATATATATATATATATATATATAGATGGGCCTTTGTTGTTGAAATCCTTCTATTTGAAGCACAACCACTGAGGGGGGTGAATTAGTTTATTTAAAACAATCATTTCATTCCACTTATTACTTATGAATCATTCATTTAATCACATAGTTCAACCAATGTATAAACAAGCATACACAAGAGCATGAAGCATAAAACACATCATATATGTGGGAAAACCTCAAGGGGAATAAAACCCATTCAACCCTACCAATGGACTATAGTCCTATAATGACAAGATCCAAATTTAGTGAATCAATAACTCCACAAATAGGTCCAACCCCTAGTTAGTCAAGCACCCACTCAACTAGTCTTTAACAAGCACCAAATTGCAAGGAGGCACCAACCCCCTAGGTGACTTAGAACTAACTTAGCCACCTAAAACCTTTGATCACATTTGGACACTTTTTTCTCATTCAATTGATGATTATCAACTTTATTTTCTCTCCACACTCTTCTATCTCTCTCAAGCAGCCTATTAGGTCTCTTTGCTCAACTAGCTTCTTCTTGGTAGATTTAGGTCATATGACCTTGCTCATGACACTCAGAACTTCTACTGGATATTCGTGAATAATACTCTACTCCAATTTTAAGTTATATATGAACTATTTTTTCTCCTCAAATATCCCTTTTATTTTCTTTCTCTTTCATATGCCTTGCACAAATAGGCCTATTATGCCTTGTACTTATACTAATCACTAGGTCACTCACACTCTTGGTCAACCAAGACATTAATAACTTAGGGTAAAAACCAAAACATGTTTAAGTACATGTTATACATAATAAAAAATCAACATAATATAACTATTAGGTTGACCAAACTCATTTAAACTTCAATCTTCTTCTAGGCCTACTTAGAGACCTAATTGCTTTAGGTCTATCTTCTTCACATAACAAATTGAATCACTATGGCCCAAATTTCCATCACAAAAGTCATAACTTTTTTAAAAAACTTCCTTGTAAACCTAAAATTACCTCATATATTCTCAATAAGTTACACATCCTTCACTTACCTCATGAAAGCTCTATTAGGCCTTAAAGACCTATTAGGCCTAATTGCCCCAAAACACTATCTTCAAAGACACAACTCAAAAAACTTGTATAAAAAAATAAAATGAAAAATAAACATATGTATTTAAAATTTATTACCTCAGGTTAATCATTAAATCCATTATAAATCTTATATCAATCTCCAAACACTTAGAAACACTTCTACAAAAGGCTCACTCTATTCTGCCAGAAATCTCTAAAACACAGTCAAGAATATTTGACCATTAAAAATTGTACAAAGAATTTACAACAATTAAAATGAATTAATAATATCCCATGTAACCTATAATACATCACCACATTATTTTTACACTTCCAAACTGATCAAAATGACATAATAACATCAAACTTACATACAAAAAACTGCATGTAGGTCCAAAAACATAGTCATGAAGAATGTTATCTTTATCACTTGTAAGGGAACTTACATGAATTATAATTAAAATTAATAGTTAACATGTGATGTATATAACATACTAAAATATATATTTCATTGTTTTTAGTGTCAATAATTGGTCTTACAGACCATTTTGTTAAGCTTCTCTTTCATAGTTCTAACATAGCCAAACAAGCCATTTTGGCTTCCATATATAAACTTCTTAAAGTGAATCTCAACATTATATAAATCATGTATAGGTTATATAAATTATATATATATAAACATTTTCATTTTGTACACTTAATATAATCACAAAATCTCAAACTCTTCACTTCATCTTGCATACCTAGAACTATCATTCTGTCTTGAGAACCAGTTATGGTGAACTTGCATTCCAACACTTGTGTAGATATAAAAAATAATTAATAATGAATTATTATGATAATTATACATATTTAAAACATATAAAATCACAAATTTATAGAGGTATAATGTTAAATATGGAACATATAGATTAAACTCTAAACCTTACTTCTTCACTGTCTCATCTTCAATAGATAGGACATCTTGTGAGCAACATTTGCAATATTTTCAATGACTTACATAACATATAAAAAAAAATTACATGTGTTATAGGTATTTAAAAACAACCTCATGAAATTGGATCCATTCTTAATCCTCTATAACTCATCCATAATCTCATTCTCACTCCTACCTAGTTTTCTCACTATCTTCACTATTTGACCTTTTAGCGATATGCCAACTTCCATGACTATTTTAGAAAATTTTAATTATATAAAATGATAAAAAATAATTATGGGAATTAATTAAATGTCTCAAAATTTTTCCTATAATGATTTGTATCATTTGACCTGGTCAACCCTTCATGTTATACCAAATTTATGAGAAATAAGATTTTTTCTATAGCTTCCACTCACTCTCCTAAACACTCAATGCCACCTGGAGGTAATTTTAAGAGTCATATACATGATAAAATCATAAAAATATATTTATAAAACCATTTTGGGCACTCAAAAACAAAATCTTCACCATTGGGTTACTATAAGGGTTTTATAAGGTTTTATACCAGTTTCCATTCTTAACATTTGTTCATAAAATTATGCCCCTTAAACCAAATCCTAATGCTTGGAATTTTTTTTTAGGATCATTTTCCATATATCCCTAATATATTATATTCCCATTCAATATTCACACATGCTAAAAAGCATCAAAAAGTCCTTCTCAAGTATGCAATTCTTCATTCTAGCACTTGAGAGACCTAAAGATCCACTTTTCATGATTTATTCTTCAAATAAAGATCCAAAATTTAATGATAAATCTTGAAAAAATATCTCACACCTAAATCCATTCTTAAATTATCTCACAATCCCTCAAATCAGATTATGACACCTCATACATCCACCTAGGGTCTTAAGACTAGGTCTATGAGAAGACCACTAAAGAAGATCATACCTCTTTAGATCACTATGAGAGTCATGTGACTGAATAAACACATTTATCACATGATATAAAACTTATTTTCACAACTTTAGGTCCATACACATCCATATCAACATCACCGTGCCTCTACAAGCCATATTCATGTATAAAAAACTAGTAGACCTACTAGGCACCATACCTCTTTGAGACCTTTATGCCACTATAGATACACTTTAAAACTCATTGTCTTGAAAAAAACACTCATAAAAAGCTCAAATAATTCAAAACATCTTCTCATAATCCTCAACTTAATCACTTCACCAGACTTCACTATGCATGCCTTCACCAAAACAAGGCTAGGCTTTGTGAACACCTTGTCCACAAAGACTTGCTTCTTATGAACTTGGTCAATCAATGAACTTATAATAATAATAATAATAATTTCAACACAAAAAACACTTACTTTTAGATGATATCTCATATAAATACTAATCAATAACTACTCATAATCTTGTCACATCTCAACATTGTGTCAAGACCTTATGCAGAACTCAAGGACTTACTAGACCAAGCTTAAGCCATCATGATCACTTATCATAAATATTCATAAGAGAACTTATAGGAAATAAATGACATTAAAATAAATTTTAAATCAATGATAACATCAATGACTTAGGCACAACAATAGGAACATACCTCAATAATCTCCCCCTTTGTCATTGATGGCAAATACTCTGACAAAGTAGATCATTCTCATTTCTCCAAGCTGAATCTCCCCCAAACTGGTATTTCTCCTAATCAAGTGTTTCTCCCCATTTTAAATTAATGAAAAAAGGTCATCGAAATTCCTACATAGTCATCTACACATAGTCCATTGATCCTTGGACCTGAAGCAATTGAAAACATATCTTTTCTCTTCAAATAAGATTATCATTCCTTTGAACAATCCAAACAAAATCTCACCTCACCTTAAGCTCATATCTCCTGAAGTAGATAACTTCTCAATAATAGAAACATAAATATCCCCCTAAGACTATGCTCTCCTTTTAAATTGAACTTAGAGAAAAAACTACTCATCTTATCCTTGACATGATTGAAACCAATTGATCGTACTTAAAAAACTCACTGAGATGCCTCATCTTGACATTCATTTTAGGAACCTTCCCTTGTTTTTCAACAACACCTATAGATTTATTAAAAAAATTCAAATGGTATTCATAATATCATTGGTATTTCATACCAATCTATGACTCATATGATTTATTGGAACTCATGATCGATCTAGATTCCTCTTTATGTCTCTCAAGCCACCATGGCTTAGATTAGCTCATAACATCCATGTAGCAAACTGCTAGATAAGTCTGTGAGACATCATTCTATGTTGTAAACCTATATAAAATATTCATAAAACTCTATCAAGATTATTATGGCATATCAAATCTTTGAATAAGATTACTCTGATTTGTATTTCACTTCACACACTTTGTTAAGGTCCTCATACACTTTTCATATGCATTACATGATCCTAATGTCACTTTGACATTCACAAAGATCACTCTACTCCATAAGGTTAATTTAAAGACATTACATATGATATTGACTTAATATTCACTAGTATTTACAAGTTTATTCACTTTATGAAATCTCTTATAGGTTATGGAGTCATGAAACCCTCATTATATGCTAGTCAGGTCATATGCTTCAAACACCTACATCATCACCCAAACTGACCTTGTCCACCAGTGATCATGTCCATAAGGTAAAAACATCTTATTAGGTATTTATACACTCAGATGCATCTTAAAATTTTTTAAATACTAAATTGAACAAAGTGACCATACATCAAGCTCCCCCTTTGTTCTTATACTTGATATCTTCATAAGAACACTCATACAATTCAACTCAAACTCACTATCCATATAGGAAACTTCACAATCTAATATATTCAACCACATTATATTATTAGGCCTAGAAGAGACCTAAATAATTTAGTCATATTATCATCTCTACTTTATTCCCTTCTTTAGCTATGTATCACATGACCTCATCAACATACTTAGGCCTCTAACATAATGTTGACCAAATTTGACTTTTAAGTCAAATTGGGGCACCCCTAGTAAAAAAATTTGGATTTTTAGGTCTATAAGGGGGTATAATATCATGTAATGAGGTGTTTTATAGGTCATTTGATATCAAATAATTTTATATTAGATTTTTTCAATTAGTTTTTATGCGCTTATATCATTTTTTGGTCATTTGAGGCGTCAAAATAGTGCATTTAATGCTTTGTATGGGTTTATAGGGAAACATGCAAGTGTAAAAACGTGATTCCATGCCCAATGTGTCATTATAATCCTTAGATAATTGAAACTACTAAAAATATGGTAGGTTTTTCAGATAAAAGTTAGTTTTCTTAAAGAAAAGGAAGAAAATGGCACTTGTACAGCCTCTTTGGGATGTGTGCCACTTGGAAAAGGTGTAAATGTAAATATTTATCTTCCCCAAACTAATATAAATGATTTAATTGATCTTTAAGTGCCATTTTGAGGCCAAAACCATTTTACTCTTTTCTTGGATTTCTAGACAAACTAAAGTGACTTGTAAATGTTTGATTGGTACGGTCAGCACAAGTAGTTTCAATAAAAATTATCTTGGGGGTGTATTATAAACTTATAGAACTTAATTTTGATATATGAATCATCCATTTGAAGTTGACTATTCAAATTTGCCTATTAATCTATGCACCCTTCAGGTTTTGGTCTTATTTGGAGAAGTATATATAATATAGATACTGAGATTGATTCCAAAGGATTTTGAATCATTTTTATCATGTTATCCATGATTGGTTTCACATTTGGAGTTGATTTGATATTCCAAGTAACTCACTTTACAAGATGAAGTCACTATGTGTAGTTTCAACCATTTTCACTACTTTTAGAAAGTTTTATTCTCTACATAAGCTTCATTTAAATGTGAAATGGTGTCTTATATGTTGATATGTCATGGGGGCCACATAATTATAGGTTTTGGCCTCACACCCCATAGTTTTCTCAAAACCCATGTCTCCACCATGCTAGACTAGTCATTCAACACTTTGCCTATCTTATTCCACATGTTTGCAAGTGGATTTAACATTGAAGGAGATGTTTATAACTTTTTTAAATATATCCTTGGTGGAAATAATGCATTTGAGGTTTTGATTTTGAGTTGCTTTTGGGATTCATTCATCCATATTTTCTACTCCATTCCAAGCATCTTGCCTGCATGCAGTTCATATGTACCTACATGAGTCTTTAATGAAGTCATGATGAGAAGAGAAAGGATTGATATGGTTTTAAACTTCTTAGGATTTTTTGGATTGAATTTTAAAACTTGATGAAAACATAGGACTGACCATAACTATGCTTACCCTCTTTGCTTCTTGAATTCATGATTACTGCCTGTATACTAAACCTCCACCTATAGGTTACCTATGTAGAGAAATGAGGACTCCCCTTTGGGATGTTGAGACAAGTGATAGGATATTTATTGAGGTTATATCAGGCTGAAATCATTATGACAAGACCTTCTAAGGTTGATAGATTTCTCAACAAGTTAAGAACTATCTTTAAAATGGTAATGACTATTTTAGGCCATAATCCCTAAAAAGGGAAAATAGAGGCCCATGAGCATTATTTGAATAAAATTAGACATGAACTCATGAAATTTTGATGCTTTATAATAACCTTATATGATATCCTTTAAAAATGGCCAAGACACTTGCCAAGCTGGAAGGACATATGATAGAGGGAAGGTGGTCTTCAAAAGCCCCAAAGTGCCTATAAAAACACTAAGCACAGGCAATTTAGTCTATAGGCCTAAATCCAAAAGGGACCTTTATCCATCCAAGTTGAAAATTAGGTCTATTATATATATAAATGGTTTCAAATGGTTTAAGTGGTATCTATGGATTAAAATATCACTAATGAGAAGGAAAGGCTATTGTTTTGCCTTCCATACATTTTCCCACTCCGTACACTATGCAAATAAAGACCTATAGTAGGGCCTTAAGGCTAGGAGTGTCTCAGTCTAAAGGAAGCATAGTTTGGACCTCCATTAAGAATGTAAGATGATGTTAAGGTGATAAAATTGTGGTGTGACCCCAAGGTGGAATTTAGTAGACCTTTTCACACCATGATCATCCCAGTTGAGGCCTTTAAACATCCACCTACAGTAAACATAGTTGATGGTGATCTACATTATTGTTTTGGTAGTGTCTTAGAGAATTAAAGGTGAGTAAAGGGTATAGATAGTTATTTTTATGACTTTATGACTCTAGGGAGAGTCTTTAATCCCCACTCAAGGTCTCATATCCACTTATAGCTAGTTGGAAATGACTGAGATAGGGTAGACAATGACTTGATTTAACTGTCAAAGTATTGTTATTAGGACCCTCAACCCAAATTCATGAGTATAAATATATCTTGTGACCTTATAAGGGTTTTAAATACACTTACCAACATCTTTCCCAAATTAAAAGGTTATAAGCATTTACAACAAGTCCCAAAACCCCTATATACAGTCATAGTCAAGGTAGAGCCTAACTAAACAGGGAGGTAGCATTTGAAATGATGAAGCAAGTGACTCAAAATAGGGGCCAAGTGATTTTAGATAAATTTATGGATAATATTAAGCATCATGTAAAACTTGAATCGTGAAAGACACTATCTACAGGTCCTGGAATCCACTTACAACCAACTGTTGACTGAGATAGGCATGGTAACTTGGTTTTGACTGAGTCAAGGCATGTGAAGGTATATAGGGAGTAGAGGTGATATGAAGAACTAGACTAATTTAATATGTATCATGATTATCTAAGGTACCAATAATAATGGAGATACAATAAAATAAATTACCCCTAATAGTCTACACTCAGTCCAAAATATAAACCCCTATAGATAATGCCCTTTCTACAAGTCTATCTCATACTTTCATGCATTTGAAAGGTTATATGGGATGAACAGGTGCTCAAATTTTGTTAAAATATTCCTCATAACTTTAGGAATTAAATGATACATCCAAATTTTTTGATGGAATAGGGGAAGTACCCCCTATTTTGTCTCAGATAGGGGGTACTTCCCTAGGGTCAAAACTGACAAGATTTGGAAAATGGAGATAGAAAGGTCAACCAGAAGTTAAAGGAGACATAGAGGAATGTGTATATAGTTTTAAAACACATATAAAAATAATTAATACCAATTATTAAGTAATGTATCTCAATAGGGCACCCTGTACTAAGGAAGTTATAGACATACCCATGAGGAATGGTTATGCCTAAAGACTAAACAGAGGGCCAATTTTAATTCCAAATATAAGAGAGATTTATAATGGAATTAGAGAATGTTTAGGAGGTATTTTAAAATGTTTTTAATAATCCTTTTTAGAGTAATAAGGTTGAAAAGAAATCCAATTTTGGCCTGGGAACAACTTTTGGCTTGTGCAAATGGAAGAAAGGGGTTCAAGTGAGCAACTTTGAATGCTTATATATATTTTAATGATTTGTATGGTAACTCAATAAGTATTGATAATATAGAGAAGGTCATATAAATTTTTTTTGTGGCATTGGATTGAAATTTGGATGTGAAAACTCTATGAACAATCCTTAAGACCAAAAAATAGGTCCAAAACCCTATTAAACCCTTGCTAAGGACCAATTTTGGGAAATGAAGTTGGATAGATAATAAGATGAAATATTTTGTCTATAATTATTATTGGAAGTTGTAGAGGACTCCATCAGGGTAATTCACACCAAGATGAGTTGTATAAAATTGTACGGATGGGGGCATAAATAGGGTTTTTATCACTATTTTATGTGTTGTGCAGGTTACATAAAGAGTTAAGAGACGAATTTTTTTTTGGATGGAATATTAAGAATTAAGATAACTCCAAATATTTATTTCATTCCATGAAAAAAATTCTAAGTTCCCCAACTAGGTGATTAAACTTAGCCAATCATATCTAGCATATTGGATAGGCTAGTGAAGAAGATGGAAAACTTCAAATGAGCTCATTTTAAGGTGTCCCTGATGATTATAGGGAAATTTAAGGTCTTTAAAATTTTAATCAACTTTCTCCCATGGATTTTCATGAGAAATTAAAGTCATTTTTGAGGCCGAGTGGGTAGGGTGCATGGAAGGGTAGTTTTATGGATAAGAGATGATGATGGTTCACTTTCAAAGGTTTCCAAAGGACCAAGAATGAAACCAATGAATGGAGAGGCATATTTGATATTACGCCCTTATATTACAACCATTTTTACTATTCCTCATCAGTTATAAAACGTTTAAACAACTCCAATAATGAAGGTATTTTTTCTAACCCAGTTGAAAAGTTTGCTTTATACTTTTCATGAGGTTTGTGACTTGGATTGACACTTGGATCTCTTGATATTGAATGGTTTGACCCATACCTTCATATCATGCATGAATAAATAATTTTATCATCTTGAAAAGTGTCCTTGTGACCCTTGGACTTCTCTCTTCTTTTCTCTCTCACAAGTTCTATAAGAATTAGCCAATTTGGCATTGTATTAGAGGCTCCACTTGAGTATGGCAAATCCATGCTCATTTGTATACATTTTGATAAATAAAATGACTAATTTTTACCTCTTTCATGAATTTTAATTATGTTTTTAATTTTAATAATTGGTTTTTATTAAGTGACACTCTTATTTCCTTAGCATGGCATCTCATTCTTGTAACCTATTTGTAGTTGGAAAACTTATTCTTTCAGGGCATGTGAAGTGTTTTGAGATATGCCAAGGATTAGGAAAATTTGTCTCTTCATTAGTGTCACTCAAGGCCTCTTTTATAGTCATCCTAGCCTTGTATATCATCTATGATCCCACAATATAACATTGATGTGAGAAGATGTAGATTGGAGAAGTGTATGTTTGGTTTGTTCTTTGATTTCAAGTGTAGCATGATTATGGTTGGAATTCATAATTATATTTAGTGTATCACCTTATTTTATTTTATTTTTAGTTATCTTTATCCCTTTTCACCCCAAAATTTAGTATTAGTATCAATCCAAAGTAGTACATCAAGGGAGCTAGCCCTATCTAGAGACTCACCTTATTCCTTAGGCTATCCACAAGCCTAGAGGTGATTCTATTGTGCCACTTGGATGATGAGAGATTTGAATCTCCTCAAAGGGTGAATATACAAGTGACAACACATACCTCTGCTAATCTATGATAGGTTCATAGACTCAACTTAGCTCCTCTAGTTTTGATGTTCAACTCATTATTCACTTACAAACCTATACCTTTATAGATACTTATGACTTGAAAATCTTTTTATGATGTTTCAGATCATCTATAGTCCTTGAATGGACAATACCTCTACCAAGAATGGCATTTATCTTATATACCAATCAATAATTCTCATGAGCTTATGCTTACTTGCTTCACCAAGGCAATTGCACATACCTTATTACAAGGCCTAAATAAAGGTTATGTAAGACACCTTGATGCCTTGATCTGTACCTTTCTCTCAACATGTCTTCAATGTCCTTTTAATTGTTAACTTAGGTTTGACATTTGACTTAGCTTCTACATAATCCTTCTGAGCTAAAAAATAACACTTTTGACATTATTTTAAATTTTACTTATGTCCTACAATAAAACATAACTCACCTTGGTTTAAGTGTTGGTCATTACTCATATTTTCATCCTTCTTATCCTTAGTCAACTCTACCAATACCATCATTATTTGATAGAACATCATTAAAAACATGATAAACACTATCATTGACATACTTCAAGCTTGTGTTTCTTAGGATCACTTGTAAGATATTAGACCTCACCCAAAAGATTAACTCTAATACTTATTATTATAAGATCAACCACTAAGAGGGGGGGTGAATCAATTTATTCAAAAAAATTATTCCATTCTACTTATTACTTATGAAGCATTCATTTAATCACATAGATCAACCAATGTATAAACAAGCATACACAAGATCATGAAGCATAAAACACATAATATATGTGGGAAAACCTCAAGGGGAATAAAACCCATTGAAACCTAAAAATGGACTATAGTCTTATAATAAAAATATAAAAATTTAGTGAAGCACCAACTCCACAAGGAGTTCCAACCCTTACCTTGTCAAGCACCCACTCAACTAGTCTTTAACAATCACCAACTTGCAAGGAGACACCAAACCCTAGGTAAATCAGCACCAACTCAGCCAGTTGAAAAATTTTATAACCTTTGGACACATTTTTATCATTTAAATAATTATTATCACCTTTATTTTTGCTCCACACTCTTCTATTTATCTCAAGCAACCTGTTAGGCCTCTTTGCTCAGCTAGACTTCTTCTTGGTAGATTTAGGTAATAAGACCTTGATCATCACACTAAAAAATTATAATATATATTCATGAATGATACTATACTCCCATTTAAAGTTATACATTACCTAATTCTGATCCTCAAAGATCCCTTTTCTTTGATTTCTCTTTTATATACCTTGCACAAATAGGTCTATTATGCATTATACTTATACCAATCATTAGGTCACTCAAACTCCTAGTCAAATAAGACAGTAATACATTAGTATCAAACCCAAAACATGTTTAATTACATGTTATACATAATAAACAATCAACATAATATCACTATTAGGTCGGCCAAACTCATTTAGACTTCAATCTTCTTCTAGGCCTACTTAGAGACCTAATTGCATTAGGTCTATCTTCTTCACATAACAACTTGAATCACTATGGCCTAGATGGACCTAAAAAAAGTAATAAAACCTTTAAAACACTTAATTTTCAACATAAAATGACCTATTACAGGCTTAACAAGTCACACATCCTTCGCTTACCTCATGAAAGCTCCATTAGGCCTTAAAGAACTATTAGGCCTAATTACCTCAAAACATTATCTTCAAAGACACAAATCAAACAACATATATAAAAAAATTAAAGGCATAATAAATATATTTATGGAAAATTTATTACATAAGTTTCATAATAAAATCCATTATACATCTTATATCAAGCTCCAAACACTTAGAAACACTTCTACAAAAGGCTCACTCTATTATGCCAGAAAGCTCCAAAACACAAAAAAAAAATATTTGAAAATTAACAATTTTATAGACACTTTAAATGCATGAATAACATCCCATGTTACATATATAAAATCACCACATGATTTTTACACTTCCAAACTATTCAAAATGACACATGAACATCAAACTCACTTACAAAAAATTGCCTGCAGCTCCAAAAACACAGTCATGAAGAATGTTATCTTTAACACTTGTAAAGGCACTTATATTACTTATAATTCACATTAATAGTTAATATGTGACACACACACACACACACACACACACACACACACACACACACACACACACACACACACACACACACACATCATTGGTTCTAGTGTCAATCATTGGTCTTACAAACCAATTTGTTAAGCTTCTCTTTCACATTTTTAACACAGCCAAACAAGCCATTTTGGCTTCCATATATTAACTTCTTAAAGTGAATCTCAAAATTATATACAGAATCTATAGGTCATATACATACCAAAAAATATTTACATGTGCATTGGATACACTTAATCTATCATAGAGTCTCAAACTCTTCACTTCATCTTGCATACCTAGAACTATCATTCTATCTTGAGAACCAGTCATGGTGAACTTGCATTCCAATGCCTATGTAGATACAAAAAAGAAGTCATAATGCATGATTATTATCCTTATACATATTTATAATATATACAATCATAAATTTATATAGTTATAATGGAAAATATGGAACATATAGATCAAAATCTAAACCTTACTCCTTCATTATCTCATATTCACTAGACAGGACATCTTGTGAACAACATTTGAAACATTTTCAATTAATTTCATAAAATATAACCAAAAGGTACATGTGGTATAAGTATTAAAAAAAAATTAATTCAATTGGATCCATTCCTAATCTTCTATAACTCATCCCTAATCTCATTCTCACTCTTGCCTGGTTTTCTCACTGTCTTCAATATTTGACCTTTTTGCGATAAGCCAACTTCCATGACTATTTGAGAAATTTTGACTTATATAACCTATTCATAAATCATTATGGGCATTAATTAAAATTATCAATATTTTTCCTCCAATGATTTTCATTCTTTGACTTAATCAACCCTTCCTACTATACCAAATTTTTGAGAAACAAGAATTTTTCTATAGCTTCCACTCACTCTCTTGAACATTTGATTCCACATGGAGGTACCTATAAGAGTCCTATACATGATTAAATCATAAAAATATCTTTAAAAAACAATCCTAGGCACTCAAAAACAAAATTTTCACCATTGGGTCACTATAAGGGTTTTATGAGGGTTTTAGATCGATTTCTATTCTTAACGTTTGTTCATAAAACTTTGCCCCTAAAACCAACTCCTAATGCTTGGAAAACATTTTTATGAATATTTTCCATCTGTCCACGAGATCTTAGATTCCCATGAAATAGTCACACATGCCAACAAGCATAAAAAAGTCCTTGGGTTTGTAATTCTTCATTCTAGCACTTGAGAGACCTAAAGATCCACTTTTCATGTTTTCTTCTTCAACTAAAGATCTAAAATTTCATGATAAATATTAAAATAACCTATCACACGTCAATACATTCTTACATGATCTCAAAATCCCTCAAATCAGATCATGACACCTCATATTACCACCTAGGGTCTTAAGATTAAGTCCATGAGAAGACCACTAAAGAAGAGCATACCTCTTTGGCTCACTCTAAGAGTCATGTGACTAAATCAACAACTTTATAACATGATCCAAAACTTATTTTCACAACTTCATGTCCATACACATCCATATAAACATCACCATGCCTCTATAAGCCATATTCATGTATAAAAACTAGTAGACCTACTAGGCACCATACCTATTTGAGACCTTTCTACCATTGTAGATGTACTTTATAAATCATTATCATGAAAATAACCCTCATAAAAATCTCAAATACTAGAACACATATTATCATAAGCCTCAACTTACTCACTTTACCATACTTCACTATGCATGCCTTCACCAAGACAAGACTAGGCTTTATGAACACCTTGTCCACAAAGACTTGCTTCTTATGAACTTGGTCAATGAATGACCTTCTCATAATAAGAATTTCAACACAAATAAGACTCTATTTCAGATTATAGCTCATATAAATTCTAATAAATCACTACTCATAAGCTTGTCACATCTCAACATCATGTCAAGACATTATGCAGAACTCAAGGACCTACTAGAGCATGCTTAAGCCATCATGATCACTTATCGTACATATTCATAAGAGTACCTTTGGAACATCAATGACATTAAAATACCTTTGACATAAATGCATCAGGCACAACAATAGTAACATACCTCAACACCTTCTTTATGAGACATTTTTCTTCCATTGCCTTCAATTTGTAACCTGCAACTTATGAGAGAAAACAAAGCAAAAATGAGAAATAGGTTTGAGAAATAAATTTTATATCAGCCATAAGAAAATTTAGGGCAACATTTGAAATCCCTATATCCTAGGACCCAAATTATTCTAATCCTATGGCTATGACTTAATCTACCATTATAAAAGAAACTTTTAAATTTATTTAATTGCAATTAGTTTTATTTATTTATTTTCATGTGTTAGCCCTCTTAGACCAAAAATTAAATAAATTGTTTTTTCCTCTTAACCTTTAAAGGGTGTTATTAAATTCTTAATGGTAAATAATTTTTAGTTCCTAGTGATAAATAATATCCATAAATGAGTTTTAGTAATTTTTTACTTGTGGGTAACTTAAGTGAAAAAATAGATTTTTTTACTTTTATTTTAAATTTTGTACTAATTATTAATTAACTAGCTTATTAAATTTATTTATAAATTTAATTACTTTGATTTATTTAATTAATTTGGATAGTTAACGTTTTATAAGTTGTAATATTTATTCCTCCATCTAGGCTTTGATAAGAGGTCATTTAATTTTGACAATGAGACGTGGGTGAGTTGGTTAAGTGGCTTGGTTGTTTCAAACCCCATCTAGGTTCAACTCTCACTAATGCATTTGAGTCCATTTTTTATCATTGGTGGTATTCTTGAGACTAGTCATGGCTATTAGTGGTATTCTTGAAGTCAATTGTGGTCATTGGTGGTATTTTTGAGGTTAGTTGTGGTTGTTGGTGGTTAATCAATTGGGGATATGGGCCCATGTTGTGTCCCAGACCAGTTGTAGCTCTGGTCAAAAGTAATTATCAATCTAAAAAAGATGTCATTTAATTTAATTTGTCAATAGTGACATTTATTTAATGTCTATCAAAACATGTGTAATTAACCAAGTTTAAAATTATCAAATTTATTATTTGGTTCTTTAAATGTTGTAATTAAAGATGAAATTAATTTATTATTTTTGAGGTGATATTAATTAAGTATTAACGTGATTAAAATTATTAAAATAAGGATATATTTATTTGAAGTATTTTGAAATAATGTTTATTAATTATCTAGCAAGATATTTTTGGTAACCAAGTTTATGACATCGAATTGATTATTTTTTTATTTGGTGAGACCTTTACGATAAATCAAACTAGTTTTAACTTAGTAGTGTATGGACTTAGCCTAATTATGTGAATAATATAGTCCTAATAGTAAAAATAAATGTTAGTGTTTTTATGGGTTTATTTTAAGAATAAATTTTGGGCATTACATTTTGGTATCAATGTGAAGTTTTAACACTAGGATCTCTAGGATATTTAGCTTTAACTCTCTCTAATTATATTTAATTTTAAACCATTACAATTTGTTGCATATAAATAGCATTGTTAGTTCATGCAATAGAAATCATCATGGACCTCACTTGAGCAATTGATGCAAGTAAACTAATAGATTATGTAGACCCTCTAGTACTTGGTACACATGTTGGAGGAGATATTTACTTGGACTTATAATCTACCTAAAAGGGCCTCCTTATTATTAATATGCATGGAGACCCATGTAGAAACACCAACCAAATATATACCAACCATGTTTCACTCAAGTCTACAAAAATGGGAAGTCACAGGTGCTAAAGAGACACCCTCAGTTCCCTTATGAGATGATTAACTCCTATTTTAATAAATTTTCTACCTTGAGGAAAAATACTAACACGATTCAAGTATGTCATCATGCACATGGAAAACCAATAGAGATTTTTTATGTAGGTCCAAGTCAACAACTAGAAATCTCAATATCTAAATAATTTTATTTGATAACATAATTTTAATGTGGGGTTATAGGACATTTTGTTAATAATTTCACACATAAGGCTCTACTAACCTCTAAAATAAAAAAGCATGGACATGGTGGATGGATAAAAAATGACATAGATTCTGAATAACATCATGTTTTAGATAACAAGGCACTACGGGTAGGATCATCAAACCCTTGAGTTAGGTTAAAATTAGGAACCCAAATTTTGTTATATTATTATAATATGATTCTATAATCTAATGGAAATCTCTTGTGGCACCAAGTTCCAAATTTTATACTCCTTTATTTTTATAAATAATATTAGATTGATATTGTAATTATCTCCCCTATTTATGAAAAGTTATTCATGTTAATGAATTATATTTGTATAATCACTTTCCTTTCTTATATTTTAGCCTTGAGATAAACTGACAATAAGAATAAAATAGATAAAAATAACATACATAACACATTTAAAAAATATTAAGAACCCTAAGTGGTAATAATTTCCTTAGTTGGGTGTGTCTATGATAACAATGCACTTTGAGTTGGTAGCAAAAATGCTTATTGGCTAGAGCATGTAGTTTCATACTGATGTGATTATAGAACTTTTATGGGTGATGAATATTGTGAGGTGATTCTTATATTTTTTTCATTATCCATTGTATCCTTGTGATAATATGTGTTATGATAAGTATCATGCAATAACATATGAGATGCATGTGTCAAGGTTTACAGAACCCTATTTTCTTTGTCTTACTACACCTGGTTAGGAATGGTGACGATAAAATATTTTAGAGTATGACTTGATGATTAGTATAGTTGATACACATTTTTATTCTTGAGATGATTACATGGATCCTATTGATAGTTCAGATAATTTTAACAGATGATAATTGTTAGTGAGCGTCACTCAGACATATAGATAATTTTTCCCTTGTTAGTACTTTAGTTGTATAATTTCATAGGGTTATGTTTTGGCATAGTTATTCTCTACCAGCTATGTTATTTGACAACATATTAGTTATAGAAAGTTAGAGATGTGATTCAATATAGTTACATTTGGTACTTACAAGGCACTAGGATGCCATGTTTAGGAGTTATTATTGACATTCTCACTCATCTATATCAATTGATATATGTTATGGTAGACCATATCCCTATGATGATGTAATTTAATTCTCTAGATGGTTAGTGGACTATCTTCATATTGGTAATGATAGGTGGACCAAATCCTTATGCCCAATGACGTATTTTGATTCTATGTGATGGCTAGTGGACTACCAGATTCCATCTTACCTTATTCCTTATCCTCTTGGGTGACTTGTCAAGTCACATAGTTTTTGTAATATGATCTATTTTTACCTATGTATTTTTTTTTTAAATTTGTTTGAACATCTTATTTTAATTTGACTTGAAACTAGTATTACTTATATTGTATTTAAATATTTTAATCAATTGATCGATCTTGAAGATTGTTGTTGATTTTTACAATAAGTTTTTTTGGGGGGAACTTGGTATCATTTTATTGATTTTAATTTTACATTATTAGTTTATTTTTATTTTTAAATTTTGATGATTTTTAGTGTTAATTTCACATGTGTTCATATGTGCATAATTTTTACACATGTTGCATGGTTTGGGGGAGGAGAAGTAGCTTAAAATATAGCTAGTGGGTTGATATGGGAACCTAAGGCATAGATTCATGATACCATCCTTCCCACCCCACCAGATGTGGTGATTATATATATATATGGGACTTACTTAGGGATATGATTATTTTTTGGGAGGCCTAAGTAAATCATTTGGTATGTATTGATTGGTTGGTCAATTATGCATATATATTTTTCTTTTGGTATAACTCAATGCAACATAATAACTTAACATGATTCCATGTGGCTCATTATTGCTCTATGTGGTTATGTCATGGATTATTGCTATTCATCACATTGTACTTTCACAATAGACTGACACCTAAATTTATCACTATGATTCATGACATGACACTATCATTGTCATACATACTACTAATTATAATTATACAACAATAGAATATCTTTTGGATTCAGTTGATTTGGGACAGAGTGGATAACATTATGGTATATTGACATTATGGACACTACCTAAATAAAATCAATCCTAATTATTTATTTAAAAACATTAATAAATGTTAAAGGATAAAATTTCACAATATTAAAATATGTGAATAATTTTAACACTTGAATAAGAGAAAACTTGGTGAATAATTTAACTGACATAAAGGCACTAAAAATCTATAATCAAAATTAGATCAATTCAAAATACAACTTTATAATTTTTTTTGCACTTGTCAATTTGATTTGTGCATAGAGGACAATGCTTTTATAAGAGGGGGAAAATGTAATACCCCTTGTGTTGAACCTCTGAACCCTTTTCATCTTGATACATTTGTCATATGTGACGTCCCTTTAGATGTGTAGAAAATTCAACGAGACTTGATCTTATCCTAATTGTATTATTATTCATTTTATATGGACTCAATGGATATCTATTAGACTATATGGTATTATCATTGAGTACCTTGGGTAGCGTGTTCAATAGACCTTATTTGTATGCATGATTACTTATCATGATTGTCTTGAGTGGATGTATGTTGTTATATGGATATTGATTTTGAATAACAAGATGATTATTTTATGATTTATAATTGATTATATTAGACTAACCAAGGATTATAATTTAATTTTTTGACATACTTATATTAATAGTTATATATATATATATATATATATATATATTCTTGTTCATATTGTTTAGATATCCATTATTTTCTTAGATGTATTTAATGTTGAATTAAATGTGCATATTATAAGGGACTAAATACAAGACTATGAGGGACATATAACTGCCTCAACAGATCATATGCACACCTTGGACCCCTTCCAAATGTTTAAATATTATACCCTTTAATTTTGTAAATTTTTAAATCTATTATTTTGTACTCTTTTATATTTTTTATTATTTGAAATTATGATGTTTTAACCTCAAATATATATTTTAATCTAATAAACCTAAACCTAAATTAACCCTCTAGGAGGTTTAACTAACCTAGATGTGCGGTTGGGTTACCTACAAACCCAACCCTTGTGTGCAATCCATAAATTATCCTTTTAATCACCTTTTTTTGAGAGCTTGACAAGTAAACCTTGTCTTACAAGTTATTTTTTGGCCCATACCTTTACCCATTAGGTATGTAGGTTTTTAATGACCGTTGACCACTTTTTGGTCATATAGAGGCCCTTATTTATGGCCTATATTTTATTCCCACAAAATAACCCTCATTTTTGTACAAATAATTTGTATTTTATATTTGAATGGAAGAAACACCTACGTGAGTGTGTAAGTATATTAATGAGATTTGTAAGAGGAATTATGGAGGGTGGTTTCATCCTTGGGATGGAAATGGCCACATATCACCATCTTATTGGTCATTTTTTCTATAGTCTTCTCTTTTTATGAAGTTTTTTTTGGTATTTAAGATTTTCATGCATCTTAGTTTTTGAATTTTGGGGGAAAACCTTGAAGAGAATTTGAGATATTAGAGGAAGGCTTGGAATATTGTCAAGGAAAGCTTTATTTTTTGAGGTAGGTCATTTTATTTGTACTTGAAAATGTTTATGGTTTAATATTTTTCTCTCTTATAGCTTATCTCAAATAAATCCTTCTTTTAAATGAGAATGAATAAGTGTTTCCTTTTGTACATGGTTTTGAATCCTTGTTTAGAAAAAAAATACTTTTGATATGTTACCATTTTATTATTACCCTCTTTAGTTGTTGTATGTCTATGGCTATGAGAATTTTTGGAGTACCCTATGCCACCTATGTGGAGGTTATCATAAGTGTTAGTAATTGGGGAATTAGGGAGTGGAGTCTTACTATTGGCTTGTTACACAAGCCCAAATATTACCTTGGAGGCATAATTCCATTTATGAGAAGTGGAAATTTGATTTGGATTTGAAAATCCCTTATGAATATTTATGAAAAATAAGTAAGTACCCTCCACTCTTCCCCAAAGTGAAGTCTTGGAGACTTATGTTTTAATTTATTTTGTGTTGAAATCCTAAATACATTTGTTTTATTCTTGGTGACTAAACCTTGGTCTTGTTGAACCTCCTAGCCTTATGCATGTGTTAAGGCATACCTCTTTCCCTTGTGCTTGGGAGAGGCTATGCATGAGATTCACTTGGTGAGGAAGGCATGTGATGATGCCTATAGGATGAGTGGGTAAGCACCCTCCTTTGGTCTAATATGGAGTCTTTGAGAGTGGATACGGAGTGATATACTTGCATGTAGGTTTTCCACTTGGATCTTGAAGCTTGGAGCTTGATGTATTTTCACTTTGTTTACTTTTATGGATTCATTTTTAAGTTGAAAAATATGTCACTTTTTTGTAAGAGCTCTTTCCATGATGACTCTTGTTATAGAGTGAAACCGTGAAGAAAATAATAATGGCAAGTATCCTTATGTCCCTTGATGGGCTCTTGTAAATGGTTGTAAGGGGAGATAATGCTTTTAATTTATGTTGTTTGAGATTCTTCCTCTTTATCTAGTTATAAGCTTATTGTATCCTTTTTGTAATATTGTCTTATAATAATGTTTCTACCCACTTCTTAGTATGTAAATGGTTAATATTGTAAAGATGTACACGGAGATTGTTTACACATTGCATTCATTTTATTTTGAGTTGATATTAAACTTAGTCTTATGACAAAGAGTCATTATTATGATGTACAAATAATGAGTTGATATCTTAAATGAAGTAGGGAAACTTTCTATTATTTCTCTTGAATATTGATATAATTATTTTTCATATTGATTTGGATTATTAGTATTTAAAATAACTAAATGTATTCCTTCATTGGGTTAAGCTGGAAAGAGATTGAATTATTTTCTTATAGTTAAAGGATTTCACAAATGTGCATGCTCTTCTACCCCTTTTTAGGATGTGTATTGATTGGGTGTTTTGAGGATAAATCATTCCTTCCTTTTCATTTAATTAAGGAGATAAATATTTAGTTGTATTTAAGTATGAAAGAAATGTTTTAAGAAGTTATTTCTAGTTTATAACAAGTATAGTTTTGAATTGTATTCTTTATTTCCACTAATACACTTAATTTGGTTGAAAGGTATATTGGTAATAAGAGTGATTATGTTATGAAAAAGTAGTAGAAAATTTGGTGGCTTAATTTGCTTATTGCAATAAATATAAATACATATGAAATTACTCATTTGTGAGTCAACAAATTTATGAAAAGAAGGCTAAATTGGTTAATTTTTTAAATTACTTTTCATATATAAATATATACATGAGTGATATAATAATCAATGTTATTTTTTTCAATATATTATAATACAAATTTGTATAATATATGTTTACAGCTATGTAATAAAGATAGTTCCATTATATTCATCTCACATTGTTAATAGAAAGCTACTTACTAAACTTACTTTTCATATTTATTTTGAAAAAAATGGATACTGATATCCAGGGGACATCAATAATTTGAATGAGAAAAATAACAAAATCATATTTTGGTGATGTGATTAATGGAAAACAAATAGATTATTCACTTTCCATTTCTTAAAATAAACTATAATAATCGATTTGATAAGTTTGTAATTTTTTAGAATATAAAATACATATATTTATTTATGAATATAAATAAATATAGATAAATAGTAATAAACAAATTAATATTAAATTTATTTATATATTCTTATTTATTCAAATTTAATGGATCTTATTTTTTTAAAATAAAATATAAATAATTATACATTTGTTACAAAAGAAAATATAATAATTTTTATTTGATAAGGTAAAAATCAAGTTTTACAGGGATCTTGAAAGCACTAAAGTGTAGTAATAGGCCAAAACAAGGTTGAGTAACCAAAACAACAAGAAAATATAGGACTAAACCAAGAACCAAAAAAATAGGAAACCAAAAAGAGACTTAGGAGGAAAGTCCCTCTAGTGGGTCTTTAACATCTTCAATAATATTCATTGGGATGATCTATTTTACCTTAGAAACCTTTGATTGAGTGCAGTTCATGGGGCTTTCAACAACTTCACTAGGGAAAATCATATGGGGATGCTTTTGTCCTTTAAATTGCAAGGGAGACTACTTTGGAGGGACCCCCTTAGGGGAACCTATAGGGGGAACTTAAGGCTTTAGGTGATTGAATGGCAGGGGACTGGGCAGTTTGGGTAGACTAAATAAAATCTTAAACCATGGATTTGGCCTATCTGTGCAAAGAGTTCCAATCCTGAATGATCTTGGTAAGGGACATCCCTGCTTGTTAAATCTTGGATTTAAAATTCTCTATCTATAATCTATTCCTTTCCATCTCATCAGTCATAATGGTTTTCCCTTTTTGGTTAGTCTCCACTGGGGTACCCACTTTGAAAGAGATAGGCTTAATTTTGGGGATAAACAACTTAAGGGGGAGGTCATTAGGAGGGGACTTGGATAAGCTATCCTAGGGGGTACAATCAAAGGGCTAGTGGGATCCCATAGTGGGATATTTCATTAGGGACTCCTCCCTCGAGGATGATCCCTTAGGGGGAACCTCCTAACCATGAAGGGCTTGGTCATGTTTGACTAGGAGGAGAATCAAACCTTGGTGGAGGATGGGATTAGAGCCATTCACTTGATGTAGTAAAATAGTGATTTTGAGGGACTTTAGTAGAAAGAAAGGTAGACTAATTTTGTAGCAAATAAAATAATTTAACAATAGAAAGTGGTGGGAAAATATAAGAGTGTATTTACCTTCAAGCATCATGTAACACATGACTTGAAGATAAATGTCAAGCTAATAGCATAAGATATCAACGCGTGGGAAGCCTTTCTTATCCATCTGAACAAAGCCATTCATCCTAAAAAAATGTTATGGTAGCTCTTATTTTTTTCATTTGGTCCTTGAATGCCTTAGTGCCTTCACATGACATACCAATAATTTCATCAATTTACTCATTTGAAACATTGATTTTGATGCCGTGAATGGTCACTTTTCACTTATTCCAAGTTGAAATGAAGTCATGGGCAACCTCTACATTATGATCCATGAATCACTCCATGAACTTAGTGAGTCCCCCACATTTCAGCGTCTTCTAGACTTTATTATATCTATGAACATCCTTGAAAGATATGGGTTCCAATCTATCCCTATCACCTCCAATCAAATCAGTGTATGCAGAGTCAAAATGAGTAGGAGGAAGTTTTTGGATAGAGTAGATTTGAAAAATGTAAGTGTAGTTTGGGAATCCCACTAAAGACTTGATATAACAATTATGTCCCCTCCTATAGGTATAATTATGGATCAGCTTAATTAATATCTACCCCCTCAAAAATAAGATGATACATTTGTGGAGAAATGATGTTTTTAACATGCACTGGTACCTTTAGCCCATAAGGCATTAAGAAAATCGATAGAGACACTACTTGCATCATGATAGTTAGTTAAAATGTGGAGTTTAATTCCAATACTAGTGAGGAGGTCAGCCACCCCATTTCCTGTCATGTAGATGTGGATAAGTTGAAAGTGAGACATGCCCTTTAAGATTTGCTTGGAATCATCAATGATGTCTTTAATGGTGTGATAAAGGGTTGTTTTCTCCTCCAAGGTGTTTAGAATATTCAATGAATCACCCTCCATAATGATCCTATTATGGTTGATTCTTGACACCAATTGTATATCCCAGAGTGTCACCTTAGCCTCTACTAGGTGGTTTATTTGGGTTCCCATGGGACTTGCATAAGAAACCAACATCTCCCCTTTTGAATTCCTTATAACTCATCCTCCACTTTTAAGGCTTGGGTTACCTTTGGAGGTGCCATCAAAGTTTAGTTTCACCCAACCTTCTAGTGGAGCCTTCCATTTAGTGTGCTTGCAGATTAAAGTTTTTAAGGGAAAATATAACACCTATGTAATATCCTAGTTTTTGAGGATTTACAAGGCAGAGGGAGGGGTAGGTTTTTTGTCTATGGGGGGGAAGGCTTTCTAATTTTTTGAAATGGTTTGGCAAAGATGAAGGAAGATGCCTTTCGACTGGTATCTTTTATTAAGGAAGAGTCCATCATTACGAATTTTCTAAACACACTAGAACCAATGGGGGAGAGAAAGATGCCAAAGGAATACAAGGGAAGGGAGATTCCAAGGGGAATTCTATTGCATAATGAGGTCTAGTACATGGTTCAGTTTGACCTAGGCTAGGTTAAGGTGATTAATCAGCTAGTTGAATAGTGTCAAGTTGAAGGGACACTCAATGAAAAGATGGTGAACTAAACCTTTCATGCTCTAACAAATTAGGTACCTATTGGGGCCTAACAATACTCTTTTGGCTAGCTTTTCCACTATCATAATTTTATCTTGCACTACAAACCAAAAAAAGAAATTAACTTTGTGATTCAAATGCTTTACCTAAAAAGTTTTTCCAAAAATTCCATTCACTTTCCAAATTAAGATCAATGGCATGCCCTGAGGCCACTGAGTAGGAGTTGTTGTCATTTGACCACCAAATAAAGTGTTCTTCCTTTTGGATGGAGGGGATGTGAACCTATCTTAATGATAGGTTGAGGGTCTAAATAGCCTAGGATTCTTCTAGTGATAGACCATCATTGGGGAGGATTTTCCAACACTTTGTTCCTTCCTTTATTTCCCATTAATCTTTAATATTGGATCCCCATGTTTTCTTGAGATGTATATACCACCCTACCTAAATCCCCTGAGTGGAGAGGGGGGTGGGAAATAGCCAGGCATCTTCACAGAAGTCAATTTTCTCACCATTTCCAATTTTTCATAAGATACCTTTCTTTAAGAGATCCTTGCAATTGGTTATGGCTTTTCAAAAGGTGGATCCATTAGAAGGGCCTTCTTCTCATAAGAAGTCATCCTCTTCCACTCCTTCTAGGTATTTGGATTTGATAATTCTTGCCCACTCCCCATTTTCCTTCATTAGGTGCCAACTTATTTTTGCCAACATGGCTCTATTCATGGATTTGATGCTTCTCAGGCCAAGACCTCCATTAGCTTTTAGAAGATAAAATTTTCCCAAGCAATAAGGATATATCTGAATCTTTCTTTAGTGCCCCTCCATAGGAAATTTTTTGAATTTGTTCAATTTTAGAGGCTACTTTGGATGACATTTTGAATACAAACATTTGGTAGATAGGAATGCTCTAAATTGAGGCCTTGAGGAGATGGTATTTCCATGTCTGAGTAAGAAGGTGGCCCTTTTAACCTGCTAGTTTTCTTTGAATGTAATCAATTAATGGGTTTCAAAGTTTGGAGTACATTTTTATTACAAATATAGGGATGCCAATGTGGTTTGCCGATAGATTTCCCACTTGATAGTGTAATATTTTGGGATTGTTTTCTAATAAAGGGGTGGAGTATTGATAAAGAATAGGGAACTCTTTTGAAAGTTAAAATATTGATTGGAAATCTTTTCATAGTTGTTTAAGATGCATTTTAATTTCTTTGATTCCTTAATAAAAGCATATCCTAAGATAATAGTGTCATTAAAAAACTATTGATGGGTGATAGGATCTATATTAAGGGCCATTGAGATACCCTTAATAAGTCCCTGAGTGTAGGCCCTCCTCAAGCTTCTTCCCAAGGTTTTTGCTAAAATGATGAAGAGGTAGGGAGAGAGGGGGTCACCTTGTCTTAGTCCTCTTGAAGTAGAAAAGAAACCTTTTAGAACACCATTTAAAATAATGGAAAATTTAGGGGTGGTGATACATTTCAAGATAATTTTCATGGTATCTTGATTCAACAACTTTTCCAAAATTTGCATAAGGAAATGCTAGGAGACCTGGTCATAAGCTTTTGACATGTGTAATTTGAGCAGTATGCCCTGCCTTAAGGATTTAAAAATAGAATAACGGCTTCATGAGTTAGGACAATGTTGTCTGTGATTTTTTTGCCTACCAAAAAATCTCCCTATTACTCCTTAATGAATTTATAAAGTAAATATTACATGCATTTCACCAAGATAGAGGAACAAATTTAATAAGTGGTGTTACACAAAGTAATGGGCCGAAAGTCCTAAATGTTAATGGTGCATTTTTTTTTTAGAATTAGAACAAGGAAAGTGTTTTTGATTTCCTTGAGAATAGATTTAGAATGGAAAATTATCTAGCAATGCCATCGACCTCCAAGTGGACAATGTCCCAGAATTTTTGGAAGAAAAAGGTGGGAACCCATCAAGTCCCAGTGCCTTGAATCCTTCCATAGAGAAGACTGCACTTTATATTTCCTCATTTAAGGGAATATTGGTAAGGTAAACATTGTTAGTAGTTGAATAAATAATAAGCAAATGAAAATTTTAAAAATACATTATTAAAAAATATATGTGGATATATTAAAAAATATGAAATTTAAATTTGTTTACAAAATAAATAAAATAATAATGTATTTTTATTTAATAAAATAAAAAAATTGATGAGGGAGGGGGAGATAGCTAAGCTGACCCCCATCCTTCCCAAATATGGGAGGGGAAAGGGATTAGCTATTCAGTTAACCCACCCCCTAGATAAAGGGTCCAAGTCGCCAGCCCTCTGCTAACGCCAAGGTTGAATGTATAGGGTTAGCCTAGGGCCGACCAACTTGGAGGGTAATTATTATATTAAAAAATTAATTTGTGTATAAAAATAAATGAAAAAAATGCATATATATTTCATGTAAATAAATATAGAGATTTTATTTTATTAAGTCATCATATATATATAGGATTTGAATATGGGTTTCAAATAAGTATATATTTTTATAAAGGGTATATACACATATAAAAAATTGATTTATATAATAAAATAAAATAATAAAATAGAACATATATGTATGAGTAGATATATTTTTAAAATATATTTGGGTCTTTCATGTTGAAATCCTTCTCCATGAGACATTTCTCTTTCATTGCCTTCAATTTACAATATGCAACCTGTGAGAGAAAACAAAGTAAAAATGAGAAATAGGTTTGATAAATAACTTTTATATTGCCCATAAGGAAATTTAAAACAACATTTCAAAGTTTTAGATCATAGGGCCTAAATTATTTTAATCCTATGATTGTGACTTAATCCACCATTATAAAGTAAACTTTTTAATTTATTTAATTGCAATTGGTTTTATTTATTTTCACTAGTTAGCCCTCCTAGACCAATAATTAAATAAATTATTTTTCCTCTTAACCTTTAAAAGGTGTTATTTAATTCTTAGTGGTAAATAATATTTAATTTGTAGTGGTAAATAATAATTTGTAAATGAGTTTTTCATGTTAATGGGTCGGTGGTGTGTTTGAAGGCCTTGAGATGAGTGGGTGACTCACCCTTTAGGATTATTCAAAATGAATTTTGAAGGGGTTTCCAAGGGAAATTTAGGGCCCTCTAGATTAGGTTATGTTATCCGAGACTGTGCGGGTTCCTTAATATGAGTTGTATCAAAGAAGCTAGTAGACAAAAACAATAATGAGGTGAAGGCACAAGATCTCATCTTCGGGCTATATATTTTAACATAATGTAGAATTGAGTGAATCCTTATAGAAGGAAAATTAAAGGTTGTCATCTAAGATTTAAGGAATAGAAAGGTTAGATCATATAATACTAGTAACATCGTAAGTTTTTGGGAGGCTTATCATTGTTTTAAATAAGCTAGCTCTATGATGGATAGTCTTACTAACAAGGGATTGGAATAAATCTAAGAAATCATTGTTAATAATGATTGTAGTAGATGGAAATTCAAAGAGATATTGTCATAATAATGTGACTTGGGGTGGCGTAGCCTTCATGATGAGCATGCCACCTTTGATTGGTTTTTAATCAGTGTTGGGTGTCTCATTCCCCACACATGACATAATTTATGCTACCTTATCTTCAATGCATTCACTATAAGTTTTATCTCATCTCAATTCCTTCTCAGGTGTTTTATTAAGTCTCTGATGATTTTCAACAGCATGGATAACATGCTATAGGTATATTTGAGTGATCCTTTTTTATACATAGAAGTAACCAAGAGGGATATGGATTTTGGTGGGCTGGTGACTAATTCACATTTAAAGCAAATTTTTATTATTCAATCTAGAAGAATTATACAGACTGTGAAGGATGTAATAGGCCCAATTTTTTTAGAAACTAGTTACAGGGTGAAATTCAATTCATTGGTGAAATTAAAATTTATTGGGAACCTCCTCTTCACCCCAAAATACAAATAGAATACTATAGTAGTGATGAGTAGGATTATCTAACCAGGGTTTTAGATGGGTATGGTAGAAGTGGTGAAGGGATTTGAATGGGGAGGTTAGTGCTAACTTACTTTCTCTATTCAGAATGACATAGTGTTTATCCCTCTACATGTTTTTCATGAGTTGGAGGAATGGTTTGTTGAATTAGTGGAACATCTAAATTTTCTTATAAACGCCCTTAAAAATAGTAGTTTGGAGGGACATTTTTTTCTTGAGATATACCTAAGTGATATGTGATCTCCCATTGATTTTGTGGTGGTGTCCCTTAGTTTAATAAACTTCTCCAATTTAACAACTACTATGAAATCTCTAGTGATGTTATTTGGATTCCCACTCTAATGGCCACATGATTCCCTACCAAAGAAGGGCACAGATCCCTTGGTATAGTGAAGGGTGACATCGACCCACATACATGCCCATATGGCCTCCATGAAAGTAGTGTTAGGTGTGGGGGGTGTTGATGAAGAGACAAGTGGGTAAGTCAAGGCTCTAGAGATGGAAGGTAACTACATCATGCATTGGTGAACCCATGTGTGTCTCAAGCGATGGTGAAAAAGGATTGTATGCAAGCCATGGTAGATGAGGAATGAAAATTCTAAATGATGAATAATTGTTGTAGGTGGATGGTGGAGGGGATCCTTATGGTGGCAGTGACTCCTTGGTAGGAGGTTTGATTGGCCCTTAGTTAGGTAGTTATGCTCTAGTAGTTTGTTTTTTATTCTTCATTTTTTTATGATCCCCCTTTGGGGTGGTGATTTTTTGACTATTTATATACCTTTCAAGGCTTGTGTTCTATAATTTTTTGGTTCCCTTGTTACTCTCATTATCTTAGGTTCATCATGTTTCATAAACTTCATTTTTTTTATTAATAAATCAGGGGAGGGACCTCCAACCCTCAAATCATCTATCTAAAAATAATCCATAAATGAGTTTTAATAATTTTATTACTTGTGGGTAACTTAAGTGGGCAAAAAAGACTTTTTGAATTTTATTTTAAATTTTAAATTAATCATTAATTAACTATATTATTAATTTTATTTTTTGATTTAATTATTTTGGATAGTTAAACCTTTTATAATATGGAATAATTATTCCTCCACCTAGGCTTTAATAAGGTGCCATTTAATTTAATTTATCGATAACGGCATTTATTTATGTACATCAAAACATATCTAATTAACCAATTTATCATTTAGTTGTTTAAATGATTTAATTAAAGATGAAATTAATTTATTATTTTTGAGGTGATATTAATTTAAGTATTAACTGGATTAAATTTATTAAAATAAGGATACATTTATTTGAAGGATTTTGAAATAATGTTTATTAATTATCTAGTAAGACATTTTAGGAAACTATACTTACGATATCAAATTGATTATTTTATTATTTGGTGAAACCTTGGAGGTAAAGTGAAACCAGTTTAACTTAGTGGTGTATGGACTTAGCCTAGTTATGTGAATAATATAGTCCTTGTAGTAAAATAAAATTGTTGGTATTTTTATGGGTTTATTTTAGGAATAAATTTTAGGCATTAAATCATGGAATAAGGGATCAAGTGATTGAAAATGAAAACAAAAGGAAGGAGAATATATAAGTATAAGTTATTTAAAATTATATTTTATTTCTAAAATCAAAGGATGTCATCAAAGGGATGCCTATATGAACACCCTATATCATGTGTGTTGTAACATTTAATTAGGTTGACAACCTCATATTTCATGTTAGTATAATCATTCCAATCATATTATTCATAATCATGATCATAGACATCATAAAAAAGGACTAATTTCTTAGGTTATATTTGAACTTTTGATATGACATTTTTATCGTTTTAGATGCTTGAAAACCGTGTAATATGATTCTAGTCATCATCAAACACCCCTTGGCCTCTTGGCCCCCTTGGGTTAGGATTAATTATCAAAATCCTTAAACATACCCATTTACCCCCTTTGGCTAAAATAATTAAGTTAATTAACTAAATAATGCCTATTTCCACCTCACCTACCCAAACTAATGGCTAGTTGATCAATACCTCACTACCTAAATTGATGGATAGTTGATCGACACCTAACCTAAAGATCATTTAACCCTAGAATTTAATACCCTAACTTCCTAAACTTATTCTTCACATGTCCCAATGAACCCTTTATTAACCTCAGACCATTTCTTAGTGTCTTAACAACCAATCATTAGTGAAATTGGCTAATTTTAGCCATTTTTGACTATTTCCACCTAACCATCAGTGGTCACCCCTTGACCGGTGATGGTTGACTAGGATCATCAATGGTTACTTAATGTAACACAAAACCCTTCCCTCAAGAAGGTTGAAATCATCTTTTTGCATGAGGATCTCTTACTCTCAGGAAAATCATGCTACCATATGAACCAAGAACCAAACCAAAGATATTAGGTGCTTCAACAATTCGCTATTAAGAGCCCAAATACCATTACTCTACCAACATTGAACCAAGATCTCTTGTAGCTTACCACCCAACTTTAGTACTCTTCTAGACCAGTAAATTTAAAGCTAAGTATTTTCACTATTTTATCAAGTTTAGTAACTATTTTTATTGCTTGTGTCCTTTCCCATTTCCTTACATCTCATTCCATGTGTTGGATTTCTATAACTCCAGGCACTTCACCTTCTACCCTAGACCACCCACAAAACATTCTTACTCACCTGACCACCCAAATCCTAAGCTTGATACTTCTAAGAATTCATTTCTCTCTCACGACCAACATCCAACCTAGAAACCACCTTTAAAACCCTTTTGTAACTCACCCCAACAAATCATTCTTGCCTAAACTAGGTCTCATAGTAACTATCGATGGTCATACCTCGATCGGTGATGGTTGGACCTAATTGTTGATGATCACTGTGTGTTCTATTTTAAAACAACAAGCAAATTTCACCTACCAATCCATACCCAAATTCTAATTTTGAGTTTCTGCTACATCACAAAAGTTTAACTTATTTTTTGAAATAGGTTTGAATAATTTATCATTAGTCTTTATCAAGTTATTGTTATTTTAAGTAAAATCACTTCATTTATCTCTTGCATTTGATTTTAGTATCTTTTTTTATTTTATGTAAGCATTTACTTTTAGTTTTTTATAACTTAATTGTCTTAAGTGTGGATTGACAGCCTCCAAGGAAGCTTAGTGATTCTTGGATCTAACTCACACTAGGCAGTCCACTAAACTATCTCACTAATACACCATTTTCTAGTTGTTCTCTTATCTATTGGTCATCCTCCCCAGATAAATAGGAGTATCTACAATCAAGTGGATTCATGTGCACACAACCATAACCAAGCTCTTCTACCACACCCTTCTTTAATTTTATTCTTACTTTCTTAAAAGAAAATAAATGAAAAAATAGTGAAACATTCTGGCACACTTGATGGGACCCTTGAGATTTTTCTTGGGTTCATAGTTAGGACATTTAATTACTTTAGAGAAAATTCAACCATTGCATTCTTTTTTGAAATTAAAAATTTCCTTATTTCCTTTATTCTTTTCCAAAAAACAAGTTTTTAGTCTCTTTTGAATTCTTAAAAAAAAGTAGAAATTGTCATTTTTGCCTTCATTTCTAAAAATCAAAAGCATTCATCCTAGGATTAGGATTTGCATCATCATATTGTATCTAAGAACACCTAGTTATTCTTGTATTCATTTGAAAAGAGTCAAATTTTCCTTTGGATCTAAAACTGACTTGCATCCATTATTTGCTTGTAATGTTTAGCTCACATAGCTTAATTAAATCAAGTAAATCAATCATAGTCTCACTTCTTATCACACACAAATACCAAACCACATATTTAATCAAACATCAAAACACTGACATAAGGCCCAACTAGGATTTCATCACCTAGCAGTAAACCTTTCCCTTTGGCTATCCCACTTGGATTTCACCACTAAGGGGAGAAACCAAGACTCAATTGTTAGCTGAGTATAATCTCTAGCATTTGGTATATTTTGGCTAAGCACCTAACACCCTTATCATTATAGTGTGTGAAGTGAGGGGGTAGGCCCCAATATTAATCCACATACCAAATACTAACATAGATTATTGAGAGCCTTTAATAACCTAAAACCATCTCTAGACATCCTCTTCTAGTACCTACTCTATAAGCCCAAGATGTTTTTCATAAATTCTTTTAAAATTGAGTCATAAGCCCAAAGAGAGATAAAAAATATTCTAGGATCTAAATGTACTCTAGCATATGCTTGTTTTCCTTGAAATTTTTATTTTGATTGCTTCTCTTTTAAGTGTGTGAGGTCACTTTCATCTTTCTTTCCTTTTTATTTGCATGGTTTTAACAAACCAACAACTAAGAAACCAAGAAAATGAAAATCCACCTCCCAACCACCCATATTCCTCTTCTTCCTCATCCATGGAGTACATCTCAAATGTAGAAAGTTCCCCCCATCACTCTAGAAGTCCTAATATACCTCAGATAATTTCCTAAGGAGATACAAATTTCACCACCCTTTTGGATAATAATCCTATATCCATCCAACACTAACTTAATACCATGTCTTACCATACCCCTACTTCGATTCCATCTATTGAACCACCGTATGACATGCCACCTCATCTTATGGGTAGCACCTCTAATTCCACTATTTCCACCCAACCTTTGGTCACCCAAGCCTCTTCTTCCACCAACAATCCTTCCAACACCACCATCCAAAACCAATCCAATCTACCCACCAACACCCAAACACCTTCTAATCTAACCAACAACCCTTCCAATCTTGGAGCAACCCAAAATTTGGTAACCTATACTCCACTTACCAATTGAGTACCTTCCACTAGTGTTACTACTCTTTCACTTGTCATTTCTAACCCACCAACCTCCACCCCATTCCAAATATTGGTAGTTTCCATACCCTTTACCCTTCCACCTATTATCACTAACATCACCACCCACCTTTAACCTATTAACCCAACCATTCCTCCAAACTAACCAATGTCTATTCCCAACAAGTTCCCATTGTGCCAAACCCAAGCTATATTCCTAATACACAAGGATACATGCCTCCACCTTCTTCCCAACTTCCCATCTCCACTTACCCATATGTGACATATTCACAACCACCCATGTCCAAGTACCAATATGTGACATCCTACCAACCTTATACTAGCTACTCATATGTTGCACCTACCCAACCCTAACAAAATATGACTTACAACTATGGGGGTGAAAAATCACAAACTGATCTAATCAAGATGTTAATGGATAAGATGACCAATCTAGAGCCATCTACTTTTGGTGTATACAACCTATTATCATACAATCAAATTTATAATGAATCAATTCATCCATCCATCGCAATCTGACCCTATCCTCCTCAATGGGAACTTAAAAAAATTTCAAAATTTTAGAGCAAAGATGATCCCCAGTAACATCTTTGAGTATTTAGACACTCTTGTTATTTGATTGTTTATGATGATGCTTTCCTAATTTATACACTCCCTATATCCTTAGGTGGTCTAGCATTATATTAATATAGTTATATTACAAAGCACTCCCTCTTCTCTTTTTCCTGAATGCCCAAACCTTCTTAGATCACTTCTCTATAAATATCTCTAAGAATGTTTTTATCACCAACCTCTACTCCATAGATAAATTTGAGGACAAGTCAATTGTTGACTGTGTCCTGTTGGAGAGGTTTAATTAACCAAATCTCTTTCTCTTTTCCCCAACCCAAGTTGATTGAGCTTTCCTCTTAGGCTTGTGCCAAGCATATTTCCTCAACCTTACAAGTTGAAACTTTTAGGACCTTTGATGAGGCTTTCACCATGGCACACAAGTTAGAGCTTAGATCCATTGACAAGGGGAAGTTTAAATTGAGAAATAAAAACTCTTATTTCAATTCAAATGAATATTTTTCTTCCAAAACCAACAACCAAACCAACACCAACACCAAAACCAAAACCAAAACCAAAACCAAGGGAACCACAAATGTAGTTTTGCTTAAAAGGGTTCCCCCACCGGTTGTTAACCAACCCAATTCCTCCAATTCTTCCAACCAAAATTGATATAACCAAAATATGTATTCATTTTGGAAAAGTTATTAAAATCAAATATCATATAACTTCCTCTAATAAAACCCCCACAAAAAATTGGTTACTCTTGTCTTATACCTAATTGGTATAAGGAAAATTAATTATGTGCTTTTCATCATGTCATTAGACATGATGTTAGTAGATTTAATACATTCAAAAGCATTATCAAAGGGTTGATTGATAAGGGGGAGCTTACACTAGATAATCCCAATGCACCCCTAAATCAGTCACTTAACATATTTGGATAGCCATTCCCCAACAATTTTCCCTCCATAAGAAACAAAAATAACAATGAAAAATCCTCCCAAAATCATGAAGTTCACACAATCAATATCATTCTTGGTGAACTCATATTTGAGGAAACCATAGCCCAAACCACTTCTTCCTCTCTAATTATTGAGGTAGTGGAGCCACCTACCATTCATTTGGAAACCAAAACAAATGACTCCATTATCATCCCACCTCCACTTCTTGAGGTAGTGGAAACCACCATCCCTTCTCATTTAGAAAACATGATAGAGGAGATAACCACCACTTCCCTTCCCTTTTCTTCCATGATAAAGCTCTCCACTCTTCCTTTGGAAAACATTCCTAAGGAAGAGGTCAATTCATCTAACCCTACCATGTAAGAATCATATGATAAGGCCTTGGAACCTTTGATTGAGTAAAAGGACAAAGAAATAAATCCCCTTTCTCAACCCCTTGGCTTATCCTTTGAGTCCAACACCGAGGTAACCAAGCCAATCTATAAGCCATTCTCTAGGTTGGTTCAAAACTTGGAGTTATTATCCTAACTCAACCTTGATTAGGCCACATTTTGGCATCACCTTAGGCTCCCTTATACAAATAATAAGGATTCATCAACCTCACCCTTGTCTACAAAACCTTAAACTTTCACTAGTAAACCCACCATCATTCCAACCAAACTAATGGAAGCCTCCACCTCCCAAACCATAGATGAACCATCTAACCCAAGTCTACCCAAAATAACCAAAATACCTTCCACCATGCCAATAAATCCTTTCAATAATCTAGGTGTGCTTCCCACTTAGAGCATTACTCACCTTCCATTAAAATTAGACCTCACACCACCAAACCCACTAAATAAATTACAAGTTAAACCAACCAAGAAAGTAGAACCACCTAGGATCCCAAAAATCCAAAGCCTTGTTTCCCATTTCTAATTTTCCTTCCATTTTAGGACCACATCCATCTTCCATCTTGGGACCTCACCTATCTACTTTGATTAAATTCTAAGTCTCCCAAAGAAAACCCAAACCCAACCTTTGCTTTTAACTACACCTCCACTCCTAGCTACACCTCCACCTATTTCCACCAAACCAGTCATAACCAAACCTTCCACTTATAATCCATCTACTTCCAAGCCATTAAATTCTAAACCATATACCTTTAATACATTAACTTCTAAACCATCTACCCCAATTCCACCCACCAAATAAATTCCATCACCCAAAGCTCCTATTGTTAAGCCTACTCCTAAGATTACCCCTAAATATCAACATAAAATTGATTTTATCATCCCATGGGGAACCTTTTGCTATAGGATCATGCCTTTTGGTTTGAAAAACGCTAGTGAAACCTACAAATGTGCCATGACCTATATATTTCATGACCTTATTCATAAAACCATAGAGGACTGCATAGATGACCTTCTTGGGAAATCTAAATGTTGTAAATATCATTTGGCAATCCTAAAGGTTATCTTAGAACATCTTATCCACTTCCATGTCTACCTTAACCCCCAAAAGTGCATCTTTAGGGTCTTGTCAAGAAATTTTCTTATATTTATTATATCTTTCCACATAATCTAAGTCGATCTTGCTAAAGTCAAAGCAATCCTCGACATGCCTCTACCAACTAACCTCAATCAACTCCACAGTCTACAGGGGAAGCTCCAATCCATTTACCATTTCATCTCTCAACTATCTAATAGATGCCAAACTTTCCATCACCTTCTTAAGAAATATATTTCCTTTAAGTGGGAAAAAGACTATCAAAAGGCCTTTGACTCACTTGAATAGTATCTCCTTTCCCTACCTATTCTTGTTCCTCCAAAATAGGACTAACCCTTTTACCTCTATATTTCTACCACTAACCATTCCTTAGGGGCCATGCTTGCACATCGATATTATCAACATAAAGATCAAGCATTCTACTATATAAGTCTAACACTTATAGAGTATAAAACTTGGTACACCCATACCAATAAATTGTGTCTTGTATTGATCTTAGTGGCTTCCAAACTCTGTCATTACCTTCTTAACCAAAAAACCTATGTCATAACTAGCCCCATTCAAGTATATGCATTATAAGACATACCAAAATCATTGTATGGCTAAATGGCTCATGTTTTTATCTAAGTTTGATCCTGAGTTTCTCTAGAAAAAGTCAATTAAAGGGCAAGTGATTGTCGACCAATTGGATAAAGAACCCTTAGTAGATAACCAACCTTCTCCTCTTGAGTTTCTTGATGAGTCCATCATGACTCTTTCTTGAGAGTACCTCACATATCAGATGACCATGTTCTTTGATGGATCAAAGTGTCAATGTGGTGTGGGTGCCACTATTGTTCTAATTCCCCTTGGTAGTGAACCTCTTCCTTTATCCTTTAAACTTGATTTAAATTATACCAACAACATGGATGAGTATGAAGCCCTAGTGATATGTCTCCAAATTGATTTAGCTTTGGGAATCAAAATAATTAGAATTTTTGGTGATTCATAACTTATGGTCAATCAAATCAATGGATCTTACCAATGTAAAAATGACATTCTACAATAATACAAACAACTAGTGGATGTACTCTTAGCATCATTTGAGCACTACCTTATTCAAACCACATCACATTCCACTAACAAATTTGTCAATACCATGGCCTCTCTTGCTTCATAAATCCCATCTATGCCTTTTGACTCTAAACTCTTTGTCACCATCCATCACCTAACCAAACCCTCTTATACTAAATTAGACCTTCCTTTCATTTGTAGTGTGAAGGAGGCCCAACCTGATCTTTGGTATAAGCAGATATTTGACTATCTCAACCTAGCCATTGTTCCTTTCAATCTCTCTAGAAATGATTGAAGAGCATTTACACATAGTACCTCTCATTATACCATATTAGGGGGAATTATTTATAAATATATCTTTGATGGTCTCCTCTTTCAATGCCTACGTAGTCGTGAAATATTTCATGCTATCAAAGAAATGCATGATGGGATTTGTGGAGGACACTTTAGTGGACTAGTTGTCACTAAATGTATCCTTCATCTTGTCCATTATTAGCCTACCCTTAGCCATGAATATTTTGATTACATGAAGAAGTGTGTTAAATGTCAACAACATAATAATTTGCATCACACACCTAGTCATAGCCTCCAAGTCTCTAAATATTTTTGGCCTTTATTGCAGTGGGGATTGGATCTCATTGGTGAAATTAACCCTCATTCTTTATAGTGACATCATTTTATCATCACTATAACCAAATATTTCACCAAGTGGGTAGAGGCTATTCCCCTTGTTTCAATTAAATCCAAAAATATTATCAACTTTATTAACCATCACATTATCTATGACGTCAGTGTTCCTCATAAAATAATCACCGATAATGGTAAATATTTTAAAAATAAAAAAGTGCAAGGTCTTTTTGATGAATTTGGTATTAAGTTAAGTTTCTCATCACCTTATCATCCACAAGCTAATAGACAGGTTGAAGCTTCTAACAAACCCCTTAACAAAATGCTCACTAAAATGGTTAACGCATTTAGATAGGATTGGAATTTCACATTCTGTTCACCTTATGGGTATATTTTACTAGCATTAGAACCCCTATGGGTGCTACCCCTTTCTCTCTAGTCTTTAGAGCAAAGGTTTTCTTACCTCTCAAAATCCAAATTCCTCTCTTTGTATATCCCTACATGATATCATTTTTGAGGGTGATTATCATCAAGAACATTTATCCCAACTTAAACTACTTGATGAGTGTCATTTTTTTGTGCTTAACCACCTTCTTATCTATCAAGAATGAATCAAGCACACTTATAAAAATCACTTAAAAGAATGAGAATTCAATATCAGAGACCTTGTCTTAAAGGGAAATTAGCATGTAACCAATATGGAAAAAATCAAGTGGGGTAAGTTTGCTTTCAATTGGCTTGGACCTTATATCATAATGCATAAGTATGGATCAAGAGCTTAAAGGTTATCATCTCTTGAAGGGAAACTAGAACCTGAGCCTCTCAATGCTTCACATCTACATCCTTTATTTTATTAAATAAGCTCAAACTCACCTTCTATCTAACTTAATCTCATCCCTTGTTTTATGATATTATCACCTTCATCCCCTCAATTTGAGGACAACCAATTACAACATATAATCATGTGATTATCTATCACAGTTATAGCCTTATTTTTCAATACGGGTACTATTGACCAAATTTGACTTGTAGGTGTTTTATGGGTCTAATAAATATGTCACAAGGTGTTTTATAGGTTAATTAATGTCATTTAATGTTATACTATCCTTAGTCCTTAGTCGTTGTAGTTCTATAGTCATTTTAAGGTCAAAAAAGGGGCATTTAATGAGTTGTATGGATTCCTTGGGAAGTGTGAATGTTAAAAAAGTTTGTCACATTTTATGTGTCCTCAAATGTCTAATAAACTATTGGTAATTTAAAGTGGTAGGTGCTTCAGAGGAAAGATCAATTTTCTTAGAAAAAATAGTGAGTTTGGCACTTATACAGCCCATGGGGAGGTGTGCCACATGGGAGAAGATCATATAATGTATATTTATATTTTTAAAGCTTAGTTACACATTTTAAATTCTTTTTAAGTTCCATTTTAGGCCCAAAACCATTCTACTCCTTTTTAACCCTTCTAAGCACACATAACTAGTCTTTAGGTTTATACTTGGTACGACCAACAGGGGATGTTTCAGATCAAAATAATTGGGGAGGTGAAATTAAACTCAAATAAATTAATTTAAATTACAATACTTTTAATAATTATGGCTTGTGCTTCATGAACCATCCTCATGAAGTTGACTATGTTTTTTTGCTTATTGTTTCATGCACCCTATAGTTTTTATTCTATTTTGGGCAAGTCCATACAAACCAGTTGTATAGGTTGATTCCATATGATGTTTTATTCCTTAGATAATTCTCTCCATTTTTGGTTTATTGTTTCAAGGTGTTTTTATATGCTAATCATCTTAAGTTTTAGGAGGGAGCACTTTTCTATGTAATAGGTAGGTTTTCACCATCCTCAGGACTTTCATGATTTTATGGTGAATTTAGGGGGTTGTGTTAGTTTAATTTTAATGTTTAAAATGATCTTATGTTTCCTTTTACCTTTCAATTACATTCTCTAATTAATCTCCATGAGAATGTCATCATAGAACACCATACAACCAATATGCTATATGACTATCAGACTAGTCAGCTAGGTGCTTGAAAAGGAAAATCATGTTGAAATTAGGCTATTTTTTTTTTAAATCCTCAAAATTTTATTTGAGTTAATTTCAACATTTTAATAAATTACATGATCCTTGAAAGTGAGACTCAATCTCCACTACCTAAGCACACAATCTGCCTGCTATAATTCAAATATTCACCTACATGAGTCTTAGAGGATGACATCATGCCATGATGATAGCCTTTGTAGTGTAAAGTTATTATAGGTGTGAGGAATTCATTTTAATTTTTTGGGATGGATATATAATTCATGAGAGGTCTAAATCAATGGATATTGTCCACATTCTACCCATTGCCTGTATATACTAAAAATCAACATCTATAGGTGACTTGGTAGAGAGCTTTAGTGTCATTTTGGAGTGTTATGACATGAGGTGAGACCTTCCTTATAATTATAATGCATTGATAAACTCATGTTAGGCCTACTTGAAAGGTATATATGGAAAATGGTAGTATTGATCACTTTCTATAATTCAATAACTATATTCAGGAACATATGCCCTGAATTGAGAAAACAGAGGTCCAAGGGTATTTTGGGAATAACATATAACATGGTTGATAAGATTTTCAAGTAATATAGATAGGATATATTTATATCCTCTAGCATATAAAATTACCTTGCAAATTTTAAAGGATAGAGGGTTAGTGGAGGATGGTGATTGAGAGGCCTAATGTTGCCCATAAAAACACTAAAAATAGGTAGTGACATCTATAGGCTTGATTCAAAAAGAGACATTTTTTCACCAACGTTGAAATTTAGACCTTACTTATATGGTTAAAGGGTTATAATGGTTGAAAGGACCTTTTATGACCTAAAGGATAATCAATATGGGATGATAGGTTGTTTTTGTTCCTCATTCACACCTACAATCTGTACAAACAACCTTAACATTCACCTACAGCTAGGAATGGAAACAATGACCTAAGCATGGTATTTTAATGGTATTTTAGAACTTTCAAGGTGAATATAGTCATGCATTTGATGCTAGTTATCTCTCAAACTTTCAAAATGTTCTCCACACATTATGATCAAGGTCCTAGTGGAGAAATTCACACCTATAACCATTGTAAATAATTGTCTTAGGTAGAGAGCAAAAGGGTTGAATTCTTGAGGAGACTACAACACAAAGAGGATTTAAAATGGGTTTAACAAGAATAAAATGACCCCAAAGAATCCCAATAGGTTTTTAATGGATTTTTATCATGGGTTTTGAGGATAGAATCCACCTATAGGATCCCCTACAGTCACCTATAGGTAGACAGTCAATTGAGAAATGTGTCTAAGGGGTGGTTTAGGCTAAGTCCAAGCATGAATGCAAGTAAAAATAATATAAAATGAATACAGGTGAGGCATAAGAGATTTTTTAATTTTTTTTTGAATTTAAATCATGCAACTATACCTACTGGTGCCTTTGCAAACACAAGACACAGTTAGAAATGCTAACACAGTCCTATTTTAAGGGTTATTCTTAAGAGTTTGAGGTTCTTGAAGACCAATCCAAGGAGTAAAACCTTAATTTATTGTACATAGAGTATTTGGGACAATATTAATTTATAAAAATACCCATTTATCCCTAATATAGAGTGTAATACCCCTCTATTCTATCTCAAAGGCAAATCACTCTTAAGGAATAAAAAGCCTATCCAAAGAGTATGAAGAAGGAAAAGTTAAGGGATGATTTATCACTGAGGAAAGGTTGTGAGAGTTAATTATGAATTTTAAAGTGTGTTAAATCATATATAAATGGATCTATATAAGTATTATTCAATCCAAAATGCAAACCCTTCACATAGACTATCACAATAGGGGTCTATCTTGGATTTCCAAACTTTTAGAGGACCTAATGACCTAAACAAGGGAAAATATTTGGTTAAGGGATGATTTATCACTGAGGAAAGGTTGTGAGAGTTAATTATGAATTTTAAAGTGTGTTAAATCATATATAAATGGATCTATATAAGTATTATTCAATCCAAAATGCAAACCCTGCACATAGACGATTTATCACTAAGGAAAGGGACGATTTATCACTGAGGAAAGGTTGTGAGAGTTAATTATGAATTTTAAAGTGTGTTAAATCATATATGAGTTAAGGGACGATTTATCATTGAGGGAAGGTTGTGAGAGTTAATTATGAATTTTAAAGTGTGTTAAATCATATATAAATGGTTCTATATAAATATTATTCAATCCAAAATGCAAACCCTGCACATAGACTATCACAATAGGGGTCTATCTTGGATTTCCAAGATTTTAGAGGACCTAATGACCTAAACAAGGGAAAATATTTGGTATATAACATGTTTTAAAATTTATGAATATTATCCAATATTTATTTTTAATGATGAAATAGGGTAAGTACCCCTTGTTTTGTCTCAAACAAAGGGTGCTTTCCTTTAGGCTTAAACTAGCAGGTTTGGAAGAATGGGTAAGAGGAGTAAACCAAAAACTAAGGAGACATTTAAAAAAGGTATGGAAGGATATATAAAACCTATAAAATCATAATATACCAATCATAGAATAAGTAATATAAATAGGGAGGCCTAATACATGAAAGTTACGGTCAAACCTACTTGGGCAGGTTTAGGCCTAAAGACTAAATAAGAGACCAATGCCACTTATAGCCATAGGAATGATTTAAACCTTATTGGATAATGTTTATGGGATGAAATTATATGTTTTTTATCTATTTTTATGTATATTAAATAATTAGAAGGTCATTTTGGGTCTTGAACCAACTCAAGCTTATTAAGCAAGGTTAAAGCTTAGTGCCATATAAGGAGATCTTTTACACTTATAGCATGAGATATGATTTATAACCTATTGTATAATATTAATAAGGTCATTATAGGTGTTTTTAATCTTCAAAATTGTATATAAAACATCAAGGAAGCCATTTTTAAACCAAAATCAACAGCAGGCCTATGTAAGTTGGAGAAAAGAGCTCGATAGGTCAGGTTTAGATGCTCATATATTTTAGGAGGATTTTCATGGAGGAAAAAGGATTTTTAGAAAGTTATTTGGGGTCATAAATATCACATTAGTGGAATTTTTTTGCAACTCCAATGTCATAACTTTATGAATGAACCTTAAGAGGTCAAAACATGCCTAAACCCTTACCAGTGACCAATTTAAGGAAATGGAGTTGGAAAGATAGTTTGATGGAATATATTGACTATGATGATGATTTTAAATTTAAAATTAATCTCTTAGGCTCTTCCCCATACTTTTGAGTTGTACAGAAGTGTACAGATGGAGTGCAAAATAATCTTTTCTTGATAATTTTATATATTATGCAAGTTATAAGAGGTTTCAAGAGATTTAAATCACATGAGAGGGAATATTAAGACTTAAGATAACTCCAAATTTCAATTTAATTCCTTTTAAAAACTCTTAAGTGCCTCAACTAGGTGCTTCATCTCAACCAATCAAAACTAGCATAGTGACCAAGCTAGTGAGAAGTGTGAAAACTCTATGTGCAAGTGATTTTAAGGTGTCTCTGATGCTTATAAGGCCATGTATGGTATTTAAAATTTTAATTCACTCCCTCCCATGAATTTTCATGGAAAAATTATGAATTTTTGGAGGCTAAGTGTGCAGGATGCTTGGAGGAATAGTTTGTTGGACTGAAGATGATGATGGCTCATTCCTAAATGATTTTAGATGACAAGGCCTACAAATAATACATGAAGAGGCATGTATAAAATAATTCCTATTAATTATAATCATCATACCTATCCCTAATAATTTTTAGGACATTCAAATAGGTCCAAATCATGAAGGCAATTTTTTGAGCTAAAATGAGGAGTTTCATGCCACTTTTCATGAGTTTTATGACTTGGATGGACACTTGTGCTTCCTAACCTTGCATGGTTCATACCACATCCTATTCTCATGAAAAATTAACTTATTCTCTCATATTTAAAAGTTTCTTTGTGAACCTTGTACTTATCTCTTCTCCTCTTTCTCTCAAGTTCTATAAGAACTAGCCATTTTGGCCATTGTAACTTATGTTCCACCTGAGTATGGCAAAGACCTGCTCATTTGCATACCATTTTATCAATAATAATAATTATTATTTACCTACTCATGACTATTCATAATGTGTCATACTTAAATTTTTGATCTTGCTTAGTGAATACTATGGATTCCTTAGCATGTTGTCTCATTCTTTAATCATATTTGCAATTGGAAAGATTCTTCTTGTAGGGCATATGAAGTGTTATAAAAAATGTTAAGGATTGAGTGAGTTATTCTATTCACTAGTTCCATTCAAGGCATCTTATATATTCCTCATATTTTTTCACATTCATCCATAACCTCATAATGCAACATTGATGTGAAAAGATGCAGATTAAAGGAGTGTATGTTTGGTTAGTCCTTTGTTCTCATGTGTAACATGCTATTGGTTGGAAGTCATAATATTATTTTTTGTATCAACTCCCTTATAATATTTTTATTTTAGTGATATCTCTCCCTTTCCCCCCTTAAATTTTAGGTGTAGTTGCAATCCAAAGTGGTATATCAAGGGAGCTAGCCCTATTTAGAGATTCACCTCATCTTTAGGCTACCCACAAGTCTAGAGGTTTTTCAATTGTGCCACTTGGATGAGGAGAGCTTAAGCATCTCCTCAAAGGGTGTAAATCCAAGTGAAAATAAGTACCATGACTCTATCCATGGCATGATTCTCATGGATACTTTTTATCCATAATAGGATGGAATCCCATGGTCTTTATCTCTTAAAGCACCCTCTCATCCATTATTCATCCATCTTGTGCTAAATTTTTGCCTTTATAAAGGTAAGCCCTTAAGCCTATATAAGAAATTATATGTCTTCAAAACCACAACATAAACTCATATATCTCATGGGTCATCTCTAGCATTGCAGACTACTCCCTTGAAAGATAACTCAAAATTGCTTAATATAAGGTAGACTGCTCCCTTGAAGGACATCTATCACATGCCTAAAACAAATCATAAATCTAAAACCACTCCCTTGAAGGATGGTTAAGTCAAACATTTGTCAAATAAATCAATTTATTAGAAGCTTCTCACATTGATTAGCCTCCCCAACCTCTCAAAACAACAACAAAATATCAAAATACCCATAGTCAAATAAATCAAAAAAGCAAAAAAATTGAAAGCCACAATCGACTTTCATAATTAGACTTCCTGTATCAATTAGTCTACACCATATATGACATGGAATTATTTATACTAGATCCTTGGAAACCTACAGAAGGGGCAAGATATCCCCACAATAAGGTTCCATTATCATCTATTTCCCTTATTACCCTTCATGAAACAAGGGATTTTGAGCTTACTTGACACTATGTGATCAGGAAACTTTTTAACAAACCAATGAATGCTAATGTGAAGCATATGAAGGTTTTATGTTCCTAAGACTAATATAACTTCCTTTTGTTTTGGTCGTCACCAATAAAAGAGCATCTTGTCTCCTTATTATTTCCCATACTTGTTCATACTTTCATTGAGATGCTTATCTTTTAATTGTTTTACCTTTCTTTTCTTTTCTTACAGGTAGTTTTATTATCCAAAATTAATCTATATGTTAAGAATTAGTCTTTAAATCAACCTTCATCCAACTAAATAAAATTAATAAAAACATTTAACAAACATTATGTGTTTTATTTAGTGATTGACATTTGCCTTCTTTGTTTACATGTTTTTAATCATGACAACATTTTCAATAAAATTCACCATCTCATATATCAAAATATCATCTCATCCATCTAAGTAACAATCACATCAATCCAATTAATAATAACCATTTATTCCATTATAAATATTTAATTATTTCTTTTATAAATAAATGAGTCATCCACATATGTTATCCATCACATGTCTATCTAGATAATGGATCACATAGAATCATTAATTTAAAACATTCATATTTCCAACATCTAATTAAGCATACATCTACTTGTAAGAAACATGTTAAATAACATCATAAACAACATCATCACATCATGAGCATTAATTAAATCATCACATCATAAATAACCATAACCATAAACAACATCCATCAACCATAATCACATAATAAAGCATACTGAAAATAATCATATATATAATAATAATGTCTATGTCACTAAAAATGGTATATACATCTCACTGCATCATCTCACAAGCCAATATCAAAATCATGTAAATACAAAAAGATAGTATCATAGGGTCTTTGGTGCTGGGGCACTACTACGCCCTAGAGCTTATCTATCTATTAGACCCCTCTGTACACCTACAGATGTTGTCCACTACCCAAGAATTGTGTTACTGACTCTCTCTCCCATCACTTACTCTATCACATAATTGGCATATTGAGGCTCATCTAGAAGTTGATTGAATACTAGTGCCTCATAGTACTTTAGTTCCTTAATTGTGGTCACATATCTAGTCATGGAGATGGTCTATGATGGACTTGATGGTGCCCTCCCTCATACATGTCTAAGGGAATCTCTCTCCATTAATATCAAGGTAACCTAACCCTATGCATGATCACTCTCCTATGTGATAAAGTATATCTGATCTTATGCCACATCCCTCTCTCAAATGAGACTAATAACCTATTCCTAAGTCATCGCTACCAATGTTGAGTGTGTTGCAACCAATGCCACTCTCATCTAGTCTCACTCTATGATGAGTGCATGTCTATCTAGGGCATCTAAATCCATCCAATCCCCATCTCCCTCCTCTATCTTGACATTGATAGCCTACTACTATCCACCTATACCTCCAGCCTATCCACTATCTTCCCCAAACCCTATGGTAGCATAATGACCCTAGAACCATATAATGTAATCATGGGTGACACCAACATCATCAATATATACAACCACTAATAAATCCTCATGATCAATCTCTACCCCAATTGGCTATGGAAGAAGTAGTGGTGACTCTACATCCTCTCTCCTATATCTAGGGAAGTCCCCTAGCATACCTTTCACCAACCCAAATTGTCTCTTGACCCTATCAAATGGGATCAACTCAACCTCCTGCTGACACCTCCCATGAATCCACCTGTAGCTCTACAATGAGAATGTATGCTTGACACAACTTGCCCATGATGGGAATGTTATGTGATGTCTCCAAATGACCTACCCATCAAATAACACATCTAACCTATCTCAAAAATAATCCAGATCTCGGCCCTCTACCCATACTACTAGGAGAGCATGATCACCTCTCCATCTCATGAATCTGACCTTGAATCCTCTATGATCCCAAGTATGCCAAGGTAGTCTAGCTAGTCATAACACCATGATATGATCTTATTCCAAATAATGTAAAATAAAGATGACACTCATGCCATAACTCTTATGTACTTGATACCCCCAAAACTCATGATATATTTACACCAATAAAACTAGGGCCCATGTGAATATTGTTTGGTCTTCCATCATGTCCACCAAGATACCAAATAATACCTAGGGGAATCTACCTCCATTAAAGTTTAGAAGTGAATAACATGTCATAGATATCATCATCATGATAACCAATCATCTCCCTACCTTGTCCATGTGGTACATGTTTCTAAAATAGAAGCCTCTCACATGCCACCTAGCCTACACAAAGTTCTCCCTAAATAACTAATCTATGTAGGCATCTTACTCCTCATCATAGATATGCTATATCACCTCATCCCATATAAATAACCATATAATCTTATGTATATCCTTTAGTAAGATAATAATCTCTCTAGTCGATAATACAAAGGTGTTGGTAGTCGGGTCCCATTTCTCGATAAGGACTACCAATATCATGGTATCTATCAACATGCATCGATAGTAGTGCATGTTGCCTAGTCCAAACACTACCATATACTCCCACTCATACATAGTTATACCCCTTTATATGTCTTTCAATAGTGGTGGCACTCGATCCTACATCACCAATTGCTCTCTCACCTATAAGGTTAGATAACAATTTCTTCTTAGCTAAACTTTCCTACATGACATCCATTATATACCTTAATACTACCCCTATCCACCTATTTCAAGCCTAAGACTAAAAACTATTCAAATATCTCAAGTTTTAGTCTCCCTTAAACCACTGCTACCTTAACTAATTAGTCAACCCAATCTTAACCTACCCCTACCAACCCTTTTCCAAACCCTTAGCTTTATTTACTAATCATCAATGGTTGAGTTTCAACTAATGATAATTACTTATGGAACCATTATCGACCAACCCTTAAGTGATGATGGTTCGGGTCTTAGACCACTGATATACCACACAATGACCATTCATTGGTTCACTATTGACTATTAATGGTCGATAATGACTGTTGATAGTCACTATGTGGCCAATCGATGGAAACTAAACCCTAACACCTACCCAAAAACACCCTCAAAATCTCCAACTATCAATAAACACCATACCTATTTCCCACCTCACATGATGTTCTACCCTTTTTACCTGTACCCATAGCCTAATTTCAACTAAAACACTAAAATCCCTAATTTTTAAAATCACCCACCAAAACAAACATAAATGTAACCAAATACAAGTGAGTGAATCCCCTACCTCATTCCATATCCACCATCATGATGGAGCCCTTACTACCACTATTATTGCATGACCCCAAGATCAACCTCTACCTTGATGCATCCTTGTTATAACTCTAACTGACCTGGCCCACATCTCTCTTTTTCACCCATGTCAAACATGGTCTCTCTCCACCATACCTTAATCACTAAGCTCACAAAGGACACCACTATCATTTTCACTTAGGATAATGGAAACTTGGAAATCAAAAGTAAATAGTGACCAAGTGAAAAGCATTTTTGACCTTTTATGATCATTTTTAGGGTTTGTTGTGACTACCATCAATCAAATCCAACCACCATCAATCAACCACTAATCAAACCAGTTAGGATTTTCACACCCTACCCTTATTTTTTTTCCATTAAGACCCCTTATCCACCTTTACCTACAACTATCACCCACCTACCCTTTGTTTACCTAGAAACCTTTAACATTGTTACTCTTGACTTTGTTTTCACAACCCTTACCATAATTCATATTGTTACACTCAACCTCAACCTTTTTGAATGTTGACCTTTAAAATGCCTATGACTATTCCCATTAGCAATTTTAACACCTAAGACCTATTCTATTTTTTCAGGCTCACCCAATTTTTGGACTCCTGATAACACGATGACCTTAGCTAGGGTGACTTGTATTTATGAGTGCACCCATATCCATTATGACTAAATGTGGTGGCCTAGTTCACTTATCACTTGTCATCCTTATAGCAACCTATTTTTCCACTTCGTAACATCTTCACCATTTTTACACCATATACACTTTTTAAACCTACACCCAACTCCATTTTTTCCTCATCAAATCTTGATTTGAGGGGGAACACCTCCTCCCATTCTCAAGGCATCCATATAACTTGACACTACACTTATTATTTTTATTTTGAAAATTGAGGATACAACCTACATAATAAAAAGGGGCAAAATGTAGATGCTCAAAACCCATGTAACATGGTTCTAGTCATCATCAAACAGCCCTTGGCCCCTTAAATCCCTTAAGTTAGGATTAATTGTCAAAATCCTTAAACATACCCATTTACCCCCTTTGGCTAAAATAATTAAGTTAATTAATTAAATAATGATTATTTATACTTCACCTACCCAAACCAATGGCTAGTTGATCGACACCTCATCTACCTAAACCAATGGATAGTTGATTGAAACCTAGCATAAGGACCATTTCTACCCTAGCATTTAATGCCTTAACTTCTTATACTTGTTCCTCATGCATCCCAATGAACCCTTTATTAACCTTGAACCATTTTACAATGTCTTAACTACCAGTCATTAGTGAAATTGGCTAATTTTAGCCATTTTTTACTATTTACCCCTAACTTCAAGTGGTCACCTCTCAATCGTCAGTGGTTGACTAGGATCATTGATGGTTACTTAATGTAACCTAAAAGCCTCCCTCAAGGAGGTTGAGATCATATTTTTGCATGAGGATCTCTTTCTCTCAAGTGAATCAAAGCTACCATATGAACCAAGAACCATGCCAGAGACATCAGGTATTTTAGCAATTCACTATCAAGATTTCAAGTATCATTACTTTGCCAACATTGATCCAGGATCTCTTTCAACTTACCACCTAACTTCAACACTCTTCTAGACCAATAAATTTAAAGTTAAGTATCTACATTTTTTATCAAGTTTAGTAACTAGTTTTGTTAGTTTTATTGCTTGTGTCCTTTCCCATTTCCCTACATCTCATTCCTTGTGTTAGAGTTATACAAATCTAAGAACTTCAAATTCTACCCCAAGCCACCTACAAACCATTATTTCTCACCTAACCACCCAACTCCTAAGCTTGATACTTCTAAGAATTCATTTCTCATGACCAACATCCAACCCAGAAACCACCTTTAGAACCCTTCTACAACTCACCTCAACAAACCATTCTTGCCTAAACCATGTATCACAGTAACCATCAATAGTCATACCTCAACCATAAATGATTGGCCCTAATCATTGATGATCACTATGTTTTCTATTTTAAAATAACAAGCAAATTTCACCTACTAGTCCATACCCAAATTCTAATTTTTGAGTTTTTGCTACATCATAGAAGTTCAACATATTTTATGAAATAGGCTTGAATAATTTAGCATTAGTCTTGATCAGGTTATTTTTATTTTAATTAAAATCACTTCATTTATCTCTTACATTTGATTTCAGTATCTTTTGTTATTTTATGCAAGCATTTACTTTCAGTTTTCTAGAACTTAATTATCTTAAGTGTGGATTGATAGCTTCCAAAGAAACTTAGTGCTTCCTGGATCTAACTCATGCTAGGTAGTCCACCTAATTATCTCACTAATATACCATTTTATAATTGCTTTATTATCTATATGTCATCTACAATCGATTAGATTCATGTCAACACAACCACAACTAGGTCTTTCTACCACACCCTTCTTTAAGTTTCTTCATACTTTCCTAAAAGAAAATAAGCGAAAAAATAGTGAAACATTCATATTGACTTGAAGGTGTAATATTGACCTTATATTTTTTATCAAAGGAAATGAAACCTCTATATCAATCATTGATTATAGTAATTATAACCATAATTCACCAAACATAACATCATATGCATTTTTATGATAAATAACATGAAAAGTAAGATGACAGGTTTTTGAATCAAATAAGACTCTCAAAATTATTAATCCCAAACATGTTTGATATGACTTATTTTTATATTTGTGTTGAATATTATATCCAAGAGATATAATAAATTATGTAGAACACAAATTTCTTTCTTGATAGTATATAACCTTGACATTTATACATGGTTTGTTGTTTATGTCAGTAGTGATAGTGAGAGTTTATTGATTTGAAGAAGCATTTTGAATTTTCTCTTTTGAAACTACACTTGTAACATTAGTTTTTCTAGGCCTTTTTTTCTTGCCATCACATTGTTTCCATTTTTTTAATTTCTCTTGTTGTGATTGTGATTTTTCACAATTCTCTTGTGAAATTGGTTTTTTTGATAATCTTGCTTTTTCATCTTATTCTTTTTGTATCCATATTTGTTTATTTTGTTCATTTTACACTTTTTCTTTATGAGATGCATTGTAAGTGGATTAGTTGATTGATGTATCTATTATAGGATCACCACTATCAATTATCATTTTTATTTTTTTCTTTAAGGTCAAATAACAATCTGTATGATGCCCATGTGGTTTATGATATGCATTGTAGTATTTTGATCTTATTATAGGATGTATAAGACTTAATTTTATCACTTTATTTCAAAATATTTCTCTTAAAATCTCACTTGAACTCTTAGTATCCTTTTGTGCACTTTTTGAATCACTAGCTATAGATGTATTTTGTTTTAGCTTCCAATCTTGATGTGAAGTCTTCTTAGGCACAAAATTTATGGATGAAGATGAAAACACATTATTAGTACTATCATACTCTTGATTCTTTATGTATGTGTTATTATTTTCCCATGATGTGATCTTTGAAACCAAATATTGATTTTGTTTTTATAAATCTTCTATTAACCTTATCATAGTGATCATTTGATCTTTAAGGGATAAACCTATGTATTTTTTTATTGAACATGCATACAAACACCATATAGAGGATGTGTGGGAGGTGGATTAGGTTGAGAATGGACAAGTTAATTACATTAATTTGACACTATAGGTTACTCAACTTACCTCTTGGGATAGTGACAACATGGACCTTATTATAGGGATAGTAGATATCATCATCATGAGAGATAAGAGGAGGCTTTATAATATCTTGAATATGTGATTTCTCTTGTTCCCACATCCTACTTGACTTGAAAATTTTTGCATGAATGAAAGTTTTTTATAGAGTTGAATAGTGACTTTATCATATCTATATCATTCATTAGTAAAAAATAAGATAAATTGAATTGATGGAAAATATGTTACAAGTAATTCCTAAAAGAATTTGAATATATGTTATTATAGACCAAAGGAATTGAATCAAACCCTAGGTCAAATTTTTTGAAAAAACCCTAGAATGTTGAAACCCTAAGGAAGACCTATGGTTTGATAGTGATGAATAATTTTTAAAACCCTAGAGGGTTGGAACCCTAAGGAGGACCTAGGGTTTGGTAATGTGGAAATTAGAGATTAGATCTAAAACACTAAAATATATAAAAATGAAAAGGAAGGTTGAAACCATAAGGAAAAATTAGGACTTGATGATGTTCAAGTAATAAAAGGTTCATCAAGTATTTTATCAGAATTGGAATTAATATAAAAATATCAACCCTAATTATATAAATTGAATTAAATAAATTAGGGTATTGTACACACATTCCTAAATAATAAACTAAAGATAAATGAATAAAATTCACAAATCAAAATGGAAAAAAATAAGGATAAACTATGCAAAAGAGATATATACTTATCGTATTGAGTCATAAGGAGACTGAATAAGAAAATAGAATGCAAGAATAATAATAATGTAAAGAACCCAAAAACTTACCATAAGATGAGATTGGGTGCCCTCAATGATAGTAACTCCTAGTAGGATAGGATTGGTAGCCATTTTTATCCCTATTGTTTAGTTTTTTCCTTTTTCAGAAAGCTAAAAAATTTGGAATAGTTAGATGTGATAGTGAATTTTAGGTCTTCTTACATTTATTTTATCTTTGAAATTTATGAGGAGACTTGTAAATGCCTTCTTGAAGATTCAAATCCTATCTTTATGCTAGAAGGAGATAAATGATTTTGAAGGAGTAAAAATGGGTTAGTAGTTGGAATTATGTTAGACCTTAATACCCAACAATGTTGAGTGATGCCTACATACTAATGCTACAAATATGGATCAAAACTCCATGTAGTTGTCAAACATAAGTTATTTGTGAAATTATGTTCATTTGACTATGTGAATTCATTTATAATTGACTTTAATACTTGATCATGCTTGGCTAGGGCTACATAGAATTGAATTCAATGTTGGCTCATGACTGCTTGAAGTGCTTAGAATCTGATTTAGAAAGAATAGGGAAATTTTGTATTTTGTTCACTTGTGTAAATAATATTTTATGATAATATTGATAAGCATGCCCATATTATTGAAATAAATCAATTAAATGTGATGTTATATTGGTTCAAGTGGGGAAAAGACCCATTGGAGTGTTTTTATATCTTAAGGTTGACCCTAAGCAGCTTTTATTTTTGAAATTTTAGCTTTTGTGAGGGAAGAATAGTCAATCTTGTCCTGTTGGACATTATTTTACCTTCAAGAAAGGTGATGAGTTTTAGGTCTACTTCAGAGCATACAAATGTTTGGAGGTGTTTTCAGTATTAATATCATTTTTTTAGGTGACATTAGATGGCTTTGTGGTGAAACAAGGTCTTCTCTTGTGCTTAGGTTGGGTTAATTTGATGAAATGGGTATTAATTAAGTGCACATGTCAATTAATGGTAAAAAGGGAAAAAAATAGGCATGATCAAGTATTCATGAACAAATTTAGGTTACTAAAATCAGAATTTGTTTACTAAAATCAGCCCATTGGTGAGTTGTTATGCTCTATATTTGGGTGGCTTCCCCACCACTAATGATTTATGAATTATACCCTTGGGAACTTATGAGTTTGTTTTGGGTATGGATTAGCTTAGTTTTCATAGAGCTAGGATGGATTGTCATAGTAAGGTCAACAAGAATGTTAAAATCCCTGGGACTAGTATGATTATTAGAGAGATCAAGAGACTCATTTCCCTTTGCATAGTTTTCTTGATGCATCTCAAGCAAAGCATTAGGAAGGTATGTCATATGTTTTCTCTCAAAATGAGTGATAGGTTAGAGGAGGATATAAATAGGGCTTCATTAAACAACCATCCCAACTTTTTGGAGTTTGTTAATGTGTTTTTGAGTCTCTAATGATCAAATTTAAGATTTTCAAGTGAAGTCCCCACTTTGAGATATTGATTTTAGGATATCCCTTATACCTCAGGTTGAGATAATATCTAGGAAATCATATTATATGACCCCACTTTAGCTTTGTGAGCTCAAGATACATTTATAATAATTGTTATAGAATGACCTTATACATCATAGTGTTTCCCCATGGGGAGCACACTTTATCTTTGTAAATAATAAGGACAAATCTTTCAACACTGTGTCGATTACTACTAGATTAACAAAGAAACTATGAGAAATTATTGGCCATTAATTATTATTTGAATTATTTGATCAGATGTAAGGATATAGAGTGTTTTTTAAGATATTTATAAATTATGGGTATCACCATCTATAGTTTACATAATTAGATATTCAAAATACCATGTTTTAAATGTGGTATGGACATTATGAGTTTATAGTTGTACCTTTTCATGTGACTAATGCCTCAGTAGTGTTCATAAGCCTCATAAACAAACTATTATGTACCTAATGATGTGGTTTTTATGTAAACTAAGGAACCTTATGAGGTAACCTCTAATGTTTTAGGATTGATGAAAGAATATTCACTCTAGGGAACAAGTTACTAAGTATTGGGTTTGGTAAACAACCTCATGATGGAATAATGATAAGTGGATCATTTTTTACCTTAGATGGTTTAGATACGATGTGATTCCATTATTAATTGGGATGAATGGATAGATAGTGAATTCAACCTATGGTGCATATGATTAAAATAAAACTCAAAAATAAAATAAAGGTAGGGAAAAAAGAAGGTTTATGAATCCAAGTTAGATGAAACCCTTCTAAATTGGATCTTAAACTATGGGTTTGAAAATTAGTCAAAGAAATAATGATTGCTATGAGTTATTTTTATCACATATGATATACATATAGACTAATTATTCTAAAGGAATTGAACACAATAAACTTTAGTTCACATAATCAAAGGTTATTGCATTTGTGAGACTGCAATAACATGTCTAGAAGGTAAGATTATAATTATTAAACATAAAGCATTCAAATAAACCACTATAAAATATGAATTAATTTCATTGAAATAACACTTATGTACAATCCAAATACTAAAATACCATAATAATGTAGCTTATTTAATGAATCATAGATTTGGATAAGAATAGAAGATTGCACATCTAGACAAACTTGCAGAACAATTCATAGAATTTATTATTTATCTTAATATCTAAAAATTCTCCTTCATTTGGAATCATGAGAATAAAAATATATATAATCTTGGGGAAGGGTTTCCTTATCCTCTAATCAGTGTCTAATTTTACAATTCCAATTATATAATCTATGTAAAGCATGCATGTATAGGATATTAAATAGATAACCAACCAAAAATGTATGTATGTATGTGTGTGTATATATATATATATATAATTTAATAAAGATATGAATTTATCTTACAATAAATTACATGCAAACATATATACTTATATTCAAATACAATGCATTTTTGGCACTACCCAAAGAAGTAAATTGCATGCTTGATGTAACATCTAAAATAGTCATAGGCACTACATGTGAAGAGCTAGCTAAGGTATTTATTGTTGTTGATGAAGTACTAGTAGGATGAGAAAAATAAAACACTACTATATGGAATTGCACTTGAGGCTAAATTGCCAATGTTGGTGTTGGTTCATCACTATATGTTGTCCTAGTAACCTCCTCAGTATCCTTCAATTTTCCAAATAATGCATAATCAGCCTCAAATTATTTATTAATAATATCAAAATTGAGCATATAAAGTTTAAATATCTTACTAACTTCACCCATCAATATTTTATTGTCAACTTTAGAGGCTATAGATCTAGATTTAAGTGCGTCTACCTTAGTTACCTTAATTTTCCAAAATATGATCAATTGTAGAATCTCTTCACTAGTTTTATACACATTTCCCTCAACTTTTACTTTGAATCTATCAGTAGTTACTTTGAAAAGTGATTCAAAATTGGACCTATTTAAAAACTTCTCTATGGAGGTTATCACACTTGTGACCCTCATGTATTTTAATATCTCTACTCCTTTTCTTGGTTTGCAAGTTGTGATGCCAAAAATTTCATCTATGTATGCCAATTGAAGGCACCATCTCTCTTTGGAATAACATAATTTAAATCCCAAGATGTATCCTAGGTAATCATCTAGTTCAAATTATTATTTGCATTGTTCCTTATGCATTGAACTAAAATTTTGAGCCTCTTTTCAATTTATTTCAATTAGTTCCCCCCATTTGGGCTAGGAATCACCCCAAAAATCATTAATTATATTCAAAATATCATATGGTGTGGTGATTAAACTTTGGACATTATTTATAATTTCTTGGGGAGCCTAAATAATTTATTTTTGTAGAATTTTCTATTTGGATTGCTCTTAGATTCTATACATTTATTTCATTTTCTCCCTTATTGTATCCAAAAAATAACAAAAGTCATATGTATATTCAATGGAGTCATTAGTATTCTTATTATAACTTTTGGCCAAGGTAAATAGATTTTATCTTTTTTCCAACACTATTTATTCCATTGTGTTATTACCTACTCCCTTCCTATTCTTGACCCTATGAATTTTACCACTTTATTGACAAAACAAGTGCTTATTTTAAGAAATTATATAAGGACCAAGCCCATCCTATCCTTCTTCCTCTCTTGAGACTCATTGAACTAGGTAGGGACAAGGAGTTCTCCTTGCTTCTCAGGCTGAGTAGTTTTTAAAGCAATAAAAGGTGGAATTAAAATTGGTGGTAGCATGGAGGCACTCATTTGGATAAGAAATTGAATAAGTGAAAGAATAATTTTTCTCCAACCTGAGATGATCCTCTAGGGTGCAATCTCCACCACATATTTTAGCTTCTATAGAGTCCTTATGATAATCATTATAAAAGACTCAACTTTAGTAGATTGGGGAATATACAAGTCTAGTTGGTTGGATGGAAACACACACCAAATCCTAAAAATGAACATTCATTTTAGGGTCTAGGTGTCTAAATATGGTGGAAATAATTAAAGAATCAAAATAATTAGAGGTTTATGGCCCAGTTTTCTAAATATGATTATGGGCATGCAATGACTTGGTTTCTTTACAATATTTTTGCAAACACTCAAATGGAGAAAGAGGTGAAATAGTTGAACTAGTAGATGACAAATTAACCATGTGATAATTCATAATTATAACAAAATAAGTGAGGGAGAACACTAAATTTTTTAAACCTCACCTTTCTTATTTAGTAAGAATATATTTGTTTTGGATAATAGTCGATGTATCTATTAGAATAGATGATTCTATAATAGCAGCTTCAGGGGAGGAGCTTGAGGCTATGGTTATAGGGAAATTACTAATTCATAGAGTAGGGGCATCTTTTAACACAAATTTTTCATTTCAATCTAGTGTCTTATCTTCCACTAATAATGTAGTGGATGTTAAATCATCCTTTTCTTGTTCCACTTCCCCTTTAGACTCTACATTTAGTATCTTTGTATCTCTAGATTCTTATTCATCTATTTATTCAAAAAAAATGTTTCTTCTTTGAGTTTTGTGTCTTCTCCAGACACCCACTCTTCGTCAATTTTCCATTCTCCTTCTTCATCACTATCAAACACCTAAATAGGATCCATTTATTTTTCTCCTTATTTCCTTTGTTCTTATGATTCCTCATATATAAGACCCTATTTGGTTAATGGGAATTTAGTATGTCTTTATTTGAGTGACACATTTTGAGGAGATATAAGAGGAGTTTTGGGATTTTTTTTATAAGTTATAATGGGTGGTTGTGTATAAATGGGGGCCTACCCTATAGAAATAGGAGTGGAAATCAGAGGAACTATAGGAGTGGAAGGTGGAGGTGAAGGAACACGACTATAGGATTGATTGGTGGATATGTTTGAGGTTCCAAATTTGAAACTACAGGTGGAAGAGTAACAAAAGAGAAATACAAGAATTTAGGAATACTTACTTATTAAACCATGGTTAAGGGAGGCAATGGTGTTAGAAGATTATTATTGTTTTTCCACTTACAGGAGGTGAATTCCTTGTATTTATTATGGGGGACTACATTGTATCTTCTAATTGAGGGGTTATAAGTCCCCTACAAATCTTATTCCTAATCTATGGGTCTATCTCCCCTTGAGAGGCAAATTTCTCTGATAAACCCATTTCTACTTATTGTGGGGAGGAAGGATGACCATCATCAAGTGATAATTGAGCCTTTGGTTGGGTCCAATAATGGCTTGTAGCTTTGTTTGCCTCATCTACTATCTTATTTTCTTGTTCTCTTGTGATCTAAGGATCATGTTGAATTGCTTGAGCTACCACCATTGGCATATTATGCCTTCTCAACCAAGTATAAACCTTAGAATCATCTATAAAATTAATGAAAAATTGGTCATGTTCAACACTCTTATGTCCATATGGAATGTGGAATCCATTATTTATAAGGTCATTGGGGTAATGCCTCACTTTTTTTTTAGGATTTTAATCTCAAAGTTATGATTAATTTAAACCATAGTGGGCTCTGATCTTCCCAAGTGAATTGGGGTGCCTTTTCAGTGAAAACTGCATTTGGTCAATGCTCAGGGTCTCATGATAGTACCCTTGGTTCTTGGAACTTAAATATTCATCCACATTATTATATATCCAAAAATCTATCTCCTACTCTGCTACTTTATCAAGAACAAAGCTAGGTAAATTCAGAGGAGGATCCATGGTCCCATATATCTTGATTATAGTGCAGTTAAGATAGTACTAATAATTTCCCATATTCATAATGTTTATTATTATGTTGTTATAAAATTTGGCATGGAATGCCCATAAATATCTTGGTACACTAGTGGGTATATTTTTTCTCCAATTTTCTTTTTTTCCCAATTAAATATGTAAACATGTAATAGGGAAAGTCATCATAGACCCTATTTTTTACATATTATGCAAATGGATCTTAGGGTTGTCCATAGGTTATGTGCATTGTTCCCATGATTTCATCTACTACATAATACATCATGTAAAAATTTACATTAGATAGTCTTTCATCAACTTTGAATAGTTTTGCCCTAATCTAGACACTGATAACCTTGCCAAGTGCCACACTTTTATTAGAGGTCAAAATGATATCTAGCAAGGTCACCCATGCTTTATGTACATAAGTGATGCTATAAAATCAATAAACCTATTCAACAAGGCATGTTAATTCTAATACCTGGCCTAAATTTGGTTATGGGAACTAAAGAAATGACTCTTCAAATATTCAATTTTCCCCTTTCACCAACCACTACTTGAGCTTACCTCAACTATGTTATGGTCTAAACAGGTATTGGTTGTGACCTGGTTATAAGTTATCTCAGGCATTGGTAGACGCTTATACTTCTCAAAATCATCTATAGAGATATAAACCACCACAATCCTATAAAGCCTAAAGTGAAAATAGTTTGCAATAATGATTATATTAATTAAAAAAATCTCATAGTAAATTTATATATGGCATTCTCAGATTTAATTATTACATTGTGTAAACCCATTGCTTTGACTGGTAATATATCATCCATGCATCTTCTCTTATCCTCATTCATCCAGTCCTGGGCTACATATGGTTTGATGTTATCTATCTCATCCTAGAGAGTAGATTAATGGGAAAATGGTAATACCCTTCTATAAAAAAATGTGTCCAAGTACTTGGTTGATCCTATGTTATAATATTAAGAGGGAGGATAGTTAGCTACTTGAGATAAGGAATCCATTTTTATATTGTAGAGTTTTTGGTAAGCTAGATAGATTGATTCATGAATTCTCTAGAAGGAAAATTAGGGATCTTGATAGCTTGTTGGTTCAAATTCATAGCTCATTGATTAATGTAAAATTCATTTGATATTCTTGGATTTTTCCTATAGAAATTAAAGCTTGAGACTTGAATTCCAAATTCATGCAAAGTTAATACAATAATGGATTTTAACTTTGCTTCTTAATTTGATTTGAAATTTATGAGTCAGCTTTGGCATGTGTCTTTTTCCATGTGATAGCTTTCTATTCATCATGAATTTTTAGTCATATTTTCTATCCAAGTGTCCACTTCCAGTGTATTTATATTTTGCCTAGTTGTCAACTCTTGCATTTGTATTCTAACTATGCATCTCTAAGATTGTGATGACTATTTCAATCTCACTTACTCAAAGTGTTTAGATTTATAGTTATACTTTATATGATCCATTGGTTTTAAATTAACAAGATTTTACCACTTGTCATGATCTTTTATTCTTGGGGATATTTTATAAATCAAACTATGTACCTATTTTGGGAAGGTTTTGTGTGCATAAGATGGTGTCATGTGGAGTAATTTTAGGACTCTGAGGAAATTATTATATTTCACTTTTGTACCTTCCTATTGAGAAGTCTTGGGATTCTAAGATGATGACACATAGATGAATCTCATCAATCTAGAGAAGACATAATTTTATCTTTGTACCTTCAAATGAAAATCTCTAAGTTGATGAGATTTCACCATGCGAGAGACTTTTGTTAACCTTGAGACTTAGAAATTTTGGCATTATATTTTGTCTTGTCATGCTCTTGGCTTCTAATATCACACCATATGGATGGCACTCATCAATCCAAAGAAAATAGAATAGTGATAGTGTATTTTTAATCAATAAGGACCAAGTCAATAAGATTATGCCACCTATCATGATCTTGTTTTCTCAACTTCTTAGGAACCTTGAATATATTAGACCTACCTTGATATAGTTTAATGAGATTTTTCCAATTGGCATGATCTCAGGAGTCTGGTAAGCTTTTAAATGTTGATTGTGTATTTTCTTCCCACATGTTCTAAGTGACCAACATGTCACCACTTGGCATGATCTTGAGGTTTTGGGGATTTATAAGGCTTAAAATTTTTCATGAAAACTAATTGTGTCCTGAGTGAATGATATCTCAACATGTGGATGGCTTGAAATAACTCACTTAATTGGAAGAAATATAATATAGTTTTTATGTCTTAAGTCACAAGTGAACAAGATGCTTCCATGTGGATGGATATTTAAGAATTCTTATGCTTATAAGGACTTATAACACTTCAAAAATTTATTTGTGGTCAAATATGAGAAAATTAAATGCCAATAGATGTCATGATTTAGAGAACTCAATGAATATTTGAATCTTAGGAATAATATGTTGCACATAAAAGCTTAAAATATGCTAAAATGTTTTTTTTAGTCATGTTAGTCAATTAAATCAAAATCAATATTGAATATGTATTTGAAAATAGAGAAAAAAATCAAAGGTGGTAAATAATTCATAAACAATGTTCAATCTTTGATTTTCTCCCTTTTGGAACTTCATAATAAAATTAGACTTTGAAAACAACCTTAGGCTTATACATATTAGATCAAAATTAAAATTTTAGGGTTGATATGGACCATGAATAAATATTCTTAGCAATAATGGATCCTTATTTGAATTCTAAAAATGGGGGTCTAATTGGGCACAAAAAATGGAAACTCAATGAGGAAATACTCCAGAGTACTTGAGGACCTTTAATCATATTTAATGTATCATAATAGAACCTCAACCTTATTAATAAAAGAATAAATATACTAGATAGCTGAAATAGGTTCTAAATTCCTCATGAAACATACTAACCCTTCTCATTCCTAGGATCAATGTGTAATTTTATGGAATTCATTTTATCCTTATTATGAGAGTTTTGATACAGTCATGAATAGACACTATAGGTTTAATTTTTATTTCTAATTTTATAAACAATAATAAATGAACCTTGGGCATTTCTCTTCTACTAGCCAAGCTTCCATAGCCCTGATAGAGATACCTTTAATTCCACTATAAGCATTGCTCTACTTCCAACCATGCATCTATAGTCTTGGTAGAGATTACTTGAATAACCCTTATTTCATGTCTTTTTTTTATATTACAAATATAAAAATGGTTGGGAACCACCATTGATTGGGTGCATGTATAATAAAACTTATTTTAATCAATATGTCCCAGTCAGCATGTATCCATCTCAATGTTTATTCTCTCTCATCCAAGTTTTAACATGTAATAGTGTAGTTGAGCTTTGGAAATGAAAATATCATCAAATTATAACACATAATATTATGCCTTTATGATATTAAATGGATAATATCATCAAATTATAAGCTGGCTAAAACACATGTAACCATAAGAGTGAGAATAATGAAGGCAACACAAATAGCTTCATCTCTATAGTTAGAAAGGTAAGTTAAGATACATATTTATATAATTTGATCTTAATTTTAGTTTTTTTATCATTTCATGTTATGTTATTTTGTTTTTATATGTATCTTTCCCAAAGCACCATCTTGTGTGACACTATTATGACACATGATAAGCTTTAGGTGGAGAATTAATATTTTCATCTTTATCACATTGATGGTTTCTATAGAAATGTAGAGTGAACTGATGGTCCTTAATGATGTGTTTTTTATTTTATTTTATTTTAGAACACAAATTTAAAAAGGATTGGGAACCACCATTAGTTGGGTGCATGTGTAAAAAAACTTATTTTAATCAATACAACCCTATCAACATGTATCTATCTCAATGTTTATTCTCTCTCATCTAAGTTTTAGAGTTTAATAGTGTAGTTGATATTTATAAATGAAAAGTCTTTCTAAAATTTAAATGAGTATGTTAGAGTGATTTAAAAATTCTTGGTGAACTTATTTAATCCAAACAAAACATAATTTCATTCATAACACACCTTAATTCCAAAACCTCAAGTATTACAAAAACAAATCCTTGTGGATGCTAGTTGTGCACTTCTTGAGTCATTCCTTTTCTTTTGGTAGGTATTTCATAATTATAGCACAATAAATTGATTGAATTTTTCTAAAATTTTAAGAAAACTAATCTAAAAATAAGCAAAACTAATTATGAAAGCAAATGTAGAAAATAGAAAACTAGTCTAGTAAAATAGGAAAGATTTAACCTAGGAAAGGAAGAAATCTACTCTAAAAAGCAATAAACCTAATATACTCCTATTTCTATATGTGAACTCATAGTCATTTATAATCATCTCTAGTTGGATAAACCATGCAATAATATTTCAAAAACTATCCATTGACTAGAAAAATTGAGGTCATTACCTTGGAGGTCCTTCAAATGAAATGAATTGTTACATAGGATTTCAGATATTTGGTATGGCCCAATCTATGAAAGATTGAACTTATCATGATGCTCCTTATTTTCATGTTCCTTATACCTTAAAATCACTAAGTTTGAAATCCTAAAATCCTTGATTTTAGATCATTTATCAAACCACCTTTTGATAATATCTTGGTCTTGTTGAAGCTATGTAGTGCTTTAGTTCATGCATCTTCCATCTAAACTATATTAAGTATTCTGGATTGGATTATTTCATATTATCCCATGTAATATTTCATGAATTTATATGTTGGTATTTTAATAGTGATATAAAAAACTAACTATTTTCCATACACTAACAAGAAAGGCAAAGTCTAGAGTGCTTGCTTATGTCTTGTTCTGTCTACCCATAGTGCATACTTTAGTAATAGGTGTCATTCTCAGGGTTTGTTTTATGTTGATTTATTAATGACATCCATTATATTCTTGTTAATATACTCAGATACTCCATTCCCTTGTGGATAATATTTCAATGAAAATTTGATTGTAATTTGGTTATCATGGGCCCATTCTATAAATTTAGCTAACTGGAATGTTCGACCATTATCACAAACCAAAGATATTGGAGTCTTAAACCTGGTGAGTACATTTTCTTCTAGAAATTTGATCACATCTTGGGCTCTAAATTTATTTTTATCAACAATCTCTATCCATTTGGTATAATAATTAATAGTTTTTAGGATAAACATATGTCCTATTCACGAGTTTAGATTGATCACTCCAACAAAGACCCCATTGAGCAAAGGGTCATCCCTCAATGACTAGTTGTAAAGGCATGGTCACATTTACTTCCATTTTTCCAAATACTTGGGATTCATAGAATGTCTTAACATGATTATGGGAATCTTTAAAAACTATAGTCCAATAGTATCCCATTACCAAGATTCTATGAACTATTGTATTTCTTGAGGGATTTCCACTACCTATTTTTTGATGTAAATTATTCCAAATGTCTATAGATTCTTCTTTTGATACATACCTCAAATATATTCCTTCATAATTATTTTAGTACAAAACTCATTTTTTATCATGTAATGCACTTATCTAAACCTAAAGGCTCACCTTTTCTATCTGTTCAACTCAAGGGGACACATACCTATGAGTAATTAGTGGATGATGTGGGCATAAAAATCACCACCAACTACTTATGTTTCATTTATCTACTCAATATAAACACATGCATATATCTTAGTCATGAGCTAGATGACTCCCTGGCCATGCACCATCTTAACTAGTTTGATTTTAAGATCAAATTATTATATTTTTACCATCTATTTACCTTTTCTCTCTCCTAATTCATTTTGTTCAAGTTTGAGCTTGATAGGTGGATATATAATGATGGCATATGTATTATTCCTAAGAATATAATGCTTGAACTTATTTATAACTTTGATTAGTGTATATATTTGTTTATTTATCATTAATATTTTAGTTCAACATATTTCAAATTTGTACTCATGAAGGTAATTAGGTGTTCATTGTTGTCTACATTTTATGTGAGTACTTTTTATAGTGTGTTCAAAGTAAACAAATACATAAATAAATCCTTAGTTAAGTCTAGGCTAACTAGAACTAAATATTGATTAATAGTAGTCTTAATATCTTGAAATGCCTTCTTGGCTTCAATTGTCCATTCTATTTTAGTGTCTTGTTTTAACATGGCATTTATCTACTAGACAATATCTACAAATCTATTAATAAATATCATCACAAAGTTTGTCTTGCCAAAGAAAGACTTCAATTCTTTATTAGTTTTAGGAGGCATTAACTTATAAATGGCTTGGAAATCCCATATTTAGTAATGACATGGCCTAATATTTTCCCTTCAGTAACCCCAAAAATGTACTTATTTGGATTCAATGAGACCCCATATCTCTTGCATCTATCAAATACCTTATGTAGATGATCTACATGATTGGATATATTATTTGAAAACATTATGATGTTTTCCATGTATATAATGATTCATTTTCCAATAAGTCCATAAAACAAAATCCATGGCCCATTGGAAGGTCGCTTCTACATTAATTAGGCTAAAAGGCATCTTTTTATATGTAAAAGTGCCCCACTTGGTGGTAAAAGTAGTCTTCATTTTATCTTTTTCTTTGACTAGCACTTTATTATAGTTTGAAAATCCATATAGGAATGACATCATCTCAAATCCACTGATAATTTGGATTAATTCATATAGAGAATGCAAAGGGTAGTTATCTTTCTCTGATACTTTATTCAGATTCCTAAAATAAACACATAGCTTAATTTCTCCATTCCTCTTCCTGATAGGCACTAGGTTGGCAACCCAATTGGAATGCATGATTGGAAAGATAATCTTATCATCCAATATATTTTGTACTAATTTATAAATGAGGGTCTATAAAATTGTATCTACTAGCCTCTGACATTCCCTAAAGGGTTTGTGTTCTATTTTTAAATGGATAGTATGTGTGATGATCTTGGGATCATAGAGTTTTAGATCTTCATATATCGAAGCTATCACATATTTATATTTTATGAGTAAATCCTTAAAAAAAATTCTCACTTCCAGTACAATTGAAGCCAATATTTACATATTAAGGATGTTGGTTAGTTCCCAAGTTCTCTTTGACAAAATTAGATTCATTTGATTTAGAATATTTTTTCTTTGGGGCATGTGGATCCATGTAAAAATCCTACTCTAATGAGACCATTCCCATAGGTATGTTATTCTCTTTAAATTGTAATATACCATCTTCTCCCATGTCTTTTACATTCATAGGTCTAAAATCCTTTTCATCTATAATTAAAAATTCAAAGGCTCTAGAACTTTTCATAAACTATATTATCTATTGATCATTATCAAATACTTAAAAGTTCTCCATGTTGTTTGGGATATAAGGGTAAGGAACTATCTCCACAAAAAAATTCCACATTTTAGATTCCTAGAGTGGTGCTAGGTTGGAAACTAAATCTACTAATGAATATGTTATCTGATTTTCTTCTTTTGGAATAACTCTGATGTTGAATGCTTTGAAGGATTCAATCAAATCACAAGCTCTATGTTTATACTTATTCAAGTAAGCAAGTTTGCATTGATATTTATTTCTAATTTTGTTGACAATGAACTCTGAATTGTCAAATATCTATAATTTTTGACATTGTTTTTTAGTGTGAACTATAAGCCTAGAATCAAAGCTTCATACTCAACATGATTGCTAGTGCAAAGGAATTACAATTTATATATAACAAGATATTATTTCCCATCTAGGTCAATTAATGTTATGATAACACTTGAACCTTGCTTAGATCTAACACCATCAAAATTAAGAGTCCATAACTGTGAATGACCTTTAAATTCTTGTTCATAATATCTATGCTTTATGGTGAATCTGTAAACACCTACATGTGAGGATGCAAAGTCAACCTTCTCATTCTTGACATTATATTCTTTAATTAGGTACTTCATATTTAGTTCTCTATCCACTCAAATATTATTGGATACTCCCTTCCAAGGTAGCCACATGTATGATAAATCTATTTCCATATATCCATTTAATGTCTTCGACCAATCACAACTCAACATCAAACCATAGGCTTTAGGAATGTCAATGACTAGAATGTCTATGTATTTTTTTACATGTGGCTCTAATTGAAGCTTAATGTGTACATTTATAAACTCCCCATTACATTTATAAACTCTCTAATGCATGGTACATATGAATTATCATATTTTAGGACCACTCTTTTAGATTTATCTAGGGTCAAACCTAGTTTCTTACATATAGTTATAGGCATCACATTGGTTCAAGCACCTGAGTCAACTAGATAATTATGCATATTATTATCAAAAAAATTTATGGTTATCATAAAATGTGTTACCTCAACTTTATCCTTATAAATAACCACATTGGTATGAGCAACCTTTGATTTGTTAGTGGATGGTCTCTTAGTCAAGGCTTTGAGAAATAATTCATTTTATTCAATAAACTGAGCCAGCTCATGAATACTAATATTTTCCTTGATATTATTCATATATTCAATTATATTTTACCCTCATTTTATCTATGGTTCAACACTTTTTATTTTATCATTTCCTTTTGGGGGATGTGGATTATTTTTTACATTAAGATCTGGAGGAGTATTAGCACTATTATTTGGAGGCATTGAGGTAGTATCAGGTTACTTAGTCCTCAAGTTATAGTTATTCCTTTATAACTATTTAAAGTCATAAATTACATCTATATTATCATCAAGTTCATTCTCATATTCCACTAAAAATGGAAATTCATGTCTCAAAGACCATTGTTGTGCTAGAAGGGCCTATAGTATTGGAAGATGGATCTGGTTGATTTACAAAGATTTCTTGTCTATCTATTTCCTTTTGAAAAATGTAAAAAGTGGTACAGAAATCTATGTAATCTATCTCCCCATGTTGTGTTGTATTATGAACTCATCACCAATTAGGGAATGTCACTTCTAAGATGTTTATTTCAAGAATATTGTTAGGTGGATGTTGTTATGTATTGTTTCTAGATCTATTGAAAGGTTTATTATATCTTTGATATAAAAAAAAATTAATTAGCATTCTACCCCATGGTGTTTCCCATTCACTTTTACATGCTTTGAAACTCATTACTAAACTTCTTAACTATTCATTGGATAATATTTAATTCTAATTTGTAGAATTATAAGTACCACCTTATGTAGTAATGGTATTCACTGGTATCAATGATTGGTTCTAATTTCATTGATTAGGTGTAGACACAAGATTATTCATAAAGTTAAGGTGTTGGTTAGGTGGAACATGGACCATAGGTAATTTTGTATACACTTGGTTCTAATTTTGAGTCACTACATTTTGATTAGCTTTTATAATATGATTGAGGGATGAAAAATTATGATTAGTATTGGGCAAAGCCAAATTTTGTAACTAAGGATTCAATTGTCGATCAATATTAATAGTTTCATCATAAGCTAGTGGCAGTGTGGTAATATTAGGTGCTCTACAAAAAAATATGGTTGTCATAGAATCCAAGGCATTTTTTTACATTTTAAGGGTTAATGCTTCATTGGTTTTATAGTCATTGTCAACCTAGCTATACATATTTTGGAATCTACCACTAGAGGATTTAATTAGTTAATTAGGCTCTCTTATCATGCTTGAAAAGTGTTGGTATATGACACTTGGGCTAGTGAATTTTCCAAATTATTCCAAGAAATTACCTTGACACTGGTTCCAAAAACTAATCAAATCTTCTAGCTTATTGAGGAACTATTCATAAACAACATTGTGCAAGGTGAAAGAGGAGAGTTTGCATGCCACATCTTCATGGGTAAAATTTAGTATACTTATAGTAGTCTTGAAATATTATTTTGTCAATCCTACCTCCTAAGGGGAAAAGGTAGGAAGATATTTTTTAAGATTTCTAGACAAGTCATGCATGTCTCCATGGACTATAATGGTAAAAGTAGATAACCAGGCTAAGGCCATCTTGTGCAGAGGAAGCTAAATTAATATGATTGGGGAATAGGATCAAGTTATAGGTACCTTTAATATGCATCTATCTAACCTAACTTTTCTATGTATTTGTAAAAGTGGAAATATTACGACAGTGTCATAGGTGGACCTTGTTAATCTTCTAGATGTATCTGGTGTAACTCAAGTGATATTTTAAAGAAACAAAAAGGTATCCCTCCTTATAAAACTAATTTAATTATTATTTATGTAGTTTTTATGAACACCATGGAACATTTCAAGGTATCCCCTAAAATTTTAGGATTGATGAAATAAAATTCACTATAAGGCATGAGTTGTAGGGTATTGGGTTTTGTAAACAACCTGGTGGTAGAATAGTAGTGAGCGGAGTAGTTGTTTACCTTAGATAATTTAGATATAACATGAGTATAAACTTAAGATTAATGTATGGATGATGAATATAAATTAAGTTGAATAGGATCAAAATAAAACTCAAAAAAGAAAGAAGGGTAGGACGAAAAGAAGTTTTGTGAATCCAAGTCAAATGAAACCCTTCTAAATTGTATCTTCAACTATGGGTTGGACAAGTAGTCAAATAACCAATGATTTTTTTAATTTAATGTTAACACAAAGGATAAAAAAACATAGTTATGAGTCTAAAGGAATTAGACATAGTAAACTTTAGTGCACATAATTAAAGTTTTTTGTATTTATGAGACTACAATAGCACATCTACAAAGGGATGTTATGATTATTAAACATAAACCATTAAAATTAGATACTAAAAAATAAAAATAAAAATATCAAAATATCACTTTTGAAAAATATAAATACAAATATTAGAATAATGGAACTTCTTTAATGAATCATAGATTTGGAGAAGAACATAATATTTCACATCCAAACAAACTTGTAGAATAATCCATATAATTTCTTATTTATGTTGATAGCCAAAAATTCTCCTCCATTTGAAATAATGATGAGAGAAATATATATAAGCTTGTGGATGGGTTGCTTCATCCTCCAAGTAATTTCTAAATTTATAATTCCAATCATAAAATTCATGCAAAGCATTCATGTACAAGATATAACATAGATAGCCATCCAAAACTTCATAACTACAATATAAATACATATATGCTCAAAATAGAATAGATTTGAATCTCTCTTATAATAAATTACATGAAAACATATATACTTATATTAAACTATGGTGCCTTTTTAGCACTACCCAAAGAAGAAGGAGACTGCATGCTTGATGTAACAACTAAAGTAGTTGGAGGCACTACATGTGAAGAGCTAGCTAAGGTAGTTGTTATTGTTGATTAAGTAATAATAGGCTGAGAAGGAGAAAACATTACTATATGGAATGGAACTTGAGGTTGAATTATCAATAATGGTGATGGTTGACCACTATATGTTCTCCTAGAAACCTCCTCAATAGCCTTCAATTTTTCAAATAATGAATAAGCAACCTCAAATTATTTATTAATAATATTAAAATTAAGAATAAAAGGTTTAAATATCTTGCTAAATTCACCCATTAATCTTGTGTGCTCAAGTTTAGAGGATCTAAATCTAGCTCTAAGTGCCTCTTCTTTAGTTACCTTATCCTTCAATAAATTGATCAGTAGTTTATTTTAGCACTACCCAAAGAAGAAGGAGACTACATGCTTGATGTAACAACTAAATTAGTTGGAGGCACTACATGTGAAGAGCTAGCTGAGGTAGTTTTTATTGTTAATTAAGTACTAATAAGCTAAGAAGGAGAAAACACTACTGTATGGAATGGCACTTGAGGTTGAATTATCAATGTTGATAATGGTTGAGCACTATATGTTCTCCTAGAAACCTCCTCAATAGCCTTCAATTTTTCAAATAATGAATAAGCAACCTCAAATTATTTATTAATAATATCAAAATTAAGAATAAAAGGTTTAAATATCTTACTAACTTTAGAGGCTCTAAATCTAGCTCTAATTGCCTCTTCTTTAGTTACCTTATCCTTCAATAATCTCTTCACTAGTTTTATACATAGTGCCCTCAAATTCTACTTTGAAGCTATTGGTAGCTATTTTGAGAAGTGCTTGAAAATTTGGCCTATGTATCAAATTCCATATGGAGGTTATCATGTGTATGACCCTCATGTATTTTAATATCTCTATGTCATCCTTTTATTGACCTACTAGTTTTGCTACCAAATATTTCATTGTTTATTTCAATTGAAGGCACCATATCTTTTTGGAATCACATAATTTAAATCCCAAGATTCATCTTGAGTAGTCATCAAGTTCAAATGATTATATGCATTATTTCTTGTGCATTGAACCAAAAAAATGAGCATCTTTTCAAGTTATTTCAATTAGTTCTACAATTTTATCACCTTCCCCAATCCAGGTTGATACTCACCCCTAGAAGTCAAAAAATTTGTATTCAAAATATCATATAACTTGGTAGCTTCAATTTAGACATTATCCATAATTTTTTAGGGAGCCCGAATAATTTGTTTTTGTATAATTTTCCATTTGGATTACTCCTGGATTATATACATTTATTTCATTGCTTCCTTTTTTGTATCCACAAAAGAAAATAAGTCCTTTATATATTCATTGGGGTCATTAGGATTATTCTTCTACTTTTTTTCCAAGGGGAATATATTTTCTCTTTATTCCAACACTATTTCTTCCCCTGTGTTATTGTCTACTCCCTTCATCTTCCTAACCCTTTGAATTTTAACACTTTTCATGTCAAAATATGTGTTTATTATATGAAATTATGTAAGGACCAATCCCATCCTATCCTTCTTCTTCTCTTAATACTCCTTGACCTAGGTAGTGTAGACACTATTTCTAAATTATATAACACCTTAATATTATACACTTGGAAAATATATATTATGGATGTGCCTTTAGCTTATAGACCTTTTCTAGTAACAAAAGGCTCACATACACTATATCTTTGCACCTAATTACTTCTCTTAGTAGAACCTATGTTATTATGATCACTCAAACCTATTATATTTCCTAGAATGTTATAAACCTACTTATCTTCCATCTCTTCAATTTATAGACCTGTACCTATTTTATAACTACCCAGACACTTGTGTCTCAGTTAGACCCCTATGTTGATATAAGTGGCATGTCCCAATACAAGTGTCCAGTGCCCTAAAGTCATTCAATTTGTGATGAAACATATTCCTAAGGTTGGCCTAAGTGCTTAAATGTGAGATATTATCCAAATTTATTATTATAAATATAAGATCAACCCTCATTCATTCCTCACCTATAAAGAGCATGGAAAACACCTAGAAACTCACAAGGCGACTTACCAAAAGCATTTTATCAGGCAATCAAGTGAGAAAGGCTTTCCTATTTTTTCATATCTCCATATCAATCATAGGGATAACACATCTACAGGTGTGAAGTACTAAAGGAACATCCCAAGATCTATATTGTTCAAGTTACAATCTAGGTCATTATTGTGCTTGCTTATACACATTGCATGATTCACAAACAAGCCAACACATAGTGGATAACTACATAAGTATGAGGCCCTCTTCAGAGTATTGGATATGTAGGTAGTGCTCATTGATAAAGGGGTCTTTGGGTCAGCTTAACACCATGTGCCCACTAACCCATTTTTCCTATAACTAATACGAAGATGAAGAATTAGGGTTTTTATATTTGACAAGGAGTGACTATCTATAAACTAGATCTGAATGCACTATAACAAAGGTGACATAGAATCTAGAAGTGACCAAGTGGTCATAGCCAATTTTAGTAGGTATTATATACTAAACACTTATGTCTAAGTCATATATTAGTGTTAATACAATTATCCTAGGTCGACATAATTATTTAATGCTTAAAAGGTATATTTTCAAGAATCAGGTGACTATTTCATAATCTAGATCCATTTCACTTTCTCCCTGTTCTAGATCCAGATCTGTATTAGCATCAAAACTAGATAAGTTTGTTTTTTCACTATTATTGTAATATCTAGCATAGTTTTACGTTATATATTTAGCATATCAACATAATAAATTCAATATATGTTTTATATGAGTTTCACAAATAATTGGCCTACTCTAGAGATAGTCTACCATCCTTATACCCTAGGCTATCTCTACCCATTTTAACCCTAGATTCCCTACATCTAAATTTTAAGGTTAAAAACTTGGTGAACTGAATTCATATGAATGTAAATTTTTTTGATTCCAAGAGTTTTTATGTAGCTAGGGTTTTAGGTTGTTTTAATTGTTCATTTCCTACTTATATTATTTTTCATGCAACCTAGGCGTAGCCTTATATTAGGAGGTATATCTATTGAACACATTGAGCTTCCCCTCATACCACCTAATATGTCTAAAACCAATGAGGAATATCATCCTATGGATCATGATGATATCAATGTTGAGAATGAAAAACCTATTGATGAGGTTATCATATAAGAAGATTATGATAATGAAACTAATGAGTCTAATGAAATTGATGAACATGAGCAAGTGTAATTAATTACATTATTTTGTGAGTATATTCATCAAAACCCTAAAGATATTGATTAAATCATAAGAACCATATTAGAAACTAAAAAAATCAAAAATCATAGATAAACAAGTAGGTTCATCTATTGATCATGTTATTCAAGTTATGGGTCATCCCCATATACCAATAACCCTCCCCTTGATCACATCACTTATTCATACTTATAATGGGGGCACGGGACATGTATTTTATTCTTTATTACCTAAAACTAATATTTCCACATATATCATGGGCAACCTTAATGCTTCAACTCAAATAATAATTTTAATGCTTATGGGTACACCTCCTTTGGTGACTTCACAAATGTCCAACCTAAAATACCAAGAGGTGAAAGTTCTTCTCCAAAATATAAAACTTTTGTAAACTAAGGTTACAAATATTGAAAAAACATCTATGAAATCACCTTATACTATTGATTCACAAGAGGTGTTGCATAATTCTCTTGCACCAGATATATCTTTGCACCCCATGTTAATTGGTTTTATTGGCCCTAAGTTCACATTTTATGATGTCAAAGGTGATCCTAAATAACATATTCAATCTTTCTATGTGGCATACCTTGATTATGCCTCCAATGATAAAATTTTCACCAAATTATTTCTGATGAGCTTAAAATACTATGATTTGAGGTAGTTCTATGATTTCCCAACTCAATTAGTAAATGCCTTCAAACCCCTTGTGGATTAGTTTTTAGAAATTTTCTATTAACATTACCAAAAAAGATTAATGTGCCCAAATTTTAAAAATCAAACAAGGAACCAATGAACCTATCAAGGAATATGTCTTGAGATACAAGATAATGTTGGATAAAATAACCAACCCTATGGTAGATAAAGAGATTCAAGATATTTTCAAGCGAAGTTTACTTGCTCATTTAAACAAGTCCATTATATTTAAAAATTTCAAATCTTTTGATGACATGCCATATTGTTCATGATCATGAAATGAAACTTATCTCATTGAACAAACTTAAATATGTATTAAATACACCAAATACATCTAATTTTAATACCAAGTTTACTATCAAACCAAATTATAATGCCAAACCTCCTGTTCTTAAAAAATAAAAAACCATAATGGTTAATGTGGTGTCATAATAACCTAATTGGCTTGTCTTATCCAATGCACCATGGAGACAATTTACATTTTTACCTGAGTCTCCCATTTCATTACTCCCATGGCTTGTAGAGTGTCATTTGTTAAATATGGAGCTTGTTTCAGCCCTAAGGTAAAAATAAAATTACCAAGGCAATTTTAACATGATTTTTTTACTTTCACAAATGGTGGGATGCATTTTTGAGTGTGTCAACCACTTCCCCAATTTTTGCCATATTTTTTGGAGAAGTGGGTGTGATCTAAGGTGTTGAGAGAATCAGGGGATTATGTGTTTGAAACCTCCCTTATTTTTTGCCTTATTTTGTGGGGATATGGTTATCTCTATGGTTATGGTGCATTTTTCAAGGGATTTTGAAAATTATAAATATGGGTGAGGGGTAACACATTATTCATTGCATTTTTCATCTCATTTTGAGCTCTATAATTCTCTCTTCAATTAGTGTGATCGAGTTTGAGGTGTATCTTAGCATCTCAAGAATTTTGGTGTGAATTAAAGTTGTAGAAAGTTATCTCTATAAGAGGTTTTTTTGTTGAGATTTGTTTTATACTCTTGTTTATAATATTACAGAGATGCTCTTGGTGGACCTATCCCACATTGGGTGAACCATGTTAAATCAATGTTATGTGTGTATTTGCTTAGATCTAAATTTTCTTCCATATGTATTTATTGTTGTGATTTTTAATAATGAATTTTGTGTTTCATTTTATTGCATAATTAATCACGCATTCCTAAAAACTTGTATCAGAGCTAGATTTAGTGGTTTTGCTAAAGTGGTGAATCGTAGAGAAATATATTAGCTTGAGTGGGAGTTATGGCAGATAATGGCAGATCTAGAGTTGAAAAATTCAATGGGTAGAATTACATATTATGAAAGATGAAGATGGAGGATTAATTATTTCATAAGGATCTTCATCTCCCTTTGATGGGTAAAATAGGCCAACCTTTAGCTATAGATCAGGCAGATTAGAATTGCTTGATTGAAAAGCACTAGGAGCCATACAGTTGTGCCTTGTATCTTTGGTTGCCTTCAATATTTTAGAGGATAAGACCATATTCGGTTTGATGAATAAATTAGGGGAGTTATATGAAAAACCCTCTACCTCTAATAAAATATTTTTGATGAAGAGGTTATTTAATATGAAAATGTCTAAAAATAGTTTTGTAGATGATCATTTGAATGATTTTGATACGGTTGTGAGTATGCTAAATCCTGTTGGTATTAAATTTGAAGATGAGGTTAACACTTTATTGATTTTATGATCCTTACCTCATATTTGGGATACCCTGGTTATGGTTGTGATTAATGCCATCCCTAATAAGGGAAGTTTAAAGTTTGAGGATGTTATAGGTGTGATTCTTAGCAAAGAAATATGAAGGAAGAGCATTGGGGAATCATCTTTAGGGAATGCTTTGATGGTGGAGACTAGAGGGAGACAAAAAGACAAAATCAAAGGAAACCATGAAAATTCAAAGGGTCAGAGAAGATCTAAATCTAGAGCCAAGATGATGTGTTGGCACTATGGGAAAAGTGGACACATAAAGAAGGAATGTTGAGAACTTTGGGATAAAAAGACCAAACATTAGGAGACCAAGGAGGTAAATATAAAAATAGGTACTATTAGTTATGATGTTTTAATTCTTTCCTTGGATAATGTTTTTGAATCTTGGGTATTAGATTTAGGGGCTTCTTTTCATGTCACCCCACATAGGCATCATTTTATTGATTATGTTCAAGGAGATTTTGGACATGTTTATCTTGGTGATGATGAACCATGTAGTTTAGTAGGGAAAGGTTATGTTTAGGTGAATATGTAGAATGGGAACACATGACTACTAAAGGATGTTAGACATGTTCCATAGTTAAGGTAGAATTTAATATTAGTAGGGTAGTTAGATAGTGAGGGTTGTTTGATGTTATTTACAATAGACTCTTGGAAAGTTACCAAGGGTGCTCTTGTGGTTGCAAGAGGTAATAAAATTAGCACTTTGTATTTGAATAGTAGTTTTGATCATTATAATTTAATTGCTGCAGATAGAGATGCAATTTGTGGCACTACAAGTTTAGTCATATGAGTTAGAAGGGCATGGAGATCTTGAAAGACAAGTTGTCTAGATTGAAATAGGTTGATTTGGATTTTTGTGATGATTGTGTGTATGAGAAGTAGAAGCATGTTAATTTCTTGAGGGTTTGACCTATGAAAAATGAGAATAAACTGGAGTTGGTTCACTTGGATGTATGGGGGCCAACTCAGGTATCTTCTATTAGTGATTCACATTATTATATTACATTTATTGATGATGAATCTAGGAAAGTTTGGGTTTATTGCATTAAGAAGAAATCTAATGTATTTGAAACATTCAAAATATGGAAAGCTTTGGTTGAGAATGAAACAAGTCTCGAGTTGAAATGTCTTAGGTCAGATAATAGAGGGGAGTATTGCAGTAAACCATTTGATGATTATTGTTCATAGAATGGAATTTTTAGGCAAAGGATGGTTCTAGAGACACCATAGGAGAGTGGAGTGTCAGAGAGAATGAATAGGATAATCAAGGAGCATGTTAGGAGCATGAGGTTGTATGTAGTGTTACCCCTAATGTTTTGGGTGGAAGCAGTTAGCATAGTAGTATATCTAATTAATAGAGGACCTTTAGTGCTTTTTGATGGAGGCATACCTAAGGAAGCTTGGTCTGGTAAGAAAGTTAATTATTTTTTTCTTAGGGTCTTTAGATGTGAGGCATTTGTTTATGTTTCCAAGAAAGATAGGACCAAGTTAGAAGCTAAGTCTGAGAGATGCACCTTTATTGGTTATGATGAGGATGACTTTGGTTTCTGGGTTTAGAGTCTTAGAAACAAGAAAATATTTTGGTATATGGATGTTGTCTTTAAAGTAAAAGTCATGTATAAGGATTAGCTGTAGGAAAATGAATAAAAAGAGTACATTGTTGGATGATATTATAAATGGTAAGGTGTCCAAAGAGATAGTTCAAGAACCTCCTACACAAGAACCCTAAACTCCTATAGTAAATTCTTATAGGGTAAGAAAATATCCTGAATAATGTTCCCCATATTTGAGTTATTTGTTACTTACTAACAGTGGATATCTAGAATGTTTTGGGGAAGCAATACAAGTAAATGCTAGGGAGAAGTGGGAGCAAGTGATGGAAGAGGAACATAGTTCTCTCATGGAAAACCAGATGTGGGATTTGGTGAAGCTACCCAATGGAAAGAGAGCATTTTAGAACAAGTGGGTATATAAAATCAAAGAAGAGGATGGAGGAAGGAAAAGGTACAAGGCCTGGTTGGTGGTCAAGGGTTTTGCATAGAAGAAAGGTATTTATTTTAATGAGATTTTTTCTCTTATTTTTAAGATAACTTCTATTAAAACTATGCTTGGTATAGTTGCAGTAGAGGATTTGCACTTAAAATAGTTAGATGTGAAGATTGCATTCCTTTATGGTGATTTGGAGGAGGAATTATATATGGAGTAGTCGTAGGGTTATGAGATCAAAGGAAAGGAGAAATTGGTGTGCAAACTAAAGAAGAGCTTGTATGGCTTGAAACAAGATCCACAACAATGGTATATGAAGTTTGATATTTTATGTTGGAACAGGGTTACTCCAGGTGTCATTCTAACCATTGTGTGTATGTTAATAGATTTGAGGATGGTAATTATATTATCCTATGCTTGTATGTAGATGACATTTTGGTTGTAGGAAAGAACATGCAATAGATTCAAGTACTCAAGAAGCAGCTTCGTAATTTCTTTTCTATGAAGGATTTGGGTACAGCAAAGAAAATCCTTGGAATGAGGATAACTTGGGATAGGAAGGAGAGGATGACTATCTTATCCTAGGAAGAGTATGTGAATAAAGTTTTGGAGAGTTTAAGTATGTAGGATGATAAGCCAGTTGGGACTCCTTTGGTAGGCCATTTTAGATTATCAAAGGAACAGTGTCCCAAGAGAGAAGAAGAAAAACTAAAGATGTCCAAGATAACTTACTCATCGATGGTTAGTATCTTAGTGTATGTTATGGTTTTTATTAGGCCAGATATTTCCCATGCAGTGGGAGTAGTAAGTAGGTACATGAGTAATCCAAGTTATGAGTACTAAAAAGTAGTGAAATGGATTCTTTGATATTTGAGAGGAACCATGGGTATAACATTATGTTTTTGTGGATCATAGACCACTTTTCATGGTTATGTGGACACAAATATGGTTAGGGATGTTGATAGCAGGAGGAGTACAATAGGTTATGTATTTACTATCGAGGATACAATGGTTAGTTGGATTTCCTCAATACAAAAGGTTATGGCTTTATCAACAATAAAGGTTGAGTATGTTGCTACTACAGGGGCTAGTAAGGAGATGATTTGGTTACAATAGTTAATTAATGAGTTGGGGCATATGTAGGAAGTTTGTGGATTAAATAGTGATATTTAGATTGTTATACATTTAGCCAAGAACTCCACTTTCCACTCAAGGATGAAGCACACACAGTTGTGGTATCATTTCATTAGGATAGCTTAGGAAGAAAACATGGTGAATCTAGAGAAGATACATACAAGCCAAAATCCTATGAATATGATGGCCAAAGTAGTCACATTAGATAATTTAAGGTTATGTTTAGCTTTGGTTGGTCTTCATGAAGATCATGGAGGAGTGTTAAATTTTGTTCAAGGAAAAATGAACTCCAAGTGGGATATTGTTAAATATGGAGCCCATTTCACCCCTAAGGTAAAAATAAAATTACTAAGGCATTTTTAACATGCATTTTTTACTTTCACAAATGGTGGGATGCATTTTTAAGTGTGTCAACCACTTCCCCCATTTGTGGCATGTTTTATGGAGAAGTGAGTGTGATCTAAGGTGTTGAGAGAATTAGGTGATTATGTGGTTGAAACCTCCCTTTGTTTTATGGGGATATGGTTATCTCTTTGGTTATGGTGCATTTTTTAAGGGATTTTGAAAATTATAAATAGGGATGAGGGGTAACACATTATTCATTACATTTTGCATCTCATTTTGAGCTCTGTAATTCTCTCTTCGGTCGGTGTGATTGGATTTGAGGTGTAGCTTAGAATCTCAAGAATTTTGGTGTGAATTCAAGTTGGATAAAGTTATCTCTATAAGATGTTTTTTTTTATATATTTGTTTTGTACTCTTATTTATAATATTATAGAGAGCCTCTCGGTGGATGTAGCCCACATTGGGTGAACCATGTTATATCAGTGTTATGTGTGTATTTGATTAGATCTAAATTTTCTTCCATATGTCTCTATTTCTATGATTTTGAGGAATAAATTCCATGTTGCATTTTATTTCATAATTAATCACTTATTCCTAAAATCATCTTATATCTCTCCCTCACCCTATATAGGTTGATATGAGCATAAATTTACCCAAAGGGTATGATGTGAATGCTTATTGTGACTATCACCAAGGCCCTAGGCATTCTACGAATAGATGTTTCACCTTGAAGCATAAGATCCAAGACCTTTTCCAATACTAAAAGATTACATTTGATGATCCTCTAAAGGAATCATTTTCACAACCTAGTGACCACCTCAAGCATAAAATATTTAACAATATTTTTAAAGATTATTTAAATAAGTATCTAGAAGTGAAAATGGCATATAATGTGCACCCTCCTCCATCTCATTATGATAAACCATTAGATGGGATTATTGGTACCTATATGAAGCATACACCTCCTATAGTTTAGAGACCCTCTTATATGAATCAAGAGACCGGCCTATACATAGTGTTATGATTGATAATGGTGAAAGTGAAAACATTTATACCATGACATTACTTAGGCATTCAAGTTATAAAAATCATGATTCACATCCTTCAAATAGATCATTTAGAGCATTTTATAGGACCTCAAAATAGGTTCTTGGTGAGATTGATTTACCTTTACAAGTGGGTTCTGCCCATGTGGTTACTACCTTCTCAGTTATACCTTCTATGGGTGTATTTGATATGTTATTTGAATGACCTTGGATACATATACTTTAATAAATACCTTCTACAATGCATGGGTCTATTAAATATATTCATTCTAATCAGGTAATTATAGTTTTCATAATTGTACATGAACCTTCTCTTGAGAAAGAGAAATTTATACCTAGATAGTTAATTATCAAACCTCCTATGGTTAATCTTTGTCAAAAGGGTAAGCAATAGGCAAAACCCTTTACCAAGTGTTCAGTACTTGAGAGACCATTTCATAATAGATCCAAAGTGGGTTCCATAGAATCCTCATCTATTACATAGAATATTCAGATATCCAAAGCACCTACACATATTTTTATTACTCATGTTCTAAACAAACCATAGAGCACTCAAAAATGGGTTCCATGAACTCTTACTCCTAATATTTTCACTTCACCACCACAAATTCATGTTTTACATATTCATAGAATCACATATACTATAGTGATAGATATTACACCCATACAAGGTCCTCAACAACATCACCAATTTATTACACTAGGTTCACAATGGGGAGATATCTATGAGCATCCTTTAGATGTGAATCATAGGATAATCTTTTCCTTTCACATATCCAAAACATACCCAAAAAATAAAAAAATTTAAAAACCCAAAAATATATTTAGCATTTACATGTTCTATGAACTCCTTGGCATATGTGTTTTTAGTTCCATGTTGGTAGATGGCATACCAATATTTCCTATATACACGTGTTTCATGCAGATTTTGAGTGTGATTTGGGCATACATAAATACATGATCTATTCACTTTTGGATTTTGGTATTACCCTCTACTCATACCACCAGGACATTGGGGGCATCCACCTCTATGATAATGATACATCCAGTGCATATCATTCTATGGTCACTTTCCATTATCATGTTTGATCTCATATATGTACTTAAACATGTCTTTATCCATGCTTATATCTTTCACAGTATAATTGATATGTTATGTACATAGAATTTTTTTGCTAACACATATATCCAAGGACTAGTATGTTATGTTTATGATTGTTTCTTATGTTTTCATGTATGCACTTCCTTGAATGTCTTGATTTGCTATAGTCTAGCTTGCTTGAGCATGTGAATATGCCCCATTGTTTATGGCCCCTTGTGGCCTTGTTTGCCTCTTTGACATTTTAGTATGTCATTTTTTTTGTAATTTGACATTAGAATATGTCATTATTTATTTATGGACATCTAACTAGGCATGTCCCTTTAATTGTGCAGTATTTGAACATGCCCTTTGTTTGCAGTCTCCTTAGACCTTTGTCTCTTAATTTGATTTTTTACTATTCTTATGTGTTCTTGATTGATTTTTGAGATTATATTGATACTATCTAGATGTTTCCATGATCTACATCATACATCTTAGGGCTTGGTGTGATGACATTCTTTGTGATTCAATGATATCTCTACCTAGACATGTTCCCTTTATATGCTACATGATACATTCATAGTTTACATAGTTATCTTCTCCTTTTGAGGTAAGGTAACTATCAGTTGATAATTTCCTTCACCTAAAAATGGGAGCATATCAATGGGATCGTGCCATGGAGGCATGACTTTCACATTACTTCATAGATTTAGATTATAGTGGGGCATGTTTTGGAAACATGTTATCCACACTTATTCAGTATACAACATAGCCAAATTATTGTGGGGGCATGTTTTGGAAATATGGTATCCACATTAGCACTTATATCAGTTTTTATATTTCTCCATATGTAGTGGGGAAATGTTTTGGAAACATTTTATCCACACTTAATTTTAAATTGGTCAAATTACATAGTTATATTATTTAGATACTCATTTATTGTAGAATTCTATACATTAGTACTATCGTTATACATAGTTTCATGATGAAACATATCTAAAGTTCATACGATATGTAATGTCTACCTAATATTTCAAAAATAAAATTAGTTTCATATTCTAAATAATTTCAAGGACTATCATCACCCATTGGGTTGGACTTTTACAAACTGTATTGAGCCAATCTACTATAGTAGTTAGTTCACCTTTTGGTATGGTTGAGGTGATTAAATCACTCAATATTTATAATATTATAGGTTGGACTTGATTACATCATCCAACCTCACCAGTTTTATAGTGTGGGTTGACTTGGTTCAGTCACACTCACTAGGTTATAAGTATGATTAGATTGCATGGTTAAGCTAATCTCAACCACCAGTTGGAAACTCACATTTTCTCCAAGATTTTGGGCATGTGCCCTCCAATATCTTTTTATCTCTTTAGATATATGCACTATCTAGATTTATATTTTTTCTAATCTCACTTTTAGTTATTTATAATAATATATTTTTCAAATCAATTTACCAAAAGGCAAGACGATTGCATCAATACATAAGTGTACTCCTAAACCTTGATCTCTTTAAATTTTAATCATTTCAATAATTTAAATTTCATATTATATACACTAATTATATATGATAACATGCTCTTGGTTTCAGGCCAATCACTAGTAAAGCACTCAAGTTGGACTCAATCAAAGGCAATGTGTATTATAGACATGCAGGTATGCATTTCTTTTCATTTAAACTAGAAATTTCATTACTATATTGAATGGAAGATAAATATAGATATTATTTATGAATTATATATAATATTAGGCTTGTACACTTGGAAAATACATATCATAGATATACCTTCACTTTATAGACCTTTCTCACTACCAAAAGGCTCGCATACACTATCTATTTATGCCTAATTGCTTATCTCTTAGTCTGACCTATATCATTATGATGAGTCAAAAATGTTTTCTTGCCCATAATGTTATAAACCTATTTATCTTCCATCTCTACAAGTTTAGAGCCTAAACCTATTTTCTAAATACTCATACACTTGTGTCCCAGTCAGACACCTACATCGATGTGTCTTATCCTAATATAAGTGTTTAATAACCTAAAGCCATCCAATTTACAAATGAAATGTATTCTTAAGGTCAACCTAAGTGATTTAATGTGAGATATTCTCCAAAGGGATTAGTATAAATATGAAATCAACCCTCATATGATTTTCATCTAGAAAGAAGCTGGAAACACCTATTAACTCACAAGACAACTTACCAAAAGCATTCTATCAAACACTCAAGTGAGCAAAGCTTCCATATTTTTTCCTATTTACACATCAATCATAGGGATAACACATCTACATTTATAAAATACTAAAGGAATAACCGAATAGATATATTTTCCAAGTTACAATCTAGGTCATTATTGTACTTACTTATCACACATTACATGGTTCACACACAAGCCAACACATATGGGAGAACTACATAAGTTTGAGACCTTATTCAAAGTATTAGTTATGTAGGAAGTACTCATTAACATATGGGTCTTTAGGCTAGCTCAATACCATGTTCCCACTAACCCATTTTTCTCATATCCAATATGAAGATGAAGAACTATATATTTTCTATTTGACAAAGAGTGACATTCCATGACCTAGATCTAAATGCACCAAAGAGAAGGTGACATAGAACCTAGAATCATCCAGGTGGTTGCATCTAGTTTCAACATGTATTATATATTGAATACATATGTCCAAATCAGATATTAGCATTGACACAATCATCCTAATTTTATGCAAGTGTTTGAGGCTATAAAGGCACAATTTCTAAAATTAGATGACTATTTCAGAATCTAGATCTTGTCCAATTTTTAAATGTTCCAAATCTAGATCTATATCATTATCATAAACATCTAATTATCTTGTTTTCACTATTATTACAATATCTAGCATAGTTATACTTTTTATCTTTAGCATCTTAGCATAATAAATTTAGTGTATTTTTTATTTGAGTTTCAAAAATAATTATTTAGAATTAGATATAGTCTACCATCCTTATGCCAGAGGTCATCTCTACCTATTTTAACCCTAGATTCCCCACATCTAGATTTTAGAGTTTAATAGGTAGGGACAATGAGTTGTCCTTGTTTCTTAGGCTAAGTGGTCTTTGGAGCAATGGAAGGTGAAATAAAAACTAGTTGAAACATGGAGGCACAATTTGGATAGGAAATTAAGGAAGTGCAGGAATGACCTTGTTATAATCTAAGATGATCCTCAAGGGTGTAGTTTTCACCACATGTTTTGTTTACCATGGATTCTTTGTGATAATAATTATAGAATATATTTTGAATAGACTGTGGAATAGACAAGTATATTTGGTTGAATGTGTATACACATAATATTTTCAACTTTTATCAAATATTGATGCTTTACATCTTAAAATAACCCATCAAAACTCAATCTCTTTGAGTGCACACCTAAAGGGGTGCACTGGGAAAGGGGTGGGCAGACCATTGGTGCTTCATAAGATTTTTTTCCCTTACTACCACTTATTACCAATCCAACCAGCTCCTAAAAACATTCCCCTAAGCTATTACTCCTTTGCATACTCCTCTAGTCTTTTCCCACTTTCCATCCCTCTTTTCCTCACCTTAATCCCTTTTTGATAGTCTATTATACTATTTTAATAAGGTTGACCTTGTAAAGTTTTGGTTAAAATTCATTTATGGTCTAAGTAGGATTTTGGCCGACCTACCCGTGACCTAGTGAATTTTTATCCATAACTATACTAAGTCGACTAGGTCGACCCTGTCAGCTAAAATTTTTGGAAGGGCTTAGGGTTAAACATACCTATATATAAAAGATAATTTAATCATTATTTATACAATGAACAATAGTTATTATTTACCTATGCTTCTTTACAATCTGCTCTTCCACCATTCTACTTGAGGAGTCTTAGCTTAGGGTTTATACTTAGAGAATCTAGTCTTGTGGAGAAGTCTTAGATGTTTTGGCCTTTCTTAGTGATCCTTAAAAACCATAAAACCTCTTGAAAATCCCCTTTTTCTAAGGGAGATATTGAGTCTTGATGGTTTTATCACTCAGGTAAGTATTATCTAACTTTTCTCCTCTTTTTAGTAGATAGAAGTAGCATAAGTATTAGCTTCGAATAATATTACTCTTCTCTTTCCATGTATTAGGGTCTTACTCATACATAGCTTAATTGAGATTCCCCTATGCATTTTTATTTGTTTACTAACCCCCATGTTAATCCACAAGATTTGGTGAGCACTAGCTTAGACTTTTACTTTACTTGTTATTAGTTTAGTGAGATATCAATCATAGGACCTAGTTAGGGTTATTACATGATTATGCTTGATTGGAGGCTTTGAAACCCTCCTTAAGATTGTGTATTATGATAAGAGACCCCTAATTGGGTTTATTATATCCCCATATTGGTCATGATCTTAATTATGTAATGTGTCCCCAATCAAAAGTGTATGGTATGATTTCTCTTCTCTGAGTTAGGATTGATTTATAGAGATGATGAATTTTTGATTGCATACATTCTGGTGAACCTGATGTGAATCTAACCCTTGCAAGTTTTATCTCACATTTTCATTATTTTATTAATTTATTTCTCTATATTTTTAATACAAGGTCGATAGTATCGGTGTAGTTATAACTTTTGTGTATAGGTTTAACACATAGTCACATCGATATGAATTTGTTCTATTTGTGCAATTTTTTCATCAGGTACAGGCTAATAGGTCAACTTAATCAACATAGTACATTTTTAAAACATCCAAATAGGATACTAGGTTGACTCTATCGATATAGTACACTTTTCATACTTTTAGAAAACATATTAGGTTGACCCTATCGATTCATAATACTTTACAAGCTTCAGTAGCAAGGTTTTACAGAACTAGGTTGACCCAGTCAACTTAGTTGACATAAATTTCAAGCAACTTAAATAGAAATTTTGTAAATTCTAAGCATATTTCAACCCACCAAGGTTCCTTTCTCTCCTTCTTTATCATTTTTGTTATTCATTATAGTTCTATTTTTCATAGTTTGTAGTCTTTAAAACTACCCATGTAAAGCAAATTAGGTCGACCCTATCAACGTAGTTTTGTATTCTATCTTCTATCTATAAAATGAGATCATCATTGTCAATGTAGTTCTTTTTTAGACACTTGTTTTAGTATTATAGTAGTGACATTTTCAACTCTATTATATAATCTCTACATATGTTGTCATCTAAAAATGACACTATATTGTGTTTCAAAGTTAGAATTAACACTTATATGCTAGTAATTAGCTCACACTTTCATTTTTAGTTGTTTACATGCTTAGAATAGATTACATAGTCTAATTACATGGTTTTTCAATATAAAATTTAGTTGCACTATTTTTTTCCTTTATACACACACTACCAAATCACATAATCTTAAAACAAATTTTAACAATTGTCTACCCAAGGCCTACCTACTTGGATTTCATCACCAAGGAGGAAGCTGACTTGGTTTTATAGCCAAGTATAAACACATGGCTAATGGTATATGTTGTCACTTGTATTTTCACTCTTTGAGGATATGTCTTATCTCTCCTTATCCAAGTGGCATAATTGAAACACCTATAGGTTGTGGGTAGCCTAAGAATGAGGTGAATATCTACATAGGGCTAATTCCCTTTATGTACCACTTGTAAATCACTACTACACCTAAACTTGTGAGGGAAAAGAGAGAGAAAACTAAAAGTAAACTATCTTAATAGAGGTGATACACCAAATTATTTTATGACTACCAACCAAATACATGTTACACATAAGAACAAGGGACTAACCAGACATACACTTCTCTAATATGCATCTTCTCACATCAATATTTCATTACGAGGTTGTGATGAATGTTTAGGCTAGGAGGACTAAAAAATAGGCCTCATATGGCACTATTTGAATAGACTAACTCACTCAACCTTGACACATCAATATAACACTTCACATGACCTACAAGAAGAAGCTTTTCAACTGTAAATAGGTGAGAGAATGAGATAGCATGCTAAGGAAATAAGAGTCATCACTAAGCAAGATCAATCACCCAAGTAAAAAAATATATGAAAATTTATGTAAGAGGTAAAAAATAGTAGTATTTATTCATCCATGGTATTCAAATGAGTAGGGATTCACCATACTCAGGTGGAGCATAGTTTACAAAGGCCTAAATGGCTAGTTCTTATAGAACTTGAGAGAGAGAGGAGAAGAGAGAAGTCCAAATGTCACAAAGACACTTTTAAAGCTGATAAAATGAGTTAATTTTTCATGATAATAGTATTTTAAATTTACCATGCAAGGTTATAAGAGACAAGTGGCTATTCAAGGCATGAAACTCTTAAAAAGTGGTATAAAATTCCTTTTGCTGGCTCAAAAAATTGCCTTCATGATTTAGCCCTATTTAAACGTCCAAAAAATAATTATGGATAGTTATGATGATTGGAATTATAGGTAAGAGTTTCATTAATTCCTCTTCATGCAGTAGTTGTAGTCTTGGTCATCTAAAATCTTCCTAAAATGAGCTATCACCATCTTCATTCAAAATAACTCTTCTTTCATACACCCTGCACACTTGGACTCCAAAAAGGAATTATTTATACATTAAAATCCATAAAATTGAGTTTATTAAACTTTTAAATACCATTTATGTCCTTAGAGGCATCAGGCACACCTTAAAAGCAACTTACTTGAAGCTTTTCACCCTTCTCACTATCATGTTCACTATGCCATTTTTGACTGGCTAAGATGAGAGATATTTTTTAAACACTTAAGATTTTTTTAAATGCATTAAATATATATGGGGAGTTATAATAAGTCATAATATCTCTATCAAATTTTATTTTATCTCTTGAAACATCCTATAACCTGCACAATGCATAAAATAGTCAAGAGACCCTTATTTTGTACTCCATATGTACAATTTCATATAGTTAAAAAGTATGGTAAGTATCTTGAGAGAGTATCCTATAGCATAAAATCATTATCTTGGGAAAAATATTGCATTTTAGATCATTAACCACTCTATTTTCTCAAACTGGTCACTAGTAAGGGTTGAAGAGGGTTTAGGCCTATTTGTGCTCTTCAGTTTTGTTCATGAAGTTATGACATTGAATTTGATAAAAAATTCCACTATAACATATTTAAATACCTTCATAAAATTCCCAAAACTCATTTTATCCACATGCACAAGCTCCAATAATATGTGAGCATCTAAACTTCTCCTATCGAGCCTGCTTTTCCATTCCCTGTAGGTCTGAGTTGGTTTTAAGCCAAAAGTGGCTCTCCTTATGATTTATTTTCAAGTTTTAGGATTTTAAAAATATTAATTAACCCTAAAATCATTATATATTCCATTATAATTCCCTCATAATTTTATAATTGAAGATGACTTCTCATTTTGGCACTAGGCTTAAGCCTTGCTTAACAGGCCTATTGTGACCCTTGTATTCTAGGCCATCCAATTAGTATTATTTGAATTAAAATATATTAAAAACCTATATAATGACCCAAAAAACATTATTTAACAATTTATAATTCCTACATAATGTTATAAGTTAAAATGCCTTCTCATTTGGGTTTTAGGCCTAACCATGCCTAACAGGCCTGTTTGCACCTTTGAGGTTTTTGAATACCCTGTTTAGTTTCTCCCTTCTATGAAAGGTATATAATTTTGGTTTTTATGTTACCCAAATCCACACACCTACTTTAAATTTCCAAATAACCTTTGCTTCACTCTCTCATCCTTATTTTCTAAGACTACAAGGTTTTGCTCATAAGGAAGTATCCTTTATCTGAGACAAAACAGAGGGCACTCCCCTATTTCCTCAGACAATGGTGATTATTTGAGGAGGTTATTCAAGTATTAAAAATATTTTTTATAATATTGTATTCCTTTATAACATCATTTGACTATTTAATTCCCTTAAATACCCAAGACAGACCCCTATTGAGATAGACTGTGTGTAGGTTTTAAAGAATGGATTGTGTGATATTATCTTGAGTCTTTCACCTCTCTTATTTACATTATATTAGTGAACCATAGTATGTCCATTTTAAATTTTAAATTTTTTATTATACTTAATATCCCTTTATAAACCTTTCAAGTCATACATTTGAGTTGACTGCTTAAGGTGTTGAGTGTGTTTCCTGCATTTCTTCCTTAACAATGAATCTTGTAGATGGTCATGTTTGTTTGAAGCTTAGATATAGTATCTAAAAACCATCCTAGAGTCCTATAAGATCATTTTAATTTTTATATACTCATTTTTAATCATATTTATGTTATATCCACCTCAATAAACTCAACTCTTTTGCTCTCTACCCCTCACAATCAACTACAATTGATTATGTGGGGCCTTGTAGGTGGCTTTAATCCTTGCAACTTATGTCTAGTAGTCAATAGGAACCATATGAAGTCATAAGAAGCAATTTTATATAACAAATGTCTATATGTTTGTAGGTCTCTACATTTAAGATCACACCATGGATTGTGAGACTTTGCAACCAGTTGTAGGTGCTCTTCTCTTGTGAAAGGACACCTGTAGGTGTAATTGAGACTTGAAACACTACATATCCACATCATCCCAATGATATTCATGTTCATTGGTGCCCCCTTCAATAAATAAGGTCATACAAAATATGGGAGTATACCTTGGTATTTCAACATCGGTTTAATGGGTCTCTTATAGCTCTGACTTGTAGATGACACTGACTAAAATTAGTGCATAAATATGCAACTTTAGGCTTTTCAATTACCACCCTCCATTTTTCATTTGCCTCCACAAATTTGCATAGTCCTTCTCCCATGTGGATACTATAATTTTTTATTACCAAGATGCATCTAATCCTTTTGAAACCTTATTATGAGATATCTACAAAATAGCCAGGTACTATGTTTTGCTCTTTTGGGGATTTGATCCTTGAATCAATCATTTGACCTTAGAACATGTTTTTCAACCTCTATTTGTCAATCTATCTTCTCAATAGGTATGTCATGATCCATAATACATTAGGACCTCATGGATGAATTCATCCATGTGATTTATCACCCAAAAGGACTCCTCAGCTCTTTGTTAAGGCAACTTGTAGGTGGACATTCCACAGTGCAGGCAGTATATGCAAGTGTGGGAAATTGTATTATTTATAACCTTTAATAGGTTTTTAAACCTTGGAAATCCTCAAAACACAACTCCTTCATCATGAAATACCTAAAATAAGGTCCAAATTTTCATTTTTTTTATTCTTACCCTCCTATTAACACCATATATAGATGGTCATTTTGATGTACATGCAAACAGTGGATGATTTACGAATAGGATGCATGGTTTATGAAATTCAAATGAATTTTGAGATTCCTCAAATATTCCAAATAGACTCATTTGATTATGAATAACCTTATTTATCTTAGACACTCCTTTTCACATGACTGGTCTTCATGAGATTCCTATACACATTCATTAATGGTAGAATACTACATATGTTGCATATGACTACAAACTCATGGAAATTGCATTGAAAAAAGAAGTTCAAAGGTAAAGGGAATAAATATAGAGTTTAAAACATGTAAATGAACCTAAAAAAAAATCCCTACAGTCACCATCAAAGCATGAATGTTCTACAAATAATGGAAACTACCTACAACACAGAATGGTACATTCTCTTGCAACCTAAGATACTTGGCCCATCAAAACACTTTTAAATGTTAAAAAACATGGAGAGAATTAGATTAGGGTTTCAACATCATTTTAAATAAATCCCAATATTTGAATTGTATGAAATCATCCAAACAAGAGCAAAACCTTTAAGTGCACAGACTGGCAAGAAGAAAAGCATAATCAACTTGTTAGGGATGGTTGATAAATCACAGTTGACCAATATTTTAAATATTGATATGTAAATTAATCTATCTAAGTGTAATTTCACCTCCCAAATGTGTTTAACCTAAAACTTCTCCAACTATCTGTACCAAGCATAAACCTGCTACCACTTTCATGTGTCTAGAAAGGCAAAGAAGGAGTAGAATGGTTTTAGCTCAAATTTGGAACTTTTAGAGAATTTCAAGTATGGATATGAGACTAATGAAGATGAAGAGTCACCTTAAAACTGTCTTCCTGTGTCAAACTCTCTCATAGGTCGTATGAGTGCCAAACTATCCCTTTTTTAATTGATTTCTTGATTTTTAGTTATATAATCTATAAGTTTCAGATGGGAATAATATTTTTTATAGAGAATATTACTTCTTGGACATTTGGAAGGAACTTAGGACACTTAGACACCTTGGAAACTATGCCACTTGCATTTATGACCTCAAAATGACATATTGACTAATTAGACCAAGATCAATGCTAATATAACATTAAATGACATCAAAATAATTTTAAAATACCATATGACAAAATATTAGACCCCTAAAACATCTAAAAATCAATTTTTATAGGGATCCCAATTTGACCTGTAGGGTCAAATTTGGTCAACAAATTGGTGACTCATAGGGGTAGTATGCTTGCTATACTAAAGATCAGTAGCCTTATCAATCCATTGGAATAGGGAGTCATCTAAAGTCTGAGATAAATAAAAATACCTAACACTTGAGAAGAAGGCTTTGACCAAGATAAGGCAACTAATTACCAAGTAGTTTAGTTTGTCCTCACCCTATAACCTTTTTCCCTGATGAACCTATGGTGTGGGAACCTAAAGAAGAGCATTTGGTTGAGAGAAATTCATAACTCTTTATTGAAGAAATCATAGCTCCTTGATAGCCTCATTGGGCTAAGTCACCTGATTTCAAGATGCTTAGTCTTGGCATCACCAAGAAGGAGAAGGAGATTGAAGATCTTGTATCCCTTGAGAAGAAAAGTTAGGTTATGATAGTTGAGATGCAACTTGAGAGACCTCAAGAGGTCATAAATTCTAAATAAGAAGTGAGTCCTTGTATTGAGTCTTCTTGTTGTGTTGATAATGAAGAATGTCTTGTATTAAAGAAGAAATCTTGGATGAAGTCCTTTTGGATTCCAAAGAAGAGGATGAAAGATATTATCTTGTTGTTCCCCTTCATGATGGTGATCAAAGAGAAGATGAATACTTGTAGCAGTAGTTTATAAGCATTTGCAATGAGTTTGAGTCTCTCAAAGGGTCTACAACTTCTTTAGATTTGATTGGAAGTGATGATAAGCAAGATGACATTTTTAAAAATGTCATAGAAGATCAAGAACAAGCCTTTAATCAGACTTGGGATGACTTGTTTGAAATCATTGGAGTAGGTTACACCCCTCTTCAAGCAGACTATGATCTAGTCAAAAATGGAGAAGGCAGCCTTGACACTCAAGTAAGTATGCAAAGGAAAATCAACTTTTCAAATTTGTCCTCTTAAGAGACATATGTATCCCATGATGATATGTTTGAAATCATAAATATGGGCTATCATACTCATAACCAGTTGGGAGAAACACATTAGCTCTTAAAGGATGGAACAAGTTTCTATTGGCTTCAATCTTCCAAGGAATAAGAAACCACTCCTCTTGAAGCTATGATTACCAAAAAGATGCAAGTTGATCTGAAATGAAGAGTGGGAAGTAGTATGAGGTATGTGTATAAGTTCAATAGGCATACTTTTACATTGGAGACCTATTTAAGGATGATCTACTTGAGAGTAGATCAAATGAAGTGCCAAAGAATAGGTATGATCTACAAAGCATCCCATCCAAGGATAGACATGCTTGGCACTATGATTCATCTAATGAGGGAGATTAAAGAAAATTTCCTCTTGATCCTAGAAAGGGAGGTATGCTTAGTTATTAGTTGTACATAGTGGTGTGTTTTTCTGATTTTCCTAAGTGCTTTGAGCACATGTATGTCTTGTTAGTGTGTTTACTTTTCTTTGTGTGTGTCCTCTATTTTATGTAGTTGAGGTAATTAGTTGTCTTATCTTGGTCAAATCCTTATTGTCAAGTGTTAGGCCTTATTGTTTTTCTTAGACTTTAGATTACTCCCTAGCCTAATAGACTGATAAGGCTACTGATGTTTACTATAGCAGGCATACTACCCCTATGAGTCATCAATTTATTGACCAAATTTGACCTTGTAGGTCAAATTGAGACCCCTATACATAAAAAATTGATTTTTTGTTTTTCTTAGACTTTAGATTACTCCCTAGCCTAATAGACTGATAAGGCTACTGATGTTTACTATAGCAGGCATACTACCCCTATGAGTCATCAATTTATTGACCAAATTTGACCTTGTAGGTCAAATTGAGACCCCTATACATAAAAAATTGATTTTTAGATATTTTAGGGGTCTAATATTTTGTCATAAGGTATGTTATATATCTTTTGATGTCATGTAATGCTATATTAGCCATGGTTTTGGTTTAATTAGTCAATATGTCATTTAGAATCTATTTAGGGGTTATAAATGTAAATGGTAAAATTTATAAAGTTTCCAAGTGTCCTAATTTCCTTAAAAACATATAAAATTTTATATTCCTTGTCATGAATGTCATTCCCATCTGAAACTTGTAGGTTATTTAACTAAAAATCAATAAATCAATTGAAAAAGGGAGAGTTTGGAACTTGTACAGCCTATGAGAGAGTTTGACACATGGGAAAAGGTTTTAATATGAATATTCATATTCATTAGACTCATCTCCATGATTTAAATTCTTTATAAGTGCCAAATTTGAGCTAAAACCATTTTGCTCCTTCTTTGTCTTTCTAGACACACAGAACTGGTCAGCATGTTTACGCTTGGTACAGATAGTTGGAGAAGTTTCAGGTCAAATGTCTTTGGAACGTGAAATTAAAATAATATATATTAATTTCCATAACAATATTTTAAATATTGGTCAATTGTGCTTTATGAACCATCCTTAATAAGTTGACTATGTTTTTTTACTTGCCAATTTGTGCATCCAACAAATTTTTATCTTGTTTAGATGATTTCATACAATATAGCTATTGAGATAAATTTTCAAGGATTTTTAATCCCTCCTATAATTATCTCTATATTTTATTTATCATTTCAAAGTGTTTTCATGGGCCAAGTATCTCATATTGCAAGAAAATCTACCATTTTATGTTATAGGTAGTTTCTATTAGCTTCAAAACCTTCATGCTTTGATGGTGACTTCAGAGGGTTGTGTTAAGTTTATTTACATTTTTTAAATTATATATTAATTCCATTTAACTTTAAACTTCATTATTCAAATCAATTTCCATGAGTTTGTAGGCATATGCAACATATGCAATCTTCTACCATTAATGAACGTGTATAAGAATATCATGAAGACCAGTCATGTGAAAAGGAGTATCTAAGATAAATAAGGTTATTCATAATAAAATTATTCTATTTTAAATCTTTTATGAATCTTAAAACTCATTTGAATCTCATAAACTATGCATCTTATTCATAAAATCATCCACTATTTGCATGTACATTAAAATGACCATCTATATGTGGTGTTAATAGGAGGGTAAGAATACCAAAATGAATTTTTGGACCTTGTTTCAGGTATTTCATGATGAATGAGTTATTTTTTTATGATTTATAAGGTATAAATACCCATTTAATGTTAGAAACAATATAATTTACCACACTTGCATATACTGCCAGCACTATGGAATGTCTACCTACAGGTGGACTTAACAAGGAGCTGAGGAGTCCTTTTGAGTGATAAAGCACATGGAAGAATTCATCCATGAGGTAATAATGTATTTTGGAGCATGATAAACCTATTTGAGAATATATATTGATAAATAGAGGTTGGAAAACATGTTCTAAGGTCAAATGACTAATTTAGGGATCAAATCCCCAAAAGAGCAAAATAGAGTACCTAGATATTTTGTAGATATCTCATAATAAGGTTTTAAAAGGATTTGATGAATATTGGTGATCAAAACTTTTAGTCTCTACATGGGATAAGGATTATAAAAATTTTGGGAGGTAGATGAAAAATGGAGGGTGGTCATTGGAAATCCTAAAGTTGCATATTTATGCACTAATTTTAGTCAGTGTCATCTATAAGTCAGAGTTATAAGAGACCCATTCAACCAATGTTGTAATGCCAAGGTATACTCCCATGTTTATATGGCCTTATTAATTTAAGGGGGCACTAATGAACATGAATATCATCAAGATGATGTGGATATGTAGTGTTTCAAGTCTCATTTACACCTATAGGTGTCCTTTCATAGGAGAAGACCACCTATAACTGGTTACAAAGTCTTGTATTCCATGGTGTGATTTTAAGTGTAGCGACCTATAAACATATAGACATTTGTTAGATCACATTATTTCCTAGGACTTCTTATGGTTCCTATAAACTATTTGACATAAATTTCAAGAATTAAAGCCACCTACAGGGCCCCATATAGTCAATTATAGTTGACTGTGAGGGGCAGAGAGAAAAAGAGTTGTGTTCTAGGAAATTTTTATCTATAGGGGTCCTAATTTTACCTAAAATATATAATTTGGTCAATAGTATATATCGGCTAAGCACCCGACACCCTTATCACTACGGTGTGTGAAGTGAGAGGGCAAGCCCTAATACTAAGCCAGTACCATTGCCAACACAGATCTTTTTTCACCTAAATGTCCTAAAACCATCCATAGATTCCTTTCTAATTCCTTTCTTAAAACCAACTTCCCATGACATCTAAAATCATAATATAACAACATTTATGATGACCATTTAGTTAGCATTTACTTTCTATGTTGACTACTTACTCTTTGCTCAATTGTATGTTATGTTGTAAAAACTTGCATTGGTTCAAGGTTTTGTACTGTGTGACTCAATTGGATCATCTTCATTGACCCAATTGATTGTGTGTTTCTCTTCACTTCTTGTTTTCAAAATTACTTGCAAAAAAATTCTTATTTCAGTACATAGTCATTCTGCTCAACACAGTCTCTTATAGACTGTCTATTTCCCATGCCTATAGAACTAGGTCAACCCTGTCAACATAGTACTCTTTTATGCTTCTTAAGATACAGTACTAGGTTAACCCTATTGACTCTATATTTTTTTTGCCTATTTTTTGTCTAGGTTATAGAACTAGGTCAACCCTGTCGACTCTATATCCCTATTTTCTCAATTTTTAGCCCAAATTTTTAATATTAGGTCAATCCCATGGACTCTATACTCTTATCAAGCTTTTTTTCCTTATTTTTTAGTAGTAGGTTGACCCAATCGACTCTGTATTCTTATTGTTTGTCCTGTATGTCTGACTTAGTTCTATGTCTACCAAACTTAGTTCTTTATCTTTGCCTCTCATATTTATTCCTTATCATCCTTTTTATTTCCTCAAGCATTATGTCCCCTATCATAATATTCTTGGACAAATTGAATCCATTTAGACACTATATGGGTTTCTCTTTGATTCTTATCTTTTCTTCCTCTTTTCAAATTTTGGGGCATCTTGTGATTCCCATCCACACATTACTTTAGCCTTTGGGGAATCTTGTGATACCCATCCACATATCATTTCAGACTTTGGGGCATCTTACGATGCCCATCCCTAAATCTAATTACCCTTTTGGGTATCTTGTGATGCCCACCCTTATTCTACATGGCGTGCTACCAAACTAATTCAACTTCAAGAAACCTTCTGAGACACACGGTTGTCTCTCACATACTCATCCTTGATATAGATTTTAACATAGATTCCTTCCCTTGTTTTAATGATTTATATATGTTATTTATCTAACACTTTTTGTAGGATACTTACACAAGTCTCACCCACTATAGCAGCTCTCTCCTTTCACAAACCTTAGTCCTTCCTTTTGGTCTTTTGGTTTTTCCATTTTTCTCATGAGTTGCATTGTAAAACCGTAGATAAGACCCGGTCTTCCTCATGATGTACCATAGTATTATTTATTTTCATACTCTTTTTACACACTTTTTTCATCCCTTAGGTTTCTCTTTTGTGATTTGTAGTTTAAGACCATGGATAAGACCTATCCTTCCTCATAAATACCATCTTTTCCTTATCTCATTTATGTTTTCAATACTTTTTGGCACCCTCGTAGGTTTTCTCTTTTATGATTTATAGTGTAATATCATGGATAGGACCTAGCCTTCCTCATAAAATTACCATATTGATATTCTTTTTTTAAAATATGTGTTTTTTATCCTTATTCTCAGCTTTTGCTTTTGATTCTTTTGATAGATGGAATTTACATAACAATCTATGTTAGAATGTTTTCTTACATTTCCTTAATTCTTATGATAAGGAATCAAACTTTACTATCATTGAATCCCTTTTTCACCTTTGGTCACATTTTTTGTGGTTTGAAGTATTCAAACTATTTCATGTGTCACCCCCCCTTGATTTCCTTTCCTTCCACTCTCATTGGATAAAACAAGGTTGAAGTCAAGATAGAACTTTTATTTCACCTAGATTTATGAGACTTTTAGATCCCATGCTCTCTAAAGTTCTCTCTCTTAGAAACCAAGTCCCAAGTATTCAATTGAAATTCATCTTTAGCACCCATGTTTGGTTTTCAAATCCATATAGAGGAGGACTAGAAAAATCCATCAAAAAATTTAAAAGCCTAGTCATTTGAAACAAAAGGAAATGATATAAAAAATGAAACATAAAAATATCAAAAGTTAAAATCACTCCAAAAGACATAATTACAATCACATATCCTATCTATAATCGAAACTCAAACTCCATTGTTAGCCTCACATAGAGTTGAGGTCCATTGGGATGTGGTAGGATAGTAGATTGGAATAGGAGAATTCAACAAACTCTATGGTGATACCTACTTTCTCATGATAGTACCCAATTTTCATAGTATATCAATGGCTCTATAAGGGGTCTTAAGGAACAGGGAACACATTGTGGGAAGGTAGGTCCATTTTAATTTTCATGTATATATCCTTTATGGGATGATCTACATACTTCATTTTTTTACCTAAGACTTATGTGGATAAGAGACATTCTTTAGAGTCCTTAAGATAGATAGTCCTCTTGTTTTGACAAACCTAATTTGAGTGTCTTGACTTTGATAAAGAGTTTCCTCTACCTTGGCTTTTCCTTTATTCTCCCCTCCACCCATTTCATTTCCACCCTTAAAAGGTAAATTATGATTCCAAATTAGTTTCCCTTTTTCTCTACTTCTTTCTTCTTCATATCTTAAAAACATGCTAGCACTACTTTGTTTCAGTTTTATCTATCCTTAGAGCAACATAACATGTTTGAGAAACTATGGATTACTTTCTTTACACTATGGCTCTACATTCCTAGACTTGTTTTGCTTACCTTTTCACCATTTATCATTTATTATACCGCCCTTTTTTTCAAACACCTAAGTCCATTTTTCCCTTTTATGCATCTTTTTCCATTGATGATTGAGTAAGGATTGTTACTTCTCACTCATCAATGTTGTTTTACCATTTTGCTTTCCCATCTTTATTTAAGTAAAGATTGTTACTGATTTTACATTGATGTTTGATTGCCATATTTTTTTGACATGTATCCTAGGTTTAACTTGGTGATTTTGCCTTTCTTACTTAAGGTTTAATTGTTTGAGTTGTTTTCTCTTTAGTAGCTTTGGCTTTTCAGTTACCCGATTTACTCTAAATTTTGACTTGGTCATTTCTTCTAACATAGCACCTATCACCCCAACTTGCCAAATTTCTAAGTACATCCCATCTACATAGCACTAGTTATCTTGGCTTTCCTACTTTTGTTTTTTTTCTTTAGTTTTGTATTCTTAGGTTTATCAAAATTAGTATTTACACCCTACATAATCAAAACTACAAACACGATAGATAACCATGTAATGATAAAGGTAAGTCAAGGTATGCATCACATTTAATTTTCAATTATTTCACTTTAAATCATTACTTTTAGTTATTTTTGCTTTAAAATACTATAACTTTTTTTAGCCTCAGGGTTGTGTGTTACTATGTTCTTTTCTCAAAGCACCATCCCCCATTACACCTTAGTGACATATGATGAGCTTCGAGTGGAGCATATGAATACACATAATATTTTCAGCTTTTATCATATACGGATGCTTTATATCTTACAAGAACCCATCAAGACTTAATCTCTCTAAGTGCATACCCTAAGGGGTGAACTAGGAAAGGGGTGGGTAGACCATTGGTGCTTCATAGGATTGTGGTCCCTTATTGCCAGTTATTGCCAATCCAACTAGATCTTAAAAACATTCTCCTGAGCTAGTAATCCTCCTTTGCATACTCCTATAGTATTTTCCCACTTTTCATCCCTATTTTCCTCACCTTAAGCCCCTTTTGACAATCTATTGTACTAGGTCATTGGGTTGACCCTATACAATTTTGGGTAAAATTTATTTAGAGTCTAGATTGGCTTTTGTCCGACCTAGCCCATGACCTAGTGAATTCTTCTCCATAACTATACTAGGTTGACTGGATCAACCATGTCAACTAAAAATTTTAGAAGGGCTTAGGGTTAAATCCACATATATATACAAGATCATTTCATCATTATTTAGACAATGAACAAGAGTTATTATTCACTTGCATTTCTTTACAATCTGCTCTTTCACCATTCTACTTTAGGAGTCTTAGCTTATGGTCTCTACTTAGAGAATCTAGTCTTGTGGAGAATTATTACATGTTTTGGCCTTTCTTAGTGATCCTTACAAACCACAACAACCTCTTGCAAAGCCCCTTTCACCAAGGGAGATATTGAATCTTGATGGGTTCAACATTCAAGTAAGTATTCTCTAATTTTGATCCTCTCTTTAATGGATAGAATTAGCATAATTATTGGCTTCAAATAATATTACTCTTCTCTTTCCATTTATTAAGGTCTTACTCATACATAGCTTAATTGAGATTCTCATATGCATGTTTGTTTATTTACTAACCCCCATGTTGTGCCACAAGCTTTGGTGAGCAGTAGATTAGACTTTTACTTTAATTGTTAAAAGTTTAGTGAGATATCAAACATAGGACCTAGCTAGGGTTATTGCATGATTATTCTTGACTGGAGGCTTTGAAACCCTCCCTAGTATTATGTATTTTGATAAGAGATCTCTTAATTGGGTCTAATATATCTCCATATTGGTCATATTCTCGATTATCTAGTATGTCCCCAATTAGAAGTGTATGGTATTATCTATCTTCTTTGAGTTATGATTGATTTATAGACATGATGTATTTTTGATTACATATAGAATGGTCTCAGTGGTGCTCAAGATAAAAAAAATGGAAACATACATCAAATCCTCAAAATGAACCTTCTTTTTAGAGTCTAGGGGTCTAATTGTGGTGGAAGGAATTAAAGGATCAAAATAATTATATGTTTATAGCCCTATTTTCTTATTATAAGTGTGGGAATATAATGACTTGGTTTTCTTACAATATTCATTCAAGGACTCAAACAAAGAAAGAGGTGGAACAATTTAACTAGTAGATGACAAATTGACCATGTGAGAATCCATAATTGTAATGGAAGAATGAGGAAGCACACTAACTTATTCAAAGCTCACCTTTATTCTTTTAGTAAGAATATTTGTCTTTTGGCTAGCAGTTAGTGTATATAATGGAACAAATTATTCTATAATAGTAGCTTTAGGGGAGGAAACTAGAGTTGTGGTTGTAGGTGTATCAGTATGTCCTAGAGTAGGGGATACTTTCAAAATAGATTCTACATCTGACTCCAATGTTTTTTCTTCCACTAATAATTTAGTTGATGTTGAATCATCTTTTTCTTGTTCCAATTCCCCTTCAGCCTCTACATTTAGTATATTTGTATCTCCAAATTCATCTTCATTTATTTCCTCAAAAAAATGTTTCTTTTTTAGGTTCTATGTCTTCTCTAGACACCCACTCTTATTCATTTTGTCATTCTCCTTCTTCATCACTATCCAACACATGGATAGACTCCATTTATTTTTATCCTTTTTTAATTTCCTCCTCTAATTCCTTATATAGAGGACCATGTTTGGTTAATGGGCATTCAGTAGGTTTTTCTTCTAATGACACATTTTTAGGGGATATAAAAGGAGTTTTGGGATTTATTTTGGAAGTTTCAATGGGTGGTTGTGTAGAAATGGGGCCCTACCCTATATAAAAAAGAGTGTAAATCATAAGAACTATAGGATGGAAGGTGTAAATGAAGGCACTAAAACTATAGGAGTGACTAGTGGAGATGTTATAGGTACCAAAGTTGAAATTTTAGGTGGAAGAGTAATAAAATAACTCTACAAGAATGCATGAAGACTTACATATTGAACCATGGTTAAGGGAGACAAGGGTGTCAGAGATATCACTATTATTTGGCCACTTGCAGAAGGTGAAGTCCTAGTAGTTACTATGGGAAATACATTATAGTTATTGGTTGAGGGGTTATAAGTCCCCTAAGGATTTTCTTCCTAATATGGGGTTTCATATCCCCTTGAGAGGCACCTTCATCTGATAAACACATTTTTACTTTTTTTAGAGAGGTTGGATAACCATGCTCTAGTGATAATTAAGCCTATGGTTGGGGCCATTGATGTCTTGTAGCTTTTTTTTCATCATCCTCTATCTTATTTTCTTTCTCTTTTGTGATCGAAGTATCATATTGAATTATATGTGCTAACACCATTGGCATATTATTCCTTCTCATCTAGGTATAAACCTTATAATCATATGCAACATTAATGAAAATTTGGTCATATTCAACACTCTTATGTCCATATGGAATGTTGACTCCCTTCTTTTTGATGTCATTAATGTATTGCCTCACATTTTTTTTGGGATCCCAATCTCAAGATTCTGCTTTATTTAAACCATAGTGGGCTCTGATCTTCCCAACTAAATTGAGGTGCGTTTTCAATGAATATTGCATTTGGCCAATGCTCTAAGGGGTCTTATGATAGTACCCTTAGTTTTTGGCACCTAAATTCTCATCCACACTATTATATATCTAAAAAGCTATCTCATGATTTGTTATTTTTTTAGGAATAAAATGAGGTAAATTTAGAGGAGGAGCCTTGGTTCTCTCTATCATGATTACAGTGTAGTCAGGATAGTATCAATAGTTTCCCATCTTCTTAATGATTCTCCTTATGTTGTCATAAATCCTAGGCATCAAATTCCCATAAATGGCTTGGTACACTAATGGTCATATTTCTTCTATAATTTTCTTTATTTTCCTACTAAATATATAAACATGTAGTAGGGAAAATTTATCATAGACCCTGTTATTTACACATTTTGTAAATGGATCCCATGATTGTTTATAGGATGTATGCATTATTTCCATGCTTACATATACTACATAAGACATCATGTAAAAAATTTCATAAAATGGCCCTTCATCAACTTTGAACATTTGTGCCTTGAGTCAGACACTGCTAACCTCACCAAGTGTCATGATTTTATCAGAGGTCAAAATGATATCTAAACAAGGGCACCCATGCTTTGTGTACGTAAGTGGTGCTATAAAATCCATATAATTTATTCAATAATTCCATGGATATTATAATACTTGGCCTAATTTTGGTTGTGGAAATTGAAGAAACAACTCCTCAAATAATCATTTTTTTGTCTTTCACCAACCATTGCTTGAGCTTACCCTCAATTATGTTATGGTCTAACCAAGCATTGGTTGAAACCTAGTTATAAGTTATCTCAGGCATTGGTAGGTGTAAATACTTCTCAAAATCATCATTAGATATATAAGCCACCATATTCCTATGAATCCCATTCTCTATTAATGTTAATACATGTAATTACCTTATATTTCTTTGCCATGTTGTGTAAACCCATTACTTTGACTGGTGATAGATCATCTATGTGTCTTCTCTTGACTTCATCCAGCTAATCCTAAGTTGAATATGGTTTGATATTATCTATCTGATCTTAGAGAGTAGAGTAATGGGGAAATGGTAATACCCTCTGCCAAAAACTATGTCCAAGTACTCGATTGCTCTTGCGATATAATATTTGTTAGAACAGTTAATGTCTAAATGGTGAAATTATAAGACCTTTAGTATATTTTAAGTAATTAAATATAATTATTTATTATTTATTAACATGAGTTAAAAACCTCATGTAAATAAATAATAAAACATAAATTATTTATTAACATGAGTTAAAAGCCTCATGTAAATAAATAATAAAATATAAATTATTTATTACTTATCGATAAAATTAAAACATATTTGTTTATTATTATCAGTAATTTAAAATGTTTTTAGAATGGTTGGACCCATTATTTACAATGGTCACATCCCTTCAAATTTTACTATAAATAGGGTTTTATCCCTATTGTTATTGTGTATGAAATTAATATATTATAAATCATGAATTATGCATGAACAAAGAGTTTTGTGAAGGATATTGAAGAAGTGAGAAGGAGGAGTTTCTATATTGGGGTGATTTAGTTTCTCAAGTATATGAATATCACATTGGTGGGTTTTTTATCTCTTTGAGGTTTTTCCATGGTAATTCTTATGTACTGGTTCATTGATCTGTGTGATTCTTTCATTATGCTTTACTTATTAAAATTCATTCTACATCCTATCATGTGGACGTACATTGCTTTATAAATTTTATCATGGTTTCAGAGCTTGATGAGTGGATTTAATTGGCAAGCATATTGAATTGACTTAAAATAATTAATATTTTATTCAATTTTAAATATTTTTTTAATTTTCAAGCTTGGTTTGGCCTATGTCACTGAGGAAGGAAGAAAAAAAAATTTGATCAACTTGGAGACCTACTTCAACCTTGTATTCATTACATCTTCATTCAAAATCATTGTAGATCCTTGTTAAAGTAAACAAGACTCAATTCAAATATGGAAATCAGCCTCCAAACTCCATGTGGCACTTTGAAACTAAAAAAAAATAAGAAAATTTATTTCTATTTGCTTTCACAACTCTATTTTTTAGTTTAAAAGATCAAAGATCTTGTTTTTTGGCCTGTTAATCCTCCTAATGAGCTTGTAGGAGGTTCAAATCAAAAATTTTGGAAGATAATTATCTACTTGGGGTGCCATTGAATGGCTTATACAACAATATAAATTTGAAAATTTAGTTTTTTAGAAGTAAAATCAAAATTTGAACCTTCTGAATGTTTCATTGCAAAGATTGAGGGAGATTTACTTTAAAATTTGGTTATTTGGTAACCTATTCAATTTACTATGAGCTTAATTCCTTCACCTAGAGCACCATAACTAGCTAAAAATATGTAATTATATTATATAATTTGAAATATTATTTAAAAAATAATTTATTTTTTAATTCAAATTTTTTCACGCAAGCCACTTGTGGGTCCCACTTTGGATATAGTCATTTAACAAAAAATTAAAACTAGTAATATTTATTTACTATTTTTTTCACATGCATAGTAAATATTTTTTTATTATTAAAAAAATAATATTTAAATATATAAATTTTTGTAGAAGAATTGGTGGTTGTAATTTTGTTATAAACTTTAAAGTGGGGTGATCCAGTGTTCAAAACCTTCTAAAAAAATTGACTTGGTCAAGTTACTTTTTCAAATTTAATTATTTTTTAAATCTGTTTTTTGATTTGTGTGCTAACTTCTCATGCATCTAAAACCTTATTTGACTTGTCAAACTTGTTTTGACTTTTGAAATAGTGAATATTTTGACAAACATAATTATGTAACCAATCGATATCTAGGTTTTGATACATTTTGAATGCATTAGATTGGTCCATTTTTTATTTTTTATTCTTTTATTGAATTTTTTACACCTTTTTAATAATAGTGTTTAAGTGGTCATTTTGAGTGTGACTCTTTTAACACCTAGAATAAAGCAATTTTAATTTAATGTTTTGCATTGTTTAAAATCTAAATTATGTAATTAAGTATAGTTACATGTGCAATTCACTTTATTTTGAAAATAGTTCAAATAAATCAATTAAAATAGTTTTTTTTAAGCATTTATTTACTATTCTATTTAAAGAGAAGTTATGGTTTCATCTCATTTTTCCTTATATAAATATTAAATACTTAATGGAAATAGCTATAATATTTTAAAAAATCATGTTACAGCTGAATTTATGGCCTACAAGTTGTAGAATATTATTATTGGGATTGAAAAAACTTCTTCTAGATGACATGTGACCCCTAAGCTTACCAATGTATTTCAACAAAAATCACAAGAAGGTATGTCCATTATATTATGAAGTGTTAAGGATGAATTCATTCTCCACACTAATAATCAAGAGTCTCATAGTGATGCTTTGAAAATCTTAAAATCCATGCATGAGGGTACTTGTATCTCAAATATTATTAAAGTATTCTTTGAATTGCTAACTACACCTATGAAAGGTGATGAGAAAGTTGTGAATTTTCTTGTTATAATTAAAAATACTAAATCTCAATTAGATGGATGTAATTATAATTTGATTCAAGATCAATTACTTTATTTAATCATTCAGTTAAATATTCATGAAAAGTTTAGAAATTTTATTTCATTTTTAAATTTTAAGTATCAAATTGAGCAAGATATCCTTGACCTTACCACCTTGTTTGTTTTTTTATTCAAGAAGATCAAGTTATGAAAAATTTTGATTCTAAAGAAAAATTCACTCAGACACTTTTCACAATAAATATTATTTTTGATAACACTAAAAATCATAAATTTAATCCTAATTCTACTAAAAATAAATAAGAGAATTAAAAATCTGATAATAAGAATCATACATCTAAGCTTAATGAAAATTATGATTTGTGTGATAAATTTGATCATATGAAGGAACCCTACTATAAAAATAAAGATAGAAATAATAATCAAACTTATAAAAATAATAAAGTAAAGAAATTTAATCAAAATAAGTAGAAGAATCAAAAATTTAAATAGAATAACAATCAAGTTTCAAATATTATTGCTTTGTATATTATTGTATTTACTTCAAATTAAAATGAATGGATTTTAGATAGCAGTGCATCACACCAATATGACTTATTTATCTAATATTCTATGTGATTCTATAGATATCTTTGAAAAAATTTACTTAGGAGATAATTATTTTGTAGAATTAACTAAATAAGGAAAAATAATGTTTTTAAATGTTACTATAAATGATGTTTTCTATTTAAAAGCTTAAAAATAGTTTGTTATCTTGTTCTCAATTTATAAATAATAATTTATTGTAACATTACTTAAAGATATTTGGTTCATTAGAATTAATATGGTTCCTTGATTTTTGAAGGTATTCAAAAGAATGGTTTATATATCTTTTTCCTTATTCTACATGTTTTCTTTCATTGCATAGTAAGAATAAATCTCAATTATGACATGAAATATTGGGACATGTTAATTTTATAATTTTACATGATATTTATGTAAATAATATTTTTGTTATACTTCTTTCTCATGAAACTTATGAGGGTTGCTTATGTGGTAAGCAATATACTAACCCCTTTTACAAGAATCATGATGTGGATTTTTCACATCCTTTAGAATTGATTCATAGTGATGTTGTAGGACCTCTTAAAGTTTTATCTCTTAATTGTTATTTGTATATTATTACTTTTATCTATGATTACACTAAAATGATTTGGTCTTTTTTCATTAAAAATAAATATGATGTATTGTCTAAATTTAAATAATTTAAAGCTAGTGTTGAAAATCCATCTAATTTTTCTACTATGAAATTAAGAATTGATAATGGTAATGAATATGTTAGTAAAGAGTTTAATTTTTTTTAATTAGTTGTAGTATTTAAAGGGAATTAGCAACTCCCTATTCCCCTTAGCAAAATGATATTGTTGAAGTAAAATATCGCACCATCATAGAAATGGTTAAAACAATGTTTTAATATGCAAATATTCTTAAATTTTTATGGGTCAAAGCCATGAATATTTTTGTGTATATTCTAAACATAGTCCCTAACAAAACTTTGCATTTTTCTACCTTATAAACCTCATATCATTGAAAATAAGAATATTCTTATTCTTGAAAAATCTTTTTGTGATCCCTCTATAGAACCTCCTCACTATTCTTCTATTTATGAACCTGACTCTGATGTTTTTCTTGTAGATAAAATAGATGTCCTTGAAGAATTTGATCTAATTTTAGATAAATTAGAGTTTAACAAACCCTCTGAGTTTCATGTTTAATTTAAAATACTTAAATGGGTAGAATCCTTAATTCAATCTTATAATGTTGATAATTTTAATAAATTAACTAGAAGTCAATGGTATTATCATGTATTAATGATTATGTATGAATATAAACTTCAATCATTTGAAGAAGCCACTCAAGATGATAAATAGAATGTTGTCATGCAAGTTTAATATAATGTCTTAATTAAAAATTAGACTTAAGATTTTATCCATCCTCTACCTAAAAGGCATATTATCAGTTGTAGATGGCTTTATAAAATTAAATATAATTCAATTGATAAAATTGATAAGTTTAAAGCTAGATTAGTTGTTTGTGGATTTACTTAAAATTTGGGATTGACTATGTTGAAACCTTTGATCTTGTAACAAAAATAAGTACTATTAAACTTTTTACTACTCTTGCAGCTCAAAATGATTGGATTGTCCACAAAATAGATGTCAAAAATGCATTTATAAATGATTTAGAAAAAGAAATCTACATGACTCAGCCTAAAAATTTCACTGATCTTAACAAAGAACATTTTGTATACAAGTTAAAAAAATCTTTGTATGGTTTAAAATAAGCTCTTTGAGCTTAGTATTCTAAAATTACTTTTTTTTTTAATTAAGATTTGTTAATTGTTATACAAATAAAGATCTCTTTATTAAAGTTGAAAATGGTCATTTTATTTTAATTGTATTATAATTTGATGATTTATTTATTACTAGTGATCTATTTAGTTTAATTCAAAAATATAAAGATATACTAAGTCAAATATTTAAAATGACTGATTTAGGCATTATACATCATTTTTTAAGAATAGATATATTTCAAGATAACCATTATATTATTGTATCACAATCTCAGTATGCTCATAACCTTCTTGTTAAATTTAACATGCTTGATTGTAAATATTTTTCTACTCCTATTGAAGTTGGTATTAAACTTGATCCTAAACTGCATGTTAAAAAGCTAACCTTGTTTTATATAGATAATTAATTGGTAGTTTGATTTATCTAACCATTATTAGGTTAGATATTTCATATGCTATTAGTGTTATTTCTAAATTTATACATGATCCATATTTGGATAATTAAAAATTATCTAAATAAATTTTTTGTTATATCAAAGCAATAATTAATTATGGTTTATTTTATTTTTCTATTGATAATATTAAATTATATGGTTATTGTGATGTTGACCATGTTGATGATACTATAAATCATAAATCTAAATATATATGTGTTTAAATTTGGTGCATGTGTTATCACTTAGATTAGCAAGACACAACATATTGCTTCTATCTCTTATACTGAAATAGAGTACAAAAATGTTATGGAAGCTACCAAAAAAATCATGTAGCTATGAAGGTTAATAGGATAACTTAATTTATATATTTTTTATAGTATCATCTTTCATTATGATAACTAAATTTGTATATCTCTGATGAAAAATCTAATACAACACCAAAGAACTAAACATATTGAAGTTCATGTATATTTTATCCAAGAGAAAGTCTTCAATAGTGATATTGGTCTACAGTTCTGTCCTAAGAATGAAAAAGTGATAAATATCTTCACAAAACCACTTGATGCTACCAAATTTTATTAGTTTTTTGTAATTTTAGTCCTCTCAAAGTTGTCATTGAGGGGTAGTGTGCATGACAATGTCACTTCCTAACGGTCATGTGTTCTTTCTTCTTCTCTATACTTCTTCTCATTGTAAAGTATTATAAACTTCATGTGAAATTTATATGATTTAGTTAAACTTCGTGTGAGTTTTTTACTTTTATACCTCAATACATACAAGCATATTTTTTAATGAAGGTTCTTATATTATAAAAGGCTCCAAATATGCTTAGTGATTATTCATGAGAAATTATGAGATGTAGTCTCATAATCATGCTAGTCTAAACTTACTTTTGAGTAGTTTATGGATTATCGTTTGTTTTATTTTAAAATGTGATATTTGACATGATAAAAAATTTTAAATCCTTCAATTTTGTATAGTATAATTTATTTTTTAAGGTGACTGATATTTATTCTCACTTATCATTAAGAAAGAGTGTTAGAACATTTAATGTCTAAGTGGTGAAATTATAAGACCCTTAGTATATTTTAAGTAATTAAATAATAATAATTTATTATTTATTAACATAGGTTAAAAATATCATATAAATAAATAATAAAATAAAATTATTTATTACTTATCGATAAAAATAAAATATACTCATTTATTATTATCGACAATTTAAAATATTCTTGGGATGTTTAGACCTATTATTTATAATGGTCGCATCCCTTCACATTTTATTACAAAGAGGGTTTTACCTTTATTTTTATTGTGTGTGAAAATAATATATTATAAATAATAAATTATGTGTGAACAAAGAATTTTATGAAAGCTATTACAGAAGTGAGGAGGAGGACTTTATGTATTGGGGTGATTTGGTTTCTCAAATATATGAATATCACATTGGTAGGTTTTTTATCACTTTGATATTTTTTTATGGTAATTCTTATGTATTAGTTCATTTATTTGTGTGCTTCTTTCATTATATTTTGCTTATTAAAATTCACTCTAGATCCTATCATGTGGATGTATCTTACTTTATAAATTCTATCAATATTGAAAGGTAGGCTAGTTAGTTACTTGGGATAAGGAAGCCATTGATTTATTATAGAGTTTCTGGTAAGATAGTTGAATTAATTTATGTTAGAATATCAAAATAAGGAGGAAGTATTTATTTTTCAAGCCAAGTATGCTCAAGAAAAGCTAAATAAGTATTATCTTCAAGAATCGAAGCCCACGGACACTCTAATTATAAGTGTATAAAAACTTATGAGAGAATATGGAAGACCTTTAACTAATGAAAATAATTTTAGAAACATGGTAGGAAATTTTATGTATCTCATTATGATAAGACCTTATTTTAGCTATAGATTTTCACTAGTTTCTAGATTTATGAGAAAATCATCACTCAAATATTTGTAAGTAGTGAAAAAAATTCTCAGGTATATAAGAGGAACTTATAATCATGATATACATTGAATATCCTCAATTTCATTATGTCTAATTGGATATATAGATTCATATTGTAGGGGGTCTCTTTATGATAAGAATTCAACTTCAAGTTATTGTTTTACATTGAGAAGTGGGTTGCTTTCATGGTCATCAAAGAAACAAGCTATAGTTGCATTTTCCTCTACTAAAAATAAATATATATCCCTTACATCAACTTACATGTAAGTATTATGGATAATAATACTCTTGTTTGATCTTATGGAGGCTCAACTTGAGCCAACACATTTATTTTGTGATGATAATGGAACAATATAATTGTCCAATAATCTAGTTTTCAATGGTAGAACCAAGCACATTAAACATAAACATCATTTTTCCAAATACTTGATTAATGATAAATAATTTTTCATTGATTATGTGAAAATTTAAGATCAATTTTTTGATATTTTTACTAAAGTATCACACAAGCATATTCAAGGAAGACTTAAGGAGATGATAAACATCTCTTATCTTTGCATCAAAAGAAAGAATGTTGAGTATGATGTTAATTTTTGCACTTGATTAATGATCTTATATTTATTTTATTTATTATTTTTAGTGTTTATGAGTTTTATTTAATTTATTTATATCTTAAATTATTTGTTTAGTCAATTTTAGACTTTTTTTTAAAAAAATCATAAAAAATAACTAGGAGTGTCAGTTAGAGTTCAGTTCACTATATTTCACTAATTGTTTAGTTAAATAAACTATAAATTTATCTTATTCAAACTTATATTTTTAGAATTCTATTTTTAAAGTTCTATTTTTAGATTTTATATTTCAAAATTCTATTTTTAGACTTTTACTTGTCTATTATGCATTTGTGTGCATATTTACTTAACCAATGAAGAGACTTCTTGCATGATATCCATATCTTATAAATGAATTAAAATTGTCATATTTAATCTATTTTTAGTTTAATTATTTTTTTATATATTTATTTATTTATTATTTATATACTTAATTTTTAATGTAAGGTACTTTGCAATAAGCTTATTTTAGCTTTTTTTATTAATAAGAATTTGCACACAAAGGTAATGTGTTGCATTAATTCAAATTGGAAAATATTTTTAATTATTTAATATTTTATTTTATTTTAACTATACAGTAATTTATATTATAAATTATATATTTATTCAATATAGTTTTTAGTCAATAATCTTACAATATAACTAGTTTAATAACTAGTGATTTTGGGACAGATTGGTTGATACATAGCTTCAATTTCAAATTAAATCAAATTTAATTTTCAATTATCAATAGATAATAATTATTCACCCACAACATGTTACCCACTCCTCAAGACACCTTACAAAGTCATCAATAAACTGTACGTATTGGTAGATAAGTGACACTAAAGAGTAGGAAGATATAATTATGTAATAGTAAGATGAGACCTACAACCCCAGGATATTGGACTAATGTACCCCAATAGACCTCATATCTACCATGAGACCAATTTTTGAGTTTTATCCTCACTAATGTAGGATATATTCTAAATAAATATCACATTTTTGGTGTGATTTAACTTTTAATAAATAATTACCTTTTGACATTTTCCTTTTCTTATGATATGGAATTTAAATTTTGTTATTTTCCTATTCTGCCTCCATATGGATTCAAAATAACAAACATGGATGAAATAAATATTTAACATAAGAGATATTACGCATGGATACTATAAAGGACCTAAATACCATGGTATCTAAATACTCTTAGACTGGCCCACATGCAAGTGTGTAATCTCAAACTAACTTATGTGTGCCTCAAGTGAAAGGGAAGAGGAGAAAGATGGGGATCATGAAATATCCAATCATGTAATAAAATGTGATATAATGATGAATACAATTGTAGCTAATAACAAAGAGGAAAAATAATGATCTAAAATGGATGGGGCTATGTTATAATAGGTATGTCACTAAGGAAGCCATACTAACCTACAATGGATCTAACACAATCACTAAAGAAAGTAGTAGTCATCCCAAAAGAGGAGGAAATAAAATGGTCATCCGAAAAGATGAAAGAAAAAAAGAAGCCAAATAATCATAAGGAGACTAAGGTAAAAATGATGAAAATGAGATAATAAAAAAACCTAAAGGTGATACATAAGCTCTAAAAGAGAAACAAAAGTTGAAAGCAAAAATGAAATAAAAACTCAAATGTGAAATGAAATACAACCAAAGAACCAAAAAAGAAACAATGGTGCAAGTAAAATAATCCCAAAAGAGGGGTAAGCTAAATGAAATGTAATGAAGCTAAGAAACATGAGATGAAATAACAAGCAAAAAATGTGCTAACATCTATATCAAAGAAGAACATGTGAGATACAAGGTTATGTGTCTCTAACGGTTTATTGAAGATAAATGTGGTGATGATAGTAAAGAGTAAATAAATTTTTTATGGGTAATTCACTTAAGGATTAAGTATCAAGAGACCAAAATATAAAGGATGGGCATCATAAGATTCCCTAAAGGTATGGATAAGATCAAGGATGGGCATCACAAGATGTTGCCAAGGCTAAATTATAAGCATTATAAGGTGGCCTAAAATGTGTAGTATGAAAGGATGGGCATCACAAGATGCCCAAAAAATGTGTGATAATAAGAGGATGGGTATCATAAGATGCCCTAATTAATGGGATAAATATGAATAATATTTATCCTTAAGATCATGAAGCCAAGGAGAGATGTCAAAATCTATATAAATTAGTATTACATCAATAACTATGGCATCCAAGGTAGTGTCAAGATATTTAGGAGGTGATATAAAATTGTGATATACAGTATCATCCTACCAATGTAGTCTAGAAAAATAAAATCGAATTTGATTGTATCAATCAAATTAATATAGTATGATAAAACATGATCAAAATGGACTGTATCAACTAGGTAGATACACTCTGATAAGATAAAAATAATTATATCAATTAGGTTAATATAATTTGTTAAAATAAGACTAGAATGGACTATATTAGATAAGTCAATGTAGTTTGGTGAAATAAAATTGATTGTCTCAGACAAATCGATGTAGTATAACGAAGTAGAATAGTCTAGTGAGATATAATATAAATGATTGTATTAACCTTATTGATGTAGTCCAAAAAAATAGATTGAATGGTATTGACACATTTTGGGTCATAACTGATACAGTTGACTATAGATAAAATAATTATATCAGCGCATTTTGTGTCATGGTCGATACAATTGGTTGTAGGTGATTGAATTGTATTGGCACATTTTGTGTCATGACCAATGTAGTGTTAGAAATATAAAATAATTGTATCGATATAATTTGGGTCATGGCCAATGTAATTTATTAAAGGTGGTTGTAGTTGAACAATATCAAGTTTCTTGATATGGTCTAACTAAAGTGATGTGGGCAGATAGGAATAATTATGATAGTTATGATGATTCATGCAAGCTTGAGGATCAAAATCACTTATAATATACCATGTGGTAGGCATTTAAATTAGGTGTTCTTTGTGTGTATGTGACCTAAGAGGTTGAGGATTAAAAAATGTGAGCACTCACTTAAATTTGTTTAGGTTAGCTATATTTTATTCAATGTTTTTAGAAGGATGATCAACTATGGTTTGGACAACATTGGTAGATGAGTTAGAATTAGGTAGTTGGTGTTGTTGCGGTTGTAATTTGTTAGATTGGGCTTGAAATGTTGTAAGGTATTCTTGATAATGTTTTTTTGTAAGAGTGTGAAAATTAAAATGTGGACCAAGAAAGGATTTAAGAAAAAATCATTGAAGATCATGATAATTCTCATGAGAATGACCTATAATAGCATGCCACCAAAAAAACTTATCAAGGTTGTACCATTTTGGTGGAGGTTTGAAAGGGTAAAAGCTCATATATTTAGAAGGTGGCATCTTTTTCTTGGGTTCATGGAGACTCAAGTAAGAGTGGGATGAAATTGTATTGCTTGGTTTATAGGCTCATTCATTAGGTTTTTTGGGAAGATTTGTTTGAGATGAAGTGATATTAATGAAATTTGTTATTTCTCTATGAGATGATTCAAATTGACTCATAAAGAAGTCTTTCCTTTTTTTTCATCTAGGACCCCTTTTATATTTCTAGGGTAAAACATCCTAACTTTGTATTGAAGAGGGGATTTAAGAGAATCAATAAAGAATTTGAAAATATTATCATCACTCGTGTTATGGTTCACTTTATGAGCTAGATACTTCCATCATTTGATGAAAGTATGATAAAATTCATTTGGAAGTTGTTTAGCATTAATGAAATGGCAAAGGTTATTTTTAAGAAGGTCATTATGTTGAAATTCACTATAGCATTGACTAAATCCTCTAGTTGTGTAATGGAAGGTCTACAAAGGTGATTATACCATTCTATCACATCTCTAGTAAAGGTTTTTTATAGAAGTTTGTTAGTAGAAAAGTTATTAGTTTGAACCCATTCCTTTAGAGATTTCCAAATATTTTAAGAAATATAATAGGATATTTAGTCCCATCATATGTGATAGTTTTAAAGATGTTGAAGCTTTTTTTATGTAGAGGAGGTTGAGAGATGATATTCTCAATTGAATATCTAAGAGGATGAAGGTGAAAATTCATATTTGGTTGAGTCATGGTGACTTGAGATCAAATAGCCAATTGTTGCAAAATGTGGTTTTGCATTTGGAGTATTTGATTGCTAGTAAAAGTTTGCATGAGGGTAATTCACTGACCATTTATGTAAGGACTTAAGTTTTATTTAGAGGTGCATTTTGATTATAAGTATTAGGATTGATGGTTGGAGGAGGACTAGTGTGAGTGACCTCAACCATGTTAAATTGTGCTTTTATTGATGACACAAAATTTAAATTGCATGATTTAGCAATTGGTTTAGGATTGGGAGGATCCACTAAGGAAACTTCATCCCTGATATAATTTTCAAGAATTTGAAGAAGTAATTCAAGGTTTCCATCTGAATTAAGGATATAATTGAGGTTTACATATACATACATACATATATATATGATTATGCAAGTTTATTGACTAATTAGAATATTATAAGATGACATCATGATGAAATTATTAAGATATTTGGTGAAGATAGACAATAATATCTAGGTCGATGTAGTTAGTAACTCAATTTGTAAAAATAGATTGTATCAATCAAGCTGATGTAATCAGTTGTAAAAATATATTGTATCATGTTGGTTGGTTAGTTTGAGAAAAAGGAAGCATTGGTGGTGGCTGGAAAGAAATTAATTATATCGGCCTAGCTAATGCAGTTGTAAAGACACATAATGGTATCAGGTTGGCCACTACCATTGGCATACATAATAAAATTGTATTAGGATGGTTGATATAGTTTGTTGAGAAGGAAAATTGAGATAGAGCTATATCAAGTTGGATGATATAATTATCTAAAAGAATGAAGGTAAGGATGAGGTTCATATCAGGTTCACCAGATCAATAAGATAGGATTAGCCTATAACTATCCTATCTCAATAAATTTGGACACATTTAAGGTTAATCAAATAGATCTTGTGGTACCTAACATTTAGATAGTGACCAATGGATCTATAGACCTAGAGTAAGGGTGCCTATGTCATAAATACCAAGAGGAAAGGGTTCCAAATCCCAAGCCTATGACATAATGAAATAACTCTAACTATACCTCTATGAAATTATATGTTTGAAAATAATAAATGTAAGTAGTTGTGAAAGTAAAGTAAATGGAAAGGGTTAGAAAGATAAAAAATGGGTAAGGTGCCATGGTCAACAAATGGGGGTCTAAGAAACCTAAAATAGAATATGGAAAGTCTAAGCAATATTATAGATACACCAGTTTATTCAATGTAGAGAGAACCTAGACAAGGATACACACATATGCATTCACTAAGTATAAAACAACATCTAATCTACTACGTAAATAAAAGAAAGAGTATAAGGTTAGAAATACTTACCTTCATGTGGACTTATCAAGCATAAATATCCCCATTGACCAATGGTACTTTGAAAGAATTTTTTCTAGCTATGATGACCTTAAAGGATGGATAATAGGCTCTAGACCAAAAAATTTCCTTCCTAGTGAATATCTAAGAATTCTACAAGACAAGCTTCCTTCAAGACAAGATTCTACACCTAAATCCTCCAAATATGACTTAGGGTAAAAGTGTGAGTGAAATCAGAGTGAATAGAGTGTATATGATTATGTTTGGAATTAAATATGACCCCTATGTATAGATGTATAATACCCAAAACTAACCCTAAATGTTAAGTCGATAGAATCATCTAGATCGATACATTTAAGGGACATCAACTGTCACTTAATGGTATTAGCCAGGATGATACCATATGAATGTCAAAAAATAAGCTTATAACTACATTGAAATAGTTGATACAATACATGAAGGTAAAAATTGCAAAAAAAATATTATCAACCTACTTGATGTTATAGGATGAATGAGATAGGATGGAAGGAGGTAGGTAGCAAGATAAATCTAAAAAAGATAAACTTATATTAAGAATGATATGATGATGACATAAATATCAACATCTCTCTCAAAACACCATAAGACTTCCCACTCCTTTTTGGGTGCACCCTTAAAAGTGTGTACCCAAGGAAATCGATGCTTGATGGGTCACTATAAGAGAAAATATATGTAAATGATAAAGTGAAAAATATTATGTGTATACATAAATTATGTTCCAAATTACTCTTGCATGGCTCATTTTCATTAGGTTTGATCGATAGGAAAACTAGCATTTTCTAAATTCCTCATATGGCAAGGGAGAAGGGTTTGGGCAATGGGAGGCATTCCAAAGTCCTCCTTCTTCAACCTATTATGTGGAGAATAGTAATTATTGTTCACATGGGGTATCCATGCATCTTTTAAAATGTTGAAATTTATTATGGCTACCATATGTCTTCAAATGATTTTAATTTTTTTTATTTTAAATGATTTCATGTGTTCTTGATTGGGTGATAGTAGGAGTACCTTGATTGTTAAAAACTTTGATAGGAAAAGACACCTTATTATGCTTGCCATTTTAACCTTACCCACACTTTACCTTAACTCAACTTGTTGGTACTACCTATGCTTAGATATGGGATTCATTGGCTTTAAAAATTCCTAGGACAATTACGTAATGATGGTATTAATGGATAGGATGTGATTCCCCCCTTAATTTGGCCTTGTAGGTTGCCTTGGAGCATAAAATTAAACACTGGTTATTACTTGCTTATTGTCAAATTATATACAAATTTTATTTGGCTATTGGAATCCATTAAAATGTAATTAATTCAATTATAAATGTTGAGTATGGGAAAATGTAACTTGTCTATCTTGCAATCATTTTAATGTTCACTCTTGTACCTTTTTGAAAGAAGGAAAATTATTAATTTATGGACTTTATTATTTCAATGGATTATTTTTTTTAAAAAATTATGTAAAAATGATATCTTGTTTTTATTAATATAGTAGTGCAAATAAATTATTCAATTTTTTCTTTGAGTGTTCAAACTGACATACAATTCCTTAGGCCCAAAAATGGCTAATTTACTTTATATAACTTTTGCTTTGATTTAAACTTAGCTAAATTTACCAAAATTAATTTTATTGCATATTGGAATCTACCATAATTTATATATCATTTCATGGAAAAAATTTAGAGGCCATGGTTCAAAAGTTTTGAATTTTTAAAGTCAAAACTAATATTATGCCCTAATTTGTTAAGAAGAATAGACTAACTTCACACAATTTATTGGAAACAATTTTAAGGTATAATTGAGCTTATAATAGTTTAGATTAAAATATCTAAATTTATAATCCTATAGGAATGTATTTTAGATTTTTTGAAGTAATGGGGTGTTTGTTATGATTTTAAGAAAAAATGTATTATTTAGAGAAAGAATACCCACAAGCCTTTAGTCTAAAGGGCCATGACCCTTATTTAGGGTAGGGATTAGTAGTTGGTCACTCTTATGGTTGTTTCTAAAATAAAATAAAAATGAAAATGGCTAGAGATTTAGTAACTATCGATGCTTGAGCATATGGAATGGTCTTTTAACCACTACTAGTCAAACCTTTGTCTACAAATATAAAGGCTCCCTGGAGTGATGGATGTGGAGGAGAGGTTGAGAGGTCATAGAATTTGGTGATTTGTTAGGGATACATAGAGCTAAAGGTATAAGTACCTTGTGTGTAGGTTGTAAGGCCTTTCAATGCATATGAAGCCCCAAAGGGTTAAACATGGCATAAATCTCTATGAGGATAAATATAATGTTTATATGGCTCAACCAAGTCCAAGCCACCATCATTAAGCATGACTCACAAAACCACCTTATTTATATGTCCAATCCCAAATCTACCTAAAGGGGACAAGGAGGTGGTGGTCTTGTTGACCAGTGAAGCATCTAGTGCTCCAGGCCACCAAACCAAGGCATGATCCATTACCACTAGTGGTAGTGTGGCAACAAGACAATAGATTGCCATGTGAAATCGACCTTAAGTCTCTTTCATCCTAGTCAAAATTTATTATATAATTTTTATATTATTGAAATGGTTTTATTCTATGGTCAATCAAAATTAATTATTAATCGATCAATTTTTATTTTATTAATTTGTTTTTATATAGTAAAATTGATAAGATGTATTGTGTATATCCCTAATATTTTTTAATTTATCACTTTACTAACACTTTCTCTTATAGGGACTTATCTACGCATCAATATCCCTTAGTTCATGCCTTAAAGGGTGCATCGAGAAGGTATGGGATTGGATCATGGTACTTTGTGAGATATTTTTGCATACTATTATGTCATACTACCATTACTATTAATCTAACCTCTATTGAGTCTCTTTTCATCTTACATTTACATCTACTTTCTATCTAGATTTTCTAGCTTCCCTATGTCTTATTATATCTGTCTGGTCGATACAATTTTTTATGCACTTAAGTCTTCCCTATATTATATTATCTAACTAGATATAGATCTTAGTATGTCTTATATCATTTGTAATTTGTCATTCTAGTTGATAATGTATTATTTCAACCAAAATCTTCCAACTGTATTAGCTCGAATGATACTATTATCTTAGAGTTATAGTTTAGTTTTTGGTATTAGATTTATGTATATAGGGGTCATTGTTTCTATACGATTTTTGCTTTCACATTCAAAGAAAAAATGAGAAACTAAGAGGAATGTTCTAAGGCTTGTATATACCTGGATGTAGTCTTGCGCACCAAATTCAGACGACAGAAGGAACTCCTCTTTGGTTGTGGAGGATGACACCTGTAGAAGAAAGAGACTAAAACAAAGAAGGCGTTAGATGAGGAGATGGTGGGCTGCCAAGCAAAATATTGATCCCAAAAGTACAGAGACCTCCTTGAGGGATGTCAACCCACTAATTGATAAAAATAATGTTTGATAAAAGGCAGAATGATAAAAAGATTGAAATAATCAAAGATTGAAACAGAAATAGAAGCAAATGCTTACCTGAATGTTGTTGTCGGTCTGGTCACAGTCACCAACGTTGATTATTCTATCAACTTCAATTTGTCAAGTCTGTCGATGTTGGTTAGTATTCCAACGTCGGTGAAGGTAGTGGCTGGCGTCGGTCAGGGAAGTAGTCTTTGGACGAGGTCAGGTCGAGTTTTTGGTCTGTGGATGGCTCTGAGGTGGAGTTTGGGCCTTGTTAATGGTCTCTGCAAGGGTCTGGGTAGAGTTGCAGGGACAATGGACAGAGTGTATGTTCTAAAAAGGGGGATAGAGGTGGTAAGGATATGGGAAGGCCTCTCAGCCTTTCCAGGAGGGAGTCAAGTCTAGTCTAACTGATAGTCTGGTCTGGGGGGTGATATTACTTGGAAGCAATAATTGAAAACATAATGAAAACACAAACAAAATACTTACCTGTGGCTTGTAGAAGGAGTGTTGCTGGTGCTTGTACCTATTGTTGATGTAGAAAATTGATGCAGAGTCCCTGTTGTTGTTGTAGCTGGTGTAGAAGCCCTGAGAGACAGAGAGAGTGAGAAGTCTGGTGGATTGAAGACTAGAAGATTAGCTAATTGTTGAAGGTCGAAAGGCAGATGATTGAAGGTCAAAGGAGTGGATTGAAAGATCGGATGCAAAGATTGGAAAATGGGATGCCAGAGGAGACCAGAAATTGCCTTTGGGCTAGTCTTAAACAACTGACGTCGGTGATCTCGCCGGCGTCGGTCGACAGGTAACCGACGTCGACAGCTGGAATAACGGCAAAAAGGCTAAAATTAGCCTTTTGCCCGTTCTTCCAACTGCCCGGGTCAATTGGTCATGCGAAAACGGTCGAAGGTGGATAAATAAACGTGAGGATTAGTGGAGGGGAAGTTGGAATAGGTCATAGGGTGATAAATGAGGGTATCTAAGGGCAAAGAATCCAAAGAGAGGAGAGGTGGCATGGATGAGGTGGCAAGGGGAGAGAGAGAATTATTAATTTAAAATAAGATAATTATTTTAAATTAATAAGACATAGGTTAGGAGTGGTTAAGTGGACCAAGGGGACCAAGGGGGAGAGTCGACCTAGGGTTAGACACGATTTCGGTGTCTATATTTGCCCCTTTTTGTCTTGTTGGTTGTTCTTGACGAACTGCAAGACAAAAATAGGAGTTGGTTGCCCCAGGTGTGGGATAAGGTTGATTTCATCTTGTTGGTTGTTCTAGTGAACTGTAAGACAAAAAATGAATGTTGATTGCCCCGATTATGGGATAAGGTTGATTTCATCTTGTTGGTTGTTCTAGTGAACTACAAGACAAAAAATGAGTGTTGATTGCCCCGATTATGGGATAAGGTATTCCCCCTCAAAGCAAGAGTCAAGGAAAGGGAACTTGGAATTGGGTGTTGATTTGATAGAGAGTGGATGGATATGGTGAAGATGGAGGGAGAACGCTGTAATAGTCGTGATTGCACGTATACCACTTCACAGGATGGTCAGGTTAAATTGTCGCAGGTTGAGGGTCAAGAAGTGCCAAAATTGAAATAACTGGGCCCCAGCATTTGGTCGTAGCTGATCGGGTTATTCAATCTAAGCTGAAGCTCCAATGGTCGTCATGTTCTAGGTATCTCGGGCTCAGGAAGTGCTCCTAGAAACATGAAAATGTCACAAGTAGTGGGGATCAACTAGCTTGTAATCCTATACTTGTGAATGTCATAAATAGTCTGCGCACAGTTTTGCTAACCATTCATGAGGTAGCATACATGCAAAAACAATCAAGGCAATGTTTGTCTTGGAAGTGGTCTGAGTCTGAGGAGATAGTCATGATCTCCATGGTCATTTGTCGAGGCAGATCAGGATAGAGATAATTGGTCGAATGAATGGATGGACAAAAGAATGTGGCTGAGCTAATCTCAGAAGACTAAGTGCTGCCTACATAGCCCCTGTCGTTAGGGCCTCAGGCCAATGTAGTTCTCCCTTAAAGGGAGGAAAAGAGTCAAAGTGGTTGATAGTTGGTTGTGGTCATGGTCAAGGTAATGGTCAAAGGGTAAAAAGGGTTTGTCCATCAGGTAGACGAACAAATGAGGGAGGTCGAGCTAACCCCAAAAGACGTCATGTCATCTGAGTGCTACCTACATAGCCCTAGTCTTAGGGCCTCAGACCAATGTAGTTTAGACTGGTTGATTATGGACTGGTCAGATGAGGTTAAGGTCATGGTCAAAGGTCAAAATGGTTTATCCATTAGGTAGACGAACAAACAGATGTGGTTGAGCTAACCCTAGAAGACGTCCTATCATTTGAGTGTTGCCTACATAGCCTTGGTCTTAGGGCCTCAGACCAATGTAGTTCAGACTAAGAGGCAAAATGGTCAATGATTGGTCTTGGTCATGATGACATGATGAGGGTAAGATGATGTTACAGCCTTTTCCATATTGTGTGATGGTGTATTCTGTAACATTGGTTGAGTGGTCTTTCATCCCTAACAATTTCCATATTGGTAATGGTGTATGCTAAAAATGAATTGAGGTCATTTATGCTTCAATAAATAATGGTTTATGCTTAACATAAATTGTGTCTGGTCGATAGTTTCCATGTGTATTATTGTCCATAGAAACTATGTGAAATGGATGATGTCATGTTTGCGGTCTAAAAATGTTTGGGTTGGCTGGTTTTGGTTGAATGCGTGACCAAGATGTAAAAAGTGAAAGGCGTGTTGCTCTTTCATTGATAAGGACCAAAATGATGGCATAGATAAGGGGTTGTTTAGAAACAAAAGACTCGTTCATGCATTACGTTGTTGACCAGTAGTTGTGTTAGAGAAGTAATTGAATCACTTGACGTTAAGTGAGCTTGAAATCCCTTGAGTATGCAGGGGTGATAGGTTTGATTATGTGAGATAGAAGGGGGAACCCTTTTTGGTAGGAACAACTTTGCCCCTTTTATAGGTGACCCCGAGAACGACTATAGACAAGTCCATGACTTTAAAGTTGTCAGTCAGTTTTTTTTTTTTTGGGCAGACTGATCGATGTGGGAAGTCTGCGAGGGGATGTTGTCTTGCTTTGTGGTCATGTTGTGAATCTGATCGATGCGGGAAGCTTCTAAAAGAGTGCTATTTATAGCAAGAGTTTATTCATAGCCATCCTTCGAGGGAGTGGTCTATATTTTGCTTTATATGCTTTTGATATGACTTTGGCCTAGTTGTCCTTCAAGGGAGCAGTCTAGTAAATACATCAATTATGCAGTTGTCCTTCGAGGGAGTAGTCTACATTCATGATTTTATGACCTTGGAATATGCATCCCACTTTTATAGTTTTTTTATTTTTTTGTTGACTAGACTTTTGGTTATGGACTTGACTATAGAGGTTTAGAGGGTTTTCCTTTTATTAGGACAAAGCAGTCATGCTTGACAAAAGGGTTGACTGATGTTTGCAGGGTTGAGGGTTGAAAAGGAATAGGAATGACAATGACAAGGATTGCTCAAGGGATTGAGCTCAAGTTAAATGTCAAGTGAACAATTACTTGACTAACAGTAGACTGGTCGAAGAGGCAAGGCATAAAAGGGCTCAGGTCCTGATAAGTCCCTGACCCATGCTTGTGATGATGTACAGCCCAAATCAATTAGGAGAAAACTTGCCCCATTTGCTTCATTCCAAATTGGTCACATGTTATAGATGATTGGTTGAGGTTGATGATTAAAAAGGTTGGTTGATGTTGGACATGAAGTTGGTTAATATTTGGTCAATGTTTGGTTGAAGTTTGGGGTTGATGTTGAAGAAGTTGGTTGATATTTGGTCAATGCTTGGTCGAGACTTGGTTGATATTTGGCTGAGGTTGAGTTGGATGATGTGATTAAAAGGTTGGTTGATGTTGGACATGAATATGATTAAGAAGTTGGTTGAGGTCATGATTAAAAAATTTGGTTGATGTTGGGTCAAAGTTGGTTGATATTCGGTCAATGCTTGGTCGAGACTTGGTTGATATTTGGTCGAGGTTGAGTTGGATGTTTGGTCGAAGATAGGTTGAATGTTTGGTCGAGGTCGGTTCGATGCTTGTTTGGTCGAGGCATAGTCAAGGCTTGGTTGAGGCCTAGTCAAGGTTTAGGATTAAAAGAGTGATTGATATTTGGTCGAGACTGGGTTGAAAGGTTGGTCAAGGCTTGGATGAATGTTGAATTCCCCCAGCGGCTAGGGAGAATGTTTGGCAGATTGGTCAAGGTTGGTTGAGGCTTGGTGATCAGATTGACTATGTTGATGTCAAATAAGGGGGTTAAAGGCGGCAAAGGGACCATAGTCTGATGTAGAGATCCTGATTTAGGTGATGAGGTTTGAGAAGCATGGGTCAGTGTTGATGATTTGTCGAAGGGGTGGTTAAGAGGATCCTTGATGAGAAGGGTATCCTTTTTCTGGTGTTGACGAATGTGTTGTTTCCAAAATCAGCTTAGCTCATTTTAGAAGCAACCCCCAACGAAACTTGTTCATTTCGTCTTTTGTCTCTCTAAGTTTGTTTTTTGATACGAATTCTATAATTCATTTTCATCTTACTCAGATCGGAGAGTGGTTACTATCCCGTCAAGGCCAAGTTTTCTCTTCCCCTTTTCTTTTTCTCCTCCTAAAGTTGGTCTCTTTTTGTTTTTTCCCTGCAAGGGCGGTGATTTTTGTCGCCCCTGCATTTTCCTTTGTTTTTCCTGCAAGGGCGGCGATTTTTGCCGCACCTGCAAATTTCCTGCAAGGGCGGCAATTTTTGCCGCCCCTGCAAAAGAGATCGACTACATGCAAGGGCAGATATTTTTACCGCCCTTGCACGTCTCGATTCCTGTGCAAGTCATTTATGGCCGTGTGTGGTGAGTTGTTGGGGTGAGTTTTTCACCCTATATATTCCAATTTGAGCCTCTTTCTTCTCATTACTTCCTCCTCTCTTCCTACCTCTTGCACCTGAGCACCTTTAGAGACGTTTCAAAGCACCAGCTCACGGATCTGACCTCGTGACACGTGCATTTTCTTAGGTAGGGTTTGTTTTTAGGTTTATTTCTTGTTGTTCTTTCTAGCTTAGTTGTTTTTAGACTTTTTTTTTGTTTCTTTCTTCTTCCCCCCCTCCTACCCATGGTTTTTTCCGCTGCGGCCTCATGCGAGTGGCAATTTTTTGCCGCTCACATTTTTCCCCATCTTCCGTGCAAAGGTGGCAAAATACGCCGCCCTTCCACATTACCCTTGTCAAGTGCGAGGGCGGCGATTTTTGCCACCTCTGCACTTTCCTGCTTTCTCCTTGCAAGGGCGGCGATTTTTGCTGCCCCTGCATCCTTCCTTCAAGGGCGGCGATTTTTGCTGCCCCTGCATTCTTTATGCAAGGGCGGCGATTTTCACCACCCCTGCATATTTATTTCAAAATATGCAAGGGCGGCGATTTTTGCCACCCTTGCATATTTCTTCTATTTTCAACTAACTCCCAAAAAAAAATTTGAGTTGTCCCTTTCACGCTTTTTCTTCCTCGTTCTCCACTCCTTTGCTTAACCTGGCCCATTTAAGTGACCTCCAGTAACCCATGTCACTTAAATTGTGCTCTCCCTCTCTCGCTCACTCTCCTTTCATCTGTGATCATGGCTGCAGCACCTTCAACGAGCTCCTGTACACCTACTCCCGTCCAATCAAGATCATCCCCTATGACGGAAGTATCTCCCTCAAAGGTGAAGACCATGAAATACAAGTACCAGGGCATCTTCCCACCCACATCAATCACCTCGAATGTTGATGACATTCAGGATACCGAGATCGGCCACATCGACATGGCCGAATTCCTGAAGTGAACCAAGGCAACAAATCCCAACACTGAGATAAAAAGGATTGTTGAGAGCAACATCCACTTGGTGACCGCCTTTTTGGTAGCAGTGCATCATGCGGAATTTGTCCTCCAGTGTGCGTGATTTTACAACAAAGAGACCAGATTGGTCTCGGATGCTAGTGGTGGCATGATAATTCAGTTGGACCCCAATTTTATCAACAAAGTTTTCCTGTGTCCGTCAGCCACCGAAGTAACCCAAATTGACTTCGAGAATGCACAAAAGGAGTACGACAAAGACCCAAAAAGGGCAAAGAAGGTCATGAATTATAAATGGCTAAAGACTCCGAGGACCAATCTCTCTAGATGGCCAAAAAGCTTCCCTAGAAGTGATTTTATCGAGAAAGTTGGTGACTTAATCACCCTCCTCAGCAGAGTACGGGGCCTCCCATCCTCTTCTCGATTCCATGAATGGATGTATCCATTCATAAAGATCATCCTTCAAGGTAAACAGACCATCTTTTGGGGGGAACAGATCAGCAACGCTATCCATGAACAACTGACCAAGGTACAAACTTCCTTCAAATTCTACATGACCTCGTACCTGGTCTATATAGCTGCCGTAATGCAATCTTTCCCAGGTTTGACAATAGAGGGAGATAGAAAGACCACCCCGGTCTATTCATACTATACACATCTGACGCTTCAAGGGTCAACACATCATTTTAGGCAAGTAAATGATGCTTTATCCACCGTATTCTTGTGTCTCTTCGATCCTCAGCTGGAGCAGAAGAGAATATCAGACGAGGTCTGGATGGTAGTGAACGGTTATGGCTACATGTTCCTCAAGTTCCCTACGTTCTGCTATCTTCGAGTGGGTTTCTACCAAGGATACCCTTATATGCTCCCCAAATTCCCTTCAGACAAGTTAGTCCTAATGGAGCTTTGCCGACAATTGGTTGTCGTGCACACGAAATAGATGGAACTTAAGAGACCCAGTTTCAAGTTTCCTATTCAGATTGGCAAATTTTCAATTGCTACATCAACCAAAGCCAAAGTTATGAAAATAGAAATGCAGATGGTTACCATCAAACCATTCAAAAGATGGAAGAAATTCAACTTTAGAGGAGTCAGAGAGACGATTAGAAGAAAGACTCAATTCCACGAACCCATGATTGAGGATATCTGGGTGGACCTAAGGACGGCTGATGAAATAAGAAAAATGGACTATTGCCGCCTCACACTGGAGCAGATAGAATACCTCAGACTTGCAGAGGTCCCTTCTAGTTTAATCGATGATGGGAACATCATAAACAACAGGTATCTGATAGAAAAGGTTGATGGTTCCCCTCTCCCTCCAGTTCAGTGGTCTCAAAAGGAGTTGACCTCACTGAAAAAAAGATTTGAACTAATATTGGCTAACACCAATGATTGGTTAACAGCAAAAGGGATCACCCTAAAAGAATTCATCACAAGACCAGAGGCTGAATACCAAGCAGAGTTGAAGAGGAAGGCAGAAAACTGAACAAAAAACAAAGGTGACGTTCCTTCGCCTTCTAAGCCTCACAAGCCTAGGATCATCTTTGTTTCCAAAAAACCTAAGTCAACACAAGAGCCTAAATCAATAGATGAAAGAACCAAAGATCAAAGCCCCGAGGTGCAGACGGCTCAACCTATGGAGACACAGGATCAACCTTCAGAACAACCAAGTGTTGGGTATTCGATCTCGTTGGGACAAGCACAGCCGATCCAGAGTGCCTCTCCTTCTCCCCCTCAATCTCCTACGGTGCCTGCTTCTCCTATCTCTCCAATTAGTGTTCCATCTTCTGGAGCCGCTTCCCCTTCCAGGGTTGTTTTTGGTGATCCTCAGGGTCCTTCAACAGGTTCCCCTCGCTCTTTCGGGTCCATTTCGAGTCTATCATCTCCGTCTTTCAACCTGCCACCAAGCCCTGCACCCGAGCCAGAATCAATAGTTGATATAGTTCCATCGGTTACTCCAACTGTAACTACTACCACCACCAGTAGTGTGGAAGCTGCTACAGTGACACTGCCAGAGGCAACCATTGTTATGATGGGTACTTCTCTCCCGCCTTGGATGTCTGCTTTCATGCCTAAAAGAAAGAAAATGGCCATCTCCCCAGATGAATTCGATTTTGGCAAGATAGTACCGGCAAAAGTAAGGGCTCCTAAGAGGCCAAAAATCCTCTCTAGGTTGGTCGAAGAAAAGGGGCAAAATTTTCTAGAAATTGCCAAGCCTCCTCAGGACGCAGCCCTTGAGGGTTTTGAAATGAGCAGTTATTCTGTCTCTCATGTTGAACTTGGAAAAGTTACTCACGAAGGGGCGAAGAGTGATCTTCAAGAAGCAATGGACATTATGGTCCAAAATTTTGACAGGGAAAAGGAAATGAAGGATTTTTATAAAGCTAAAACTGAACAGTTAACAACAGTGATCAAGAGGTTCACTATTCTGACTGAAGCAGCAACTCCAGAGGCCTTTTCCGTGGATGATTCAGTCATTCAAAAAGCCAAAAAGACCTATTTAAAGGGGAAAGTCATGGAAGAATATGTTGAAAAGATGCGCAATCAGGGAGTCTCTTTGCTATCAAAAGTTGTAGAAAGAACAGGTAAAATGAAGAGATTGAAAACTCAGGTAGATGATTTTGTCTCCCTTATCTCTCAAGAAATTGGCAGCTTAGAGAAAGATCTCAGCAAATGGAAAGAGATGAAAGATCTCAAAAAGAGTACCCTGATATCTATCGGTGTCATCCCCAACAAAGATTCCTATGTTGAGATCAAGGAATCAATGATCTTCAGGATTCAGGTACTCAAGAATCTAATTGATGATCTCAAAGCTTTCAAGGAAGCTAGTGAAAAGAGTGACCTGAGCCTGTTGAACAAGTTAGAAGAGCTACCATGCAACTTGACTTCCGAAGATCATCAATTTCTTTCAGCAGAGGAAATGGTTCAGAGTTTTGAAGAAATGATCTAAAAATATTTCGAAGGAGCATCTTTCTCAATGACTTTGGTGGACAGTATTCTGGATGCTTAGTTAACTCTGGAGAATTTGAAATCCAGGTTAACTAGCCACTCTAAAGCCATCAAAGCATTGAAATATGTGCTAATCAGAGTGAGGGTCGTCTCCAAGAACGCAGTTGCACCAAACAGCATAGGAATTCAGGCATCAATCGCCATGTACGATGCTCATCTGAAGAAGTCCAGCAGCAAAAATTGACTCTCTCTCTCTCTCTCTTCTTCTATCCTTATGCATTTCTATTTTGTGCAGAATGCTTGCATTTTTGTAAATATGTAATTACTTGTAAATATTTTGGAAAATATTTAAAATTCAAAGATGAGTCATCTTTGACCAAGATATTTTATATATTTTATTATTTTCTATTTTTGAGGATTTTCTCCCTATATATAGTGGAGACCTCATTTGTAAATCTTCTTGAAAAATTCAATAGCAAACACTCTGCCAAAATTGAAGCAACTTTTGAGACTTTGTGCTCAAATTTGTAAATCATATTATGTTGAATAAATGAGAAACAAGTTATTTCAAACTTTGTGTTGAGATTGTCTGTGTTATTTAGGGAATAGTTCTTATGTCTTTTTCCTGGTAACATCTTGTTTATCTGATTTAATAGGCAAGTGGGTGTGTTATTATTATTTGAGGGCACTTCTTGAGGGTAGAAATTAGACTTTGTGCTACTTTTACCTTTGAGATTCTTTTATCTTTTATAGTTTCAGGTGAAGACTTTGTGCTTCACTTTACTCTACGGTTGTACTTGTTTCAGATCTGTGGAGAAGCTACGGAAGACTTTGTGCTTGCGTGAGCGTTCTTGTGACTTTGTTTCTTCAGATGATCTCTTGTTCTTCGTTTGACACCATTCCTGAAAGAAGAGGAACGTTGTTAGCATTAGACCAGGATTTTTCACCTTTTGTTCTTTATACATTGCTTCTGAAAAAAGAGAGGTAGATGTTGTTATACCACCCCCGTGTGTTATTTTCTACTTAATTATATATCCGGCACGTAAGTATTAATAGGGAACCTCCCCTTGATGAGAAGAGAGATTTACCTCACCTAGATCTGGTAAATCCACACTCCTTGTGGCGTAAATCTCCTTTATGCTGTGGCTGATATCCCCATTTTGTCATCAGTTAGTTGACGACAAAATATTCACCCAACAGTTTTTTGGCGACTCCGTTGGGGAAGCGAATGTGCAATCTGAAACCTCAGGTTTCAGATTGAATCAGTCCCTACCCTTATCCATTACATAATCTGGAGACTCTGTTTCATATCTTACCCATTACCATTATAGCCTTACCAGCTACCTCCATTATATTATCTGGTCTGCAAAACCAGAGCTACTGGGAAGAACGCGCATTTTAAAGCCTCAAGCTTCAACTTGAAGTAGTTTTGGTCCCATTTTTGTTTTAAAAATCTGGCAACCCCACATTACACTAGAAGTCAGAGATCTAAGGGTGTTGTAGACCCTGTGTTTAAATTAGCGCAATAGAGTAATTTTGATCTGTTTCCTTCATCAACCTCTATTCAACGATCTAAGAGTTTTCCCTCTGGCCTTGGCAGATCGCCAACACGAGGAAGAACTCCTTTTCCCGCTGTTAATCACCGCCTACCTATAAACACTCCACCAAGGTTTTTTATCCCACCTTTTAATCCTCTTATCATAATGGCTCAAGGCCCATGGGGTAACTCCTTCGGCCCTCTTAACTTGACCTCACCCCTGCATGAACTACCTCGTAGTTCTAGAAAAAAAATTCCTAAGTTTTTTGGTGATGGAAAGGTTCATCCCGATGAGCATATTGCTGCTTTCTCCATAGCATGTGGCATAATTGGGGTCGAATTTGAAGATGTGGCAGTAAGACTCTTTGTGTAAACTTTACAAGGAGCTGCCACGGATTGGTTTTATAACTTGCAGGCAGGGTCAGTGACAAGTTGGGATACGCTAAAGTCCATATTTGAAGCTAGATTTAAGCCCGCTGAAGATGCACATGCTTTGTTAGCTCAGCTAACACAATTAAAGAAAGAATCCCAGGAGTCCATGAGGGATTTCATAGCCAAATTCAACAAATTGAGAAATCGAATTCCAACCGTGGCCCAGCCCACACCGGAAAATCTCAAGTGCTTTTTCATCAACTCGCAACTTCTTGAAGTAAGTTTCCTATTAAGGTGAGCTGGCCCTATGGACCTAGCCTTAGCTCAAGGTTTGGCTACCGAGATTAAAGACGATCTTATCCTGGCAGGCAAGATCAGGAAAGAGTCTAGTAAAAATAAATTTCCTTCATCGGTAGAAAGCTCTTTTACAGGCACTATAGATCCTATGGTGCAAAAATTAACAAATGAACTGATAGCTTTGAAAAGGCAAATTGCCCAATTGACGTCTGCTCCTACCTATCGAGATGCGCCCAAGAGGACATTCCAAAATTAGCAATATCAAGGTAATACTGTTCAGACCCAAGGGCAATCAAACCGCCTACCTCCCCCTTCAGGAAGATTAGCCATTGAAGCAGCGCCTACCAATTCAGTGGTCGGATACCTGGAGGTAGAGCATGACAACTCCTTTCAACCACAGCTAGACCAACAAGAAAATACTAACCTCTTTGCTGAACAGGATGAGGAACTAGCTAGCGACTCCAATATTGGTTTCCTGGATTATCAAGATGAAGCCAGGGATAAAGGAGAAGATTCGAAGGGAACTTATGCTATTTTTACCAGATCTCAAAATCAGTCGGCTTCACAAACTGACAAAGGAAAGACACCAGATGAAGAACCCCGGCAAGCAGTTTCTATAGCCAGACGCAGGACTCCATTACCCCTACAATCAAAAGATCAGGTAGCTCATAAAAAAAGTAAGTACTCCCAATCACCTGATATCCCCCTCTTCTGTTACTCAAGCTAGTGGAGTACCTGTCAAAGCCTCCGATGATGGAATCTCTTCTTCTGTTGCAACTTCTTTTCAATCATTTGATATAATTGATCATGCTAGAAAGACTAAGATTCAGATGACAGAGGTTGAGTATTTGAGAGCTAACCCAGAACAGTTCGATAGGTTAGCAGAGTATATTAAAAATAAAGCTGTCCCTGTAGGACAAGATTCTTTAAAAGTTGTTCCTGATCTTCCCAAAGACCAACCGGCCCAAAATAATCTGGTTGTAACTCCTCCCGTCGCTCCCAAAAAAATAGAACCTTTCTATATTTCCCTGCTTATAAATGGTTACAAACTGAGTAATTGTATTATAGACTTCGGGGCTTCAGATTATGTCATACCTACAAAAGTGGTAGATTCTCTCAGCCTAACTTTGACCAAAACTTTTGGGAGGTGTTTTTCCATGGAAAACAAGTAGGTTCCCCTCCTCGGCCAAATAAAATATGCCCAATACGCCTTCGCGGCTTTTCTAGAAAAGTGAATTAAAATGACGATTTTAGTAGCCGATGTTCCAGCATCTTATGGCATCCTGTTTGGGAGGAATTTCTGTAAGGATGTTGGGGGCGAGTTAAGCATGGACCTATCTGAAGCAAGGATTCCAGTTCAAGGCGTCATGAAAAAATTGCTTCCTGAAAAAGAAGCCAGGTATGTAGTTACCCATTCCGCAGCACCTGAAGCTCAGATTTTATTTGAGTCATCAGGCATGGGCACTTATTTCTTATCCACAGATGAGATCCACAGTGCATTAGATGAAACTCCTATTGGTGGTAATTTGGGTTTGTTTTTATCTGACGCGAAGGGTGGGATGCCCAAACAAAATGAACACATGAAACAACCCTTTCTCCAAAACAAGAAAGTTTGTATGAAAGAAGCAATACCTGATGAGCTATGGACCTTGGAGTTTGACGGCAGTTGCTCTTCTACTGGATCAGGAGCCAGAGTTGTGTTGGTATCCCCTCAGGGAGAGATTACCTCTTTTTCCTACAAATTACAATTCAACAATACTAACAATACGGCTGAATACGAATCTCTGTTGCTTGGACTACAAGCTGCCAAAGAAAAGGGCATTAGGAAACTCCATGCTAAAGGAGATGCTGAGTTGATAGTCTGTCAGGTAAGGAACCTCTATCAGACCAAGAATGAGAGGTTGCGCCATTACCGTAATCTGGTATGGGATCAAATCAAAAATTTTGATGCCTTCAATATCTCTGCCGTTTCAAATGAATTCAATGATCGAGCAGATGCATTGGCTGTCTCTGCCACCCTCTTGATTCCCCACCTAGATTTTAAGAGAGATAAGTATACTATTGAGTTGGTTTTCTGACCAAGTGTACCAGACAATGCCGACCACTGGCAAGTGTTTAACAACGATGATCAAATCATCGCCTTCTTGGAGCAGAAAAACACTTTCAAACAACTGTGTTTTGAAGGTAGTGAGCCCTGAGAGCATGGATTAACCCCTGAAACCCAGGTCGGTACCGGTGAAGATTTTCTACAGCTCAAGGGAAATAAAATCCCCAAAGGTTTGGTTTCTCTAGAAAAGCTTTTTGATAACCATGACAGATTTTTCAAACAACAATGAATAGATTCAAGTTCTTCTCAAGATTTTGATCAAGTTAACTTGGGGACCAAGCACGATCCTAAGATGGTAAACATTGGGAAATGCTGCACTTCTGAAGAAAGGTTGGAGCTTGCTAGTTTACTCCACCAATATAGGGATGTGTTGGCCTATTCTTATGATCACTTGAAATCTCTTAGGCCACATGACATCCGTCATGACATCCCCCTGAAAGCCAACTCTGTGCCTCACAAACAGAAATCTAGGTAATATAATCCAAAGATCTCAGGTACTATCTTAGCTGAGATACAAAAGATGCTGGATGCTCAGATAATTTTTCTGATCCATCACTCAACATGGGTTGCTAACATAGTACCCGTTAGAAAGAAAAATGGTGAGATTTGAATCTGTGTAGATTTCAAGAACTTGAATCAGTTATCCTTAAAAGATAACTACCCCCTTCCCATTATGGATCAAGTCTTACAGATGGTAACAGGTTCAGAAATGTTATCAATGCTAGACGGTTTTTCGGGGTATAATCAGGTTGAGGTCGGGAAAGCAGATCAACACAAGACAGCGTTCACCACACCCTGGGGCACTTTCGCTTACCGTAGGATGCCTTTCGGTCTGATAAACGTAGGCACCACTTTTCAAAGAGCCATGGATCTTGCTTTCAAATAATTGATGGGAAAATTCATTGTAGTGTACCTGGATGATTTGATGGTTTTTTCAAAACAGCGTTCGGAGCATGTTCACCATTTGCAAAAGGTACTGGAGCGCTGCCGTCAAAATGGCATCTCATTAAACCCAAAAAAATCCATCTTCGGAGTGACTGAAGGGAAACTTCTCGGACACATAGTGTCTTGAGAAGGAATTAGAATTGATTCAGAAAGAGTTAGGTCCATCCAAGAGCTTACTCTGCCTGCCAACAAGACCACAGTTCACTCTTTCTTCAGAAAGGTGAATTTCCTTAGGAGATTTGTTCCTGAATTCGCTGAGAAAACCCGTCACATTGTCAACATGATGAAGAGCAATGCCACATTTAGGTGGACTACTGAGGGCAAATCAGCGTTCAAATAAATTAAAGAAGCAATTGCTCGGGCACCAGTCTTGGTCTGTCTGGACTATACTAAAAGTTTTAAGATATATAGTTATGCCTCTGAGCATACACTGTCAGCTATTCTGGTTCAACCCAATTTAGAAAATGCAAAATCTCTTATTTCATTCATGAGTTGCCCACTCAAAGATCACGAGTTGAAATATTCCCTTATGGAAAAACATGCATACGCCGTGGTCAAGGCTGTCAAGCATTTCAGGTTTTATATCCTGAATTCTCACACCAAAGTTCTCGTACCAGGTACAACAATAAAATCTATTTTGACTCAACAAGAATTCGGTCAAAGAGAGGCAACTGGATTGCCAAAACTCAGGAATTTGATCTAGACATCAAACCAACCAAGCTTGTACGAGGAAGGGGTCTCTGCCAATTGATCGCCAACAACATCCTAGATGAATTAAAAAGTGAAGAACAAGATATCAAAAGCATGCCCATAGTTCTCTTTATCACCACTACTGATGAGTGGTATTCTAACATTGCTCATTTCCTGACGTATGGCGAGTGTCCTGCTCATCTTTCTTTGAAAGAAAAATAGAATGTTAAATTGAAAGCAGTTAGTTATGTTCTGTGGGACAATGGTCTTTATAAGAGAAACTTGGATGGGGCATTTCTTCGTTGTGTTGACAAAGCTCAACAAGAAAGAATTTTAGAATCTTTCCACGATTTGGCCTGTGGAGGACATTTCTCTGCGCTGGTGATGGCACACAAAATTCTACGTGCAAGGTACTATTGGCCCACACTTTTTCAGGATGCTTATAAATGGGTGCGTAGGTGTGAGCTATGTCAGCAATTCATTGGAAAGCCTAAGCTGCCTGCTTTGCCCCTCAAGCCAATTGTGATTGAGGAACCATTTCAGCAGTGGGGTATAGATTTCATTAGTGCAGTTAACCCGTCTTCAAGTGCCAGACATGATTATGTCCTCACCGCGATGGACTATTTTACTAAATGGGTGGAGGCCACACCAACCAAGCATGCTACATCTGAAGTAGTATGCAGCTTCCTCAAAGAAAATATCATCTCCCAGTTTGGAGTTCCACTAAAAATTGTGACAGATAATGCGGCCTATTTTTTCGTCATATGAAATTACTCAATTTTGTTTCCATTATGGGATTGCCTTATCTCACACTTCAGATTATTTCCCTCAAGGAAATAGACAAGCAGAATCAAGTAACCGAAACTTGGTCACCATTATCAGGAAATTGGTGGACGATAATCAGAAAACATGGCATAAAGCTTTGTATGACGCTTTATGGGCCGACAGGATAACACTCAAAAGAGCTATAGGCATGTCACCTTTCCAACTCCTATATGGATGAAATGAAGAAATTCCCATTACCCTTGAACTGTCGGTGCTCAAATTAATTAGAGAAATCAAAGACTCAACCTTCAAAAGCTCAATTGACAAGCGGATCATGTGCCTGACCGAGCTGAATGAACGAGTTATGGTGGTGGATCAGATCAAGGAACATCAGGACCGGGTGAAAGCACTTTTTGATAAGAAAGCTAGAGTGCATGACTTTCAAGTCAGAGATCAAGTCTTGTTATGGGACAAGCGATGAGAACCAAAAAGAATGCATGGCAAATTCGACTCCCTGTGGAGAGGTCTGTTCACCATTCGGCAGCTTTGTGGCAATGCCAACTTTTTGCTGGAGTATAAAGATGGAACACCATTTACACTACCTCATAATGGGCAGCATCTAAATTTTTTCAACCCTTGAAGCCTGGATGAGTCCATTTGTAAAATATTTATAGTTATATTTTGTCTATTTTTCTTTCTCATTTTTCACTTGACTCCGTGGCCCAATGGCTTGAATGAAGGCACTTAGAGACTGGATTCTATTTCCACTTATCATTTTGACAAGCAAAAGTTCCCCAACAGGAGCCAGTTGTTGTTTTCAAAATTAGCTTAGCTCATTTTGGAAGCAACCCCCTACGAAACTTGTCTGTTTCATCTTTTGTCTCTCTAAGTTTGTTTTTTGATACGAATTCTATAATTCATTTTTGTCTTGGTCAGATCGGGGAGTGGTTACTATCTCGTCAAGGCCAAGTTTTCCCTTCTCCTTTTCTTTTTCTCCTCCTGGAGTTGGTCTCTTTTTGTTTTTTCCCTGCAAGGGCGGTAATTTTTGCCGCCCTTGCATTTTCCTTTGTTTTTCCTACAAGGGCGGCGATTTTCGCCGCCCCTGCAAAAGAGACCGACTACATGCAAGGGCAGCGATTTTCACCGCCCTTGCACGTCTCAATTTTTGCACAAGGCATTTATGGCCGCATGCGGTGGGTTGTTGGGGTGAGTTTTTCACCCTATATATTCCGATTTAAGCCTCTTTCTTCTCATTACTTCCTCCTCTCTTCCTACCTCTTGCACCTGAGCGCCTTCAGAGACGTTTCGAAGTACCAGCTCGTGGATCCAACCTCTTGGCATGCACGTTTTCTTAGGTAGGGTTTGTTTTTAGGTTTATTTCTTGTTGTTCTTTCTAGCTTAGTTGTTTTTAGTCTTTTTTTTTTTGTTTCTTTCTTCTTCCCCCCTCCTACCCGCGGTTTTTTCCGTCGCGGCCTCATGCGGGCGGCAATTTTTTGCCACTCACATTTTTTCCCATCTTCCATGCAAAGGCGGCAAAATACGCCGCCCTTCCACATTACCCTTGTCAAGTGTGAGGGCAGAAATTTTTTCCACCTCTGCACTTTCCTGCTTTCTCCTTGCAAGGGCGGCGATTTTCGTCGCCCCTGCATCCTTCCTGCAAGGGCGGCAATTTTTGCCGCCCCTGCATATTTCTTCCATTTTCAACTAACTCCCAGAATTTTTTTTGAGTTGTCCCTTTTACACTTTTTCTTCCTCATTCTCCACTCCTTTGCTTAACCTAGCCCATTTAAGTGACCTTCAGTAACCCATGTCACTTAAATTGTGCTCTCTCTCTCTCACTCACTCTCCTTTCATCTGTGATCATGGTTGCAGCACCTTCAGCAAGCTCCTGTACACCTGCTCCCATCCAATCAAGATCATCCCTTATGATGGAAGCATCTCCCTCAAAGGCGAAGACCATGAAATACAAGTACCAGGGTGTCTTCCCGTCCACATCACTCACCTCGAATGTCGATGACATTCGGGATACCGAGATCGGCCACGTCGACATGGCCAAATTCTTGAAGCGAACCAAGGCAACAAATCTCAGCACTAAGATAAAAATGATTGTTGAGAGCAACATCCACTTGGTGGCCGCCTTTCTGGTAGCAGCGCATCATGCAGAATTTGTCCTCCAGTATGCGCAATTTTACAACAAAGAGACCAGATCGGTCTCGGATGCCAGTGGCGGCATGATAATTCGATTGGACCCTGATTTTATTGACAAAGTTTTCCTGTGTCCGCCAGCCACTGAAGTAACCCAAATTGACTTTGAGAATGCACAAAAGGAGTATGAAAAAGACCCAAAAAGGGCAAAGAAGGTCATGAATTATAAATGGCTAAAGACTCTGAGGACCAGTCTCTCTAGATGGCCAAAAAGCTTCCCCAGAGGTGATTTCGTCGAGGAAGTTGGCGACTTAATCACCCTCGTCAACAGAGTACGGGGCCTCCCATCCTCTTCTCAATTCCATGAATGGATGTATCCATTCATAAAGATCATCCTTCAAGGTAAACAGACCATCTTTTGGGGGAACAGATCAGCAACACTATCCATGAACAACTGACCAAGGTACAAACTTCCTTCAAATTCTACATGACCTCGTACCTGGTCTATATAGTTACTGCAATGCAATATTTCTTGGGTTTGACAACAGAGGGAGATAGAAAGACCACCCCGGTCTACTCATACTATACACAACTGATACTTTAAGGGTCAACACGTCATTTTAGGCGAGTAAATGACGCTTTCTTCACCATATTCTTGTGTCTCTTCGATCCTCAGCTGGAGCAGAAGAGAATATCAGACGAGGCCTGGACGGTAGTGAACGGTTATGGCTACATGTTCCTCTAGTTCCCTACGTTCTGCTATCTTTGGGTGGGTTTCTACCAAGGATACCCTTATATGCTCCCCAAATTCCCTTCAGACAGGTTAGTCCTAATGGAGCTTTGCCAACAACTGGTTGTCGTGCACACGAAGAAGATGGAACTTAAGAGACCCAGTTTCAAGTTTCCTATTCAGATTGGTAGATTTTCAATTACTACATCAACCAAAGCCAAAGTTATGGAAACAGAAATGCAGATGGTTACCATCAAACCATTCAAAAGATGAGAGAAATTTGACTTCAGAGGAGTCAGAGAGACGATTAGAAGAAAGACTCAATTCCACGAACCCATGATTGAGGATATTTGGGTGGACCTAAGGATGGCTGATGAAATAAGAAAAATAGACTATTTCTGCCTCACACTGGAGCAGATAGAATACCTCAGACTTGCAGAGGTCTCTTCTAGTTTAATCGATGATGGGAACATCATAAACAGCAGGTATCTGACAGAAAAGGTCGTTGGTTCCCCTCTCCCTCCAGTTTAGTGGTCTCAAAAGGAGTTGACCTCGCTAAGAAAAAGATTTGAACCAATATTGGCTAACACCAATGATTGGTTAGCAGCAAAAGGGATCACCCTAAAAGAATTCATCATAGGATCAGAGGATGAATACCAAGCAGAGTTGAAGAGGAAAGCAGAAAACCGAACAAAAAACAAAGGTGACATTCCTTCGCCTTCTAAGCCTCACAAGCCTAGGATCATCTTTGTTTCTAAAAAACCTAAGTCAACACAAGAGCCTAAATCAATAGCTGAAAGAACCAAAGATCAAAGCCCCAAGGCACAGATGGCTCAACCTATGGAGACACAGGATCAACCTTCAGAACAACCAAGTGTTGGGTCTCCGATCTCGTCGGGACAAGCACAGCCGATCCAGAGTGCCTCTCCTTCTCCCCCTCAATCTCCTACGGTGCCTACTTTTCCTATCTCTCCAATTAGTGTTCCATCTTCCGGAGCCGCTTCCCCTTCCAGGGTTGTTTTTGGTGATCCTCAGGGTCCTTCAGCAGGTTCCCCTCGCTCTTTCGGGTCCATTTCGAGTCTATCATCTCCGTCTTTCAACCTGCCACTAAGCCCTGCACTCGAGCCAGAATCAATAGTTGATACAGTTTCACCGATTACTCCAACTGCAACTACTTCCACCACCAGTAGTGTGGAAGCTGCTACAGTGACACCGCCAGAGGTAATGATTGTTACGATGGGTACTTCTCTCCCGCCTTGGATGTCTACTTTCATGCCTAAAAGAAAGAAAATGGCCATCTCCTCAGATGAATTCAATTTTGGCAAGATAGTACCAGCAAAAGTAAGGGCTCCTAAGAGGCCAAAAATCCTCTCCAGGTTGGTCGAAGAAAAGGGGCAAAAATTTCTAGAAATTGCCAAGCCTCCTCAGGACGCAGCCCTTGAGGGTTTTGAAATGAGCAGTTATTCCGTCTCTCGTGTTGAACTTGGCAAAGTTACTCACGAAGGGGCAAAGAGTGATCTTCAGGCAGCAATGGACATTATGGTCCAAAAGTTTGACAGGGAAAAGGAAATGAAGGATTTTTATAAAGCTAAAACTAAACAGTTAATAGCAGTGATCAAGAGGTTCACTATTCCAACTGAAGCAGCAACTCTAGAGGCCTTTTTCATGGATGATTCAGTCATTCAGAAAGCCAAAAAGACCTATTTAAAGGGGAAAGTCGTGGAAGAATATGTTGAAAAGATGTGCAATCAGGGAGTCTCTTTGCTATCAGAAGTTGTAGAAAGAACAGGTAAAATGAAGAGATTGAAAACTCAGGTAGACGATTTTGTCTCCCTTATCTCTCAAGAAATTGGCAGCTTAGAGAAAGATCTCAACAAATGGAAAGAGATGAAAGATCTCAAAAAGAGTACCCTGATATCTATCGGTGTCATCCCCAACAAAGATTCCTATGTTGAGATCAAGGAATCAATGATCTTCAGGATTCAGGTACTCAAGGATCTAATTGATGATCTCAAAGCTTTCAAGGAAGCTAGTGAAAAGAGTGACCTGAGCTTGCTGAACAAGTTAGAAGAGCTGCCATGCAACTTGACTTCCGAAGATCATCAGTTTCTTTCGGCAGAGGAAATGGTTCAGAGTTTTGAAGAAATGATCTAGAAAGATTTCGAAGGAGCGTCTTTCTCAATGACTTCAGTGGACAGTATTTTGGATGCTCAGTTAACTCTAGAGAATTTGAAATCCAGGTTAACTAGCCACTCTAAAGCCATCACAGCATTGAAAGACGCACTGATCAGAGCGAGGGTCATCTCCAAGAATGCAGTTGCATCAGACAGCATAGGAATTCAGGCATCAATTACCATATACGATGCTCATCTGAAGAAGTCCGGCAGCAAAAATTGACTCTCTCTCTCTCTTTCTCTCTCTTCTTCTATCCTTATGCATTTCTATTTTGTGCAGAATGCTTGCATTTTTGTAAATATGTAATTACTTGTAAATATTTTGGAAAATATCTAAAAGTCAAAGATGAGTCATCTTTGACCAAGATATTTTATATATTTTATTATTTTCTATTTTTGAGGATTTTCTCCCTATATATAGTGGAGACCTCATTTGTAAATCTTCTTGAAAAATTCAATAGCAAACACTCTGTCGAAATTGAAGCAACTTTTGAGACTTTGTGCTCAAATTTGTAAATCATATTCTGTTGAATAAATGAGAAACAGGGTATTTCAAACTTTGTGTTGAGATTGTCTGTGTTATTTAGGGAATAGTTCTTATGTCTTTTTCTTGGTAACATCTTGTTTATCTGATTTAATAAGCAAGTAGGTGTGTTATTATTATTTGAGGGCACTTCTTGAGGGTAGAAATTAGACTTTGTGCTACTTTTACTTTTGAGATTCTTTTATCTTTTATAGTTTCAGGTGAAGACTTTGTGCTTCACTTTACTCTACGATTGTACTTGTTCTAGATCTGTGGAGAAGTTACGAAAGACTTTGTGCTTGCGTGAGCGTTCTTGTGACTTTGTTTCTTCAGGTGATCTCTTACTCTTCATTTGACACCATTCTTGAAATAAGAGGAACGTTGTTAGCATTAGACCAGGATTTTCCCCCTTTTGTTCTTTATACATTACTTCTGAAAAAAGAGAGGCAGATGCTGTTATACCACCCTCATGTGTTATTTTCTGCTTAATTATATATCCGACACATAAGTATTAATAGGGAACCTCCCCTTGATGAGAGGAGAGATTTACCTCGTCTAGATCTGGTAAAGCCACACTCCTCGTGGTGTAAATCTCCCTTATGTTGTGGCTGATATCCCCATTTTGTCATTAGTTAGTTGACGACAAAATATTCACCCAACAGAATGATAGCTTTAAGAGCGCAACAACGCTCAATGTCATGTCCCAATTTTTGATGATAGTGACAAAATTTAGAGTTATCGAACCAAGATGGTCTTGATTTGAGAGTTGATGAGTGGGGCAGTGTTGAAGGTTTGTCGATAATATGGTCGAGAAGAAAGGTGTCTTTCTCCAAGCATTGATGAATGACAACCTTGAGGGCACAACAATGTTCAGTGTCATGCCCAGGCATGCGATGATACGCACAAATCTGAGTGTCGTCAAACCAGAGTGGTTTTGGTTCGAGAGATTGATATGGTTTAAGAGGTGGGAGATTGATGCGAGAAGACTGCAATAATTGTCATAACAGCAGGGCATAAGAACCTGCTAATTGGTTTTGTGTGTCTTGTTGCAGTAGGAGTTGATGACTTTGGTTTGAGAGGCATAAGAGGCATTGGTCGTACCATCATTTTCATGGGTGGTGTAACCACACGTAGAGATGGCACTTTTGTGGTGATAGGTGTTGGATGTTTTGGAGGAAATATATGTCTGATGGGTTGAGGGGACAATGGAGGTGATTTGCCCCTGTGAAGTATGGGAGTAGGAAGCACCCCTATTAAGGTAGATGGATGCGGGCCCAAAATTGAAGGTAATGATGAAGGTGGGGGAGGAATTCTCTGGTGTGTCTTAGTGGTCTTCTTTGGTTTGGGGCGAGGGCCACTATTGTGCGAGGTGAGGTTAGATACAGGTTTGGGTTTAGATGTAGACAGAGGTGAGTGAGATGTAGCAATCTCAAGCAAAAGGCAAGAGGAAATCATGACTGGGTCTTCCTCGATCGAAATGGGTAAAAATACTAGTTCTTCTCTTGGTGGAGAAGAAATAGGAGAGTGCAGCTCCTCAAGAGGGTAGAGGGCAGGAATGATCGTGCCCTCTACTTGTGGTTGAGGAGTAGGAAGGATAGGGTCCTCCATTGGTGGGAGGAAGGATGAATGTGGAATTAATGGTATTGGTATGGTCAAGGTGTCCTCTAATATGAGAGAGGTTGATGGAGGACTAATAAGGGAAGAGGATTCTTCTACCTGTGGAAGAGGTTGGTCTGGGATCAGAGAAGAGACAGTGTCGACCGTGCATATATTATGCTCTTGGAAGCTATCGGCCATGGTCTAGACATTGTTTTGATTAGGAGGATGGTTTGGGAATGGTTGTTTGAAGATGTCAATGTGTTGGTTGGGTGGGGCATTCAAGTTGTCCAGGATGAGATCACCCCTGTCTATCATGTTTTGAATGATTTTTTTAAAGGTTCGACAGTTGTTGATGTCATGACCTGAGATGCGGTGAAAGTGACAGAAGTCGGCCTCCCTATACCATGTAGGGATAGGTGTTGAGGGGTCAAATTGAAGTGGTCAGATTGGAGGGAGATTGAGGACCCCCTGTTTGACAATTTTTTCCAAAATGGAAGCGTATGATTCTCCAAGTGGAGTGTATGAACGCTGGATGTACCGTTGTTGGAATTATTTAGTGATGCTTGGAGATGTAGAAGGTTGAGATTGGTCAGTTGTTGTCGAAGATGGTGATCTAATGACCACAGTGTTGGCCACTCATTTGGATTTGGAGTGGGAAGAAGAAGGTTTGGAAGAAGAAGGGTCATCGGCTCTTGTGTTGGTATTACGCAATTTGACCTTGTCTTCTTCAATGGCGCGGAGTTCAAGCTTTCTTGCCATGGTGAAAGCTTTGTCAAAGGAGCAAAATGTCTGAACCCGCAAGGTAGAAGAGATGTGCTTGGCACATGCTCAAGAAAAGAGCTCTATGAGCTCAGGTTGAGGCAAGGAGAAGGAGAGCTGGTTAATCAAGCCTCTCGAACGGGCAACAAAATTGACTATTGATTCATCGTCAAATTTCCTGATGGAGTATAGGTCTGTGATTGAGACTTGCTTGGTGATATTGATAGAAAAATGGTCAAGAAATAATTGGGTGAGTTGAGTGAATGAAAAGATAGAATGTCTGGTAAGAGAGCTATACCAGTCAAGGGCGGGGCCAGAAAGTGACATGGGGAAGGTGCATAGAAGTAATGCATCGTCATGGGTTATGAGATAACAAGCATGTCTGAATGCTTATAGGTGTTGTTGCAGGTCTTCTTTACTCTGGAAGTGAGTAAATTTAAGAATCTCCCACTGGTTGGGGTATGGTCAGATCAGGACGGAGGGATGAATGGGTTCATTGCAAATTTACTCATATGAGAGGGCTTTGCTTGAACCAAAAATAGAGGTCTCGAGACTAGACATTTTATCCATCAGCATCTTGATTATGTCAGCTAACAGATTGGCAGGTGGAGCGACCCCTAGGTTTTAGGGTACCTGTAAGGTGGTTGAAGAGACGTATGACGTACTTGGTTGTGCTTGTGTAGGTGCAACATATGGGTAGTGCGTCATAGGGATAGATGTCGTGGTCAAAGGGGCTTGTACCATGAAGTTGGAGGACACAAGTTGACTAGATACCGCCAGAGGTGGTTGAGTGGCGGCACTAGTAAAAGGATAGGTTGTCACTCTTGTGTGTATAGGTGCAAGAGTGGGTGAGGTCGAGACAATCAAGTTCTGGTATGATGTAGAACTTGGTTGAATTGTGTGAGGTTGAGGGGGTAATGACACCCCGATGGAGGTAGGTTTGAAAATAGATGAGGAGGCCAAACTTTGCTTATTAGCCATGGTCTGGTTAGTGGTTGAGGCAATAGACTGAGTCATGAAAGGGTGGGTAGTGGATGGTGTTGATGTCATCACCGCTGCACCTGAAAGGTCCCGCATTTGGTTTCTTACGAGATAGTTTTGGAGGGCTTTGACATTGAGGTCCAAGAATCTTTTGAAATCTTGGTCCCCTTTAAGGACAATGGGGGTCTGAGTTGGGGTCGATCGAGTAGGATTTCTTTTGGTCTCTGAGTGGAACTCCATTATAGGACTAGTTATGGATGGGGAAGGTGGAAGCAGTTGATGCCTCGCTTGGTCAAGAAGAGCCTTGGTTTGACTGCGTGTCAAAACCATTCAAGGCAAGAAGGGTCAGGTTTCAAAAACTATGTTTTTCAATTTTAGAAACTCAGAATGTGATTTTGACAGAAAAAGGGGTGGGTTTTAGGCTGTTGTTTTTAAAAAAAAGGACTGTGATAGTGACCGATGTCAGTTGAAAAACTGATGTCAGTGAGAACAGATGGCCAATGTCGGTCAGATAATCGATGCCGGTGAGGAAATGTAGCTGACATCGGTGGTAAAACTGATGCTGGTGACTGTGTTTTCCAGAAACTTAGAAAGTTTGACAGTTTTTGGAAAGAAGAAAATTTCCTCACTAGTTCAAACAAGTAGATAAGAACAGAAAAGATGAAGAACACAAGCAGATCCTAAGCATTAAATCTCTAGAAATAAATTATTAAGATCGTGTTGGCTTATGCCTTAGAATGTGTTTAGGAAGATTGGCTTTTGAGACGGGTCCTAGAAGAGGTAGTCTATGGATGGTTTCAGGTTTGTTTAGGTGCTCAAGAGTCTGTGTTAGGTTCGGTACGTGGCTTGGTGTTAAGGAGCAAGCTCCCCTCACTTCATGAGCCCAGTGATAAGCTAGTCTCGCTTAGCCAGTATATACGTCCCCTAGAGATTATCCTCTGCCAGAGAACAGAGTGGGCTTTCCCCTTGGTGATGAAATCCAAGTGGGATTGCTAGGATGGGTAAGGTATCCGCTGGGTGATGAAATCCCAGTCAGGCCTTATCTCAGGTAAGTTAAAATATTTGATTTGTGCAAGTGATTAGGTTGTGTAACATAAGTGTGATTAATTCATGATGCGGTTTAATTACTATATGTGAGAGCTAATAATGCAAGCAAGCAGAAATAAAATGCAAAATATTTTAAGCCCAAGTTGAAATGTGAGTTTGTATGAAGACAAGTTGAGAAAGGGGTGAAGAGTATGATTTGACTAGTCTAGATGCAAGAAGAAATGACAAGAAAAAGAAAGGTTCTTTTTAACTTGCTTATGATGTCTTTTGGAAGAGAGAGAAGAAAGAGGTGAAAAGGAGAAACCTAATGCACCTATATGAAAAGAAAGAAAAGAACCCAAGGAAGACCATAGGGTCCCACCGGGCATGCCAGAATGTTTCTATACGATTTTTGCTTTCACATTCAAAGAAAAAATGAGAAACTAAGAGGAATGGTCTAAGGCTTATATATACCTGGATGTAGTCTTGCGCACCAAATTTAGACGATGGAAGGAACTCCTCTTTGGTTGTGGAGGATGACACCTGTAGAAGAAAGAGACTAAAATAAAGAAGGCGTTAGATGAGGAGATGGCGGGCTGCCAAGCAAAAGCTTGATCCCAGAAGTACAGAGACTTCCTTGAGAGATGTCAACCCACTGATTGATAAAAATAATGTCTGATAAAAGGTATTATGATAAAAAGACTGAAATGATTAAAGACTGAAATAGAAATAGAAGCAAATGCTTACCTAAATGTTGTTGTCAGTCTGGTCACAGTCGTCGACGTCGATTATTCTGCTGATGTCAGTTTGTCAAGTCTACCGACATCGGTTAGTCTGCCGACATCGGTGAAGGCAGTGGCCGGCATCGGTCAGGGAAGTAGTCCTTAGACGAGGTCAGGTCAAGTTTTTGGTCTATGGACAGCTTTGAGGCAGAGTTTGGGCCTTGTTAATGGTCTCTGCAAGGGTCTGGGCAGAGTTGCAGGGACAATGGACAAAGTGTATGTTCTAAAAAGGGGGATAGAGGTGGTAAGGATATGGGAAGGCCTCTCAGCCTTTTCGAGAGGGAGTCAAGTCTGGTCTAGCTGATAGTCTGGTCTGGGGGGTGATATTACTTGGAAGTAATAACTGAAAACATAATGAAAACACAGACAAAATACTTACCTATGGCTTGCAGAAGGAGTGTTGCTGGTGCTTGTACCTATTATTGATGTAGAAGACTGATGCAGAGTCCCTGTTATTGCTGTAGCTGGTGCAGAAGCCCTGAGAGACAGAGAGAGTGAGAGGTCTGGTGGATTGAAGACTGGAAGATTGGCTGATTGTTGAAGGTCGAAAGGTGGATGATTGAAGGTCGAAGGAGCGGATTGAAAGAGCGGATGCAAAGATTGGAAAATGGGATGCCAGAGGAGACCAAAAATTGCCTTTGGGCTAGTCTTAAGCAACCGACGTCGGTGATCCCACCACCGTCGGCCAACAGGTAACCAACGTCGGCAGCTAGAATAATGGCAAAAAGGCTAAAATTAGCCTTTTGCCCATTCTTCCAACTACCCAAGTCAATTGGTCATGCAAAAACAGTCGAAGGTGGATAAATAAACGTGAGGATTAGTGGAGGGGAAGTTGGAATAGGTCATAGGGTGATAAATGAGGGTATCCAAGGGCAAAGAATCCAAAGAGAGGAGAGGTGGCATGGATGAGGTGGCAAGGGGAGAGAGAGAATTATTAATTTAAAATAAGATAATTATTTTAAATTAATAAGACATAGGTTAGGAGTGGTTAAGTGGACCAAGGGGACCAAGGGGGAGAGTCGACCTAGGGTTAGACACGATTTCGGTGTCTACAATCATATTTCATTTCTAAAACATATATCACATTCATACTCTCTATTTGCACTTGCATTTCTAAACTAAGTATTATTTTGTAGAGTTATAGGTTTAGAACCTTATCTTGGAGGTCTTGTCTTTTACTTTGATTAAAGCTTAATAAGAGAGTTCTTTGGAATTCCTAACTAAGGATATTTATGTCTCCATCTTACCATTTGTGGTCTTCAACCTACAAAATATCTTGTAAAGTTCCACTTGATCCAAAGGGGAAGATTTAAGCATCAATGGGTCCACCTTAAGGTAAGTAATTATATACCTACTCTTTTTTTTTAACTTAGTAGATTATATGTTGTTTATTGCTTTGTAGATTTATGTATTTATTCTTTTTTAGGCTCTTCCTTATACTGATTAAGTTGGTATAGATCTAGGGTTTCTTAAACTTTACATTTATCATTTTATGTTTCATAGACCCCCATTTGGTTTACCATTATACCTTACGTTATTTGCAAACACTTACCAATCATTTACTTTTACCTGCATCTTTAAAATCATTTACCTATCATTGAGCCATATTGAAAGTTATACCATGTGTCATATGCTTAGGCTTTAGAACCCTTATCTCTTGATATTTTAGTGTAGATTACCCTTTGCTAGGTCTATGGATATTCTAGGTCCTTACTTGATCATCCAAGTATACACAAGATCTATTAATTTAATTTATTTGAGTATTAGTCTATTGATAAAAATAAGATAGTCGTAGGTCATCCTAGATCATGCATACATTATGGTGAATTTGGTGTGAATATTATCCAACCTGTGGTTAGATCATTTTCATGTTTTTCCTTTTATTTTCTTAGCGACATTTTCAAAACCATCATATATCTTTCAACATGACTGTATCAGCCACGTGTTACAATATGCTTAGCCATAACAACTATCTCATCCAACCTGATATATTTTTATGTATGTCTGTAACTCTATCGACCAGCCCAATATATTCTCATGTTTATTTATAACTATATCAGCCATCTTAATATAATTGTGTGGTCTACCCACTGTATCAACTAGCTTGATACATTTTTGTGTCCTTTACTAACTACATTGGTTAGACCAATACTATTTTAATTTATTAATTTTGCTTCCAATTGTATCAATCATCCCGATACCATTTTGAGTGAAATATTAAATTTAATTTTATGTTGTATCTTTTACTTTCTATCTGAATCATCTTTATTTTTATTTTTTTCTTCCTAAAACTATGTTCTATAAATTGTAAAACACATAAGAGTTTTCATTCTAAGTAAAGCGATCATCATTTTTATCTAAGCCATGGTGTAAGAAGTATTAACCCAATACTCAATCTATTAGATATCATTATTGTTGGTGCATTTATTTGATTTATTGCATTTACTTATATTTATTATTTAGATTGGTGCACTAATTATCTATTTTAATTAGTTTATTATGTTTATTAATAATTTACACTAAATAGGATAAGCTTGCTTAGCTAGTAGTTAACTTGGCCACTTATCTTGTTACAATGGAGTTATACTCCACTATTCATAGTAAGATAGGATAAGATTCTTAACTAGTAGTCAACTTGTGTTGATCATTTACACAAGTTGGACACCTATCTTGTTAGTGTGGAGTTACACTCCACTATTTTTGTAGTCAGATATCAGTTGAACTACATGTGTTAGTGAGTTCCCTGATCTTTATTATGCACACCTTGATTTATATAAGCAATGGCTATTTGTGTATTCCACATTAGATTAATATTGAATTATCAAAGTAATTCATCATATTTGAGTTATTTATTCATTTTTTTATTGTCTTAGATATACAATTATTGTTTATTATTATTACTATTTTATCTCTTATTTATACTTTCTACTAGATTCATTAGATCCTATAACTAATTCTAACATGGTACCAAAGCTATCTTGAATCTATAGATTGCTTAATATTCAAGAGAAAAATATCCAGATATAGGATTGATTTTTTGATTTTGTATACACACATAAATTCAATCTTTGTGTAGAATTTATAATCTCACCATTGAGTTCAAAGTACTCGAGATAGTCAAAATCATCTACAATTTTGTCCGAATTGGGCATAGGAGGTGAAATTGGTAAGGATTTGATCTAGAAGCACCATGCCCAAATATGGTTGGTACCTAAAAATAGAAGCATTTCTAAGCAAAATGGACCTCATGGTTGCATTCAGAAGGTGTCAAAACCTATAGATTGATATAAAATTTGTCTATTTTAGACACAGTCACTCGAAAGGCAAATTTTTTTTTCTCCCACGTATAGCGATACAGACTGTGCAAACCAAAAAAAAAAAAAATTAGTCAAGCCTCATGGATCAGTAGGCAGATTCGAGAGCCCACTATTTGAACACTGAGAGGTATTTTTGATCAATTTTTTTTTTAATAGCTTAAAAATTTGTGCTCTTCATTGTTATACTTTAAATTTTTTCCAGAATTTAGATTTTTGTACAGCAGCTCTTGCCTGTCCTTATTTTTATAACTTCAAAGGCTCATAAATTTCACATACAACCTTGTATTGAGGTCCTATTTTTTTTTAAAGTTGATATTTTTTTGAGCATAACACATTGGTGTAGAAAGTTTTGTAATAAAATGAATATTTTTATACTTTTAGACTAGAGGACTAGAGGACCTAATTGAGCTTTTTGTAAACTGAAAAAATTATAATCTAACCTTGTAATTGTACTCAATTATAAAGTGCCAACAAATACTTGTTAGGTGGGATAAAATTAAATAATTTAGGGGGTTTTTTGGTGTGTTATGTACTTTGATTTCTATTTTGTGATGGTTTATTTTCAAAGGCATCATGGAGAATCCTAAGTTCCTGCTATTAACAACATACAACTACAACACATGGAAACAAAATGCTTGGAATGCATTAATGATGCTAGGATATACATCTTACATAACAAATCTTCTTACTCCACCTATTGATGCAAAAGAGTTACAACACTTTCTCTTTGAAACTATTAAGGTAATTTAATGCATTTAGTCTTACATGTATTTAGATTTGAATTTCTATCTTGACAAATATACAACTCCAAAAGAGGCTTGGGATAAATTAGCATCATTGTTTGTCAAAATAGATGAGGTTCATGGTTACCAAATTGATAGTAAACTCATTATTTTGGATCCTAAAAATTATGCTACAATACAAGACTACATCACTAAAGTCAAAGATCTTAGAGCATAATTTTTTTAATGTAAAATTGATAAAAAGAATGTTCAATTGATTTTTAGTGCCTTACATAAATTAGGTCCTAAATATTCATCATTTGTCTCTAGCTTTCAGACTCATAGACTCACATTGGGCACAGCATATTAAATGCCCACCTTCAAGGTATTCTCTAAGATTCTAATGGTTAAAAAAAAAAATTTAGTAGCTATGGGTCTAATCAAGTCATCCAAATCTTAAGTTTTAGTTGTAAGTCAACCTCAGCATAAGCAAGTTTCAACATCAGCATCAAATACAAGTTCAAGTAAAAAGAAGTAGAAATTAGAATAAGTCACATTAAGATAAGAATAAAGGGAAACATTCTTCCTCACAAAGAGATTATAAATCCACTAATAAGAAAGGGGATTCATATAAAAGGACTGGCACTCCTTGCCCTTATTGCAAAAATGGGTTTCATAGTGAACAAGATTGTTGAAAGAAAGAGCTTGATGAACTTAAGGGTCTTCTCAAAAAGAATAACATCAATCAATCAAAGGATTCTTCCACTCCTTCAAATTCAAGGAAAAAGAAAGCTACATCATTGGTTGCACTATCAAATTATCCCAAGTCATGGGTAAATGACTCAGGTGCTTCGCACCATATGGGTTCTGATCAAAAATAATTTTTTGGATTAGAAACAAGTTATTTGCCTCATATTCTCATACGTGATGATTTTAAGGTAGATGTCATAATAAAAGGTACAGTTGATGTTGATAGTGGTGTATTTTAGGATGTCCTCTATGTGCTATAATTATCAACTAACCTTCTCTTTGTCTACCAAATCACCCACTTTGATAGTGGTAGGAAAGTTGAGTTCACACCTGATTCTATTTCAATCAAAAAATTGGAGGATAATGCCTTAGTTGTAGTTGGAAAATTAAACAATCATACTCGGCTTTATTCATTCTCACATTTTGTGCCTCAGCATTCCTCTATAGCTTTGCTCTCACACACTGATACAGTGAGCAAGTTATGGCATGAGTGGTTTGGTCATCTGAACTACCGCTATTTATAGTAGCTTAGTCAGTAGGAGATGGTTACAAGACTTCCATAGATTCAATTTTTAGGTGTATGTCATGGTTGTGCCTTAGGCAAACATCTAGAGGATAAGTTTCATAAAAAAAAGGCTTGGAGGGCTACACAAGTCCTCAAACTTTTTCATAGTGATTTAGCGGGTCCATTACCTACTTTGTCTTTTATTAAAACCCACTATGTTCTCACAGTTATTGATGACTATTCCAAAAATACTTGAGTTAATTTTTTGAAAATCAAGAGTGAAGTATTTGATATATTTCTAGAGTTAAAAGCTCTAGCAAATAAATAATCTAGAAAGTATGTCAAGATCTTCTACACAAATAATGGGAGGGAATGTATGAACAACAAGTTTGAACAATTATGTCCTCTTGAAGGAATTGATCTTCAACATTCAGTTACATACACCTCAGCAAAATAGTGTAGCAGAGAGGAAGAATAGATTATTAAAAGAGATGGTAGGTTGTATGATTTATACAAAATCATTAGTACCTGAGTAGGGGTGGAAGTGATTAATTGTGATACATATATACATAATAGAGTTCCTTACAAAGCTTTAAAGGGGATAAGACCTCTTAAAGCTTGGTGTAATAGGAAGTTAGATGTGCATCATTTTAAAGTCTTTGACAATCCAGTATGGGCTAATATAACTTTAGACAAGCGACGTGCTTTAGAAAAACAAAGCTGAACTTGCATATTTATGGGATATCCTGATGGTGTTAAGGGATATCGGCTCATTGATCTAGATTCACATTAGCTTATTATAGCGAGAAGTATTTTCTTTGAAGAAAGTTTTTTAGACTTATCTTCTAGCATTTCTCATTCTTCTTCCTTAGAAGAATTAGATAATAGTGATGATGATAATCCTACTTCATCTACTCATAGGGATGACGAGGTAATACCTCTCCAATAGGGTTTAGCAAGTCATGTTCCTCCTCCTACCCCTCCAGATCCTCACCCATTGATGCCTTTGTGGGCTAGACAAACTTTGACATATGCATACCCTCTTGTTAGGGATCCATTAGATAGAAGAAGAACACAGTCACATCATGATCTTCCACATTCCTACATTACCATAGCTTTTGATCCACAATATTTTCAAAAATCCACAAGGATAGTTGAGTGGGATTCAATGATGGAAGAATAATATGACTCATTGATTAGGAACAACACTTGGGATCTTGTTCCTCTTCCTAAGGGAAGAAAATTAGTATGATGTAGGTGGATATATTGAACTAAGTTTATAGTGAATGGAAATATTGATAAGTATAAAGCACGCTTAGTGGCCAAAGATTTTTCCCAAGTGAAAAGCATTGACTATATAAGATGAATTCCATTCGCTTGATACTAGCTATTGGTGTAGCTCATGGTTGGGTTGTACATCAGATGGATGTGAAGAGCACATTTCTTCATGGGGATCTTCATGAGGAGATATATATGGAGTAGCCACAGGGATTTATTTAGGATTCTTCATTGGTGTGCCACTTGTAGAAGTCTCTCTATGGTTTAAAACAAGCTCCCAGGTCTTGGTATTCTAAGATAGACATATTTATTCTCTCATTTAGGTTCTCAAGATGTCAATCAGATTTGAATGTCTACATTCTATGGCAAGAGGATTTACTATTGTATTTAGTGCTCTATGTTGATGATCTCATTATTATAGGGAACATAGCATCCATCATCAGTAGTGTTAAGATTGCACTTCATGACAAGTTTTTTATGACAGACATGGCCCTATTGCGCTATTTTCTTAGGATTCAGATAGCACAATCTTCTTCTAGGATTACACTTTCATAGCCCAAGTATGCCATGGACTTGTTAGTTTGATTTCACATGGCTGATTGTAGGCTTGTACCGACTCCTTTCTTATCTAGAGTTAGACTTGAGGTTCATTGTTCCACTCCCTTGGTTGATGCCATATTATATTTCTAGCTTGTAGGTAGCATCATTTATCTGACTTATACATGACCTGATATTTCATATGCAGTTGGCATGGTTTCACGCTTTATGTAGGCACCACATGAGCTTCATTGGAGATCCACCAAGCACATTTTAAGCTATATTCAGGGCACTATCAGATATGGGATTCACTATATAGTAGGTACATGTTCATACTTAGTGGGATACACATATTCTAATTGGGTTGGTGATTATGATGATCGTAAGTCCACTTTCACTTCAAAATTGGCTCCATTTATTGGCAGATCAAGAAGCAAAATGCTATTGCTCTCTCATCTATAGAAGCTAAGTATGTTGGTGTTGTTAATGCCACTACCAAGGCTATTTGGATTCAAAATATTCTCATTGATCACGGTGTTCTATATTGAAAGCCATCAGTCATCTATTGTGATAACCAAAGCACTATCCAGATCTCAAAGAATCTGGTTCATCATCAGAGAACCAAACACATAGAGATCCATATGCACTTTATCAGGGAGTTGATTCAAGTGGAGATCATTGATCTTCAATATTGTCCTATAGAGGAATTGATTTCAAATATTTTCACCAAACCTTTCACTGAGAGTAAGTATCTTCACTTTTGATCTCTTTTGGGGATGCGGGACATTAGTTCTTCAAGGGACATTAGTTCTTCAAGGGGGTCTCCTAGAATTTCATTTTTAGGAGTTTTTTCCTTTAGGTTTTCTCCTTTCTTCATCTATTTATATAGAGTTCCTAATATGGCTACACATTGTTGAGACTCTTATCAGCATAGCCCTACCTAAGCTTCACTTATGGGGGGGGTGTTGGTGCATTTATTTGATTTATTGAATTTACTTGTATTTATTATTTAGATTGGTGCACTAATTAGTTATTTTAATTATTTTATTATGTTTATTAATAATTTACACCAGATATGATAAGCTTGCCTAGCTAGTAGTCAACTTGGACAACTATCTTGTTACAGTGGAGTTCCACTCCACTATTCATAGTAAGATAGGATAAGATTGCTTAACTAGTAGTCAACTTGTGTTGATCATTTACACAAGTTGGACACCTATCTTGTTAGTGTGGAGTTGCACTTCACTATTTTTGTAGTCAGATATCAATTGAACTACATGTGTTGTGTGAGTTCCTTGATCTTTATCATGCACACTTTGCTCTATATAAGCAATGTCTATTTATGTATTTTACATTAGATTAATATTGAATTATTAGAGTAATTCATCATATTTGAGTTATTTATTTATTTATGTTATTATCTTGGATATACAATTATTGTTTATTACTATTACTATTTTCTCTTATTTATGTTTTCTATTAGATTCATTAGATCCTGTAGCTAATTCTAACAATTATATATGAACTTTAACTTCCATGTACATCATAATATATCAAAATCACTTAATTTTTTATTTTTCATCTAGTAGGAAGCCTTTCACTTATTTGATTTTTTAATGCACTAGCAAGTGATTAGCCCTAGCAAGTTACTCTCAATGTACCTCAAAAGATGGAATAATGTAACTAAGAGATGGTGGAATCCTTTGTAATCAGTGCCCTTTTGGCCTTGTTCATTATTTATACCTAATATCAGTAGATATGAGATCCTACAAATCAAACATATCTAGCTTATTAATACTTTCATGTTGTATTAATTTTCTACTATTTAAAAAAATTATTGATTCGCTTATCTTTTACACTATATTGGTTAGTATGATACTATTTTGTGCCTTTTGAAAACTGCATCAACCAGCCCAATATATTTTTGAATTTATTTTCAATGACCTCATCCAAATAGGCAAAGCTTATTTTATGACCATACTATATTGACCAATTTAATCCAGTTTATTTATTACTACATTGGTGTTCCTAATATAATATTTTTTCTTTAGCTACCAATAATGTCAATTTTTTAACCAAACTACATCAGTCATCCTAATACATTTATTATTTCCCAACTTATAGTCTAATTGTATTGGCTAGCCTAATATAATTTTTTTTCCAAACTTAGCAACCAACTATATTAGTCTACCCAATATCATATGCTTAATTTGATCAATATTCTTCCACATCATATTTTCAATCCTATTCATCATGATGTCCCATATTATAATCTTTTTTACAAGTCTCAACCCATTCATATTTTATATGGGTTGTTATTTCATCCCCACTTTGTTTACCATTGATGACAATTCTTCATGTTACAATTTATCTCAACCTCATCCTAGAATTACCAAATGTAACATGGCTCAAATCAACCTTATTTATGATCTATGATATTTCAATCAACTCACTAATAACCTTAATGATAATACCATTTTTACTCCAAATAAGAATGGAAGTTTTATCAAAGTACCCCCATCCATTACCTCACTTGGGGAAACCAACACCAATGTTGGAAATATTCATCCTAAAACTAATGTTTAGAACCCTCCATCTAATTATAATCCTCCACCTAACTCCAATAAAAATCCAAACCCCAATTCTAATCCTCCTTTAGACTCTTTACAAATCCTTTCACAAATTATTCAACAAATGAATCTTATGCATGTTTTTATTAGCGATCAAATCCCTCAAATGTAAAGTCAAATATTATAAGATACTAATAAAACTCCTCAAATCATCATGAATAAAACCAATTAGCATTACATTCCTTATTTTCTTACAAATTCCAATGGAAACCTTATTCCTCAACCAAAATATCATAATAAGATGTTGTGAAATCTTCAAAATGAACCTTTAGGTCCTTTCATTGTGTCAATGGTTATTGGAAGCATTTATCTAACTATGACATATGATGGAATTATTGATCTTGCCTTACATCTTAAAGATTTTTGAAATATTTATAAAGAATGGATTAAAACCAACACTTATGCTACTACCAAGCTTCTATAAAAAACCTTTGTTGGAGATGCACTAGAATGGTATAATCAAATCCCTAGACATTCCATTACACGACTAGAAAACTTAGTCAATCCTCTAGTTAATAAATTCCAACATAGTCAATTTTTTGAAAATAACCTTACTAACTTCATTAATACTAAGTAACTTCATAATTAATCCACCCATGACTTCATCAAGCAATGTAAACTATTAGCGTAAAAAGCAGACCATAACATGAGTAATGATAATCTCTATAAACTTTTTGTTACAGCCCTTAAGGTCATGCTTCATTACAAGGTTAGGATATTCTCTCCTCAAACTTTATAAGAGGCCTTAGACTGAGCAAAAAAAAAATACTTCCTTATGACCTAATTTTAACCATCTCAAAGCACCAAAAAGGAATCTTTTCAAACTTCAACCAATGTAATCAATATTAATTATTTTCAAAACAAGCCTCCCTAATTTAAAGTGAGAGCATCCCAGTCAAATAATCAACTTCCATCATGCCCTCCATTTAGTATGTATGAAATTAATAATTTATTATCTCCATCTAAACCATACACTTATTCTTCTACCCCCCCAATTGTACGATCCTAACAAGTTGTATTGGTTCTAGGCTAATATCAGTCATTCTCATGAAACATATCATGCACTTAAGAAACTTGTGGTAAATACCATCTTAAGGGAAAACTTTAATTATGACCTCATTATCAAATACCATTATAAGGAATAATTAAAATCATCCAAATCCTAAATCTAAAAATTAAAAACCTCAAAAATCATCGCAAACATTTGATCCCAATACTCAACATTCAAATAAATTCCCTTGTGTTATTGATGTTGATAATGATCATTATTACATCAATTCCTAGTTTGTAAACATGAAAAAGTTTAACTATTATCATAAACTTGGTCATAAAGATCCTATGACTAAACCTAATAAGTTTTCTCTTGGAGAGAAAATTCTTAAGGATACTATCACCACCACTACCTCTATTCTGATCTACCACCTATAATTTTTGGTGCAAATATTATTGTGCACCTTTAGTTGAGTTAAATTAGGTAGTTAATTTTTATACTAAAGATAGTTCTAGTGTGTACATGTCCAAAGATGTATTTAATGCTTACCTACCTGACATGTTTCATAATCATTAGATGCCACCTTTTATGTGGCCAATATGAAAATAGAAGCAAATGTGTGTGTTTTTTATATATAGACTTCTCCTCCTCTGTAGTTTACATGGTTTTACACATCAATAACACATACACATAAATGTTAAATATTTGAGTGAATAATATATTTCTCATTTTAGTTATCCACTTTTTGACTCTCTTACATGAGTTATGCTTAAGTTTTTCTTTGATTTTGGCTAGACCAAATCTTAATATGGTACCAAAGCCATTAAAGGCTAGCTCCATAGAATAGGATAGTTTTTTAGGGTTTTATAAGAGGCAAAAAAAAATTCAACATCATGGACAAAAAAGGACACCATCATTACATTATAAAGGCCCAAAAACATAAGTATTGACTATAAACATCCTATAGGCTTATGACAGGTAATCTGGAAAAAAAATCAATTTCCTTCAGCTCACACTCAGGTACAATTCATACTATATTGTTAGTGAAATTTTTAGTTTTTCATGTAATTTTTTGGGTTTTTCAAAAAAAATTAGGTCACAATCCGTACACACTGTATGAACCTACATCTACACTTATTTATTTACTACTTGTCCTGTCATCATTCAAGCACCATCTGTCAACCTACAAGTCACTCCTTCCCACCCTATTATACTTGTGTGTCAAATATTATAATACATTTGTACTACCATGTCATCATTGTGTATGCCTATTTGGTTCCCTACATGTCAACTACTAAAGTGCATTCATATCTCCAAGTTACCTATTATACCATTGATTGTTCTCATTTATACTACATGTGTGGTCTATAGTACTACTTACATGGCCTACCAGACTACCTATTGGCATGTCATATTGTTGACTGCATCATATGTATTATCTACATGGAATTATATGATGTGTTTTATATTATTGATGTCACCTATATTCTATGTCATCACCTTACACAGCCTACAACACCTAGTTATATGCCCATGTCAATAATGTGGTTGTCGCATAATCACCTAACTACTAGCTTTGACCAATACATGTGACCAATACATGCCTAATTTATACCTATCTATGTCAACCCCCTAGGCCTCCATGTGACTAGTAGACAAGATATTGTATCCCCCTAGGCAGTTTTATTTCCCTCCTAGGGAAATTTAGACTTGTGTTCACTCTGGGAGGCATATATTGTAATCATAGAGACTTAGGAGGGTCACATTTTTTATGGATTTGTGTTTATAACATGGATACATTGAAGATGAAATTGAGACTTTTTAGTACAACATTTATTGTACCAAAAAAATTTGGAAGGCCTCCTTTAAGCACCTTCCCAAACTCATATCTTGAGTTTCATTCAAAAATTTTGCATGTTTTCTTAACTTTTTTTTTTTTTGAGTTTTACATAATGGCATGGTCAGTTATGTATTTTGTTTTGGTTGGATAAATGCATGCACTTTTATATCACTTGGAGGGTGTAATTTTCATCTTGGATAAACCTTTCTTAGGTCATTTTTATTGCATTTGGCAAATGCAATGGCAACCTTATTATGATTTTTGGCACATTCTTCTAACTAATATTTTGTCAAAGATCAAAGGGTGAGGTTCAATCTAGAAAGAAGTTAGATGCATCTTGATAAATATTTTATATTTTTTTGTCTCTCTCTTATAAATATTTTTTGAGTCATTGGATTTGAAAATACACTTTTATTCTCTCACCTCATGAATGGTACCTAACATGGCCTCATTTTTGAGACCCTATTGGGGCAATTTTATCTCTTTACACAAGGCATATTTGTAACAAGACTCCTATATTTTTTAATATGTTGTTCAATTAGTGTATTTTGGGCCACTTGTGTAGATAATTCCTTAGTTCCTTGTATTTTTTGACACTTCAACATGATTATCATTATTTGTGACTTCTAGTATATTCAACATGAGTTAATTTATATGTGCTTGAAGTAGTGGATTTTGGGCCACTCGTGTAAGACATTTTTGGATTTTTGTGAGTTTATTTGTCATATTGAATAGTTAGTGGTTAGATTAATATACCACTTCCACTCATGCCATTTATTTTGAGACAATGAGGCTCCTTTCTATGCACCTTGTTGCATTTTAAATGAGATATTTTGTTTATTTTCTGGAAATAAGCACCTTCATGTGCATATTTGATTTCTTTGTTTTAACTCAATAATTAGTTTGTTTTCCTCACATGTACATAGGTATATTATTAAGAACTTTGTTTTCCATAACCCAAAGGAGTATTGTATAATGTCTCATCTTTAGATAGAATTGTTTGGTGTAATCTTATGTATTTTTGACACTTTACTTGACAAATAAATCATCTTCATGTTGCGAGTGACATCTAGTATTCCAAACATCTACCAAGATTTATAATTACCCATAGGTATCCATATTTATTGGTATCAAAATTTATAACATCATCTCTACGCCACCGTGGTGGTATCAAAATTTAAAACATTGTCTTTAAACAAACATTTTTTGATGGTATCAAAATTATAGTAGTTTTTCAATAGTTTGAGTAGTGGATTTGTATCCATCATACATATATTATGAGTTTTTCACTTTAATTCTACATAGAAACATCTGAGTGTGGATCATGTCATGAGAGACATCCATTATTATCACCATCTTCCTCGAGAATGGGTGTGCAATACTATCTCGAGTCCTTATTACCTAATTTCTTTGGATCAATGTTTCTTTTGAGTGAGCCTCATTTAGAGCACCAATTGCTAATTTGGATTGGTGGTTAAAGTGGCTCAAAAACCATGTATTTTGGTAATATGGATTGACATCTGTGATCTAGGAATTTGACTCAAGATAGGATGGTTAGTATTGTGTTAGTTCTAAAATGAAAACAAAATGAAATAAACACACTAATAGTATAACATCTCTAGGCCTAGACACTAGGGAGAGCTTAGTTAATAATCATGAATGAAAAACACAACTAAAATGTAAAATAAAACTCTTTTACTTTCCTTGGATGATCCAAAATGCTTGTTGCAGTGGCTTACTCAGCTTGTGCTCATGAAGTCCTTGGCAATGGAAGCTTAACAACCTCCATCTCTCCTTGGCACCTTTGGCTTGTGGCTTGGCTTGGCTTGGCTTGGAATCAATTTGGCATTATAACAATAGTTACTTGAATCTTTTTGGAACCAATCCTAAATTATAACTTTGCATTAATTAAGCTTAGAAATGATGTTGTGAGGCCTCCTATTTATAGATTTTTGGATTTGATCAGAATTAACCTCAACCATCCATCTCAAGATTGAGATGTGTAGTTGATGATTAATTCAATTTTTAGAATTATATTTGTAATTATGCTCATCATGGCATTAGAATAAATAAAAATTTAAGAGGCATGGAGGGCATCATGGAAGGCATTGATGAGGCATGGTAGGCATGAATCCTGATATTTGTGGCATTTATGGCCTAGATATGTCTTCCCAAAAAATGAGGTCACTTGATAATGCAGATATTTAATATTTATTTCTAAAACAAAGTATTCAACAAGTTTCCATGGAATTATTAATTAGACCTTGATTTGGGTTAATTAGCTCTTAGGCATGATTAAGCACATTGTGCACAAATTACCCAAATTGATCAGAATGCTTTGTTACTAGTCCAAAATTTGACTGGATTGGAATTAGAAGGCATTGTCAAATGTATTGGATGCATATTCCCATTTAAAATGTTTCCAATAAAAAATAACAAAGGCACAAGTCTTGTACAAAAGATTTGATAGAAAAGAGCAGTCTAGAGCATGTAGGAGCAAATTTGGCATTTTGACTCAAAATGAACTGATCAAAGTTAGCTAGCCCATATATTGCATTACCCCATTTAGGGATACCCTAGGAAAAATTAGCACTTGAATATATCTATTTCACATCATTCTGCATGTTTTAGTGTTTTAAAGCCAAATTATGCATTTTGGGTGGAAATTGGCCAAAAGCCTAGTTGAAGGTTATCAATGACCAGTTTTAGGTGTCTATAATTTGCCCATGTTTGGCAAAGTGTTACAAGCTATAAGCACAACAATGTCTTCTCAAAGAATATGAAATGGCATGTATGCCAAAAAAAAAAGATGGTGGTTGAAGAACAAAGCTCCAAATGGTTTTGGGAAGCCTATGATGATACCCCCTTGAGGGAGTGGTCATCACATTTGTTAATGGACGATCCCTCGAAAAAAAACAAGAAGAAAGGTGGAAATAACCTGTGGTTGAGATTAATCTAGATGATAAAATGCTTACATGCATTGATGTAAAAAATATACTAATTTTTCCAAAGGTGGTTATAATCAAGAATAAAATTCAAAATAATGATTTACCCATAGGCAGTTAGAATCATTAAAAGGACCTAGATTGGCTAAAGATGATTGTGTCCCAGTTGAGGTTGATTAGCAAGCATAACTCAAGGATATAACTTGGAATCAAGATTAAAAATGAGCAGGCACAAAATGATGAAAGAGATGGATAGAGGAATAAGATTGATTAATAGAATGATTTAGTTGTACCTATCAATGAGGAGATGTTCATCCTGACTAGCAATGATATAACTAGAATGGTCAAATGAGTTAATTTGATCAAGGGTGGGATGGAAGGATTTGCCAAGGTACCAAAGAGAAACTTTTGTGGCTCCATTGATTATAGACCTTTGTGAAGCTATTTTTTACTATAGCATGTGATGGTAGGCTTCATGATAGAATACCATGAAGACTTGGCCAAAATATGCATAAGGACTGACTCCCAATCCAATAAACATTTGAAAACAATGCACCAATGATAAAAACTATGATGATAATGTTGACGTATGAATATGGATAGACTCAAGAATAATGTTTTCAAGGAATCACCCAATGAACACATATAAATTGAGTCAAGGCAACAGTGCTAAAATCAAACAAACAAGCAAGCAAACAAATAAACAAATAAAAAAACAAAGAAACAAATAACCCAAAATAAACAAACAAACAAAAACCCTAAAAACAAAATCAAAAGAAAGCATCCTAACAATGACAATGTCCTAGTAAGGTGGATGAAGAATAACTGACTAGGCTTAAATAGGATAAATATTTTTGGATTTTTGAAATATTTGAATGTCTTTGAAATTTTTGAGGTATTTTAACTCGTTAGATAATGACAAGATACCTACTCACAAAATGGTGAGAGCGTATGGAAAGGGGGACTACGGTGATCTCAACATGAATTGAGCATGACCCACATAGTCCTGAAATGACCTCAAGTCATAGTAATTCCATCCACACAAAAGGTGGAGAAAAAAATAACTTGGCCCCAACAAGTTTTCAAATCTGGTAAATGGCCAATCAAATGAAAATAGTAATGTTAAGGTGACACGGCAATGCATGATAAACAAGTGTTGCCCCTAGTTTTCCCATAGGTAATCATAACTAAGATACAATGGCATAGGTCAATGATACTAATTTGCTCATATGTGGTTATAATTAGTAGCAAGACTAGTGAAACACTAATTTGTCTATAGGCAATTATAATCAAGCTCACATAAACAAATATGGCTAGGATGAAAGATATCTTGCCATATCAACTACCACACTACTTTCATAGACTATCATTGTAAACATGGATTGGAATGATTGTTGAAACTTGATTGGAATCCTCTCACAAAAAGCTCAAAAAGAACCAAAGTAACCAAGATCAAAATAGGATTGGGTAGAATGACTAAAAATAGGCTTTAGTCTAAATAAGAATGGAATGATAGGATGGTATGGTCTTTGATAGATAATTATGGTCTAGATAGATTGGATAAAATGGTAAGAGGATTGCCCCCATGTGATGGGATAAATGGCAGGAATATTTGATAATGAAAAATGGATATGTAACAATGGCAATGGCAATGTGAAATAGTATGGTACATGTTTTTGGTCTGGGTGTGGTTTTTGATTTTATTGTTCATGTTGAGATGGAGATGCATGTCTTAATATACAAATAAAATACTTGATCATGTTAATTGCTATCCTGCACCTCAACTAAATAGCTACTCTGTCAAGAACTTGATGCAAATCTGGATGTCAAGAATGTTGTGTTCTTCCTTGGTCATTGATTATGATTCCTTCATGCATCGAGACAAGGTATCATTGTAGCCTCTACAAAGGAAAGTGCGACCATGGATGGTAAACAAGGACAAATAATGGATGGTATGTTTGATTGTGAAATGCAATGGCAAATGATAATGAAATGTGGAATGGTGGAGAAATAAATGAAGATTGGTAATTTCAATCACATGTAATGTTGTTGATTCCAGATTCAACATAACTTTGGTTGTGGCAGGGCCAAAGACTTGTTCTCTCAATAGGACCACCAAATTTTTCTATTGTTTGATCTTGAGAGTAGTTACCCTCTAATTAGGTTATATATTGGAAGCTATTTTGATTTAATCTTTGATTTTGTCTTCATCAAGTAGTGATGAACTTTTGTGCTCAACTATTAGTGCCTCAAAAAAGTTTTCACCAATGAAGTTGTCTTGATTATCCTGTAACACCTTTAAAAAGGTTTCACTAAGGAATGTTGACTTTTGACTTTGATTTTCTTCTAGCACTTCCAAAAAGGTTTCACTAGAAGATGTTAAGTTCTGACTTTGATTATCCCCTAGCGCCTTTGAAAAGGTTTCACTAGGAGAGTGTTCTTCTGCTACATGAATGTTGTCTTAGCCTCCTTGCTCTTCTTTAATTTCTATGTCACCATGGATGCAGCTTAACAAAGTGTGATTCTATTGATCCTAATCAACACTTATAAGAGATAAAATGTCAATAATATGGCTATCTTGGTTGATGGTAATGGTTTGTGGAATGGTAATATAATGGCGAGAGTTTGCACAATCCTCATAAAAGATACTAGGATAACTTGTGTCGATGTTGAAGTACTCATCCCCAAAAATTATAGAAGGATCACAAATGAATTCAAATTGATCTACAAGGCATGCGTAATCAATGTTATAATAGTCATGAACATATTCTTCTTTTGAATATGATTTTGAAGTAAGGGACTTTGAATCCAATGTCATAACTGATGTTGATTCTATTTTTGATGTTAAATCCAATGTCAGTTCAAGAATAAAACCTGACTCTAATTATGATTCTTCATCTGATGGATACTCCTTTACAATGATGTCTTGTTGAATGTTTACTTTTGGACAAGTAATGACCTGCAATGGCATAATGGGCTCCACAAAGACTGGTTTGTCAAAGTGAGTCTCTTCTAAAATGGAAAAAAGGTCAAGAGATAACTCCTCAAAGACTGTCTTGTCAATAGGAGGCCCTTGAAAAATAGGCATATGGTTAAGGTAATGATTTGCCCAAAGGTGGTTATAATCATTAACAAGTGACTCAACAAAGACTAGATCATCAAAGTGAGACTCCTTGACAACTAGTATAAGATCAATAAGAAATTTATCATAGGTTGACTTATCACAAATGATTGATTCAACAGAAACATCTTGGATTGGTTGGTTCTCTTGGCCTTCATTTCCAATGAGTTGGAAAATACCAGTTTTGAACATAGCTTGGTCTTTGAATGATTGGATGGGTTGAGGTTTGGATAGGATTGGTATTAGATGAGGAATGACTCATGGTTGGATAAGAGTAGGGCCTTGGGGAGCATGATTTCTTCCATGAGACAAAGGATAAAGTCCTGAGATGGTAACAATAGGGTGGTATGGAGCTTGATTGCTCACACAAGCCAAAATACTAGGTCTTATAATGATGAAGGGGCATTATGGAGCTTGTTTGCTTGCACAAGCAAAAGCATCCAAGTCTTCCTCATAAACCATATCATCCTAGTCATGAGTTGGCTCATAAGTTGGTTCTTAGCTATGTTCCATGTAATGATTATTGAAAAGAGGGTGTGGATTTGTATCCCAAAAAATATTATCTGTAGTTGGGTCTTCAAAGTCCTCTTCACAAGCCTCTTCATACCAATCAAGGTTTTGAGTTGGATTGTAAGTTGTTTTGTGACTTTGTTCCCATGAATGATTAATATGAGGTGGATAGAAATCTATCTCACAAACCATATTAGCATCATTGGGGTCTTGAAAAAATCCATAAAAGTCATTTTGTGTGGCCATTCTATCATAAGTCAAATTGTAAGTGACTCCACCATAAGTTTAGTGAGATATATCCGTATAAATGATGAAAGTTTTAGTTTCCAAGTATACCAGGAAAAAATGACCAAAATACACTAAGTATAATCATCCAAATCCTAGCAAGGGTATGGAAAAATGGGGTTTACTAAACTAGCAAGGTCTTGATCATTCTAGGGTAATCAATTGCATAATGACTTTCACATCAAATAATGCAAAATATAAGCATAGTAATTGGGTGACCATGGCATTAGCTAGTTGTAAAAAGGTCTAGTCCTTTTTACAACCACTACATCCTGTTGTTCACTCAGTGTAGTGTGATGTCCAAATGCAAATACATCCCATGTGCAACTCTAAAGGAGTTAAATGAAGTCAATGTCAGGAGTTGAAACTCTAGGTCAAAGTTTCCCTAAATAACTTGTGGGAGGTGATGAAGTCCCCCACACAAGCCAAGATGCATAAATAAATAAAGCATGAAAGTAGAAAGATTTTAGGGTCATTTTCAAGATCACCCAAATTTTGATGAGTTTTTGGGGAGTGCTTTAGATGAATTTCTTTCTAAACCTTGGACTAGGTTACTTGCAATAGGAATGGAACTTTTGATTCCAAGAGTTCCCTATAGAGGACAAATGGAAGAACATACATGCAACATTCCTCTTTTCGCCAAACAAAATCCAACTAAACAACTATTGCAAACAAATATTGACAAGTGTGTTTAATTTTAAACCTAAATGAAATGTTTAGTGGTGTTCATTTGAGCCCTTGATCTTAGTTGTAAACTTTGAAAAACATTCACCAAAAACCTCTAAATTCTTTTTTAAACACCAAAACAAAGTTTCTAATCAAATTTTAAGCATGCAAAAGTGATTTAAACATGTTTTGAGAAAAAATCTCGCTTGATCCTATAGAAAAATTGTTAGCATGTCCTTTAGCTTTGAAGCCCTTTTTAGTTTGAAATAACAAACTTTGAAAAAATTAGTCTCGGGTTTGTGCTTTTATAAAAACATAGTGACCAACATCATTCAATACCATTGACGTTAGTTACGGCCAACTGAGATCTGATCGATGTCAGTTCTGCTGATCGATGTCGATTAAGCCAAGTAATCGATGTCAATATTTTTGCTAATGTCGATTACTGTGTAAAAACCATGGAAACCAAAAATGTCAAAATAAATTCATAAAATCAATTTGTAAGAGTTTTAAGAGCTCAAATAAATATTTTAAAGTTACAAAAGAATCTCCTTCATGAGTAGGATGCGTCTAGTCCCACTAGTCATGCTATTATGTGATTTAATAATTTGACTCAAGAGAGGATGGTTAGTATTGTGTTAGTTTAAAAATGAAAACAAAATAAAATAAACACACTAATAGCATAACATCTCTAGGCCTATACACTAGGGAGATCTTAGTTAACAATCATGAATGAAACACACAACTAAAATTCAAAAGAAAACTCTTTTACCTTGACAACCTCCATCTCTCATTGGCAACTTTGGCTTGTGGCTTGTCTTGGCTTGGAATCGATTTGGCATTATAACACTAGTTGCTTGAAGCTTTTTGGAACCAATCTTGCATTATAACTTTGTACTAATTAAGCTTAAAAATAATGTTGTGAGGCCTCATATTTATAGATTTTTTGATTTGATCAGAATCAACCTCAACCATCCATCTCAAGATTGAGATGTGTGGTTGAGAATTAATTCAATTTTTGGAATTAAATTTTTAATTATCCTCATTGTGGCATTGGAAGAAGGGGTGATTTAAGAGGCATGGAAGGCATTGATGAGGCATGGGAGGCATGAATCCTGATATTTGTGGCATTTATGGCCTAAGGATGTCTTCTCAAAAAATGAGGTCACTTGATGATGCAGATATTTAATATTCATTTTCAAAACAAAGTATTCAACAAGTTTCCATGGAATTATTAATTAGGCCTTGATTTGGGTAATTAGCTCTTAGGCATGATTAAGCACATTATGCACAAATTATCCAAATTGATCAGAATGCCTTGTTACTAGTCTAAAATTTGATTGGATTAGAATTAGAAGGCATTGACAGATGTGTTGGATGCGTATTCCCATTTATAATGTTGCCAACAACAAATAACAAAGGCACAAGTCTTGTGAAAAATATTTGATAGGAAAGAGCAGTCCAGAGCAAGTAGGTGAAAATTTGGCATTTTGGCTCAAAATGAACTAATCAAAGTTAGTTATCCCATAAATTTCATTACCCCATTTAGGGATACCCTAGCTAAAATTGGCACTTGAATATATCAGTTTCACATCATTTTGTGTGTTTTAATGTTTTTAAGCCAAATTGTGCGTTTTGGATGGAAATTGGCCAAAACCCTGGTTGGAGGTTATTGGCAGCCAGTTTTAGGTGTCTACAACATCCATATAGACACTTGACATTACATTGTATTTTCTTGATATTTTCACATAGGTACCTCATCAAGTCTTGTTGTCGAGACCCATTTTCTAAGGATTTTAAAACTCCTATTTTTTTATTTATACCTCCCTAAGTTACTCTTAATGGAGGATTTTGGTGAAAATATTAATTGTGTAACTTTATTTAAGTTAACTCAGGTATTTAGTTTTCCTACTAAGTCTAGTTAGAGTGTGCACAAGTCCAAGGATGCATTTCATGTTTACCTACCTCACTTGTGCCACCATCATTAGATGTCATCTTTAATGTGGTAAATAGTAAAATAAAAATAAAGGTGTGGATTTTATATATATAATATTCTCATCCTTTGTATTTTACACGATTTTACAGATCAGTAATACATATACATAGATGTTTAATACATTTATACTATTTGCATCTCTCTTGCATGAGACATGCTTCAATTCTTATTTGATCCTTGTTAGATCAAATATTAATAGTTATGAGTGTGATCCACCATCATATCCTCAACCTAGTGTGTCCAATCTTTCTAGTAACCTACCTCCTAAAGTCACATTTACTAATCAAGTTAAAATATCATCATATTTTTAATTTAAAATCACAATGGAACTTCCTAAATGAGCTTAATTTCATGCCTTGAAAAATTCCTCTAATGAAACTCATGAGAACATCATCATATCATAATAAATTTATCATGCAACAATTAAAAGATATTAAATAATCCTCTTCTAACAAAACTTAACCACCTCCCAAAATTTATGAAGGTTTTGTGCCTATGGAAGTCCATGTTATTGAAACCATTTCTCAACCTTCTTCTAAGAAACTTTGCATAGGGTTTCCCAAAGAATACATGAGTAATGATGAAATCTTTTTTTGAGCTAATGACCCACCTCTATTTATTAATATTTTGATCAATAATACTCTAATAAAGAAAGTATTAGTGGATAAAGGATTAGGAATTAATGTCACTTCCCATTGGCTAATCCAACAATTATAATATTCCAAAGATGGCCTCAAAAAAATAAAGCTCACATATCATGTATTTGACAAAACTAACCAAAATATTATTGGTTGCATTTGTCTCCCCCTCACTATTGGGCCAAAAATAATTCACACCAAGAATATGGTTTTAGATCTTCCATTATCATATAGTCTTCTTTTAGGTTATCCTTGGATGCATTGCATGTGAGCTATTATCTCTTCTAATATCCAATGTATTAAGTTTAATCACTATGGAAAACATTATAAATCATAAAGTCAATCCCAACCTATGGGGTCTCAAATTACCTAATCCTAAAACACAATATTGTATCCTAACCATTCCTCATAACAACAGTCTTTCCCTTCCTAATTTTATCAATATGCATCCCAATTTTCAAGCCACTCTTATCAATTCAAACGAAGACAAACCCAATGAGCTATAAACTATTTTTAAAACTACCAGATTGTCTCTTTATATAGAGGAATGGCTCCCTTCATCTCTTTTACCATGAGATAGGAAAATTCCCTTGCTTGATTATGAAACTGAAAGCCCATCTCCAAGCAATGCCCATGAAGTTTCCTATACAAAATATGACTTCATGTGCAAAGATATAGGGGTGGCTAAGCTATTTTAGGATACTTTATCATTATCCCCTCACACATTCAATAAAATTGGTGTATCCACCAAGGATACTTAAAATGAGATTTCTTAACAAATAACTCATGTTTGCAATATCTCTCCATCATATGATGATGATTACATAGTTTCTAAAGCTCACTCATAGAACTCAGATGTAATTCATTATCATAAATCTCTTGATAAAATTCATGTATTTAATCAATATGTCCATATAGTTCATATATCTTCTAACTCTAAATATGATGAGCATGAACTAGACCCTCAAGGCTATGTTCCTCTTATCAGCCCACCATTGGAAAACCCTCCATGGGATGTCTAATAAGATTTTGATCTTCCCATAAATCCTGACTACATCAACCAACCCAATATAGTTTAGAAATTTTCTAACACTACTAATTATATCGACCAACCCAACACAGTTTAGTCAGTCTCCAAATCTTAAAACTATACCAGCCAGTGTAATATAATTCAAACTTCAGCTCACATCTACATTAGCCATTCATTACCAAGTGTCGATATAGTTCTAATAACATCCCTAAATTCTTCCAAATATATCGACCACCCCAATACATTGAATATCTCTACTACCATAGCCAATTGTACAGACCATTCTAATATAATTCACCCATGTTCTATCATACCATACTATATCAGCCAAGCCAATATCACACATCAAAAATCAACCATCTCCCCTAAATATCCAAAAATTACCTTAGATGCCAAAGCCAATGTTGTAAGACAAATCCCTCATAATTTCAAAACAAAGGTAATAATATTATTTATCTTGAGTTAGATTCAAATTATTGTGGCCCATTACCTACACTTCTTAGTGATGAAACCATTCTATAGTTACTTCATGGAAGAGACCCTCAACTTTCATGCCAAAATCACAAGTTTGGACACTTTGATAAAAACCTCTCCTCATTTTAGTAGTTTTGTTACTAGTATCGAGCTTAAGCCTAACCTTATTTTCATACTTTCTTTTGCATCATACCATTTTTAAGATAAAAATTTAATGTTTATCAAATAAACTCAAGTAGTCAACTTTGGTATAGTTGTAACTACCAAATCCATTCTTATTATTAAGTATTTTCTCCCCGAAGAGAAGGATAACTATATAATATTTATAGATAAATGTCATAGTCTTTACATGGTCATGCAAGGATATACTAGGCATAGACCCTAACATATTAACCTATCAAAATGTGAAACCTGTACACCAAAAGTAATGTAAGTTCCCTCTTGATGTTTCTAATTTATGTCACAAGGTGGTCATTAAGCTCCTAGATGCTAATTTTATTCAACCTATAAATTAATTTGAATGGGTCTCAAACATAGTACCCATTCATAAGGAAGTCACTGTGTTCATTCACATCTATATTGAATTTTGTAATCTTAACTTAGTATGCCCCAAGGAAAACTTTTCTCTACCTTCAATTGAGGTTATTTTTTATTTCACAACTAGCTATGATAAGAATTCCTTCATGGACAGTTTCTTGAAGTAAAATCAAATTCACATCACCCTCGAATATCAACATAAGACTACATTTACTACTAAATGGGGCACATATTACTATGTTAAGATGTCTTTCAACTTTAATAATGCTAGATCAACTTACCAACATTAAATGAACTACATTTTCCATGATCTCATCCAAAAAATAGTTGAAACCTATGTGAATGACCTCATATCTAAATCCAAGCATCTATGGAAACAATCTTCATGACCTAGTTATCATTTTTGATCCTCTTATGAAATAAAAAGTTAAGCTTAATCCTCACAACTATGCTTTTGGTGTTCCCTCCATAAAAATTCTAGGATTATTGGTCTCACTATAAATTATTGATGTGGATCCCTCTAAGATCAATGATATTCTTAACATTCCTATACCTTGATCCATTCTCGACATTTGCACTTATCTTGGAAAACTTGGGCAATTTGTAGATTTATTCTTGAGTTAGTTTACTATGCATATTCAATAAAATCCCTTCTTAATAAATTTGTTGTGCCTCTTAGATTTTTAGTGTTTGAGTTGCACATTAAGACATAGTAGATCAACCAATCCCTCCTCACAACTTCCCATTGCTTTGATACATAGATTTCTTTTTCTCCCAATTTTAGCTAGGTGTGTTCTTAAAAAGATAATACAATAGTTGAGAGCAGTGTTTTCCTCACTTAGATTTATTCATATTCTCTTGTGGTAAAATTATCGCATTCTATCTTCATGACCTCATCCACAATTTACCTTTTCTTATGATCATGTTTCATATCTACATGTCATTATAGCATCTTCCCTTACACATTTTTTGCAATTGATACCCAATTTCTCTATGATCACTTCCATGATCTCCCTATTTTTCACTTTCCTCTTTGAATCCCTATTTTTATAAAGTGAAAGTCTATGATTTTTTAGATGCCACGATCTTTAGGTTCTCTCCTCTAGCGACTAAGTGTAATCTCTCTTGTGATAGTCATCTTATAGGTACTGTGGTCTTTAGGTTTTCTCCAACTTATGGATCAAATTGGTATTAAATCAAGTTTTCCCTTCTGTCATAGAAGGTTTTCTAACACATTTCCATAATTTTGTTAAATTGATTTAGTTATATTGTGTGTGACTTATGTGCAACATTATGTATGTTACCTAAATAACAAGTGTTAATAGGGTAGGTGACTTGGTTCCTTTTCAACAACATATTTTCATAAGGAAATGGAATGAATAAGTTAGAGGTGTATCCCATTCTAATTAAAACTAATCTCATACATCTAAATAATGGTTCCACACATTGGAATAGGATGTTTCCCAAACCTTTCATTCCATGGGCAAGTTTGATAAGTTGGATTCCGTTATGAAAGTTATCATGGAAAAACTAGGCATTTTTATGGAAGTTCCAAACGCAGGTGAAGAGTTGAAAGCTTTGATCATGAAGAGAAGCCCATACCATCTATCCTCCACCTCTATTCAATGCTAAATCAAACATTTAAATTCACAATATGAAGGAGAGGTGAATATAGAGGAGTTATACCATTGACTAGCTCAACTTGAGGTATTCTTGAGTTTACATCAGATTAATGAGAGTCAGTAGATTTTTTTAGCAAGATTGAAATTATCCAACCATGATTTAACTTGGTTTTGAATTTATGTTCATTTCTCAGGTGTAAATATTTTAAATTTATTTCCATTCCTTAGTTTTGAATAAATACTGCCAATTAGTAAATTGGATGAATTTGAATTTTATAAAAAAATAAAATTCTATCATATTTGTTATGAAGAGGAGAAGCATGTGCTTTTGAAGGATTTAAGGCAACAATAAGGACAAGGTGTGCAAGATTATACCAAATATTTTCATGATATGTTGGTCTACATGGGAGAAGATACATTTGATCATGACATCTTGATGAAGTATGTTGGAGGATTGCATAGCCACTTGAGGAGGCAAGTTCTAATTCCCAAGCCCAAATATATAGATGAGGCTTGTTCTCAAGTTGATTATCTTGATATAGATGAAGGTGATATTTTTTCTTCCCCTTCAAGTGGTTATATAAATAAATGTGGGTTAAATGATAATTATGCTGCTAACAATGAATGTATAAATCATTTTTGTCACTTTGATGTTGATGATCATATAGATGAGAGTTTTTTGAAGTTGCATCTCGAGAAATAACATTTCAAGAACAAGAGGAAGAAGAAAGCTATGAACTCTATTAAGGGAAAAGAGGATGGGTGAAAAATTTGTGTGGATGAAAGGTTTGTTTGAGATCCCTTCAAGAGAAGGTATGTTTGGGTACCAAGGGTGCCCAAAAAAAAAAGGCAAACCTTAATAAAAATTCCATATCAACTTTCAGACTAAGAAACAAAGGTAGATGTTCTCTTTGATTATTGTTCTCAATAAAATTTGATAAGAAAATAATTGGTAGATAAACTGGGGTTGGAAGTGTATAATCATCCTAATCCTTATGCTCTATAATGGGTGAAAAACATAGTAGAGATAAATGTCTCCAAGCAAAGTAAGGTCAAGTTTGTAGTAATTGAACATTTCATTGATGAAGTTGTGGTGGATTTGTGTCTCTTGATGTTTTTGGCATAGTATTTGGTAGTCCCTATATATATGTTAGTGATGTTATCTTCATGATAAGTGTGAATCAGTAATGGTTGGTCAAGGATGGGAAAATCTAAATTATCAAATCCTATGAAGGAAAAATTAAGTTCTCCTTGATAAGAGCTACTCAAAGTAAAAGGTTGTTGAAAGCTAGAGGAAAGTTATCTTTTCTCTCTTTGAAAGATAAGGGAATAGGTGTTTGAAATAATTCGCATACCCTAATTACTAACAAAGAGCATAAACTACTAGTAGGTTATCCTCTTTATGATTTCAATCTTCATTAGCATTTGTTGATAGAAGGAAAGGATCCACATAAGGGGAATGAAAATGTGAATGTAGAAGTTCACAAGGTTGGAAAATTGTATCCATCAAATACACCTCCAAGAGAGGTAGGAAAGTGGAGAAGAAGTTTCCTCATTTACACAATTCCTAAATATTTTGGGGCCCAAAAGCCTCTAATTAGGAGGCATGATCCAAATTTCAGATCTAGTATGTTAGTCATGAGAGTTTTTTATTTCCACTTTTCTCATCTATATAATAAAATGCTATTATAGAAATTATTGAAAATAATTCACATAATAATTTCAGTTGGAAAGGTGCATGATAAGTTTCCAGAGTCAAAGGAAGATTTAGAGTGATCCAAACACTTTGAATAGCTCTTTGTTTTTACATAACTTGATGCTTCAAATTTTTAAAGAAACCCAAAGCGTCATTTTTTAAAAAAAAATAAACTACTATGACTTATCAAATAATCATGCCGCCTTAATCCAAAATGCTAACATTTGTAAACATGGCTTATTTTTGGAATTTTTGCAAGTTTAGTTCATCTATTAGGTAATTTGTGTACCTTATGTTATAGATTTTTTATATAAATAAAAGCCTTTGGGATAGGTTTTAATATAAATTGGGTTTGGTAGTGCAGTTACAAGCCTTGATTCTATGAGTTTTAACTCCATTGTTCTCTTAGCTCGTGTTGATTGTTAGTGTTATAATATTTTCTTAAAAGTGATGTAGAAAAATAGACATTGTACAGGCTTTGGGAAATTATGAATTGAAATTTTTTCCATCAAGGCCACTAATGGTAGTAACCCTGTGCTTGAGAGTGATATATTAAAATGAGAAGGAGTAAGTACTACACTCTGTTGGATTTCTCTCATATAGAGTTTCTCCAGGCTAAAGTATTGTATTATCTTGTTTTGTTTATTCTTTATAATTCAATCATGTTTTGTCTATTATTTATAATTGCATCTTGTTTTAGTAAATTTCATTTACAACAACTTATAACTTTGTTTTCTTAAGCAAAGTAATGCATAACAGGAGACAAACAAACATATATGTGTTAGAGTTTGAATAGGATTCGTATTTATTAATTGAGTTGATTATCCACCAAATTATGGATCAATCAATGATGTCAAAAAAATAAAATAAAAATAAAAACTCGGATATAGCACCTTCCAAGGCCAAATATGATATCACTCAACCATTTGTTTCTTAAATACAAATAGTACAGTTTAGTTTTAAGTTATGCGATCTCACCAAATAAATTTTTAAGTACCCTAGATACATTCCCTTCCTAGAACTTATGTGTTCTTCCTCTAAACATAAAAAAAAATGCCCTCTCTATGACATGAATATTCCTCAACCACCCACTATGAGGTAAGACCCTACCTTGACTGATTCAGAGGAAAGTATAATAAAAAAATGTGAATAGTTTTCTATACAAGTCAACAAAATAACAAATTAAGCTTTGTCTCTTAGGTTTGCAATCCAATCCATGATTCTTGATGAAATATTTTTTCATGTGGATAACTCGCTTCTTTTCATTAGCATACAAATTTGTAACATCTATGACAAGATAGCTTACATTAATGAAGGTTATAGCACCCATTATCCCTCTTTATACTTTATCAAATCACTTTAATACTTAACAAACAACCTTAAAACCAATCAAACCATGTGCCAAGGATATGATTGAAGTTAAATGCCACCTATGGTGTGAATTTTCTTTCCTATCATGGTACCTCCTATAATAGTTAGAGTTAAGGTTATGATCTTCAATTTTCCCCTTCCTATAATATCTTGTTTGGTTTCCCTTAGACTCATCCCATGAGGACCATAGCTTCTTCCACATTCCAATGTGTCAAGTTACCATACTTAGAAGTTACCTATAAATTTTAAGGTGATATTTGTATGCAAGTGAAAGTGAAGTTGATTTACAAATCAATCCTAACTCATAGAAGATAAATCAGTTAACTATACCGCTAGCAATACTTAGATAATCTGGGTCATGACCAATATAGATCCGTTAAACCTACCTAAGGGATCTATTATCATATAATATGTCTAGAGAGATTTCCAAAGCCTTTAGTCAAGAAACACCACACAATAAACCTAACTAGGTATGATAATGCAATAATAAAGTATATATAATCTAGTGCTCATTAAATCTTGTAGCATAAATGGGGGATATAAACAATAAACATGCAAAATAAAACTCTACTCAAGTCAATGTAGAGGTAATCCTAAGCAAGGATAAACAATACATTCATTAGCCATTATTGATGAAAATCTATCTATTAAAATAGAAGAGTAAGAGTTAGGAATACTTACCTTGAAGACAAACCCATCGAGCCTCAACCTCTCCCCTGGTCAATGGGGCTTTGCAAGAGGTTGTTGTCTATTGTCGAAGAAGCTAAGGATGGAAAATGGACTATAGTATAGCCAAGGACCTCCTAGTGAATCTCAAGCTTTCACAAGACAAAGGCTCTCCTCTAATAAGAATGAAACCCTAAGCAATGACTCCTCAATTAGAATGGTATAAATACAAATAAAGACGTGCAAATGAATGATTCTCTATATTGGAAATGAGATGAAGGAGGGGTATATATACCCTGATTTGACCCTAAGACCTTCTAAAATTTTAGTCGATGTAGTCAACCTAGTCTACCTTGATAGGTGGAAAATAGAGCTATTAGGTCCCGAACTTAGTCGACCTAGGTTGACTCAGTCCCATAACGTGATCTATTCCCAGAACTAGGTCAACCCATTCGACTACATTTGGTAAATGGTAAAAATGGATTTTGCTTAGGTAAGGTATATTTGAGGCAGTGAATTACTTTGAGAAGAGTGTGGGCGAGGTGTCAAAACTTATGGAAACATATAGGAGGGGTTTATATTGGTTTTAGGTGGTGGTATAGGGAACAAAAATATTGTGAAGCACCAAAGGTCTAGCCACCCCTTTCCCAGTGCACCCTTTAAGGCGTGCACTCATAGAGGTTGAGATTTAATGGGTTCCTGTAAGAGAGAAAGCATCATTAATTGATAAAGTTTTAAAATATTATGTGTATACAATATTGACCCTTTGAATTTTATGTAATTCAATAGCAAGGTGGTTTTAAAAATACACAACGTTGAAGAGATCCCAAGTATCCATTTTTATGAATACCAATGCTTTAACTGTCCCATCAATAAACTGAGAGGTTATAGTGGCCACCTCGAGCTTGTGGGGAACATGCTAACTAACATTACGATAATAATGAGATCAACTTAAAAATAAAAATTAACAATTTTCCTCCTCACATCATAGCTCAATTTCTTCTGACCTTGTTCTTGTAGTATTGAAATTGATGAAATCCTTTCAACTGTAAAAATTCCAAAACAAATTATTACTTTCGACACTTCTAATATTTTGGTTGAATCCCTCTATGTGGATCTAACCACTCCTGAATATGATGTCAAATACACATTAATAATCATTATTTATTTGGCTATGTCTAATAAAAGCATGTAATAATCCTATGCTACCAATCCCCACTCCACCAATCACATGATCAAGCATCTTTCAACTTTAGTATTAACATGTTTACTCTTTCTTGCTCTAAAGTGCATGATAGTGTTTTATTTTTGTACCACCAACTCAATCCCTTATGTTAGTTCCCTCTCTATTGATACTATTATTCCATATGAGTTTTTGGCTTTGGTGCAACTCCCACCAACATTAAGTGTTTGATGCAGGGTTTAGGATGTCATTGTCTAGTGTAGTATTGCACGTGGCATAAGGCCTTTCGACATCTTGTATAGAATTTTTGCATGCATAAGATACATTTATAACAACAAAAGTTACAAGGTCAATACCCTACAATGGATAGTTGGAAACGACTCTCCCTTCCCACTAAAGCACTTTTTTGACTTTCATGGTACTACTACTCAATTAACAATAGATTATAGACAACATTTAGAGATGTTTCATCATGATTCACCACCTTCATCTCCTTAGTTGGATAATAAGTCCCAAAAGTAAACTCACACTTATGTCCCCAAGAAATGAAATGGGAGTGTTATTTTCTTTAACGCGAGTGTTCATCTCACTACATAGATAAGTATAGAGGTTATCAATAGTTTTAAGAGACGGGAGCACCATGCTCCTCCATAGTAGTCACATCATTTTTATAGGATACAATAAAAAACTCCTATATAACTAGAGTACCCTCTTTGTCCAAAATATTTACTTCGTTGTAAATCTTATTCATAATCAAATGATCAACATCCTCCCCATTCTAGCACAACTACTTTCTCTGTTGAGGTCATCCTTGCACGGATTTCATAGAAAGCAGAAGAGACCATGATTAAATTTAGATATTAATTACAATGTAATATTCATGTAATGATATTTTGAGACATTTGTGAGTAGATATATATTATATTATACATTTCATTTCATATTTGATTATGTTTTTGAAATTATATCATTATATTTAGTGTTTGTATTCGTTCTTTACTTTTACTGAAATGTGATCTTCATTTTGTTTATTTTCCTTTTTATTATTTTATCTCCCTCTTTTTTTTATTTGGCCATTCCACCCTTTCTAATGAATGTGTTGGTATATTTACTTCTTAGTATCTTATCTCCCTCTTGGGTTTATTTAGCTATTGTGTCTTTTGTGATTACTTGGTATCCTTACTTTTCTTATATCTTACTCTTAGGTTCTTTCAACCATTGCATCCTTTGGGATTCTTTGCTATCTTCATCTTGAATTTATTCGACCATTGTGTCCTTTGAGATTCTTCAATATATTTAATTTGCTATCATATTCATCTCTTGGATTTATCTTTCCTTCTTAAGGTTATCTTCCCCTTTTTGGTTTTACATCTATCATTGCTTATGCTAGGCCTACTATATGTTTACATGATTTATCTAGTGACATTATTACCCTCTTTTTACATATCACCTCCCTTTATGGCTTTATCTTAATCCTAATACACTTATTATTTATTTTGACTTACATTTCCATGTACTTTCAAATCTCTAGTCTTTTTGAAGAAAAAAATTCCCTTCTTGTGGTCAACTACTAGCATATCTTCACTATATCTCCATGGACCCTCATAAATTTCACATTTTCATCCCTTATCTTTCACTTGAGGAACACTTAGGTTAGAGACAATACTGCACTCTCTTCTAAAGTGTATGTTTTGGAGTATCTAAGTTTTGTGGACTCTACACTATTCTCTTTAGCAGCTAAGTGCAAGCTCTATTGTGTTAGTCATTTTTTACACCTATTATTGGTCTTGCAAATCTATATGGAGAAGGAAAATAGAAAAAACCAAAAAAAATTGAAACCAAGATATCAAAGTAAAGAAAAAAGAAAATACTAATTAAAAAATGAAAAGAATCTTTCAAAATTCAATTACCAAAAGACTTGATCATATCATTAGCACACCTGTCATGCCCATAATTTCACATGAATAATTCCACACAATAAAGGTTATTTTTTTTAATATGTACATTGCATATATGAGGTGACCTACAATCTTCCAAGCATCCACTAAAGTGCACCATGTGAAAATTCAAGGGTGGTTATGAACGTACAGGTCGTCGCATGGTTGTCACAACACCCACGTCGACCCTCCCTACACAAATCGACCCACTTTAACCCAAATGTCCTACAATAAGTCTACAAGCCTGGTGGTTTCTGCAGCCCCTCCAGTCTCATTTTAGACTCACATTTAATACATGAAAAACTTTTGCATAGTATAGTATTTAACAACCCACTCCTACACTCAACGGGGTTCAAACAAGGCCCCATGCAATTCTAGCCAATCAAATGGCCTTGATCCATACCTTAAGTCACAACTAGAATCTAATTCCAAGTTAAGTTTCTTTTTTCTACAAATAACATAAAATATGTCAACAAGGTCTCATATGACCTTAAAAGGAGCCTAAAATATCCTAAGCTAGCCCTTAGAGGATGGAGCACTTGATCTCCACCATTGGATTCGTCCTTTCTTAACCATTGGATCATGTTCAATCTCTAAATCCCTAAATATCCTTATGAATACCTATAAAGGCTCTCTCATTCCACCAAGGATGAAAACAAAACTCTAGGAAAAATGGATTAAGGTTTGGGAGGGAAGGACATATTTCTAATTCTTGTCGTTCGTACCTATGTTCCTTTGTTGGCCACCCTTGGCGAGGCCACATGCAAAAATATGTGTTCCAAAAAAGTGTCTAAAATATAATTTGATAGTGGAAATGCAACATTGGGTGAATCATGTGTCCAAAAATGCTCACAACACATCTATACGACATTTTATGCTCACATGCAAATGAAAAGTCCATTTAGGGTCAAAAACTTACTAGTAGCCATTAATGGTCACCCCCAAGTCCTTAACTCCAAATTTTGAGATGAGAAAATTTAATTGATCTTGGGGGTGTGTTTGAAAATAGAACGTCCCTCTGGGAGCTTCCTTTAGCTTTCCAATCCACTAGGGTGATTTGTCATTTTGGTTCCTTGGGAGTTCAGGCAAGCATTAATGGCCATTGAGAGCTCAATCCCTGAAAAGGTAAGAAGGTTTCAATTTTATTCTATTTTTTTTTTTCTTTATGAAGAGGGTACAAATATAGGGGGGCTCCCTTAAGGGTCACCCCACCCCCAGGCTCTTAGGAGTCCTCAAAGACCCTTCAAGACTTTAAAGGACTTCATTCTGACACCAAGTATTTTTCATATTATTTTTTATGTTTCAAGTCTTGATTCTTCTTATGTGTAGAAAAGGAAAACATTTTAGTGGGGCTCCATTAAGGGTCACCCCACTCTCAAGCCTCTATGTGTCCTTTAAAATCTAAACAAAACTATATGAGACTCTAGGCCTCTAAGGCCTCCCTACGGCTTTAAACATTTTGAACATCTCACTGACCTTTTAAAAACATAGTCCGTTATACAAAAACCATCACGGCTTGGATTAATTTAATAACAATTTTTATATAATATGCAACCCCTAACACCAAGGAAAAGACCATTTTATGTGATAGAACTTGCAGCAACGAAAATATTGATTGTACTTGAAGAACCATTATTGTTAACCTTTGCCAACCACCAGACCTCCGCTATGAGTGGCTAATTTCACTACCACATCCAAGGTACCATTGTGTCTAGTTCGACCTCACCATACCGATGATTGTGCAAGTGTGAGTTCTTTGCGCCACCATCTAAGCTCCCAACTGTACCCTTCAATGCTCATCCCTAACTCCCAACCATCGTGGTGATTAACTAAAAAAGGAAGGATGTTATGTTGTTGACCCCATGGCATTACTATGTTGATTCCACCATTGATTTGGTGGTTCTTTGAGACTTCCCCCTGTATCTCCTATGTTATATGGAGAATCCACCTTAAATGGTTCAAATAGGTCGAGTGTCCTACGTCCTTACCACAACCTTTGGCTACATCTCCTTAGTTTTGTGGTTATTGGGCCACCTCTAATAACACCTCCATCATTGTTTGACCCTTACAAGCCTTCAAATCAATTCACAAAACTCTTGATTGCTAGTTGTTATAAAAAATGTGGTCACATGCAACTATTGCTAATGGTTAACATACCACTAACCAATATTTTTTTCTTAGAGCCCTGCCAAAATCATATGGTGGACCATCTATTAGCCCCATTGGACCTACCCTACAACATGGTTCCTCTGCTATACAAACCAAAAAGCCATGTGGTAAAAGTTGCCCCATTGGGTAATTTTTTTTAAAATATCATAATGTCCATAAAGCCCACAAGTTCATAAAATTGTATTATTCATTCTAAATTTATTTCAGGCCTTTTTCCCTTAAAAAGTGTGTCATTTAATTGCTTTAAAATCAGGCATTTTCCTTACATAATTAGCGTAATTAGACAAGTTCATCTTTTAAAAATCATAACTTTTTGTTTCATAGCTCCTAAAATTATACCACATATATATACAAAGGCCTAGCATAGCCTACTTTCCACTAAAATTGATCTAGTCAAATTTAGATATAATTTAGTTACTCCAAAAATTAAAAAAATGAAGTGGGCCCCTTATGCCCTTAATGATGCACAACTAAATAATAAACTTTAAAATGCATTTCCTTCACCAAAGATGCTTGAACATATATAACCATGCCAAAACTGATCCAATAAGATTTTCAACACATTTTATAAGTGTAAAAGGGCATTAATTTCCTTTACATTCAAATGCATTCCTTCTCAGTATTGATTACAAAACTGGCAAGAGTTTAAAACACCTAACAACTCGCCACATGAAGTATTAAAACTTTGCAATTTCTTTTCAAATATATTACATGTGATATTAAAGCTCAAAACAACCATCAGGGAAATTATTACAATTTGTTCAAAGAAATTAAAAACTCCAATGGAATTTTTGACATCCACAAGTACATCTCGCAAAGCCAATGCAATGAGGAGATCACCTCCCATCTTATTTCCATCATCAAGGTACTGTCCCAGATACCCCCGAGCCAAGGACTTTCATTGTTGGTCATGAATATGACAATACAACATTTTCTAAGTTATAAAGGAGGTCTTGGTTTACTCTAAAAGAAAAGGTATAGTAGGTAACATCTCTAATTTAGTACCTCTTCCTACAAGTTGGGAAACACTTCCTAGGCTCGTGCCAAGACACATACATTGTTAAGAACCTCAAAACATAGAAATAAAATAACTTACTTTATTAGATCAAACAAACCCTTGAGGTAGGGCAACACCATACAATGCTCCTTATTGGAAGTAACTCTACAGGATATCTCTATATTGAGATATCGGCATATGCAATACTCTTCACTTCCTCACATGACTCTATTGCCTATAATATACAATTCTCAACTACCTACCACTACCACTTATCCATACATGTGGGATAAATATTTTTATTCTAAATATATAGTGGAATGACTTACAAAAAATATGCACCCCTTATTAACCTAATACACCATAATATCATATTATTAGGTATGTGACATTCTCTCCCCCTTAACATATTTCGTCTTTAAGAAATAAAAGGAAGTCAAATAGTGAAACTGCTACAACTCAATACAAATATGATGCCATGTCCTATTGTCCAAAAACCCATATGTGATTTTAGAGAGTAATAGCTCTCTAAACCTAGTTTTTTAGTTTGCTACATTACTATGAATCCATCCATAACCATAGTTATTCCTCCTTGGTTTCCATTCATAACCACAATGATTAGTCGTATGATTCCATGTTCCATATTTGTTGTTCCTTTGAATCCATGTATAGCCGAGTGATTGTTCCTTTGGATCCTTATATAGCTATAATTATTGTTGTTATGACACTGGCATGCCTCCATGATTGTTGATTCTCATGATGATGTGGGTGTTTATATGCCTCAACCTTAGTATCATTTTCTAATACTTTGACCTAGACAATTCTTTCTTTTGTCTCTTCCACCTTTTCATTTTCCAGTGTCTTTGTCTCGTAAAAAAATGAAAAGTTTTTCTACTTAAACTTGTTCTTCATATTTTATTTTATTTTTCTTCTGAATCTTTGTTATGATCTTCTTCGAATTCATCCTCATGCTCTACCTTAACCTTTCCTTATTTCTCACTTAGTGTAATACCCTACAAAGTCACCCTCTTCTTTCTATACCAAAGCTTTGTGAACTTATTTTGTGCATTGATGTTTATTGTTTCTAAAGTTCCTTACCAAGGATATCTAAGAACAATATCCAAACCATCCATGTTCAAAGCATAAAAATTTGAATGCAAAACATATTTGTCCATAGTGAGCTTCAAATCTTCAAAAATTTCAACATGATTACCCTTTATTTGTAAGTCTTTGATTTGCATTATTTGAACTTGTAGCTGCTTGGGTTTACGAATACAATAAAACTAGTTTTTTTAAATTCATCCATAAACTTAAAATATTGAAGCTTCCTTCTTTGGAGCTAAATTGTTTGAACCCTTATCCTCCATTTTTCCTCTTAATTCATTATCTTGTTCATCATTTTTACCAACACCCTTATTTTATTCTTTCTCTTTGTACTTATCATTATTTGCTTCTTCAAATGTCCCATTGATCTAGGAAAATTTGTTCCATGTCTTCCCATGAAAAAATCTTATATTTTTTTTCGCATCTAAACAAACCAACTCAATGCAGAACCCTCGACGAAGGAACAAATGTAATTGCCAAAATTTGAATGGAAAATAACTCTCCTTGAATTAAAAGCCCACTATTCTCTAACATCGATACCATTGTCACCAGATAAAAATTGAAACCCTATTACCTGTTATTCATAAAAACTAGAGTTTTGAAGTTGAAAATAAACTTCCTATTGCAAAAGCTTTTTTCCCCCTCGAAATTTAATAAACATAAACAAAATACCCCTCAATGTAATGTTTTACTATTGGTAAAAGTGGGTTTTAAGAAAGGACCCGACTGAGTATAAAAAACCAAACAGGGTTAACCTGTAGACTAAGTATAGCAACAACCCTGTCAAAGATAAATTAACAATAAAAACAAGAACACAGTGTAAATGTAGAAGATAAACAAACAAGGCATAAATCAAACACACAGTCAATTGTTCATATGTCCAACTGGGTTTTTAAAAGTGAGATCCTTGTAAACTTTTGAAAAAAAATGACATAGGCACAGGGACATAGACAGAGTCAATTTAATGTTTGACTAGTTTATTTTTCAATTAAAAAAATGACACCTCAATCAAATCCCAGGCTTGAAAGATAGGAACATATGAAAACACAAGTCTAGAAATTACTATTTTTTATGATACCAAAATGCAACCTGCAATTGAGAAAATTATCTAAATTCAAACTAATCTACTCAAGACAACTAATACTCCCCATTTGTCGAAGTCTAGAGGTGACTCTACATCAAGTATAGTTTTTTGCTCCGTACATACATGGTCTGATGCATAACATAATTTTTTTCCCCGTCAAGCTTGAATCTCCCCCTATCAAACATTTGTTGGGTGTAGTTCTTGGGTTTGGAAATGTTGGTCATGGCGAGCATGGAATTCTTGAATATGTGGATTTTGGAAGCCCTATGTTGGACTATGAACTTTTTTTAACCCAATCACTACCATCATATCATGAGATTTGTTTTATCGATGGCTCTAATATCCTCTTTAGTGCCACCAATAAAACAACTTTTGCAAAAGTCATATTTCATTTTGTTGACGAGTTTTTCAAATTCCATCTAATATTCCATAACATAACCAAGTTGTCACAATTTGGTTATGGTTCCCATGAAATTCTCATATGCATTTAGGTCAAAGCAAACCAATAGGACTTCACAAACATTGACTATAGCAAAATACTATTATATTTTTCATACCAATGGAACCACATAACTTCTTTCTCCCAAGTTGAAACTCCAAGTACCCCATCAAGGACCCTATCAAGGAATGGGTTGTCATGCAAACAAAAGTATTGATCTACCATGTAAATCCAACTAGTGGGAACTTTACTATCAAATTTATGAAAATCCAATTTGGAACCACATGGCATTCTCCCAAAATTGGAGTTGTCTTCAAAATAGTTGCTCAAACTATTTCACAAATAGTTGCCTAGAGGGCCCAGCATGCTTGTGTGTTGGGCATTGACATTAAATAGCTAGGATTACTATTATAAGGTTAACAAGTTGGTGCTCCATTTCCCTTATTTGGGTTACTACCTTAATATGGGTTTGGGGGTGAGGGGCAAGGAGCATGGGGGTTTCCAAGATTTTTTGAAAAGTGGTATCAAGGTTATATACCAAAATGATAAGCTCATTGAGACAATTGTAGGCACACTAGCTTTGGTGGGGACGGGGGGCCAAGAAAGGTGTACCTAAATTTTTCCTATATACCAAAAGATACATTGAAGCTAAAATCCATATATAAGATTGTTTGATACTTGGATATTGGGAAGAAACCCCACTTCACATATAACAAGTCCACTTCTCTAATAATGATAGTTTTTTATAAGTTTTAAAACTATATAAACACAATTTCTAACTTAAAAGAAACTAATCACAATAAACAAAAATTAGATTTGGGACAAAAAAACTTAATGTTGCCTCTTTTGTTACCACTTTTTTATCACCAAGATTCCAATTAAACAAAGTGAAAACATAGTGGACAATCATAGAAAACCCTAAACCATTGAAATTGTTGCAAAACATAGCCCTACAAAATGCTTTGATGCCAAATGTTAAAAACCGCCCAACTCAAAAATAAAATAACTGGATATACTATTATTAGAATAATTACTTTTTTCTATATAGGTTTAATTAGCTTAATAGTTTAATATTGTAATAGTTTTTCATTAAGGGTCGAACAAACTATGGTGTGTAGTTGTTTGCGTTGTGGTTTCAAGTCAAAGCCTATTTAAGCTTCCCATATAATATTTGATATGCCTACCTTCCTCTATTCTAAGTGATGTAATAGGCTATATATGTGGGCTTTTCAAGTAATGCTATATACGGCTTATTGATTCTTAGACCTATGTAAAATTTATTAATTATACAAACCCACCCTAAAGATAAGGTGACACCATATAATGTCCACAAAATATTTATATATTGAGATATCAAAAATACAATGCTCTCAACTTCCTCGCGTAACTCTATAGACTATAATATATAAATACTCAACTACCGACCCTTACCATTACCACTTTTATTTTAATTAACTAGTAGAATGTATTACAAAACATACGCACCATAAGCCTTTGTTTATAGATCTAATACACCACAATATCATGTTCCAAACACATAAAAACCAAGCACTCCCATGGAATGTACTCCACTAAGAATATATGGCCTATTTACCTACCTCAACAACCTTTCATTTCTAACTTTCAAAGGGATGAAAAGATGGTTTGGAGACAATCATTCACTCTGCCCATCCTACCACAACAAATTAAGCCCATGAAGGAAGTATCAATTTTCAATTTACACATTCAAATATGATAGTGGAAACAATAAATCAAGGGCGAAAAAATACTTCTCAAACACCCTTAAGAAGGTTTATAAAAAAAAAGAGTGGCCTTAGACCCCAAACGTGCAAAAAGAAAAAGTATCACAAACCAAAAGGCCTTGCCAATCCACAAAACAATTGCGACAATGTTAGTGTAATAGCAGATCTTATTAAAATAAATATAATTATAAATGGTGTATATAAAATTCTTACTTCAAATTATCCCTTTTTCAAATAACATCCTTCTCTAAAGATTGGTTTTTAACTAACATTCATCTCCCAACATCTCATAGTCTCCTCAAATTTGAGGTCCAAAAACAATTTTCAAAAATAATCAAAAGATACACAAAAAAATAGTTTCATTTCACCTCAAAAAACAATTTTCAAAAATGATCAAAAGATATACAAAAATATAGTTTCATTTCACTTGTATAAAAACAAGTCAATTCTTTAAGACTAACACTTGCCCGTTTCCATTTCTTTGCCCCTTCTCTAAAAGTCTTATTATAAGCATTAACTCCTCTTACGAGGCATAAAGACATGTCCCTCCCACACTCGATAAGGGCCTTCTCTATGCCATAAATGAGGACATTTGTTGTCCTAAAAATATTCTTGTACACCTAAAATTATTTGTTGTATTAGTTTTTAGTCAAAAGACACTTATTTCAATGCAAAATATATAAATTTCCCTTTATAGAACCCTCTTTGAAATTTTACCTTGCCCATTCACTTTTGCTAATGACTTAAACATGTTGACTTCTTTTTTATCCTTTTGACTTCCTTTTTACCCTTTTGACTTCCTTAATATTTCAATAAACTTTTAAGCTAATGTGAAAGGTGTTAAGTGGCATTTTATAATGTGATGCACAAAAAGTGTGAATTTTTTTCAAATGCCACAATCTTCTAGACTCTACCACCATTTCTTATGAGATGGAGATAAAGTTTCATCAAGCACTTCAACATCACTATTGGTCAAAGGGTAATAGGTGAATAGTTTCTATAGCAAGCAAATGTCAAGCTTTTATATACCTCTTCTACTTCTTTAAGGAGACAAAAAATCCCATCATGTTTTAGGCCCAAAATGATCTAGTTCTAAAGAAAATTTACAATCATTAGCCTCTCCATTTTATAAAACAATATTCACTTGTAAATTTTGCAAGCATCAACCTTATGAATAAATTCATGAATGAAAATTTGCAAGGTTTTTTTTTGCATATACTTGAAAGCATTACATGGAATACATAGGATGTCAACACCTCTACCAATATTTCATAGCATGTCCACATCTCTTAAAAGATTTTATGAGAGTTAAAATAGATGCAATTTCAATCTTAATGCACAACATTGCCTATACATACACTAGGGTGAAAGCTTTTAGACATGGTGATCACTAGAGATTCCATAGGAAGCACCTATATTGCAACAAATATTTTCAATTTCCAATCTCTTCTAGACTCTACCTCCATTTTTTCTAAAATTATGACCAAGTTTTAACTAACACTTCACCCTCTTTGTATCTCCAAAACAAGAGAAAATTTGGGCATGTAACCACTTTCTCCCAGATATATAAGCATCCTTAAATAAGGCATGCTAATGACAGCCCATAAAAAATCATTTTGTGGATTGTGGATTGGTGTCCACAGCGACCACTATATGTTGCAATGATACTTTTTTCGCAAGGCGGGGACGGGGGGCGGGGGCAGGGGTAAGGGGGGGGAGGTTGAATAAAAACTTGCTAGTTTAAATTCTGCTTACAATTTCATATTGATAAGGAACGATAAATATACATGCCATGTTGTTCAAGCATTCTTGCTTAACTTGATTTATTTCTTCAAGAACATTGTGGCCAAATTGCAATTCCAATAAGATCCTTCAACATTTATATAATATCACTACCAACAATTTTCAATCTTTGTATCCTCAAATGAGAGCCCAAAATATCTTTAAATTAATGTTTTATTTTAAACATATCAAAAAAAAATCATGATGCAATTAAGTGACATGTAATGTCATTAATAAAGAAAGATGTCATATACTCGAACATATTCTGAAATAGCACTACAATTTGTGGAAAAAATGGTATAAATATCCATTAACATACATGGATTTGTAACATTACCCACACAAGCATAGCATCACCTATATAATTCCAAAACTCAAAATAGACTTAATTCATTAAAAATTATAAATTGCATCCAAAATTAGATACACAAAATGACCCTGTATCCATTAACAATAGGCAGTCGTACTAAATCTTGTGAATCAATATTTTGGAAACCTATCAAAAAAAAAATTAAGTGGTAAAATACAATTAGAATATTATCAAAACATACATATATAATTCTCACTCAAGGTGTAACCAAAAGACGCAAAAAAAATGATTCTTAAAGCTTACTTGTATCTAAACAACTTGCTGAATTAAAATTACTTGGAAGTAGATCAAACATGCACAGAGGTAATGGAGCCTACAATTAACCTTGACAGCATGTATGAAATGCATTCTTACTAAGCCCCAAATATACTCTCAACAAATGTAATGGAGGACTATACATTGTAACTTTGAATTATTCACAAGTCCGTGCCAAAACTAATTAAACAAAACCACTTTACCAAGAGATGTTAGTACAATATGTAACTTCATTCTATTCCCAACAATTATTTTACAAAAAAAAACTTTACAATCCCATGGATTGGCCCACCTGTATTGAAAAATCAATTACATCATGCAAAATAATCACGAACAATAAAAATTGTATGTATCATCCCATGCTATTTAACAATTATGACTATTGACCATTTCCTTGACACCGATTATGTCTTATCATCTCATGCAATGAAGGGAAATTAGAGTCTGTTCACCAATTTTAAGACACCAAACTTATGTGGTTATTATTTACACAACCCAAAAAATCGAAACATATTAAAATATACTACGCTGTGTATAAATTTAAGGTTACTCCCGCCCCTTACAGTCTATTTGATTATTCAATGAAAATTACCAAGAGACACATTAAAAAGCATTCAATATAATTACTTTTATAGATAAATAATTGTAATCGTGTAAAAATATTACACAACAAAACTCCAGTCATAAGACATGTAATTAGCATAATAGAGTCTAATTTGCTTGAAAATATCAGATCAATAACAACATGGACAGCTGCTTTTTCTTTAAAATATATTTTTCATTTCACCCTGCCATTGAACTAATATCTTGTTTAAAAATTCTGAGAGTAATGACTACATAAAAAATTGCATAAACAATCCCAAAAGAAAAAGTTATGCCACTGCCAAAGGCAAATTAATTACCATTAATTGCATACACAATCCAAAACAAAAAGTTATGCCACTGCCAAAGGCAAATTAATCACCAAACATACAATTGAAGGAAATATAAGCCGCTGCCAAAGGCAAACTAATTACCATATACAATCAAAGGATATTATAAAAGAAAAAGGATATACCTTTCTTTTGTTAAGAGTTGAGTCACATGATGCCTAATTACCATATACAATCAAAGGATATTATAAAAGAAAAAGGATATACCTTTCTTTTGTTAAGAGTTGAGTCACATGCATCATGGAAGCACTGTCGCGAACAAGTAAAATGTCTTAAAAATATCATAAAAAATGACCTCATTCTTGCACTTAAGTTGATAGTTTGATTGGTAAAGGCAAATGAAGGTAAACAAGAGATTAAAGAACATTCTTCTCAATGTGCTATTCGATGATCCAGGGTATAGCTTATCTAGACAAGAAACATGTTAAAGATGTTTAGGTAGATTTTATACTATAATCAAACCCCATGGCACACCATTCTATGTAGTTTATGGACAGCTATAACAACTAGGCTAACGAACAATATGAGGACCTGGAACCTGAACACCGTTTAAGTAGATCCCTAAATAATGACATGAACCATGACATCTACCTCAATATTATGTCTCTAATGGTGAACATATTTAAGAGATCCGTCCCTGCATAAGGATTACAACATTAAACAGTTCTGTAATGTTTCTAGGCTGTGTAAATTTAAGGTTACTCTGCCCCTTGCTGTCCATCTCTGTTTGGTTATCAATGAAAATTACCAAGATAGAAGGCATTAAAAACCATTCAATAGAATTACTTTTATAGATAGATAATTGTGATCAAGTAAAATATTACATGACTCCAATCATAAAACATGTTATTAATAGGCCTTGCTGTCTCTATTAACATAAACGAGTCTATTTTGCTTGAAAATATCAGATTATTATCAATAACAACATGAACAGCTGCCTTTTCTTAAAAACATATTTTCATTATGCCCTGCTGTTGCACTACTAGATTATTTAAAACATTAAGAGAGTAATGATTACATGTATATTTGAATAAACAATCTTAAAAAAAAGTTAAGCCACTGCCAAAGGCAAATTAATTAACAAACATACAATCAAAGGAAAAAAAACAAGCCACTACCAAAAGGCAAACTAATTACCATACACAATCAAAGGATATTATAAGAGAAAAAAGTTCACATTTCTTTTGTTAAGATAAGTCACATGCATCATGCATTGTTGGGAACAAGTTAAATATGACATAAAAGTGTTAAAGAATAACCTCATTCTTGCACTTGAGTTGATGGTTTGATTGGTAGAAGGCAAATGAAACAAGAGATTAAAGGACATTCTTCTGAATGTCCTATTTGATGATTTAGGGTATAGCTCATCTAGACAAGAAACTTGTTAAAGATGTTTAGGTAGCATTTATAATATAATCAAACCCCATGGCACACCATTCTATGTAGTTTATCAACAACAGCACCCACTGGGCTAACAAGAACATTATGAGGACCTAGGACCCGAACATCAATTAAGAAGTAAATCTCTAAATAATGACATGAACCATGACGTCTACCTCAATATCATCTCTCTAATGGTGAACATATTTAAGAGATACTTCCCTGCATAAGGATTGCAACATTAAGCATCAAACAAAGAACCAAAGTGCCCTGAACAGATGTCTTACTACGATAAATCAAAGCAGACAAGACATCACTAAATACATAACATACCACGCAAAATGCAGACCAAAGGCTTCAAAAATCCATCAGTTTACAATTCTAAATAATGCTAGAACCTACAGTGCATTACTCAAATGACTAACCATGACATCCACATCAACACAATCTCCTTAATGTTAATGCATTTTCAGAGATTGTATTGTTATAAATGATAAGATGCATTAAGCATCAAACAAAGAATCAAACTGCCCAAGAAAGATTACTAAAAGAAGACGAATGGACACCACTTAACACACAACTTACCATATCATCCTAGAAACAGAATGGATAAAAGTTTTGTAACCATACTTTGTAGCTGTCCTCTGCTAATATAGAGAAAATGAGCACTTCAAACATTTTCCATAACTTCTATCTACTCAAAACATGAAAATTTATTAACTAATCAACAACCTTAAAGCTATGTAAACTCTTCTAAAGAATACCAGTACGGGCCTTCATGCATAACAACCTGCAACCTCAAAAGAACCAGCAGATAATACAACTCAAACCGTTTGACATCTGACAGTAACAAAGCCCAGCAAGGACTAGAATCCACTCCATAGTTTGCTATATCAAGAAACTGACTGGCTGCTGCTATAACTTGAAATAACTTGACAAAGGTAGTTAAAGATAGTAGTGACGACAAAGCCGCAACAGGACATTTAACTGACTTGAGACCCATATGTGATCAACGTTGACGACAACTCTGGACCTCCGGACCCAAAGTGCAAAAAGCACTCACTGGAACAGTAGCAAAATGGAAATCAATGACTATAGTCTTTGACAGTGCAATAAAACAACTGTATAATTACTTTTAATAATCAATTTCCTTGAAACAAAAGAAGCTAATGAGTAAATAATTGTATGTAGCCACTTCGATGACCCAGCAGTTACAGCCACAATTCTAAGTCATAAAATAGCTTGAACTTCTAACATAAATAGAAAATGCCATAACGTAAAAGAGATAAGACTTGCAGCAAACCTGATCGTCATCATCTGATTTTGGAGAATCATTCTTATCTGACGACTTTTCTGCGCCACAATTTGCCCTGTTACACTTAGTTCGGAAAGGATAATTAACATTACCACACTTCTCACAGGTCCAGCTTCCTTCTGGAGGTGCTTCTGAAGATTCAATTATATCAGAAATCCGTTCTCAACAAAAGAGAGATTGCACAGAAATGCTCAAACGAGCAAACAAATATTTCAATTAGTATAGACTAACTTACTAGATGAATTTTTGGTTGCTCCACTGGAAGATTTAGAAGTCTGAAAAAAGACAAACACAGTTAAACCAAAAATTAATAGAAAGAGAAATTAATAGAAAGAGCATACTGTGAATGCTCAATTACCAGTAGATTTGATTAAAATACAATTATTACCCAATCCAAATTACAGAATGCATGATTTTACGCATAAGGTGATGACATTTTAGTTGCTTAAAGCAACATATGCAGTAGTTCAAATAAAAAACATATCAAGTCAAGTTAAAAGTAAACGTACATGCTCAGTTGGCTTTGGTGTACTACACTTCCTCATGTTACATATCGTACGGAAAGCAAAATTAGTGTTGCCACATTTGGGGCAGACCCAGTCACCATCAGATAATCCATCTGAACGAGCAGAATAATTAGATCTAGTCAAGCTCTTGTTCTCACTGCCTTTGAGTTCATATAACAAAAGATTCCCTAAAAAGCAAATTAAGACAACCTACCCCCTCTTCTCTTTCGAGAACCATTTTCATCTGGCACTACTCCAGGCCTAAGACCCTAGACCAAAAGTGAAAAATAAAATGCTCAGAACATAATAAATCAGATTTAATTTCTTGGCATAATTACCATTTTGACACAATCATTTAAAAGGCATGGTAATTACAATGTAATGTTTCACAATGCCGAAAACAAAAAGTTATATAATCATAAGTTCACCCCAAGCTTCTACATCATATGTAGGAATATTATAACATATCTAACTACAGCCTCGAAACCAAAACAGCACTGTATACTAAGTTCAAAACTAGTTATACAAATTTAGTAAATCATAAAGCAATAGTCAATAAGAATTAGCACCCACAAACTCCTAACAAACCCCCATTATACATTTACACCTCCTTTCCCTCTAAACAAAAGAAGAGAAACAAAAAAAGAAAAGTTTAATTGAAATCGAAGAGAGTTTACAACCAAATATAACACATAATAATATATCCTGATTACTCACAAGAGCACCACGACCAAGAGGCATTCCCATGCCATATCCATCAATAAGAGGGGCAGCACCATACCCAGGACCTGCAAACATAAAAGGAACCTCAAATGTCATGTTAGCATCAGACACATTTTCTAGAATCAGAATCTATAAGAAAACAAGCATACCGCAAAACACTTAACTCCTCCATAAATTTCAAAAACTTGATAATACCTGGACCAATAACAGCTCCATGACCATATGATGTTGGCATATGCAAAGGTCCATATGGCCCACTAGCAGCAACATGTGAGCCATAGTCATAATGCAAACCAGAGGCTCCAGAAAATGGCAAGTCGTAATGCAAAGTAGATGCTGCCCCAAAGGACAGAGACGAACCATATGCAGATGGCAATCCTTGACCACCAAGATACATGGGTGTGCCACCAGCTGGAGGACCCATATAAAGGGAGGGTTGGGCCTGTCCATAAGGCGTTGGAAGCGGAGCTCCCATAGGTTTCTGAATTCATAAAGTGAACTAACTCCAATTGTTAATATACTTGGTAGTTAGTACTAACACACAGCAGTCTACACTCTCATCGGTTTCTCAATTCATAAAATCATCTCCAATAGTTAGAATACCAAATACTGACACATTGCATTCTCCACTCTCAACCTAATCCTTGTAGACTAACAGCAACACAAAGTTTCTTTAAAAGGTGAATGAGTTCAAAATGGATTTAATTACAAACATAAATTGGATAAGAAATGTTTTCTTTTCCTAGATAATTTACAAATATGGAGAAACAGCTACGAGGTACATATAGTGAGAAGAGCTAGAATAGCATATACAGCTGTTACAGGCAAAAAGAAAAAACTTACGAGAGGATGGTCAGCTGGCTTAGACGTAGAGCAGTTCCTCATGTTGCAAGTTGTTCTAAATGCAAAGTTGACATTGCCGCAACTGGGGCATGTCCAGTCACCTTCATTTCGGGGACCTATCAGCACAATACCAGGGTAACCCCAAGAAAACTTAACTCCATGTTTAACATGATAGGACCAAAATAACAAACCAGTAACCATGTTTACAACATATAACAAATGCCAGTGTTTTCAAGATTCGGGTTAGTGTATATAGAAATAATGATTCTGGAAAACCTGTAATAGAAACTTTTATAAACAATAAATTTTTATAATGAGAATGATAGTTCGAAAACAATTTCAAAATAGGATCATATTTAATGACGCAGAATTTGTGTTCTACTGTTGTGGGCAGCAAAATCCTACCCAGGATTCTGTATTATACATAAATTGAGACTTACTCACGGAATCTAATTGACCTTTTTCTATTTTCTTCAGAAGTCCAGGACACCAAAATACAATATGCTAAGGGTTTTAGGCGTGCTAGGTTGATAGAAATATAATACACAGTTCCGAAGCCTTAAGGGCTTTCCCAATATAAATTAGGTGAGGACCAAGAATATTAGGTTTTAATCAAAATTCAAAACCCAATCCTTCACCCTTGGTTATGTTACTACCATAAAACCACTTTTCCCCTCTATGAAGGAAAATGAAAAAAAAACAGAATCTCCTAACAGATATGTTTGAAAACAATTACCCTGCAAAGAGATCCACAAAAGAATGCTTACCGTCGGTTCGAGGACGTTTTGGTCCGGAGAAATTTCTGCTGTCTCCCTGGATGTATTTACGCATACAAAAACACAAAAAACATTTGACCCCGTTAGGCTTATACTTAAAACATATGAATTTGTTGAACTTTAAAATTCAAACCCTAGGAAAAACTTGGTCGAATGCCTAAACGTTTAGGCGAGGAGGTCGGGCGGAATAAACAGGTTTCACCTGAACCATTTTCGCAGGCGATGAGGAAGGATGTAGGATGGAAAATTAGCAGACGCTTCGCTTAACGATGTCGAAGAGAGAATGGAGCTCTATATCATATCTGTGTCTTGCTAGGGTTTGAAGGTCGATTAGGGTTTTTTACTCACCCAAACCATGAATTAGTATGGAAAATCAAAATCATGTTGCTTATCCTCGTGTTATTATTATTTGTCGATTATGGCTCCTCACGGACGACGTGGATGGTTAATGTTAATTATGTTTCATATTTACTAGTGGAGAAAATGGGGCAACCCTCTAAGTATAAACACTTTGTTATTTATCTACGTCGGAAAGGATTTAGATATATATATATATATATATAATTTTTTTTAATTTTTTTTAAAGTATGCATCGATGTAAATAGTTGAAGAGTATGAAAGAGTAAAACAAACGTTTTAGAAATGTAATTTTTTTATGTTTATCGAGAAATACTATAATTATTGCAAATGAACAAGAAGAGAAATTATACTAATTCTTGCTTCCTCTGTTATTTGTAGATTAACATATATATTATCCTTCATTCTAGCATAATAATCAAATGAAAATGAAGGGTTGATATAAAAGTTAGATAAGGAGTGTACTCTTAAATGGTAGTGAAGGTCAACCCTTGATGATCAACATTGCCAATATCTATTATTGTTTTATGGAGAGTCATCCCTTATGCTTTATATATGGTTAGAGCCCGTACCATTTTGATAGGAATTTGGCAGTGATTGTCCCATGTAACATGAGGAATTCGAATATGTGTTGGATTGCAAATATCCTATGGGGGGGCCACAATATTTGTTGAAGACAACAACCACGTACATGGGTAAGGAAGGTGGATTAGAATTTGTGTGGTAGACAATGTGAAGTATTTCACTGATGGCTCCATTAACCAACCCTGCTTTCACCCATAGATTGGATGTCAACATAATATTTTGTCTTTTACCTAGAAGCATAGTTTGCTCGAGTTGAGTGTCATTATCTAGTGTAATCTATTGTTTGCTATGTTCTACTTTACATATTGTTATTGGAATGTTTAATGATTTTAGAATTTGTGCGTTCTACATTGTTGCCAATTTATTAGTTACATACGAATGTGTTAACACTTTGAAATCTTTTTGTTCTTTTGGATGTATGAAGGCCAATGTTCTTGACATGAACATATTCCAATCTTCTTTTGTTGGATTTGCATTTCTAATGCTCATCAATAGATTTCTAAATAGTAGTTTATTTTCTATGCATCCTTGTTGTTGAAAAGTTTTGTGTAATGTTACAATTATGTCAAATGCCTACCAGAGTGTATGGCCAAAAGACTTTCTTTCATACATCAGTATGTCATTTACGGTGAGAAATTATCCAAGGTCACCAACAAGTATAATCGAGTAACCTCCAAAAGTTTTGTTACCATGTTGAGGAAATGCTTCACACAATTGGCTATCTATATTGCTAATCATATTTGGGCCTATGAAGCTCATTTCATCAATAAATAAATATTCAATATGTTTCATTTCTTCTTGGAAAAGTGTCAGTGTTTGTCCTTCAAATGCCTTCATTTCATGGATAGGAATCTGAAGGCTTGTATGTATTGTTGATGCATTTATGTTAAAGGTTGTTACACCAGTTGGAGTGAGAATAAGAAGGAGAGAATTGGTTATCCCTGTAATTCCATTTAGGCTACGTTTGATGCAATTAATCAAGTAGCATTTAGCTATGCTTGATGTTCCTTGTATAATCATTTTAAGTGGTGGATATTATGTGTTTCTTTGAGCATGTTATAGAAAAATGTTAAAGGCTAGTTGTTGGTTACCTGATAGTTTAGCTGGTAGTGGTTCACTTATATACTCTGCATGTGTATTTTGGTTGACTATGCGATGATAATCTATAAATTATGGTAATGTTGTGTGTAGGTTGAGCAACACCTCAAAATGATTCTAGTTATGGTTAGTGTCAAAGTCATGAAGCCCAAGAATGTCAATGTCATTTATGTTAGTGTCACCTAATGGGTGCATGTGAGATGACATTTCCCACTCATTCATTTCCACTTCCACTTGTACATGTTTTATAATGCTACTACCATCACTACTTAAATCAACATTGTTGGGTTTTTCTGTAGAGATCTACTCAATATGCCATGGAACATACAAAATCCTTTAATTATTCCCAATGTGCAACAATGTCATGCATAGTTAAACCAATGTCTATTGTAATGTTACAGAATGGTTTGTACAATAGGAGCTCAGACCAATAAAAAAAAATCATACATTGGTGAATTAAGAGGAGTTACAATAGAGAAATGAGGGAATATGCGAATAATTACTTGAATTATTCTATATTTCCATCGATTAGATTTTTTATTTTTGTTGAAAGACTATGTCTGAGCGGCCTCAATGAGAGGTGATCTATCTAAAAATTAGGGCAATTTATACATGCATCAATGAAAGATGGTAGTTTTCCTTCCTCATATGTGCTTTTAGAAACACGTTTAAAGACTTTTTTGCCAATAGATAAGGTAACAAATGTTATACTACAAACCTTTAGAGGTAGCTCTTATAGCATGTAGCATGTCTCTTGTGCACCTATGTCATAGTCAATAATGGTTTATGTGACGAATTTATCATTTGCAATCATTGTTAGGTGTTCAACTGCGACTATAGCTGATATTCTAGTCAACATATGGTGTTAGCTTTCAAATTTATTTCAGCTTTAGAAACATATTTTTACTATATGTTTGAGAATAACATGGTAGGAGACAATTGGTTGGCAACCAACATTTTCATGCCATATTGAAATCATGTTTACATTGCATATGTTATCTCTTTCATCATTATGTGTTAGAAGGTATGTTTTGTGGCCTTCGTTGTCGATAAACATGCTTGAAATCATTTGCAATGGCCATGATGCTTTATATTTGCATTGCAGAGTAGCACCCTTTTTCTACAAACATGTGGATTTATTGCATTTGGTGTGACATTAAACCTAATTTATAATATCCTCAGTATCTTTTGGGGCTTTAACACCAAAGACTTCTTATGCGGTGAGCAAGCATGGAGCATCTAGACTAGAATGGTGTATTTTATCATGGATTCTATCATTGTTACGTGGATTCCATGTTGTCACATAGAAATCAAAGAATAGCCTTGCAGAATCCACTTGAGAAGGGTCTTCTCGATTTAATGCATCCATGTTGGGTGCATTTTCTAACCATAAAATTCCATAGATGCGTGCAAATCCTTTGTGTTTCCATTCATACCTGATTGTAAAAATATAAATTATTAAATATGATTTTATAAGTTTTTTAATGCAATCAAACCAATCAAATACATGTTAAATATCAATACAGGTATCAATAATCCTTGCTATGAAAGTATTTCTTCATGGAATATTGAAAATATTTTATCCATGTATGAAGATGCAAGATGCAGATTTGTAATAAGATTTTGGGTTCTCCAATTATTACTATTGTTTGGGAGAGTTGGAGGGGTGTTTAGCATGACTTTATGTAGATCTGGCCACTTAGTGTATATTGTGCTCAAGGTGAAGAACAATGTTGGGGATCTCAATTACATGATCATATATGTTAGTTCATTTCTAAACTTGGACCAAAATGACCATCTACCTCTAATTATTAATCCAAAATCCATTTGTTGATTCACAACGATAGTATCATCGGGGAGTTATGTTAGATGTTGTCACAAGTTTGAAATAGTTATCAACAAATTATACTCAATGTGTTTTTTCATATACCGTTGATGTTCTTTGGCTTTAATGGAACATGATTATGTTTAACAAGAAGTAACAAAAATGTGGATGGTTTCCAAACTGGTTATCCTAGTATTGAAGTAAGTGCATAACGTATTCATGAAATTGAATTTCCTAAGACAAGGTTATTGATACATGGCAACTCTTGTTGGGAAAATAGAAGGAAATGCCATGCAAAATAAGCCATGTGTTGTATTATTGATAGGTGACCTACTAACATCTGGCCAATTCATTATAGATGATAGATTACTATTGGTATTGTTTACATAATCTCTTATTCAGTCTACCTCTCTTTGTGCATTTGGAAGAAATGCTACAAAAGACGAAGTTTGATAATTATCTAGATTCATAGATTCAACTATGTCCACATTGAAGTAGATATTAATGATTTGCATGTCTCCTGTGTCTTCAGTAATATAGTGAAGGGAAAATGATATATTGTAAATTCAAATGGGAGTGTAGCAACTGCCTGATGATCAATTTGAACATCTCTATAATAGGGGTCATTATCAATTTTGTATTGTAGTGCCTTAATGACGTGTTTTACTTACAAAATAATTGTATGGTTTGTTTTCAAAGCCAATTCTTCTAATCACTAAGTTGTCAATATCTTTGGGTTGATGTGGTAGAAACCTAACAATACAAGATATATATTGAGGAAATCTAATAATGTGACCATTATATTTGTATTGTCCACCATGCACATGACTTACTTGTGAGATTGAATTAACTCGTGCAATGATCATTTCTTCAACTTGAGTGAGGTTAGATATAACTTTAGGGTGTATACAATTATTGTTTTTTTTCTTTCTGCAATACATTGACAAGTATGTTCACTATGAAAAATCCTTGTGTTTAGTACTTGGATAAAGTTCCTTGCAGATGAAACATGCATGTATGGAAGAAACACAATCTATCATTTCACAAACTTTCTTGTGAGGTTGTTTAATAGAGAAATCACAGAGTAAGACGTCAATAGTTGTTTTTTGTGTATGGTAATTAATCCACCGATGAGAATGTATTTCATCCTTGTGTCGTGCATAAGTCAAATGCTTTATTTTGTGTATTAGCTCATTTTCTATGGATGTCTGCAATGATCATGAAGGAGAAAGTAAATATTTATTTTTTTAGAGTTGAATATTTTGTATATAAAAAACTATAATGTTAAAAAGTAATTACAAGAGAGGAATAATATCAAAATTATACAGTGAATGTAAAAGTAAAATCCACATGCTATATGTACACACAAGATAAGATGTAGCGAGTAAAAGTGAACAACATTATGAGTGAAAATGTGAATGTATAGCTATTTAAAACATTTTACAAAAAATATAATATAGCAAAATTATATGGTTGCTTTACAAATTACATGTACGTAAACACGCAATATGAAGCATATACACGAGTATAATTTAAATTAGAAACATTGCATCAAATTGAATTAAATTGATTAAATCATTTAAATTAAGATCATCATAGGAGAATTAAATTCTAAAGTGTTAAAAAATCTATGTATAGTCTTTTTTTTCATATAAAAATAATGTACTATGTAGAGATGCAACTAATTCAATATAACTAATAGAGAAGAATGATGTTATTTATATGGATATCAAGACAAAGAAGTTGTGGCTATAGGTGAATACCATGACTGATGTCATTGTAAAACTATAGCAATTTAGTTTGTGGGATTTTGAAATTATTATATGAAAACATAATACAACAATAAACTATTTTGTTATTTATAAAAAACTATATGCAAATACATGCAAAATTTTAGTAGTTGGAATCTATAAGCACATATGCACCAAATCACATCGAAGGCATTAATAAAAAATGAATTTTGCGTTATAGATTCATCTTTGGTTGCATTCAATAAGGTACAATGCATGTGTTCTTTATCATTGTACCTCTCCAATTTTGTTGCCATGGTGAAATGATATTTGCAAAAGAGAATTTTTTTCACTATTTCCCAACCTCATGAGGAGATGATGATATCTTTTATAGATCTTATGTTGTGACACCCATAATTGCAGTAGCAACATCATCAATGTTATTGTCCATATTATACTTGTGATGCCTTCTAATTTGAAATTCACTGCATATTTATATTCATAATCTTCTACATCAATGTTACATCTTTAATAATGCCAAGATGTATCATTTTTTTGAATCATTTTTGTCACGTTGTCTATAGTTAAGTAGAGCAGTGTAAGTATGATTTTTAAAAAATTGTCATTTTAAGGTGTATGACCATTGCTTCCAATGTAAATGAAAATGATTTTCCCTAAACCTCTAATTTTTGGATGTCTACAATTGTTTTATGTTCAGTAACACTCATACTCGGTGATGATCTTGGCAGGTTTCCACCATTTTTTCATACCATTTCCTCGTTTCATATGTCATAGGTATATCTGGATTAATGAAAAATTGTGTGTTTGAGTTAGTCCTTATTATTTTTCCATTATATGCTTGAATTTTACCTTTTATGATTGCAAGAACTATAACTGGCAGTGTCTTGGAATCACACAAATTAGCTAAAAGTTGTATTCCTCATCACAAAAATTTCTCCAAAGGGCTACTTTAATAGTATATTCATAATTGTCTTTTAATATCGACATTCTTTTCATATTTGAAGTTTCACCCAACCTTGTGAAAATAGAAGTAATAATAATAGATAAAATAATGCAGTGTCAATATTTGTGTTTATAGTTTCATATTTGATATCATTAATTATTTTGAAGTCGAATTGGTATAGTGGAATAGTGGGATTTTCTTCAAAACAATGTTTAACAGAGAATGTCATGTCGAGGATGATCTCCCATGGACTTTGTTGAGTGGTTGTATTTTTTATTTGCATATTTCAAAGTACCATTACAAATAGAGTATATTTTTCTAGTTTGAATTTGATTGAAAAATAGATTTACTGCTTGGCCAAAAGAAGTCACAGTGATGTCATCTCCTTCATTGTCGATGATGTTGAAACTGAAAACCTACCCTATGCTACTAGTATTTGTGTAAGTACATAGAATCTCCTTTTCAATAAATTTACCCTTTGTAGTCTTTTTATTTTTGTAAGGATTTAAATTTATAAATAAAATGTGTGGTATCATTTGAATGCATTCTCCTTTAGATGTCATTCCCGATACTTTGTTCATAGCAATTTATTTTCCATGACTATCCATTTTTGTGAAGTCTAAAGTTGGTGTATAGGTGAAGAGGTGTGATATATTTTAATCAGTGTGGTTACCTTACTATAAAACCAACTACAATAAAAATAATGAGTGTGAGTTTTTATTAAGTGCAAACAAGATAAAATAATGCATGGAAATTGAATGTGAAAGTGTATTTTGGCTTGTAGTATCTATATCTTAACATATGTTTAAAGACATTGTAGATGAAATGTAACATTTAAATTTTATTGGATATCCAAAAGTAAGAACACTATAATATGAATTCTAGGGTATAAATAAATGAATTTCAATATAAATCTATAAATATAAATAAACTTATACAAAGAGGTTGATAATAAGGAACAACCTTGTAACAATTTTCAATTTTTAGAATTTATTACTATACATACATACATATATATATATATTTATCCATACCATATACAATGTAGACCTATATGAACTAAATCTCTCTCTCTATATATATATTCTAGGGTATATAAATAAATGAAGTTCAATATAAATCTATAAATATAAATAAACTTATACAAAGAGGTTGATAATAACGAACAACCTTGTAAAAATTTTCAATTTTTAGAATTTATTACTATACATACATACACACACACACACACACACACACACACACACACACACACACACACACACACACACACATATATATCCATACCATATACAATATAGACCTATATGAACTAAATCTCTCTCTATATATATAGTATATAAATAAATGAAGTTCAATATAAATCTATAAATATAAATAAACTTATACAAAGAGGTTGATAATAACGAACAACCTTGTAACAATTTTCAATTTTTAGAATTTATTACTATACATACATGTATATATAGTTATCCATACCATATACAATGTAGACCTATATGAACTAAATCTATAAAAGGGTTGTTTTTATTAGGCTTTATGCCAAGAGCATTTAACAATGATAAAAAAAAGTGCAGAAATTAATGAAAGCAAGAAATAATATTACCTCTCATGGAGCAAACCAAAAATGAGATAAAGATTTTAAAGTGGAAAACTGAACGTATCAGAGAAAAATCCACGTGATCTTATTAGAAGTCTTGCTACCAAATCTCTACAAGTACACAATTGAATCAAGAGCACAAGAGAAGAAGAAAGAGAACTAGAGATTCTAGTGAGGACAAGAGGATAAGAAGAGCTCTTTTATAGAGCTAGAAGAGGAAAATGAGAGTTACATAAAACCCCATTATGACCATACAAGCCCTCCAAGTGTGTGTCACTTGTGTTCTAATCTCTTACAAAGAGAGGAAAGTGTGTGCCATGTGGGGAAGGGAGAGTTACATGTAAGTAACTCTAAATCCAACAAGTGAATCAGGGAGGTGAGTGACACATCATAAAGATAGGATAAAATACATTTACAAATATAATAAATGCACACATGACTAAGACTTAAGATAAGCCTATAAACCTAAGAAGCACCCAAATTAAGGTTTATTCTCTAATAGTTTTCAATATAAAAGACCAAAGAACTCGATACATATATGTGATAAGTTACATCTTTGTCAACATATAAACTTCAAAAGAAAATAGAGCTAGTTGAAATTGTTTAACATTTCAAAAAAAATTGCTATGCTTGGGCAGTGTAATTTGGACTTGGGATTGGGAACATGGATTCCATTTTGGATTAATATATAAGAAAGTTTATATTTTAAGGTATGGAAAATGGTATCATATACGATACCAAATCCTTTAGAGTATGTTTTGTTGGTTTTAAAACCTATGATGAAAATTGTGTGAGGGTCTCCAAGTGAAAAATGCTCCATCAAGTTTTATTTTAAATCAATGATAGAAAGGTTTGGCATTCTATTATGGATGGCATGAATGATTAATTGTTTTCTACTAAAATTTGCTTCACATTGTATTTGTTTAACAATCAAAGACCATATTAGAGTCTCCTTTGGTATAATTATATTTTTATGACTCTTGGTTGCCGTGTTGTTAAAATTTATCTAAGGGAAAAACATACAATAAAAAAATATGAGTATAATGAAAATCACATATGATAGAAAAATTTAGTTGTAATTGATTAAAATATAGAAAGTAATCAAGATTGAAAGGACCTACTAAACATAAAATGAATGCAAAAAACATATAAGCTAGAAGATATCAATAAAATTGTATGTACAAAATATTACTCATGTGTTTGTGGAATACACATTTATTAGTTAAAAACACTAAGTAAATTAAATATCCATGAACAATATGAATTTGAATATATGTTGATCTTTATTCTTATCATTTTTTTGTTAGTATAGTTAAGTATTTCAAACTATCCTTCATATACAAAACAAACTCACATAATATCCATAATGATTTCTAAAGCTTGCAAATTATCTTCTAAATATTTTTAAATAATAATAGGTTTGATACAAGAGGAGAAGAAATGGAGGAATCTTCAAAAGCAAAAGCTAAGGATGTATGCCAGAGTTTTGGAGAGGTTTCTTCCCTTTTGAAGTAGGATCCACTGGTAATAAGCCCCAAGCCTATTCTTGACAATGCATGCAAGAGTAAAGAAGGAGTTTCAAAGATTCTATAGGAGGATCACCTAGAAGAAGGACCTAAGACAACCTCCCAGAGTGCAATTAAGAGATCTGGTGAAGAAAATACTCATGAAAAAGCCTCATTAAAAGAGATCATTCTAGATCCCACTCATATGACAAACATAAGGAATACATATCTACAAAAAGAAAGACACATGGTAGCTACAAAAAAATATCATAGTTTGGGTAATGTTCTTGTTCCTTCTCTTAAGGAAGGTTTTATTATTGATAAATCAATGACACCCCTCATAATTTACCCATAATGAGGAGATATTTGATTTTGCATCTATGCTCAGTGAAAGATGGTTAATTTATAGATTTAATGGATTTTGGCATACTCTCCCTAATCTACATGAGTGGATAAGCCAACATTAGGCTCCTATTATATTATAAGGGGTGGAAATCTTCCCTTGTGCACAAGGGTTTTTCATTAAATTATTTTTGGACTAACCAAAATGAGATGATATTTTCAAAAAGGGGCTTTGGTTTAATAAGGTGCAAGATTGTTCACGAAGCCTTGGTATTCAAACTTTGACACTTTGACAGAAAACCTTTCCCATGTTTCAGTTTGGGCGAGGCTACCAAATTTCTCTTTCAAGTTTTGGGCCCTACCAACCCTGAAACAAATCGAAGATGCTATAAGTATTTTTTATAGCCAAGACTCCTCAATAGAAAAAATATTCAAATCAATGCGTGACCAAATTTGTGTGTTTGTGTACGTGAGCAAAGGGTTCCTCAATGATTTTTCCTTGGTTTGGGGTGGCTGAATAAGAACCCAAAAAGTAGACTATGAAAATATTACTTTTAGATGTAGGAAATGTTTTGTTAGTTGTTGCATGTCCATGTCTATAGGGTTTGTGTCAAAACCCATTAGATAAGAGTACTATCTCAGGTGACAATGGTTTCCAAGTGGTTCAAATAAAGAGAAAACAAAAAGTTACTTGTGGAAGTGAGCCATATTGGACACACATCAGTTGAAGTGAGTGATCAAAAGAAGGAATGTAAGGAAGGAATGCAAATAGAAACTTCCTTAGAAAAAGTAGAAGAATCACAAAGGTCACAGGAAATGAAGATCATTGTAAATAACATGGATGGAAAAATAGAGTTTCCCTTGGAAGAAAGTCACAAATCAACAATGGAGAGGAAAAAGGATAAGAAAATCCCTTCTCCAAATTAAATTCAATGTACCTAAAATCTAGAAGAGAGATGATATTTACAGTTTCAAATTATCTCAACAAGTTCAGAGGGAAAAAAGAAAATTAGATATTAATGGTTTAATTTTAAAATTTGCTTATTTTCAATTTAATTGTAAAGATCATGCATGCATGTTCCACTCAAAATATGCATGCATGCAAGTTGGTTGAGTTGCATGCATGCAATGATGCTTGTGAATCCTTTCTTGCATGCAAAAATTAAAACTTGCTATGATAAGAAAAAGCAACTACTCATTTTTTAGGAAAAATTAATCTTTGGGGTTTTGTAAGATGTAACTTGGAAACTTTCCATTTAATGTAATTTTTATTTATCAAAAAAAACTTTCCTTCATATACAATATACTAACTATATATTATTTTCCAAGTAAAAAAACTAATTATATATGATTATTGTGTTTTTTTTTCTAAATTTAAAACTACGAATAACAATTTCACATTATGCTACAATTTAGCAAATACCTATTTTAAAGAAAATAACATCAATATAATAAGGGTTCCATAAAATAAGGGTTCCATTCCATTATAATACTATCAATAAATAATAAAGAAAAAAATGATAATAGTAGATTTATAATATTCAATATAAATGTTAATGGAAATTTTAAATAATTCAATATTAAATTGACTTAATATCTAAAAAAATTGAGTATGCACATCAAAGTTTTATAAGGGGTGAAAATAGATGTGTTTTTTAAAAACTCAAATCGTTTCAGATCTACTTCATAAGTAAAGCATTATGAGCTTCAAATCTACATGAGAATTAATTCACATAAATATTTTATTAGCAACATTAGATGCATTTGAATGGGATACATCTGAAGTTCTACTATTAGTCTTTGCAATTCTATTTTGTAAATAATAGTTTAGGTGTGTGTTTCCTTTGGTTTGTTGTGTTCCCTAAGTGCTTTATAGCACAAGTGTGTTTCCTTCTTTTTGTTTGGTGTGTGTCTTTGCCTTGTGCATGTGAATCAATATATCTTATGTTTTTTAGCCAAGGGTCTGTTTAAGTAATTTTTGAATGCCTATATGCATGACTCCATGCCCAATGGAAGGATTTAGGCAACTAGTCTTAGGCATAACATGCATGCCTCCCCTTAGAATAACCAAGAATGTTAGCCATTTTTCACTCCTAGGTTTTGCATCTTTCTTTTAGCTAAGTGCATCATCTTTACTGGTTCATCCCCATAGCAAAGAAAGACCAAGTGTTATTTCCTTCGAAAGCCTTCATTTGGTATTTTTTGTCCTAGTCTCAACGGAATTATCTCAAACTTTTTGTTTGAAATAAATAAGTCTGAAGGAATTGGTCCTAAACAGGTTTTTCGAAGGGTACATTTTAGGAATGCTGAAGGATCATTTCTAAAGTGAAGGGACACTTTGCACTTTTTTGAAGGGACATTTCCATTCTTTCAAAGGGTCTTTTTCTCTTGTGAAGGGACGTGTTCAACTTTTTCGAAGGGCACATTTCAAATTTCTGAAGGATTTATTTCAGACTTTTTATCTGAAATAATATTTTCAAAGGGTTTGTTATTTCTTTCAAACTTTTTGTTTCAGACAAAAAGTTTGAAAGAAGTGTCCTTTGGGAGAAGCCCAAAATAATTGGTCCACTTCGAAAGAAGTTCAAAGGGTCTTTTTGTTGTAAAAGTGTCCTTTGGGAAAAGTCTGAAGGGACACCTTCCAAAATTTTGAAGGGACACTTTGCACTTTTCTGAAGGGTCTTTTTCTCATGAAAGTGTCTTAAATAGGTTTTACAAAGGGTACTTTGTGAAAATTTTGAAAGAAATGTCCCTTACATTTTTTCAAAAGAATTGTCTCTAAAGGATTTTTTAAGGATTTGTTTCAAACTTTTTATTCAAAACAATCTTTCCAAAGGGTTTTTTCTTTTGAAGAATTGGTCCGTTTCAAAAATTTTGAAGGGACACTTTACACTTTTTTGAAGGGTGTTTTCAACCAATTCGAAGGAAAGTGTCCCTTGCAGTTTCTTTAAAGGAATTCATCCTTCCAACTTTTTTGAAAGAATTGGACACTTCAAGCTTTTTTAAAGAAATTATTCCTCATGTAAGTGCCCTAAAAAAAGTCTAAAGGGTCTTTTGTCTTCAAAAGTGTTCTTCGAAAAAGTGCAATTGGTCCACTTCCAAAGGTTCGAAGGGACACTTGGAAAAAGTTTGAAGGGCCTTTTCAAAAGCTCCGAAGGGTCACCTTTCAAATAAAGTGCTCTAAACCCAAGGTCCTGAAGGGTATTTCCATGCCAAAGGGTCCTTTGGGAAAATTCTAAAGGATATAGACACTTGTGCAGAGATTGTAGAAGGATTATTGAAGGGCATGTTTGAGTAGTCTGAAGGGTATGGACACTTGAAGAGAGTTTGTAGAAAGATGGGCCTGAAGAGAATAAAAGGGAGTCCATAGAAAGATAGTTGCATGAACATCAAACTTTTACCTCAACAAATAGTTGTTGGCATTCAAAACTCAAAAAAGTGCAAAGTGTCCCTTCATAAAACTTGAAGTGGACCAATTTTCGAGAAAGACCCTTTAGAAATATTGCAAGTGTCCCTTCAAAATTTTGGAAGGTGTCCCTTTGGACTTTTCCCGAAGGAAACTTTTGCTACAAAAAGGCCCTTCAGACTTATTTTGACGTAGACCAATTCTTTTGGGCTTCTCCCAAAGGACACTTCTTTCAAACTTTTTGTTTGAAACAAAAAGTCTGAAAGAAAGAAAAACCCTTCAAAAATCTTATTTCAGACAAAAAGTCTGAAATGAATCCTTTGGAAATTTGAAATGTGCCCTTCAAAAAAGTTGAACACGTCCCTTCACAAGAGAAAAAGACCCTTCAATAGAATGGAAATGTCCATTTGAAAAAGTGCAAAGTGTTCCTTCTATCTAGAAATGATCCTTCACCATTCCTGAAATGTACCCTTCAAAAAACTTGTTTAGGACCAATTCCTTCAGACTTCTTTGTTTCGAACAAAAAATCTGAAATAATTCCTTTGAGACTTGGACAAAAAAGACCAAACAAAGGCTTCTAAAGGAAACAACACTTGGTCTTTCTTTGTTGTGGGGATGAACCAGTAAAGATTTGCACTTAGCCAAAAGAAATATGCAAAATCTGGGAGTGAAAAATGGCTAACATTTTTGGTGATTCCAAGGGGAGGCATGCCTGCTATACCTAAGACTAGTTACTTAATTCCTTTCATTAGGCATGGAGTCATGCATATAAGCACTCAAAAATGACTTGAACAAACCCTTGGCTAAAAAACACAAGTTGTATTGATTTACACACACAAGGTAGAGACACACACTAAATAAAAGGAAGGAAACACACTTGTGCTACAAAGCACTTAGGGAACACAATAACAAACCAAAGGAAACACACACCTAAACTATTATTTAAAAAATAGACTTTCAAAGACTAATAGCAAAACTTTAGATGTATCCCATTCACAGGGATAGGTAATTCTTCTCCATTCATCTTGGTCAGTTGGAAAGAGTTGCTTTGCTTGCACATGCTAATGATATAAGGGCCACTCCACAAAGTGTCAAACTTTTTATGTCTTCCCATATTTTCTCTATCCTCATCCTATTTTAGGATCAATTCACCCTCTTTGAACATTCTTACACTTGCTCTTTTATCAAAAGACTTATTCATAAGCACTTGGTGGTGTTCCATGGTCTTATGTGCATTGTCTCTTACTTCTTACAGCTGTATTAGTTCTATCAATATGAGTTTTGTTAGAGTATTCTCAAGTAGTTCCAGCTACTGTACAAGTTCTAGAGTAGGGAGTTCTTGAGATATGGACAACCTAGCCTCTCTCCCATAAACAAGCACAAAGGGAGAATTACCAATTGATCTCTTAGGAGTAATCTTGTTAGCTCATAAGGCTATCTTCAACTTGTTGTGCCATGCTCTTTGATTATTCTCCAATGTCATCTTGATGATCTTGATGAGATTCTTGTTAGTAGACTCATCCAATCCATTCCCTTGAGGGTAATAATTGGATGAATTACTCAAGTAAACCCCATTCCTATTTTGCCTAATCAAAAGTTTTAACACTTATCAAAGTAAGTGTATTATCAAAATGATAACATGGGGAATTCTAAACCTTGTTATAATGATCTCATAAAACTCTAAGATAGCATTTTCACTTGCTTCCTTCAATGAAACAACCTCTACCCACCTTGTGAATTAGTTAGTAGCAGTCAATATCCATTTGTGTCCAACACTTGATGGAGGGTTGATCATACCAATGAAATCAAGGCCCCATTGCATGAAAGACTGGTCTACTTGGATATGATTTAATGGAAGGGCTGCAAGCTTCTATTTGCCTATAAAGAAGGCACATTGAGGGAACTTTTTAACCCAGTGGTAACAATCCTTAAAAAGACTAGGCCAATAGTAACTAGTCCTCATTATCTTTGCAGTAGTCATCTTAGGAGAGAAATGACCTCCATCTGCACCATTGTGAAACTTTTCCAGTAGCATATCAAACTGATCATTGTTAACACACCTTAACAACACACCATTCACATATTTTATAAAGAGAACACCATCTACAAGACATTAAGGAATGGTCTGCAATCTAAAATGCCTCTTTTGAGACTTGTTCAAACCATTGGGGCACTCACCATTTTGAATAAAACTGATGATGTCTTATGTCCAACTTTGAACCTATACATGATCAACTGGTTGGGGTTGAACTTGGTTGGTCAAGACTTCCTCTTTTGGCTCTTATAAATCTGAAGCTAAATGCTCACATAACCCTTTTCCTCTTACCAAGTTTGTAACCTTAATATCCATGTCATATTCCATCACCTTTGTAATCCACCTAGTTCTCTTTTCATTAAGGTCTTTGCTTAAGAGAAACTCCTTAGTGTTAGGATGAGAAACCATGACATGTATCTTGTTGTTTGAAACCATGTGTCTAAATTTATTCAATCATCTTATCACTGTTAGAGCTTACTTCTCAACAAATGTATACCTAACCTCATAATCTTCTAATCCTTGGATAAAGAATGCAATTGGTTGTTCTACCTCTTCATCATTCTTTTGCATAAGCATAGATGAGATTGTATCAATGTTAGAAAAAGTATATAGTATGAAATATTTGGCAAAGTTTGGGTTTAAGAGAGTAGGATATTTCGTAATTGCTTGCTTGATTGCCTCAAAACTACTCTGACCTTCCTTTGTCCAAAGAAAAGCTTGGTTCTTATTGAGCATGGCTATGATAGGCTTTACCACAGTCGCAAAGTCTGGAATAAACCTTCTTACAAAGTTTATTTTCCCCAAGAAGCTTTGCATCCCCTTCTTGTGTTGAGGCAAAAACAAGCCTAGAATAGCCTCAATCCTCTCAAGGTCAATAGGCAAGCCTTATTTCGAGACAATATGACCCAATAGCTTACCTTCATGGACAACAAAGATGCACTTTTTGTATTAAGGGATATTTCATACTCCCTACACTTTTCAAACACCTACCTTAGATGTTTCATATGATCAGTAGCATCTTTTAGAAAAATGGTTATATCATCAAGATACACAAGCAAAAACTTATTGATCAAACCTTTAAAAGCCATGTCCATGGCCCTTTAAAGTGTAGCTCCAACATTAGATAAACTAAATGACATCTTATTATAGGCAAAGGTCACCCATTTTGTAGTGAAGGTTATCTTGAACTAATCCTCTTCATTCACTAGTATTTGATTTTAACCTGAATAACCATCAAGAAGTGAGAAGCGTTGAGAACCTAAAACAACTTGCAGAATTTGTTCCATGGAAGGTAGTGGATAATGATACTTGAGAGACACTTTGTTAATATCTCAAAAATCCACACAAAGCCTGATCTCTCCATTCTTCTTTCAGATAGGTATAAGATTAGCCACCCAAGTTGTGTGTTTGATAAGAAAGATAATCCTAGACTCAATCAGTGTGGTTAGCTCTTTCTTCATGAGTTCCTCTATTTTGGGATTGATAGGCCTTTGCTTCTACCTGACTGGTTTAGCTCCAGGTTTTAATTCAATGGTGTGATGAGCTAAACTTGGATCAAAACCTTTCAAATCTTTGTATTCCCAAGCAAAGATGTCATGGAACTCTTTACATAATTCAATAAAGGCATGCCTCTTGAACAAAGAACATACCTTACCAATTTTTAGGAGTTTGTCCTTGTAAATCATGACTCTCTCATAGTTCTCCTCTTTTGTTGACATGATCACTCTTTCTCTCTTCTTTTGATCATCTTCATTAAAAACATTCTTCAAGGTAATCAGCACCTTAGGTATCTTGTTTGTCTTCAACTGAATAATTTGTTCTTCATATTGATCATGTAGTCTCTTTTGGTTCTTTGAGGAGAAACCTGCCTCATTTTGTAAGATGTGTGCAATGTGTTCATCACTTTTGAACACTTGTCATGCCACTTCATTATCTGGAATAGAAGGCCTCACATTGACCTTGATATGAGACTGATCTTTCTCCTTTTCTATGTCAACAACTGCATCAAACTATGCTCTTATGGTAGCCAAACTATCAGCATGTTTATTTGAATCCCTTGGTATGGGCTATATGTTGAAGGCATCAAAGTCTTCAGGTAGGTCCCATACCCTATGATTGTAGGATTTAAGCAAGGGATTCTTGGCTGTAGCTTGATTTCTCACTTGATGGATGACCAATTCACTATCCCCATAATTTTTCAAATTCTTGATCCCTTTCTTCTTTGCCCATTGGAGGCCATGAACTAGGCCTTCATATTCTACCACATTGTAGGTGCAGCTAAAGTGGAATCTATATAAGGAGTAGTATTGATTCTTTGATGGAGAAACTAGCATAACACCAACTCATGCACCTACTTTGCTTCTCGAGCCATCAAAGAACATTTCCCATATCCCATCAAGTTCATGGTCTTCATTACTGAGTGAAGGGATTGAAACATCTTTTTCATGTATACAATAAACTCACAAATCAATTTATTCTATGAAAGTATATGGATCAAGTCCATATGTTTCAGTGATGTACTTATCAAGAAAAATATTAGAAATACCTTCAAGAGGGAAGGATGCTTCAACATCCATGACACCTTCTTCTTTTCTAATTAGACAATTCTATGAAACCTTGCTAAGGGATGAGTCTTTATAGTCACCTTGGTTCCATGTCTTGTTTTAAAAGTGAGAAAAGACCAATGAATAGAAAGGTACCCTCCTATCTTATCTGTGAAGTCCCTTGACAAGCAGATAGCAAAATGGGCTGGAAGGTCTACCACCATAACATCATATAAAATGAGAAAACTTGGCCAATCATATAGGACAAATTTTAAACCTTTGATCAATCCCACTATCCTGATTGTATTCCCATCAAGCTACAATACACCTTTACGATGTGGTTCATACTTCAATCCCAATTTATCAACCACCACCTTAGGCATGATAGTGGTACTAGCCCCACTATCTACAATACAGTTATGAACCAACTTGTCTCCCATAATGAGTGTGAGGTAGAAGGGTGGAGGCTTTTCAGATTTGGTGAAGGGCTCCAAAACATGACTTGAAGAATTGGTAAGGGCCACATTATTGTGTTTTGAAGTTTGAGGGGCTACATGAATGTTTGCAAGTTGCTCTTGTAAGAGCTCCTTTGACTAGGCACATGCAAGACTTCCCAAAGAGATATGTTTGTCTTAACATTCTTCAAGGAATCAATAATGTTTAGAGGGGATGTATTAACCCTTTCTTGCATTCTTGAAGGTAGTGAGGGAGTCTGAACTTGCTGCATTATAGGCTTGACAACCCTACTTACATTCTAACTTTGTTGAGGAACATGATTGGTAGTAGGTATTACACTAGGATTCAAATTTTGTGGCCTTAGAGAGGCATCACTTAGAGTCACATGTACTCCCCCAGAACATCTCCTAGAGCTCTCTTCTTGGCTCTTGTATTGGCTACAATTGATGTGTTTTGATTCAACACATAATCATCCTTAGCTTGAAAGTTTATCATGCCTACACTATGGCTGCTACCTTCTCCATGAATATTCCTATGACTAGGATTCACTTCTTCTGATGTCATGTAAGGAATAGTTTCTCATTGTGCCACCAAATCTTGGTTGTCTTCTCCACCATCATGCATAAACTAACATTGGGGTTGTCCCTATTGGTCCAAATGATCTTCCCCTTGGACCAGGTTAGCATGCACTAGAACAATAGCCTTCATAGAAGGAGTGGGATTAGGATTATAAGAATTGGGCTATCTATTGAAACCTTGCTGACCCTATCCTCTTTCTTGGTAGTTGTATTGGGGTGGAGCTCTATAACCTTGTTGAGGATAGTATTGATGGTTAGGTGGAGCACTTGTCTAGAACTAAGCTTGTTTGAGTTGAGCTTGTAATGACTAAATTTCTTCATCTTTATCCCCAACATTATCCATCTTCTTAGGAAAGGTTCTTGGCTTGACATTGGCGTTAAGAACTTGTGCTATGCTTGGAGAGTTAACTGGACTATGAGACAACAAAGGCATATAAACTCTTGGAGGTAGCTTTCCAACCTATATTAAGCTATTCTCAGCTTCAAAAGCTATCTCATATGTGTCTGGCAGAGTGAATCATCTCATTGACTATAACATCACCATCACATTAGTACCAATACCCTTGAGATAAGTGGGGAACACAAAGATAGGAGGTCTCATGATAGGTGGTAACCTATGCCAAGTATTTTGAAATCTTTCATTAAAATCTTCCATAGATTCATTAGGACCTCTCTTTATCATGTTCAGTTGATGGATCAGTGAGGTATGGCCACTCTTAATTTCAAATATAGTTACCAATTGTAGAGAGGATTATAAAGCAAGATAGTCAAACATTAGTCCATAAATAATGAAACATACACAAAGAACTAACTAACCAAGCCTATCTATTCTTATGGGAATTACAAAGGATAACAAGAAACAAATGAAAGAAAGCAACACCATATTACCTTCCCAAATGGATTCACCATACCCATGTGGCTCAAAAGTATGTTCTCCCTTGATCAAGCATCCTTGTCTTTGTCAACAATGATGGTAAGCTCCTCCAATGCCTCAAGAACACTCCATAAACCCTAGGATCATGATTCCAAATCACTAAACTAGCCTATCAATGAAGCTTGCAAACAAAATCAATGATCAAATGTAAAGCCTTGTGGAAACAATTTAACATTATAACTTTTTAATATTCAATCCCTTCATTCATGTCCATGGCCTCTCTATTTATAGATTTTTGAGATTAGTCAGGATCAACCATGACCATCCATCTCAAGATTGAGATGTGTGGCCATGAATAATCTTAATATTTAGAATTAAATCCATAGTTATGTTCATCATGACCTTGGAAGAAGGGGCATTGAAGAGGCATGGGAGGCATTGACTAGGCATGGGTGACCCATAATCCTGATATTTATGGCATTTATGGCCTAGGGATGTCTTTGGAAAAAATGATGTCACCTGATGATGTAATTAATAGAAATCAATTTTCAAAAGGAAATATTCAACAACTCTCATGGAAAATCCACTTAAGCTCTTGATTTGGATTAATTAGCCTTAAACAAGGTTAATCAACATTTGTGCAATTATTTGAAAATTGGCCCTCAATTAATCAAAATGGTCAGAAAGTCATATTACTAGGTCATAATTTGATTAAAGAGGAATTGGAAGGTGATGTTAGATGCGTTAGAGCTATATTTCAATTTAGGATGTTGTCAACACCAAATAATAAAGGTACGTGATGTGTACCAATGAATTAGAAGAAAAGAGTGATCTAGAGCACTAAATGGCAAAATTGTCATTTTGACTTGAAATGATCTGATCAAAGTTAGTTGGCCCATAAAATGCTTTACCCTATTTAGGGATACTTTGACCTAAACTAGCACTTGTAAGTGACAAGTTCAAACCATTTAAAGCATTTTATAGATTTTGACCTAAAATGTGCATTTGAGTGGAATTTGAGTAAGATTGACAATTTCAACACAAATGGTGTTAGGAATTGGATGTCTATATTTTCCCCCTATTTGAGAAGATGTAGCAAGACATTCAGGTGAAGCAATGTCTTTTCAAAGAAAAGAGTTGTCAAGAATAAATTGGAACAGACCCATGATGCCCCCTCGAGAGGACATATGAGGATGGAAGAAAAGGATGGACTCTCGAAAAGAGAGAGAAAGTGAGAGATTAACCCATGGAATATATCACATCCAGATGAGCTAATGATTGCACATGTGATTACCATCAATGATCAAAATATGATGAGAGGTATAATAGGCCCCAGATATAGGGGGAATGGGAAAGATACAATCCATAAATGTTAGGGACATACTTTAAATGTACCCAATTTGAGAGTACAAGCTACACACTTATTACATTGATCAATCTTGAGACAAGTTACACACTAAAATATTGCTATCATGGGCTTTAATGTGGAGAGATTGGAATTAGATGAAAAGAGAGAACATTTTGCTTCAAGAAGGGAAGCACCACTAGAATGGGGTCTCCAGAGATGATATAATAAGTACTCTAGTAGAGCAAATGTGATTGTGATAAGATAGTTTTGCCCCAGTAGGGTAAATTTTGATCATTGATAAAGAATAAAGAATGATTTTTCCCCTGTAGAGCTAATTTGATTTAGATGTGGTTTAGATGTTGTGCCCTAGCATGGGAAATTGGCAAACAAAATAGCTCAAGGATAAAACTGAAAAGATAGGTTAAAGCAAATAGGCGCAAACAAACATGCAATGGTGTAATGGCTTAGAAATCCATATAAAACCAAGCATATGAGAATGCACAAAGTGATGAGAGAGATGAAAAGAAAAATAGAGATAGCTGAGCTAACCTCAATAGACATTGAGCATTGCCTACATAATTCCATGGACTCATGTTCCAACATGAACTTCAGGCCAATGTAGTTCACCCAAGTTTGGGAGAAAATAGAATGAGGAATGATGAAAAATGACCAATAATTGATTAGACTCAAAATGTATGCAAAGATATGCACATATAAGCATAGACAAAGAAGCCTAAAATGCATGTTACCTAGAAGCCTAATTCCATATCATGAGCCTAGGTTTTGCAAAGTGTTCTTGAGAATCATTCATCGGAGCTGATGTTGACATTAAGAATTTGAGACCTGAGCACAAAGTGCTTGCTATAGAAAAATAAATTAGGCATCATAAGTATGAATAACTTATAATGACATAAGATTTCAATTATGCTGAGCCAGTTCAAATGTGAATACCTATAACTAAGGATAATGGTAAAATAATGACCAAAATTAGAGTTATAATGATTTACATTTAACAAAAAATTAAGGATAAAGAAAAAGATAAATATAAATGAACCTAACTCAAAATCAAGATATGATCTTAAGTAGGAATAAAAATGTTTAAAAAATAAAATTCAATAATGTCTTGACGACATGAGACCAAGATATGAACGATCAAGATCCATGTGGACCATCAAGGCATTTTTGAACACAAAAAAGAGAAAAACAAAATCAAATAGAAAAATAAGACACCAACAACAATAAAATAAACAAAATGGTCCAAGAACAACATAATAACATAGGATTAAGATATAAACAATCAAGATCCATGTGAATCATCAAGATGTTCTGAAACACAAAAGAGATAAACAAAACACAAATAAGGAAACACAAAACCAAGATGAGACAAGAAGTAATAAAAAGAGAGTAGGAGAAGAAATAAAAGGAGAGGTGTGAAAGCATAATCAAAACACCAAGAAAATGCAATAAAACACCAAGAAAACTCAATTAAACACACATAAACAAAACCAAGTTAGTATGGTTTAAAGACAAATGTTCATGCATGTGCGGTAGAGATGTTACTTTCCACCACATCTTAACAAAGAAAAATGACGTGATAATTGTTCCCTAATTAAAGAGGAATAATGATAGATGAAATAGGAGAAGAGAATAAAAGGAAGGGGTTGGCTGAGCTGACTCCAGATGTATAAGACAAGTGGACATTGCCTACATAGTTCCATGGATGCATGTTCTAACATGAACTTTAGGCCAAATGTTATTCTCCCAAGAAATGGGATAGAATAAAAATTATGATCAGAATAGCATGATTTAGAGAAGAAATGGAAGATATGACAAAAAAATGAGAATGGTCTATCAAAAAAGAAGTTGATGAGATGATAAAGAATGATCTTGCAAAACAACAAGTGTGTAGGACAAGATGAAATGAACTGGTGTTTTTGTGCTTGTAAGATGGCAAGAGTGTAGCATGGTGGAATGGGAATGTACAAATGTATAGAAGCATGAGATAATGTTTTTGTTCTTTTATGGATCATGTTCTAATATTTTTGGTATTTTCAAATTATTTCTAATATTTTTGGTATTTTTGGGATAAAATATGCACATGGTGGGACCATCTAGTCAAGGAGATGCATGTCTTGAGAGTAGAGGTTCCAATCAGACAACTAAGCTAGATGTAATAGCCCATGCTCATAAATCAGTGAGAGTGAGGTTTTTAATAAAATAAGAAAGAACAACAAATACAAGAATTGAGAAGATGTAGTTGTTCACTTGTCTGAAGCTACACAAGACTGTCTTGGCTAAAATGCTTTATAGAACTGCTGCTGAAGATGTTCATAATGTTCATGAGACATAATCAAGATCATAATTGGTCAAGGGATAACAATTGTTCAAGTTTATAACATGTCTTAGACATAATAAATAATATTTTTCTTGAAGAGAGTAATCCATAATGGGATGAAGAATATGTTCAGAGTGCCAAGAGTTCAAAGCCTTTACTATCAGGAATCATGAAAAGTGGACCAGGGTAGTATAAAATGTGTTCAAGTTAAGATAAAAGGGTGGGATAATATTATGATAACACAAGTTGCCCCCGAGTCAAGGGTCTTATAGAAAATGGTTCAAATCTATTCATGTATAGAACCTCTTAAGGTGTACGATGTTCATGGGCTCTGAAAGTTCTTCACCATTAGGTTTAGCCAATTGATATGCTCTTGATCCATAGTTTGCCATGAAAATATATGGTCCTAACCAATTAGGCTGAAACTTGCCTTTCTTTTTGGGTTCAACATTCATGTTCTTCTAGTTCTCTTTCAAAACCAAGTCACCAATCTCAAATTATTGAGGGAGAATGTGCTTATTGTAGCTTCTTTGTAATCTACTATGATAGGCCTACAAGTTTTATAGGGCATCCAAATGCTTACCATCAAGAAGTTCTAGTTCTTGCAATTGTGATGCTCTATAGTCTTCATTATATTCAATGTGTTCCAGTGGTATTCTTAATGATGGGATCTCAATCTTAACCGGGATGATAACTTATATGCCAAAAACAAGGGAGTATAGAGTAGCTCTAATTGGGGTACGATGATTGGTTCTATAAGCCCAAAGAGCAAGAAAGAGTTACAAGTGCCAATTACAACCAACATCATTGACAATCTTCTTTAAAATGGCTAGGATGGTTTTATTTGATGTCGTAGCTTATCCATTGCCTTGCAGGTTATATGGAGTGGATTTCTTGTGCTTGATATTGAATTTTACACAAAGAGATTTCACATCTTGGTTTACAAAAGATCTGGCATTATCGGATATAATATGGGTTGGGATGCCATATCGATAATTGATATGGTAATGATTGAATTTGGCTATTTGTTTCTCAGTAACATAAGTGAGAGGAATGGCCTCAATCCACTTGGTAAAGTACTCGATTGCAGTCAAAATGTGCTTATGGCCATCTGAAGATGTTGGGTTAATTTTTCCAATGAGATCGAGACCCCATGTTGAGAATGACCATGGTGTTGTAATCGGCTACAATGGTAAAGAAGGTGCATGTATCAAGTTATCATGCTAATGACAAGGGACACACTTCTTTACATAATTACAAGCATCTGTCTCTATTTGGGGCCAATAATAGCCTACTTTGAGAAGTTTCTTTGCTAGGACTACACCATTGGTATAGGCCCCACACATTCTTTCATAAACCTCCTTTAATGCCAGCTTGGATTCTCCCAAAGATAAACAACGAACAAGAATTCCATCATAGCCTTTATGATAAAGCATGTTTCCAAGGAGGATATAATGTGTTAAGTGATGAAGGAAATGTTTTTGTTGGTTGTTGGAAAGGTTAGTGGGAAATATAGGACTATGGAAAGAGGTATAAAAATCTTGGTACCATGGTAGCTTAGGTGAGGAATTAGGATCAACAACGGTGCATATCCTCTCTAAATTTGATAGAATATGTGCTAGTTGAATAATATTTTCAATCAAGAACTGATACTCTTTAGTACTATCATGCATTTGAATCATGGAACTAATTGTTGTCATGGTGTCGAAAGATCTGTTGTTGACTCATGAAACTCAATTTGTAGAGATTTAAAATATGTTTTAAGGTTATCAACAATTTGCTTGTAAGGAATAATCTTATCATCCTTTTTTTGGTATTGGTTAGTTATCTAATTTATGATTAGCTATGAATCTCCATAGACTTTTAAGCTTTGAATATCCCACTGTATATCAAAATGGAGCCTTGCAACTAATGCTTCATATTCATCCATATTGTTTGTACATTGGAATTATATATGGAATGCTTTGGGGATCAAATCCCCCTATGGCATGATCAATAATATGCCAGCTCCAAACCCTCGAGATGTGAAGGATCCATAAAAATAGAGTGTCCACTATTTAGGTTCTTGTGATGCTTGTTCTATCATCATGATATAATCATCTAGTAGGTCAAATTTGAGAGGTTAAGTGGTCGAAATAGGAGCTTCTACAAGTTGGTCTATAAGAACTTGTCCTTTGATTACCTTTTGATTTTGGTAATCAATATCAAACTCACTAAGGAGCATAATCCATTTAGCCATGCATTCTTGAAGAGTTATTTTAGATAAGAAGAACTTGAGAGGATTTACCTTGGTGATAACAATAATTCTATTATTTAGCATATAATGTCACAATTTTTGAGTGGTGAACACCATAGCTAAACATGCCTTCTCAATAGGCATATAATTATGTTCATAGGTTACCAATGTGTAGCTTAAATAATAAACAATGTGTTCCTTACCATGATCATCATGCTAAGCCAAAAGTGCCCCTAGTGTATGTTTTGTGGCTGATATATAAAGAAGCAGTGGCTTTCCTTGCATCAGAGGTTGTAAGATTGGTGGATTGGCCAAGTATGTTTTAAGCTTTGCAAGTGCTATTTGAAAATCTTCATCCCATTGAAATGTTACCCCTTTTTTTAGGAGATGGGTAAATGGGTGGCACTTATCTATCAATTGAGAAATGAACCTGCGTATAGACTAGATCTTACCCTGTAGACATTACAACTATTTAAGATTGTTTGGTGGAGGCATTTCCATAATAGCCTTGACCTTTGTAGGGTCAACTTTGATCCCTCATTGTGATAGAATGAACCCTAGTAATTTTCTTGATGTGACTCCAAAGACACACTTCTTAGGATTTAAGCAGACTTTATACGCACAAAGCCTCTCAAATATTCTTCATAGAATATCAGGGTGCCCAACTCTTGTTCTTGATTTTACTAGTATATCATCAACATAGTCCTCGACAATGTCATGCATTGTGTCATGGAAGATAACAATCATTACATGTTGATATGTGGCTCTAGCATTATACAAACCAAATGGCATGACTTGGTAATAGAATGTCCCCCATGGAGTGGTGAACGTGGTCTTATGTTAATCTTTAGGGGCTATCTTGATCTAATTATAACCAAAAAATCCATCCATTAAGGATAACATATTGTACCCAGTAGTTGATTCGACAATCATATCAATGTTGGGCAGAGGAAAATCATCTTTAGGGCATGCTTTGTTGATATCATGAAAATTAGTACAAACACCTATGCCTAGGTTCTTTTTACTTATTGGTGCTATGTTACATATCCATTCAGAGTAGTCCAGTGGTCTGATAAAATTGGATCCTAATAGTTATTCCAACTTAGCTTTAACCAAAAGGGTGATGTGTGGATGCATCTTTCTCAACTTTTGCTTGACTGGTTTAGCATCAAGGTAAACAACAAGATGATGCACAATTAAATCTAGGTCCAAGCCTAGCATGTTAGAGTATACCCATGAAAAGATGTCTATATAATCCTTAAGAATGGATATAATATGCTCATGTTCTGATTCAGTAAGGGAAGCTCCAAGATAAACATTTTTAGGATCCTCATGGGTTCCTAAATTCACTTATGTTGTGCTCTCCATAAGGAGGGTGGATCCATCTTCTAGAATTTTAGGCAATGTATGGTCATGATCATCTTCTTATACTATATCTTCTTGTGATTCCTCTCAAAGATCTAGATAATATGAAGAATTAGGATCTGCCTTCTCAAGTAAAGGCCAATTGGCAAAAACCTCTAGAAACTCAAGAGCAAGATGCTCAAATATTTGATGTTGTTTTGAAGAGATGCTTGTACTAGTTAAGGAACTTGGGTTGGATGGGCTTTCTACATCTTAAGGGGATGAGCAAACTTTCCCACCTGAGAGTGCCTGAAATAGGTTTTCACTCAAAGGCTTGTCTTTTTCTTTACTTTTTCCCTGATTGACAAGTGCCTCAAAGAGGTTTTCACTTGAAGATCTCGATGTTTATTCTTTATTATGACCAAGAAAATTTATCTGCTCTCCAAAGTAGGCAGAAGAATTCAATAAAAAATCAAAACCTTGCTTATGATCACCAATGGGGAATGAATCTCATAATCCCATGTATTTTGCAATTGATTCTTCATTTTGAAACTCATAAAGGCATAAGATCAATTTTTTTTTAACCCAATCTATAAGTTCAGGATGGCAAAGGCATAAGTTATAATGAGGGTTTGCTTCAGGTTGGGAAGCATCAATGGTAAAGATATAATGTCCTGCTTCAAGAAGTGAAGCACCACTAAGATGGATTTTTGCTTCAGGACAGGAAGTTTCAATAGGTGTTATGGTCAATATGGCATTTGAATCAAATAAATCTGAGTCAGCAAGCTCATTGAAAAGGCTATAATGGAACATTGTGTCACTGGTAGGAGTCTCATAACTAATAACTTTAGAAGAGTCACTATCAAATGTCATGAAGTCATCCTTTGGTGGCTTAAATCCAAGACCGTGATTCTAATTAATGACTATAGCTGAAAAGGGTTCTAAAATTCCTTATGCCTGTGGGCCAAGGCCTTTCCCTGTATAGTCAATATGATCCATTATCCTGTTGGGGATAGGATACTTTGGATTCTAAAAATAATCAACAAGGCCTTCAAAATATAACCAATCTCCCTTAGTAAAAGCCTCTCAATCTTTCTTTGGTGCAATTGCAGGTATAAAAACCACATGAGGTTTTGGTTACTTCTTTGGTTGCCAAATCTGATCAGGTCTATTAGGAGTCTAGGAAGTTTTAGGCTTACCAAATATTTTAAGGGATTTTGGTAATTTTTTAATATGGAGGATGTCCTTTAGATGGTATGTGGAAATGTCTACATATTTAATAATAACCTTTTTAGCCAAAGCGATACGAAATGGATCACCTGAAGTGGAGGCTAGATCACCAGGGTCTATATAATTAGATGGAGATGGATGAGAAATGATGGCTTTGTTCTTCTTTTCAATGAATTTAGAATGTGGGCAATAGTTATAATTATGAAACTCTACTTTAAGATGTTTGTAATATTGGTATGGTTGCTGATCAACATGAATAGTAACCTCGATCCCATCATGGGGAAACTTAAGGCATCAACGAAGAGTAGATGAAATTGCATGTACTTTATGGATCTAAGGATGACCAAGAAGTATGTTATAAGGAATCTCAATATCCACAATATGGAATAATGTATGATGAGAAATAGACCCAACCATGACTAGTAGCCAAATTATACCAGATGACTCCCTCTCGATATTGTCGTAAGCCTTGATTGTAATAGTTTCTGGTTGAATGTCTTTATCCATGTAACCCAATCATCATACCAATTTAAGAGATATGATGTTCAGACTTGAACCATTCTCTATAAGAACCTGCTTGATCTTGTGATCCACAACAATTATATCAATGTATAGTGGGTTATTATGGTTTGGGCCAAGGGTGGACATGTCCTTTTGATCAAATGTGATTTGTCAAAATGAAGACAAATGTCCAACTAGGTTCTGGAAATAATCAAGGTTTATATCATTAGGCACAATAGACTCTTGTAAAAGTTTGTTGAAGATGGTTCTATGGACATTAGATGTCTGTAAGAGTTCTAATATGGAAATTTGTATATGGGTTTTATCTAATTGATCTATTAGACTATAAGGCCTTTGAATTATGGATTGAACTAGTTTAGTATTTATTGGGACAATATTCAACTTTGGAACCATTGGCACAATGTTCTCATTGGGTTTTATGGAAAACGTGGGTGAAGGGCCCTGTATGGCAACTCGTAGGCGTCTAGTTACAACTACACAACCTAGAGGTGCTAAGGAATTATTATAATTAGAAGAATGATACTATTGTTCAGGATTAGTAACTTGTGAAAATAGAGTAACAACATGATGATGCAAACCTAACATGGTATTACTAGGGGGAGAGGGTGCTGACCCTATAATAATGGGTCCCATGTTATGAGGAGCATGAGATTGGCCACGTGGTTTTACAGTAATAGTGGCAATGTGGGTTGTAGAAATGCATCCAATAGTGTTATTATAGTTATAAGGTACATTGTTATAAGCCACATTATTAGTGTGGGCATTATGATCTCGATTATGCTCATTACAATTATGACCTTGTTGTTGGTTTTGATTCTACCTCTATTCTTGATTATGACCATTTTGATTATTTCTTAGTGGTGGTGGATCATGTCGAGGAAAGGGGTCTTTGTAGATTCCCATATCCTAATTTGTGTCTTGATTGGAGACCAACTTAATTTCCAGTTCACCAATTTCAATAAAGTCCTCAATAATATGCCATAATTGAATGCAAGGATATGCACTGTGACTAGCAACACGATGTAAGTTACACCATTCGTTCTCTTTGTACCAATCTAGTTTTGGTTTATCTTGAGGAAATGGCCTTGATATTTTCCATATAATCAAATTAGCTACAATGAGATTTTGTAACACTATTTCAACTGATTCTCCTAATGTACTAAAGAATCTAAAATTGTTAGAAAATGTCTTTTATGGAGGTTGTCTCTGCAAATTAGGTAGTCAATTTGGGGGAGTTATTTATACATTTGAAGGAGGCATAGCCTATATCATTTGTACATGTCTTGTTTCAGTGACCCCATTTCCAACCATGTTCTTATTTTTGCTAAATCCCTTAGGCTTATCATGCATAGCTATTTGAGCCAGTGATTTAATCTGATTAGATGCTTGACCTTGCATAAAAATCTTAACAAGGCCCTTAACAATAAGAGCCTTCTCAATCTACACTCCTTTGTCAATACTTTCTTTGAATGAGTTAGCACAAACTAACCATAGAATATTCACAACTTCAGGATATAAATTCTATGCAAATATATCAGCGAATTGTTTATCTGGCAAGTTATGTTGAAAATGGCTTGCTAATACTCTCCACCTTTGTAGATATGTGGTGAAACTTTCACCATCACGCTACTTGGCTTTGCATAAGTCAAAAATGGTTAATTCATGTTCTATGTTATATGAGAAATGGTTAATAAACTTTTTTGATAAGTCTTTCTAATTTGAAACTGATCCCTTGGGTAGTTTAAGTAGCCAATCAAGAGCTTGTCCTACTAAACTTCGTAGGAATATTCATAATAAGTACTCACTACTGTAAGCAACCTCTTGACATAGGATGAAGAATGCCTATATGTGCTCACATGGATCTCCTTTTCCTTTTTACTTATCAAATTTGGGTGACTCAAAATGAGGTGGAAAGGGGTTTTGGAGAATAGATAAATCAAATGGATATGGGCATGTCTCATCGAATGTTTACTTTTTGACTCTATTATTCATCTCTAATCTTTGGATAATTTCCTTCATAAAATTCCATTTGTGTATGTTTGGTGCATTTGTGGATTGAATAAGATGTTGTTGGGGTGGAATGTGCCTCTGGTTTTGTGTGGATCTATAGGGAGTGTATACCTTTTGATCCATGACTTGGTTTTGATTTGCCCCTTGAGTTGAGAATATAGGTTGTTGATTCTTGGATTGCAAAACATTCCCTAAATTTGGTTGTTTCACACTTTGTTGATTTTGAAAATTTCTATGTTTATTTACCAATTTAATTGTCTTGAGGGACTTCCTCAATTCAAACTGAATATTTGTGTTTCTAAGTTTAGAAAGTAAAAAAAAAGTTCTTGATGATTAAAGAATTTATGTTTTATATCAAATAGAACTCTTTTTAAGGTCTCTTGTGACTTTAATTATTCATTTAGATTACCTTGATCCACTATGGTAATGTCCTCATCCAATATTTATTACGTACCTTCAACCATTTTTAGTTATTCTTTTGAAGCATTATTGTGAATTGAAGTGGCAAATAGGGAGGCAGTTAAGTCTATGACAAGTTGATTTGCATATCATTGACTTATTATCTTGATCTTAGCTAGAAGATCCATATTTGTGGGTTTTGAATTTGTTTGTATTTCCTTTCCTTTGTTAGAGGAAGAAGGTATGTCTATGTGTGCAAAATCTTGCTCTTGTCATCATTGTTTTCCTTCTCTAACTAAGGTATGCAATTATTCTGGAGGAAAGTCAGAAGGTAGTCTAGCACTGAATTCTATCAATCTAAGAAGGGCTTCATCTTGATCTTCTTGGGGTTGATATTCATTGTAATCATATTTGGATCCTACTATCGTGGGGATATCATAAAAAACAACGGGGTTATCTTGACCATCATAAAATTTCTCATCTTCATAACTAAGGCCATAAGAGGCCCCACTACGAGTGGACCTTTGAGTCATGTATAAAAGAGTTGTTCAGTGTTATTGAATAACTTTGGACCAATGCTTGGCACCAAAATAAAGTATGATTTGGTTCTCTCTTAAACAAATAACCAAGGTACCAATGAGGCTATAAGGGAGGGTGGTTCAAAACCACACACAATTTTTAGGAGATTTGGTTCATGAGTTTACTCAACCCCTGGTAAAGTTAAAATCATATAAATTAAAAGAAAGTAAGGTAACTCAAAGATCCATGGTGAAACTAGTACACCAAAGCCTAGATTTTTGTGATACGCTCATAATGTAAAAGCTAGTTTCAACTTTGACAAGTTGACCCTAGAAGTTTAGAGGAAAGCTCTCCGGATTACAAAGGAGACAAAATGAACTAAGCAACTCAAGATGTAAAAATATACATGAATCACTAAGTATAAATCTAAGACCAAATAGGCAACACAACGTCGCCACATGATTCCAGTAGGATAAAATATGTTCTAGGACTTAAAGTGTGAGTGATACACAAGATAACTTGAGTCCACCAAGATGATAATGTGATTTTGAGTCTTAATAAATGACCTTCAATCCAAATGGAAATTTGAACCCAAGTTAAAACAATCTTAGTGCACAAATGGCGAACCCACTTTGACACACAAACCCTTAGAACTTAGAAAGGTTTAATTTTGAATGTAGATTATAAATGAAGGATTTAAACAAATTGGGTAAAAGATTTAGACTCAATTGGGTAGCATGACTATGCCAAAGTGGATGATATGACACCAAGTTTTTAATAACAATTTGAACAAGGGAAAGGTGAATTTTCCATTTAGATAACGTAATGCCTCCCTTGCCCAAAAAAATTATGGACAATGTGATTTGGTTAAGTTATTTTGAGTTAACAAGCAATTTTAGACACAAATCAAGACCAAGTAAGCTAATGATAAAAAATAAACGTCTTAAGTCTAAACTGACAAGTTATGGCAAAGTGGGGTCTACTAAACTAGCAAGGTTTTGATCATTCTAGGGGAATCAATTGTATAATGATATTCATGTCAAATTATGCAAAAGACAAGCATGGAAATTGGGTGACCATGGCATTGGCTAGTTGTAAAAAGGTCTAGTCCTTTTTACAACCACTACATCTTGTTGTTCACTTAGTGTAGTGTGATGTCCAAACGTAAATACGTCCCATGTGCAACTCTATGAGAGTCAAATGAAGTCAATGTCAGGAGGTGAAACCCCAGGTCAAAGCTTCCCTAAAGAACTCATTGGAGGTAATGACGTCCTCCTCTCAAGCCAAGTTTGGATGAAAATAAAGAAAGCATAAAATAAAAAGACTTTAGGGTCATTTTCAAGGTCACCCAAACTTTGACAAGTTTTTGAAGAGTGATTTAGATGACATTATTTCTAAGCCTTGGACTAGGCTATTTACAATAGGAATGGTGATTTTGATTCCAAGGGTTCCTGGAAGAGCATACATGTAACATTCCTCTATTTTCCAAACAAAACCTAAGTAAACAACTATTGCAAACAAGAATTGACAAGTGTGTTCAATTTTAAGCCCAAATGAAATATTTGGTGGTGTTTATTTGACCCCTTGGTCTTAGTTGCAAACTTTGAAAACATTCACCAAAACATCTAAATTATTTGTTAAACACCAAAACAAAGCTCCTAATTGATTTTTAAGCATGCCAAAGGTGATTTAAACATGTTTTTATCAAATTTCAAGCTTGGCCCTATAACAAAAATGTCAATATGTCCTTTAGACTTGAAGCTATTTTTGGTTTGAAATAATGAACTTTGGAAAAATAGCTTTCAGGTTTGTGTTTTAAGAAAAACATAGTGATCGATGTCAGTTATTACAACTGATGATGATTACTTTGGCTAACTAAGATCTAACTAATGTCAATTTTGTTGACCAACATCAGTTAAGCTAGGTAACTGATGTTGGTCTTACTTATCGATGTTAGTTGCTATGTAAAACCGTGTCAAACAAAAATGGCAAACTAAAGTTAGAAAATCAATTTACAAGAGTTTTAAAGGTCCAAATGAATGTTTTAACATTTCAAAATGATCTTTTTCAAGTGTGAGATGCATCTTGTCCCATCAGGTGTGCCAAGATGTAAAGAGGATTACAAAGCAAGTTAGTCAAGCATTAGTCCATAAATAATGAAACACACACAAAGAACTAACTAACCAAGCCTATCTATTTCTATGGGAATTACAAAGGATAATAAGAAACAAATGAAAGAAAGCAACACCATATTACCTTCTCAAATGGATTCACCATACCCATGTGGCTCAAAATCATGTTCTCCCTTGATCAAGCATCCTTGTCTTTGTCAACAATGGTGGTAAGCTCCTCCAATGCCTCAAAAACACTCCATAAAACCTAGGTTCATGATTCCAAATCACTAAACTAGCCTATCAATTAAGCTTGCAAACAAAATCAATGATGAAATGCAAAGCTTTTTTGTGAAGACAATTTAACATTATAACTTTTCAATATTCAAGCCCTTCATTCATGTCCATGGCTTCTCTATTTATAGATTTTTGAGATTGGTCAAGATCAATCATGACCATCCATCTCAAGATTGAGATGTGTGGCCATGGATAATCATAATATTTGGAATTAAATCCATAATTATCTTCATCATGACCTTGGAAAAAGTGGCATTGAAGAGGCATGTGAGGCATTAACTAGGCATGGGTGAGCCATAATCCTGATATTTGTGGCATTTATGGCCTAGGGATGTCTTCCCAAGAAATGATGTCACTTGATGATGCAGTTAATAAGAATCAATTTTCAAAAAGAAATATTCAACAACTCTGATAGAAAGTCCACTTAAGTTCTTGATTTGGATTAATTAGCCTTAAACAAGGTTAATCAACATTTGTGCAATTAATTGAAAATTGGCCCTCAATTAATCAAAATGGTCAGAAAGTCATATTACTGGGTCATAATTTGATTGGAGAGGAACTAAGGTGATGTTAGATGTGTTGGAGATGTATTCTCATTTAGGATGTTGCTAACACCCAATAACAAAGGTACGTGACGTGTACCAATGAATTAGAAGGAAATAGTGATCTAGAGCACTAAATAGCAAAATTATCATTTCGACTCAAAATGATCTGATCAAAGTTAGTTGACCCATAAAATGCATTTCCCTATATACAGATACTTTAACCTAAACTAGCACTTGTAAGTGACAAGTTCAAACCATTTAGGGCATTTTATAGATTTTGACCTAAAATGTGCATTTGAGTGTAATTTGAGTAAGATTGACAATTTTAACACAAATGGTGTTAGGAATTGGATGTCTACACCAACAAGTCCCCAAAGCCATCCCAATTTTTAATGAAACCACCTTCCAAAGTCCTTTACCATCCAAGTGCCTTACCTTTTAGAGACATAACAAACAATCTAATGGCTATGTTAGCTCATATAACATTATGGAAGTTAAAAAAATTCAAAATGTCCCTAATATGCTCAGATGGGGTAATAGGACCCTCTACATTGAAACTAGGTGGACTCTTGGTAGCATTAGGAGGAATAGGGTCATATGCAAGAAGGTCAATTGGATTTTGGGTGTTGAAGGTCAAGAAAGGTTGCTGCCTCTCCATCTCTCTTCTTTCGTCTTGATCTCCTATTTTTCCAACTTCCTCAACTTTTTCTTCTCTAAAACCTCCTTGCCAAGGGTCTCTAAGCATTGGGAGTGGTTCAGGCCATTGTTATTCAAGAAGAGCTTTAGTTAGATGGGCTTGATCTAAAGTCCTAGATGACCTAGTGAGGACCATGAAGTATAATGTGGGAAACTTAATCTACAACTAGAGATTCTCACCTTTTAGAGTCACCAAATGTTGGATTAAGGATATTTATACAACCCTAGGCTTGTCAAGACCAACATTCACCTTGACATGTAAATAATTAGTCCCACTAGGTGTGTCAAAACTATTGTCTCCAAATATTACACTTTAGAAGAGAGTGTTTTATCCTCTTCTAGATTTGGGTAATGATGGGACATTTCTAGGCATGTGGGTATACCTATAAAGGAAATGAACCTCTAGATTTAAAGGGGCTAGCTCCTTGAATATATCTCTATAAAATATCCTCTATCTAAACTAGTTTGATTGAAGGGAAAAGAGTTATAAATTGCATAAAGAAAACCTGTTTTAAGAATGGTGATGCACCAAGGTTATCTTCCACATGAATGCCATACCCTAATTCATAATACAATAAACTACATAGACTATTTTCAAGATCTAAAGGTTTTAACATAAGTATTTCAATATATATACAAGATGTATGAAATGATGCAAGGTAAATGAATTGAAAGACAACCTATACACTTCAAGAATAATTATATACATGAAGAAATTCAACACACTTGGATGCACTCTATATGACTTGTTAGATCCAAAACTCTTGCTTAGGCATGAAGGACAAAGGATGAAAACCATCACTTGTTGTCACCATACATAACATACACACTTAGGTAATTACTCAAAACTTTAAAGGAAAAGAAATTTACTAATGCTTAAAGGTAGGATATCATTCTAGCAGGGCTTTGCCGTGCACTGTGTGTTCTTCTTTACACTAGCCCAAGGGTTGTATATATAACAGGGAGGAAGTGGGAGGAGGAACCTTTTGGCACCAAAAAGGGGAATCATTCTATTAGATGTCTCTATATTTAGCTATAACCATATTTGCAAAGGATGCTCATTTGGGCCATCTAATTGATCCATGTCATTTCAAGTGGTTATACAACAAGCTTGTTCTCCCAAAGATGCTTCCCATTGTTTGCAATAGAATCAGGGTATTCTCGGGCTAAGTCATGGCATCAAAGTAGTTTTCCACCTATTATAGATTTGGAATTTTCATTTTATTAGCCTTTTCCTCCTCTTTTGATTGGTCATTAAGAAATGACTTGGATCCTAGTTGATCAATGGTGATATGGGCCCTCTCATTGCTTCGACAGATGAAGAACATGAGCCTTTGGATCTGCTTTGGATGAGTAAGTCGGGTTTGATCTACCTAAGACCCACTATTTGTAATGCCAATGGATATTTGATAAGGCATAAGTTTGATGTTTATGCAACCATATTTATATAGAATCCCTTCTATTCTCTTCAGACCCATATTTCTATGGACTCTCTTCAAGTGTCTATACCCTTCAGACTGCTCAAACATGCCCTTCAACAATCCTTCTATGGACTCTGCACAAGTGTCTATATCCTTCAAACTTTTCCCAAAGGACCCTTTGGCATAGAAATACCCTTTGAGACCTTGGGTTTAGGGTACTTTGTCTGAAAGGTGACCCTTCAGAGCTTTTGAAAAGGCGCTTCAAACTTTTCTCAAGAGTCCCTTTGGACCTTTGGAAGTGGACCAATTACACTTTTCTGAAGGACACTTTTGAAGATAAAATACCCTTCAAAATTTTTATAGGGAACTTGCATGAGAAACATTTTTTTTTGGAAATCTTGAAGTGTCCAATTCTTTCAAAAAAGTTAAAAGGATGAATTCCTTCAGAGAAATTGCAAGGGACACTTTCCTTCGGATTGGTTGAAAAGACCCTTCAAAAAAGTGCAAAGTGTCCCTTCAAAAAATTTAAAGTGGACCAATTTCTGAGAAAGACCCCTCAGAAATATTGTAAGTGTCCCTTCAGACTTTTGGAAGGTGTCCCTTTGAACTGTTCTTGAAGGACACTTTTACAACAAAAAGACCCTTCAGACTTCTTTCGAAGTGGACTAATTCTTTTGGGATTCTCCCAAAGGACACTTCTTTGAAATTTTTTGTCTGAAACAAGACCAAAGTAGATCTAAAACCCAAGGTCATAAAGGTTATTTACATACTAAAGGGTCCTTTAAGAAAAGTTTGAAGGATATAGACACTTGTGCAGAGTCTATAGAAGGATTGCTGAAGGGCATGTTTGAGTAGTCCGAAGGGTATATACACTTAAAGAGAGTCTATAGAAAGATGGGTCTGAAGAGACTAAAAGGGAGTTAATAGAAAGACGGTTTCATGAACATCAAACTTATACCTTATAAAATAACCATTAGCATTAAAAATAGTGGGTCCCAAGTATATCAAACCCAACTTACTCATCCAAAGCAGATCCAAGGGCTCGTGTTCTTCATTCGTTAAAGCAGTGAGAGGGCCCATATCACCATTGATCAACCATGATCTAAGTCATTTATTAACAACCAATAAAATGAGGAGGACAAGGCTAATATAATGAAAATGACAAATATGCAATAGGTGGATAACTACTTTGATGCCATGACTCAACCCAAGAATAACATGGATCAATTAGATAACACGAATGAGCATCCTTTACAAAGATAGTTGCATTTGAAAATAGAGGCCTTCAAGAAAATTATTCCCCTTTATATAAATAAAGTGATTATCCTCCCACTTCCTCTTTGCTATATATACAACCCTTGGGATAGTTTAAAGAAGAACACACAGTGCATGGTGAAGCCCTGCTAGAATGATATCTTACCTTTAAGCATTAGTACACGTCTATTTCCTTTGAAGTTCTAAGAAATTTCCTGAGTGTGTATGTGATGTATGGTTACAAAAAGTGATGTTTTTAATCCTTACATCCTTTGTATTTCATGCATGAGCAAGATTTTTGGGTTTAGCAGGTCATATAGAGTGCATCCAAATGTGTTGAATTTCTGCATGTGTATAAATGTTCTTGAAGTGTATAGATTTTATTTCAATTTATTTACCTTGCATCACTTCATACATCTCATATATATATTTAAATACTTATGTTATAACCTTTAGAGATTGAAAATAGTCTATGTATTTTTTTGTATCGTGCATTAGGGTATGGCATTCATGTGGAAGATAACTTTGGTGCATCAACATTCTTAGAATAGGTTTTCTTTATGAAATTTCTAACTCTTTCCCCTTCAATAAAAATGGTTTAGACAAAGGCTATTTTTTATATATATTTAGGGAGATATCCCATTTAAATATATAGGTTCATTTCCTCTATATGTATACCCACATGCTTAGAAATGTCCCAATGTTGCCCAAATCTGGAAGAGGATTGAACACTCTCTTCTGGGGTGTAATATTTGGAGACAACATGTAAAGATATAAATTTTTGGGTGTAAAAAATAGACTTATAGGGATATATCATGGATTAGGTGTTTTTTTAATTGGATTTTCCATGCTCATGTACCTTTAGGTTTAAGATAGGCTAATTTCTGTAACATTACAACTAGAAAGGCAACATGTTTTTCTCAAATTCTCCTCACCTAGGAAGGGTTTCATGAAATTTCAAGTTGTTCAAAAATATTGGGGACTTAATATATCTCTCCATGTAATCCTTTAGATACTATTCATATATTTAATGGTCTAACAAAGTAAGGAAAAAAAACTTGTCAAATCTGCAAATTGGCATGTTTTTAAGAAAAGTGTAGGGTTGGAGAGAGAAAAAGGATTTTTTAAAGATTTCAATTTTTAATATTTTTCATAATTTAATAAATGTTTTCATGTTTTCAAGTAGGTTTATAAAATAAAATTTCCAAAAAGATCCATTATTTGGCAAATCTTGGTCCTTCCAAGCTTCTAAAAGGGCTTAGTTTTAGCATGGTTTAAGGAAATTTTGCATTTTTAAAGGTTTTTTTAATGGAAAAATAGGTTTAAATGGACCATTGAACTAATTAAATATTAATTTTATGTGGAAAACATCCATAAACCATGAAATCATCTCCAAAAATATGAAAACATACATTCAAGTATGCACAAATTCCATGTAAAAGGGGGCATTTTTTGAGGAAATTTGAGGTTTCTGGCATCTACAAGTAGAGTTTTGACTCCAAATTTGGTGTGTATCATAATAATGATTTGAGTAATCATTAATAAAAATTTAAAGGCCATTGATGAAGTAGATGTGCTTTCTATTTTTACACAGACCTAAGCCTCTCAAAACACAGTCAAGTATAAAACAAGCTTGAGCAAGATGAAGCCTCCAAGAACAAAATTCAAGATTTTGGTTGTTTATAACCATTGTGTGAGTTTTTAAGGTATATAATGGTGTTTTAAAAGATGTAAAAATTAATAAATAACCATATTTTTTTGTTTTGAATATTCTAGGAAGCTTCTAAGTGACAAAAGTTGGCTTAATATGCCATCTTATCAATCAAATAAATGAAGTTTGGATTTGAAATATTTATCTTAGAGTTAAAATGGAGTTTACCACGTGAAATATATGTTTTTTATGTGTAAATATAATTATTAAATTAATCCATAAGTGACACTTCATGCAAGTTGAGTTCAAGTGGAAGTTGACTAGTCTTTGAGTCCACATCTCTTTAGTTGATTAGTTTGACTAGTTTCATGCATCTCCCATACTTTTCATGAAAGATAAGGACATTCAAGAACTTAAAATCACTTTAAATATGGATTTATATTCCAAATTATGGAATGATTTTCATGCAAATAAGGTTTACAAGTCAACATGGGCCCACCACCTCCAATTCTATGCCAAAAGTAAAGGCCATGCAAATTTTTGAAGACTTGAAGAATTGAAGAGTTTGTTTAATATTATAAAATGAATTTATTATTGAGGAATGGCATGGATTTTCATGCATTATGACTTGATTTGACATAAAGATGGGCCCATTACTTTTCCAACTCCAAAAACAAGGTTTCTTGTAAGATAAAGAAAGAAGGAGATATTTAAAGAATATTGTAATTAATTTGAACTCAAAAATTGACTAGAGTTCACATCCAGCTAATCTCCTCTTATTTTTTCAACTCCAATCTTGGATATTGCTTTTGTTTTTTATATATTTTTTATTTTTAGCCCTTTTTTAGGGGATCCCTCTTTTGACAAGACCAGACTCTACCAAAATTTGAGTTTTGTAACCTTTTCAAAGAAATAAAAGATTGTTTCAGATTTCCATTACTTTGGTATAGTGTGTTAATATCAGTTTTATTTGCATGTGGTATAAATATCTCCTTTGTCAAGTATTGATGTCACCTAGCTATTGGTATGATATTATGAAGGTCATGTTTAGTGTTTAATGTCATTTTTGAAAGCTAATAGTGGATAAACATTGGTTGGTTAGTGCCTTGAATCAGGTCTATTTCACCATTTCCCTCACACTTATATTAACTGATAAAACCTCTTCATGAAATACTAATGTATAGGTTTCAATTGGAGTCGTAGATTCAATATTTACTTGTATAATCATTGTGTTAAAATATTAATTTGAGTGGATGAACCAACATTACAGGTGTATCACCAACAATAGAGTAGGATTTCCCTTTTAGTTTCCTTCTCTCTCTTTTCATCCCAACATTCAGTAGTTCAGTAAGCAGTGCAAAGTGTTACATTAGAGGAACTAGCCTCACCAAAATTTAGAGGTCCAATCTAGTTTAGGTGTCCCACAACTTAGATCATTCCGATGTTAGTCCAGGTGTGAAGGTTTTAGAGCCAAAACTACCAAGCCTTCAAACAGGGTGCTATCTAGATAACTAACAGTTTTGGTACGCTTGATAAGATACGAATCCAATAATTAGAGTATAGTTTATAGCACATTAATATTAAAATATAATTTTTAGTACTCCTATGGTCCTAATATCAAGGAAAAAGGTACATTTTTGTTCATAAATATAGTTATTTTCATGTATCTTCTTATAGGCTATGGTAGCTTATAGAGCAGATTATGGTCATTCTTCCCAGTATCAAAAACCCTATTTACCATCATAGTATGATACTTATGATCCATATACATCTCATACTCATAAAAATGATCCATACCCATTCCAAGATCAACCACCCTTCAAAAAATCTTTGAATTTTCATGATGAGTTGGAGGAAATGAAGAGGGTAAGCCAAATGATTACTGAGCAGATATTAACCTACAAACAAGAGTTATTAGATAAGCAATCTCAGTCTCAAAAATGAATACCTATTACTACCCCATATTATTATCCATGTATTTCATGTCTATCTCAGCAAGAAAATATCCCAATCATGCCTCAAGCTCTAATACTTTCAATTCCAGAGTCTCCTACACCTAATTTTCCAACTTGGAATCAAATACAACTAAGCATAAGCCCAAATGATAAAATCAACCCCAAAGTCATTATTGACATTCAAATCTCACCCTTACCTTATAAAGGTCCCAAAGCCTTTCCTTCATGGAAATCCATTCAAGGAAATATGCAAAAATAGGAGGTGATATTTGTTTAGGTTCAACAATCTCAAGAGCAAAATCAAACATCTATAACACAACCATTGGATTTATATCATCTATTGGAGTATTTCCAGGGATATACCATGCCACTCTTAGAGAAATAACCTCTCATTTTTGAGGAAAATAAATAAGATGCAGCCAAAGAGATATAAAATAAAGGTGACTTGAGTGATTAAGAAAAAAATGATCATTAGCAACAGTTATACCATGATTTCTTGAATGAAATTGAAGAGCTTAAGATGGAAGATTTTGATGATGAGATAGAGAAACATTCATCTAAGGATTCCACCAATGTTTTGGAGATTCAAGAAAGCAACACTATTCTAGAGATCCCAAAGTAAGATGCGTTGGAGCTTGAGTGGATGGATGAGATGCCATTCTCTATAGAAGATGAAGATGAAGCAAGTGCAACAAATCAAGAACCTTTATATGACTCCATCCAAAAGGTAGAAATATATGATCAACATGTTTCAAATGGTAAGAATGCTAATGAATTTCATGTAATTTTAGTTGATCATGATGAAGAGGCATTTTGGGATGATTTGGAGAGTTTTTGTGCAAATTTTGATAGTCCATCTCTACCCTAAGTGGAGATTGATGAATGTCTTACAAAAAGTACTATTGCAGTGATTTATCAAGAAGAAATTAATGAAATATTATAGCCATGTTTAAATCCATACCAAGAGGTTGAATATCTCAATGAGCCACTACTTCAAATGGATCATAATGAAGATACCAATCCAAACATGCCAGTTGATTTGCCAATTCAAACATTGAATGAGAATGAGACAAATCATGACCAACCTATGAATGAGGTAGAGATATCATTCTTGATATAACAAATAAGAATATGGGAGGAAGATGATTAGGTATTAGATCCATATCTTCAATCCATGCACCTAAGAATAGAGGTTGGAATCCCAATGACATCATACAGAAGATATGAACACATAAGTGCTCTTATATGCAAGAAGATGCCATTAAGATATGTCAAATGCATTTCAAGGATCCATGGTGAATCAAATAAATTTCAATTTGATCATGGAGGAAAGCATCTTACTTTAGGTTAGTTTTTCTAGGTTTGATTTATGTTAATAAGTGAGTATCACAAGCAACAATCTACTTCCCTTTCATTGTTTTCCTATTTTTCTGTAGGTTAGTTGTCTTTGATTTCTAGTTTAGTTGTGTTTTCCTTCAGTTTTGTTGTGTCAGTCAGAAAAAGTATTACAAAGCCCAAAAGAATCTATTTGCCATTGTCATATGAAAACTAGTGAGTTATTTTGACCAATAGGCTGGTCAACCCCTGTGAGTCACCAAAAATGTTGGTAATTTGGCCTGTCAAGGCCAAATTCTAACCCCTACAATTCAATTTTTTTAGAAACCGTCAATAGCCTCTACAAGCTAATCAAATTGATATTTTTAATCTAAAAATTCATTTCTTTAAAATGTAAAATTGCTCTTAAAAAGTCATTAAATTATTCTAAATACCTTTAGTTATATTCAAAAATATAACTTTAACCTTATCCTAAAATTTCATGGCTTAAAAAGGTAATTTCATGCATTTTTAAAGCTAAAAAGTCTTATTTTGGACCGGCACATGCCAAAATTAACCCCAAAGCATGGAAAAGTTTAATTTTAATGTATAATAATGAAAGAGATTCATGGAAATCTATATCGTGCATTATCTTGGAGGTAAAATCTTGAATTCATTCTTTTTAAAAAAAGACAAAAATAAGCTATTTTATTCACTTTCAAGAAGAAAAGTACAAATCAATATAGATTTTTTACATCAGGGGTAGGGAAAATATATAAAGGTAATAAAAAAGTTTCATCACAATTTTCATGGAATTTGGACATAGAAAATGGCCAAAACTATTTCATACAGGCACTCCTAGTTTACACATAGTGACTTGCTTGCAAGTTTGATGATGGTACGGTCAGATGGAGAAGGGTACATATCTAAATTTTTGGATGTAAAAACTAGAATTAGAGGGATTTATCATGGATTATGTGGTTTTTTAATTGGATTTTCCATTCTCATGTACCATTAGGTTTAATATAAGCTAATTTATGTAGCATTACAACCAGAAAGACAATAGGGTTTTCTCAATTTCTCCTCACTTGGGAAGGGTTTCATGAAATTTCAAGTTGTTCCAAAATCTTGGGAAATTAAGATATCTCTCCATATCATCATTGATATATTATTTATACACTTAATGGTCTAAAAAATAAAGGAAAAATGGCCTGTTAAATCTATAAATTGGCATACTTTCAAGAAAAGTGTAGGGTTGGAAAGAGAAAAAAGATTTTTTTAAGATTCCATTTTTGGACCTTTTTCATCATTTAATACATGTTTTCATGTTTTCAAGTAGGTTTATCAAAGAAAATTTCCAAAAATATCCATTATTTTTCAAATATTGGTCCTTCCAAGCTTCTAAAAGGGCCTATTTTTAGCAAGGTTTAAGGAAATTTTGCATTTTTTAAGTTTTTTTTTATGGAAAACTAGGTTTAAATGGAAAATTGAACTAATTAAAGATTAATTTTATCTAGAAAAAAAACATAACCCATAAAATCAAATCCAAAAATATGAAAAAATACATTCAATTTATGCATAATGTGCATACATTGAATGTATGCACAGTATGCATACATTGAATGTATGCACAGTATGCATATATTCAAGTATGTAAACGGGGGCATTTTTTGAGGAAATTTGAGGTTTTTGGCATCTATAGGTGGAGTTATAACTCCAAATTTGGTGTGTATCATAATAATGAGTTGAGTAATCATCCATAAATTTTTTAAGGGCATTGTAAAAGTGGAGGTGCTTGCTATTTTTACACAGACCTAAGCCTCTCAAAACATAGTCAAGAAGAAAGCAAGCTTGAGCAAGATGAAGTCTCCAAGAGCAAAATTCAAGATTTTAGTTGTTTCTAACCATTATGTGAGTTTTTTAGGTATATAATGGTGTTTTAAAATATGTCAAAATTAATAAATAACCATCTCTTTTTGTTTTGAATATTCCAAGAAGTTTCTAAGTGATAGAAGTTGGCTTAATAGGCCATCTTATCAATCAAATAAATGAAGTTTGGAGTTGAAATATTTATTTTAGAGTTCAAATAGAGTTTAACACATTACATATATGTTTTTTTATGTGTAAACATATTTATTAAATCAATCCATAAGTCACACTTCATGCAAGCTGAGTTCAAGTGGAAGTTGACTAGTCTTTGAGTCCACATCTCTTTAGTTGATTAATTTGACTAGTTTCATGCATCTCCCATGCTTTTCATGCAAGATAAGGAAATTAAAGAACTTGAAATCACTTTAAAGATGGAATTATATTCTAAATTATGGTATGATTTTCATGCAAGGAAGGTTGACAAGTCAACATGGGCCCACCACCTCCAATTCTATGCCAAAAGTAAAGGCCATGCAAGTTTTTGAAGACTTGAAGAATTGAAGAGTTTGTTTAATATTATAAAATGAATTTATTATTGAGGAATGGCATGGATTTTCATGCATTATGAATTGAGTTGACATCAAGATGGGCGCACCACTTTTCCAACTCCAAAAAGAAGGTTTCTTGCAAGATAAATAAGGAAGGAGATATTTAAAAAATATTGTAATTGATTTGAACTCAAAAGTTGACTAGAGTTCACATCTAGTTAATTTCCTCTTATTTTTTCAACTCCAATCTTGGATATTGCTTCTATTATATATATATATATATATATATATATATATATATATATATATATATATATATATATATATATATATATATATATATAGGCTTTTTAGCCATTTTTTAGGGGATCCCTCTTTTTATAATTCTAAACTCTACCAAAAATTGAGTTTTGTAACCTTTTCAAAGAAATAAAAGATTGTTTCAGATTTCCATTACTCTGGTATACTGTGTTAATATCAGTTTGATTTACATGTGTGGTAGAAATATCTAATATGCAGGTCATGTTTACTGTTTAATATCATTTATTTAAACTGACAGTGGATAAACATTGGCTGGTTAGTGCCTTGAATCAAGCCTATTTCACTATTTCCCTCAAGCTTATATTAACTGATAAAACCTCTTCATGATATACTAATGCATAGGATTCAATTGGAGTTGTATATTCAATATTTTCTTGTCTAATCAGTGTTCTATAAGCTTAATTTAAGTGGATGAACCAACATTATAGGTGTATTACCAACAATAGAGTAGGATTTCCCTTTTAGTTTCCTTCTCTCCCCTTTCATCCCAACATTTTTTAGTTTAGTAAGCAGTGTAGAGTGATACATCATAGGAGCTAGCCTCACCAAAATATAGAGGTCTTATCTAAGTTAATGTTTCCCACAACTTAGATCATTCCAATGTTAGTCTAGGTGTGAAGGTTTTAGAGCCAAAACTACCAAGCCTTCAAACAGGGTGCTATGTAGATAGCTAACACATAGTAGTGGGATATTTAGTACTCTAATGGGTGGTTGATTACATAACAATAGGTTGACTTAGTTAGTAGGGAGGAAAAGACTAAATGCATATGACAAGGCTAATATAGTATGCTGAAATAAGAAGATGGTTGATTTAATATCAAATAGGTTGATCTAGTGGGAAATGAAAATGGCTGATTTAGTATCACAAATAAGATACATAGTCGATTTAGTATTAAATGGGTTGATTCTATAGGAAAATTAGGAACATGAAAAATTAAATCAAATTAGATGATTAAGTTGTTATTTTTATGAATTTATAAGAATGTATTTTGATTATTTATGATATGGAGATCTAATACATCCTTTATTGTTTGATATTTTGTAGAGATGTCAAAGGTATTGGCACTTGATAGATGCATTCTAGTTTCTAGATCTAATGGATTGATTGACTGATGTGGATAAAATATGATTGGTCATTCTAGGCTTTGGAGGCATCATGGAGATGAGGCAGATTCTACTTAATGTTGATCATGTTATCATGTTCTTTGTATTATGGGAATGATTAACCAACACTTATTTATGGGTGGTCGATGGGGATACCATTGAGGTGGTATCATACTCTAGGATGTCTATGTATTGATGGGACCACCAATAGGAGGGACATTAGTGATCACTATGATACTAGAAAATTTGGAGGATCATGGAGATGAGGCAGATCCTACTTAATGTTGATCATGTTATCATGTTCTTTGTAGTATGGGAATGATTAACCAACACTTTTTTATGGGTGGTGTATGGGGATACCATTGAGGTGGTATCATACTCTAAAATGTCCATGTATTGATGGGACCACCAATAGGAGGGACATCAGTGATCACTATGATACTAGATAATCTAGAGGAGAGGCAAGCACTAACCTGGTGGGTGACATGTTCAGATAATATATACCTTGGATTGAGGGTGAGTTTATTTTATGTATATATTGTAAACATTTTAGATATTTAGAAGGCCATGATAGGACTTGTGACAACATAAGTGTTGTGTCATAAATCAAACAATAAGGTACTAGTATACGTGATAGCTTTATGTCAGTCTATATTAAACCATGGAGCACTTTACAATTTTGGGGGTGTCATTTGGGTCTAACTCATGTATGATATGTATGGGATGATATATATAGGGTAGAAAACCATGGGGCCCATTATTTTACTGAGTACCTAGATATATGAGAGGTTCCCTATGTATTAGCTAGTTGAGTTTTCATGTGTGGTCAATGACATGTTACCTCGAGTCATGTGATATAAGTAAGACAATGTAGATTAAGTTTTGCCCCATGTGCCAGCATTTTAGACTATCACACGAGGGGAGATCATGTGGTAGTATAACACACATATCACTATTGTATGACCTAGTTGGTCAACCATTGCTATAGGGTTGTCATGGGTGTGGATTACATACCACTACACCTCATGGGTAGAGCCACATCCAATGGCATGCTTGCTAGGGTAGTTCAGACTCCCACACCCAATGTCCCCTCTAGTAGTGCCTACTTATTGGGCACATCAGGCTAGAGAAATAAGGGGAAGAGGAGGAGGAAGAGTACCAGTGGAGATACATGTGATTAGGCCATAACATGCTAGACCATGGACTAGTCGAGCATGATAACATGTGATAGTAGGAGGAGGTGACATGGATGGAGTCCAACCTTAGAGGTAGATATAGTTTGTATGTTTTACTTTATATTATATAGAACACACACACACACAAACACATATATTTTGATAATGGGATTTTATTGTATGAGTTGTACTTGGTTGTTGATGTGGATGCAATAATATATTTCTTTCTAGCACATGTATTTAGTTATTGTTGTATATGTTATAGGAAATATACGTTGAGTGTTTTCTTTTCTAAAATTATGTGATACACATGCATGGTTAAAAATAAAAAGGCAAAAATGACTTGAAAAAGTATAAGTAATAAAAAATAAATGTACTACACACTATATCACAATGGGAAATGTGTAATAACAAAATATGATTAAATATAATAAACCAAAGATGGTAAAAAGAGATAACAAAATGTTTTTAAACCATGTAAAAGATTTGAACCAAGTTAAAGCAAAATAAAATCACACTTTATCATGTTGGGAAGTATGAAAATAATGTAATAAAATGGAAAACACATGAAAACTAAATGGTATAAAAACAAAACAATTAATTCAATCAATCATACTAAATCACGTTAGGAAGTATAAAAGAGAAACAAAATTGGAAAAATAAAATAAAATTTATCACACTAATTCAAGCTAGGAAGTATGAAAAATTTAATAAAATGGTTATAAGCATACATGCGATCAAAAAATAAGAAGATACAAGTGAAGGGTCAATTAAATAAGCATAAAACATACTAAATAAAGATGGAAAGCATGTCAATGATGTGTAACTTATAATTAATCACTACTTATGTCAAATTTGACACATTTAATTTCATTGTGACTTGGGTATTAGAATATTTTATGAGGAAGGTCTGGTCCTATCCATGGTCTTACATTGAAACTCACAAAGAGAATACCAATGAGGTAGAAATAACTATGGGAATGATTTAAAAAAGTGGTTGTAATGTGGTAATTTGTGAGGAATGCCTGGTCTTACCCATGGTCTTACAATACAACTCACAAATGGGATTCATAGGGGGATGATCACTGAACAAACAATATTTCTAAAGGGTAAATATTAGTATTGTTGTAAATGAAAGAGGGAATGTAAAATTCATAATGTAGGCATCTATGAGAATACCTTAGGAATCATGAGGCACACTAAGGACATAGAAAATAGATTAAGTGGATAGTGACCATTAATATACAAAGGATACCCATTCACAATAAGCACAAAGCTATATATTCAAATAGGTGAGATACTAAGATTGACTCATGTTGGTTGTATGAAACAGAAAAATAAAATGGACATACCTTCCCACAACATGTTCCCCATTCCTTAGGACCTCTTACAAAGTCATTTGTCTACTACGAAGATTGGGTACTTGTGTGAGAAAGTAGTAGCACTAGAAAAATTTTGTATTCCCATTTTCCAATCTAATAGCCTACCACACCCCAATGGACCTCAACTCTATCATGAGGCTAGCTATGGAGTTTGAGCTTTGATTAGAAAAAGAAGATATGCTATGAATCATGTCTTTTAGTGTGATTTGAATTTTGAATTTTGAATGTTACCTTTTTATATCATTGCCTTTTGTTAAATGATTTGGATTTTAAATTTTTATGGATTTTAATATTCCTCCTCCATATGGATTTGGAATAAACAACACGAGGGATGAAAGTGATACACACGAATGAGCTTTAGACTTTGGCTAAAGGAAGCTAAGTATCTAAAGACATGATTGACTAAACACTTAGGCTTACCTATGAAACAATATTACTTAGTTTATGAAATGAAATAAGGGAATAAAGGGAGATCCTACGTGGATTGGTAAATTAGAATTAAAATGAGATGACTTGTTTTCCATTTGATCACATGGTAAAGAAGAATTATTAGAGGGAGTAAGGTTTGTATAACCAAGTCACAATAATAATGATCCATATTAGATGAGATAAGGTAGATTTTTTTTTTGAGAAAGGACAAAGACATCCATGAAAAAGAAGCAATCACATAAATATAAGCATGTAAGAAGAATCCATAAGAACTAAATAAAATAAATGAAACCATATACAACACAAAATGCAAAATTTAAATATCCATGTAAGATAGATAAATGAAGCAAAATTTGACACAAAAGCAAATGATATAAGAAATAAATAAAATTGGATCAAAATTCCAATACAATCATCATAATGAATATGAAAGTGAAAGAACACCATGTTGTGTTCACAAATACTAATAAATCTATCCACATATATTATCCATAACATATGATATATCATAATTAAGTTGGACCCTAACTACAACAAGAGTTTCATTTATCCTCATGGAAAGTTGTGAAAATACCTCTCATCGAATCTCCTCTATAGAAAATTTAGGTATAGTGGAAGGATCATGCTCATGAGGGCCCTCGTGCATAGATAATCAAATAGGAAAATAGATGCTAGAATATTCATGGTAGTTTTGGGATAGGGAGATGGACCCACTAGTAGAGAAGGAATCATAGGTGGTGGAGAAGATATAGGTGGCATAGGAGCCCCAAGTGAAGAAGGAACCATAGATGGAGCGGGACTCACAAGTGAAGAATGAGGAGCCTTCTTATGTGGATGACCTATGGGAGGGGGAAAAATGGGTGTAGGAATGGTCATGAGGTGATCATGAAGATGCTTTTGGAGGATGCAATAATGATTAGTGTGATGGGTATCATATTGATGCTAAAGATAATATACCTTTCCATATTTGGGTATATACTCAGGTAATAACTTAGGAGGAGGTATAGATTTATCTTTGGGCTAAAGAAATATAGGGTGAAAGGTGTCAATATATTTTTAAAGCTTTTTAAAATGGGTGGAGGAATGATTATCTATGTTGTGGAAGTAACATATATAGTTATTAGTAGATTTTGTGGTTCTACTAACAAAAGAAGTAGAAGCAGGAGCCAGGAAAGGTTGGTATAATTGACAATCTCTAGTACAATGACTGATAACTCTATGAATGTCATAGTAAGGGTGATTGACCCATTAGGTGGGTAAGGAATAAATTTGTGGTAAAGGAAGAAGGCCATCATTGAGTGGAGGCAGGGTTGCTGGAGAGACTAGGCTAGTCTTGGTTGAAGAAGATGAATCAGATACATGATGAGGATCAACTAAGGGTAAAGTAGGAGTAAGATCAAAACTAGACTTAGTTGAAGAATATGTAGGACACATAAAGGGATTAAGGGTAGTAACAAACATCTTTGGGGGAAGCAGGCTATAGGGATCTTGGTATCTAATAAAATGATAGGGACCAGTCATATCATGATCTATAAGCATGCTCCTAAGAGGATTTAAAAAAACTAGAAAACATTCCATATCTACCTTGTGAAATAGAGGAATAATACTATAATTAGGAACTATATAAAATGGAATATGATAAGAGGAATTGAAATATTGAAACAAAGAAGAATGATAATGAAGAATCTTAGCATCTCTAGTTTGAATAAGACCTCCTAGAAATGGATCATCTAAAGTATAACCATTCATCATAATCAAGTGTATGAAGTTTGATGGTGAAGGTAGACATGGTCTTATCATTAAAATTTGCATGATGAATAGAATGTCAAGTCTTGGTTAAGACCATGAGTATATCATCGGTAGGTGGTTGATGAGAATGTGGATTTAATGATGGTGGAAGTTGGGTGATGAGATGAGGAAAGAGCTATGAAGTTTTTATCTTGAGGTTGATCTCATATGGCTCATCATAATCAAATTCTAAGAGGTTAGGTGGTATGTTCCCAATGAGTTTGGGGTGACCATGATAACCTCACATAGAGTTGATAGGGAAATTAAAACATTAAGATTCTTGAAACGGAACATTTGATAAGGGTTTAAGGGTTGTAATTTCTAATAAACCATGTTCTTGGAATTTTTTAAAATTCCAAGGGTTGGTATCTCCTTAAATCTTATAGATAACACCATTATAGGGAAATTTGACACATTGATAGGTAGAAGAGGTGACAACACTCATGTGATGAGTCCAAGGCCTACCAAGCAAGATTTTGTAAGAAATGGAAAAATTAAATATCATAACCTTCAATCAAACAATGATAGGAAAGATGGTAATAGGGAGCTACATGCAACCTAAAGGAGGCATTTTCCTTTGATCATAATCTTGACATGTGGACTTAAGATTACACTCAGAATATACAAGAGTTTTAATGAAGTTGAAGGATTCAACATAATTACTTGAACCCTAATCAATCAAAACATACTTGATTCAAATATCATCGATTTGAATTCTTATAAAAAGGGGAGGATCATCCGCATGAAGCATAATATCATCTAGGATCATGGAAGCGATAGGGAATTTGAGAGAAAGAGAAGTGTCCATATTTTGTCAATGTGTATAGACATCTCTTTGCATTATTTTAAGATACTATCTTCCAACCCAGATAAAGTAGCTTCATGTATTATGAGGGGAGAGAAAGGGATGTTCATTTTGAATATTATTTTTATTAGGTGGTTGTGATGATGCAGAGAAGTTCGCATGAGTTTAATAAAGGGTATTTGAGATGGGAGATTGGTAAGTTCTACAATAGGGACCTATTCATCATAACCCATAGGGGACTACTAGAGAGAGGTGAGTAATGTTGGAGGAGCTCTTGGTAAGGAGGAGTATAAGTACATTCAAACTTGTGTTGATAAGATGTGGTTGGTTTAGTTTGGGGACAAATCAATTGATTGTCTTGAGATGATGGGATAGTTGATTTAGGTTTGTCTTGTAATTAGTTTGAAGAGATGCCATTAAAAGGTTGAAAAATGTTATTTATGAGTGTATATGTTGGGGGATTTGTATAAATAGTGTGAGAGGTGTGATCTAATTGAGGTGTTGTAAATTATTCATGAAAAGAGATAAGGTCCTCTTACCCCAACTCTATTAGGTGAGAGGGGGAATAATCATGGATAACATAGAAAGTTTGGGATGATTTGTGCATGTGTGTAGGATGAGAATAAATGAAATCAACTACCCTTCACATATTAGTCATATTTACCACATTCTCTTCAGGAGATTGGTCTATAATATTTTCAACATTGTTGGTGGAAGAAGTAGGCTTGTAATTATTATCTTGATGATTAGGAAGAGGGTCTTTATAGATAACAAGATGAGCATTAACATGGTTCAAAGCTTAATTTTTATTTTGTTTTTCATGAGATTTTAAGGCTATAACATAGGATTTTTGGCATTTACGAATGAGTGAATCATGATCAAAATTTAGAATAAGGAGTAAATCGATAACTAAGTTACATAATTGCCTATAAGTCTCGTGAGAGTGACCCTAACTAGCATGAAACCAAGAAAATTATTTGGATCATACCATGATTTCATAGGGTGAGTGGGGTCAAGCTATTATGGAATATGCATTGGTATATGATTTTTGAGTTATGCTAAGGATAATGAATTATGAATATTGATGTTGTTTATTTGAGAAAATTGAGGATTAGGAGTATTATTTAAAGGGAAAGCTTGCTTCATAAAAGGGTTGGGAGTAATGGCTTGAATATTATGAATGGTATCATAGGAGTCGGTGACACCATCATTAGTATCATGATGATTTTTATTTTTGAGGAGCATGCAAGTGCTCATGGGAGGTTGGGATAGCTCAAACTAATGCATGATAAAGTCTTAGCACTTGTCTTGGTCGAGGGCTTCTTCCAAAGTTCTTGGAGAGAGAGTCCTAACTCAATATTATAACTTGGGAAAAAGAGTGTTATTGAAAAGATGAAAGAGATTATCATCCACCATGTTATGCTCACACTTATTAGACAGTCTTCTTCCATTTGATGAAAACTTGTATGGTTTTAGTTTCAAGTTTATTACACTTGATAAAGTGAGCCAAGGTATTCAAAGGGTAGTCACTAGTTTGAAACTATTGTACTATAGAGTTAACTAGATCTTCTAAGCTAGTGATATAATGTGACTTGAGTTGATTAGACCAATATAAAGCATCTTCATAGAGTGTTTTCACTAATAGCTTGGTAACAACAAAAGTGTTTAACTTGACCCAATATTTGTAGAGATTACCAAACATTTTTAAATGTAAGGTAGGATCAATTAACCCACTATAACTAATGGTAGGTGTGATACCTCCTATATCTATGTTGGCAATTTGATGCGTAAGAGGTTCATTTTGAAGTTATTTAATCACTTGTTAACAAGGGGTGGTTGAGCATTGAGGTTTCCATTGGAATCCCTAAGGGGGGGTAGGGGGATTTTGATTTTACACTCCCCATGGAACCTATTGAGGTTGATTTTGAAGGTGAATAACATGATTATACATTTGCATCATTTGATTAACATTGTTAGCTTGAAAAGCATTCATTTGCATCATTTTGACTAGTTTACATGGCATGCAAAGCATTAAAATTGGTATTAGTGGCTTAGGTTCCACTATGAGTAGTGACATGCACAACACCAGTGGCTTGAGAGGCATTGGTAGAAAATGAGGCACTAGTAGCATGATTAGCATGTGTAGAAAAAGATGCACTAGTATAAGGATTGACATTAGAATAAAAATAAGCACTACTATCATGATTACCATTGGTAGAAAAGGGTGCACTAGTGGAGTGATTGAGAAAGAGGGGTCTTAGAAAAGGCCCACTAGATGTCCAGCCTACATGTTAGTAGAGATACTTGGCATGGAGGTTGAAAAAATCAAAGAAGAAGAGGTCATAGTATGAGAAAGAGTCAAAATAGAAGGGAGAGGTTGAGAAGTAAAGAAGGTATCACCCTAAAAGCTATGATATAATGTGGGGGAATGTGAATGGGGTTCTTCTATTTGACCACTTATCATGAGATTGTAAAATGTTTAAGGGTCTTTTCCCCTATGTTGAATAAACTCATTAATGAATAAATTCATTTTAGGAGTGTAATATAATTCTAGATAATATTCCAAGGAGAAAATAGAGTTATGAATTGAAGATGAATGAGTAAGAGTCCCATAATTTGTAGTGTGAGTGGATACATGCACATTACTTTCATCTAAAGTGGAAGCCATAAGTAGTTGATGGGGAAACCTATTGGGATTGGTGAAGCTCATCATAGTTGTTGAGTTGAACTATGTGTTATCCTCAAAAAGGAAGTTCATGATGAAACAAGGGAGTTAAAATGAGATGATGCAAAAATAAAATTAGAAAATAAGATATAAAGTCAAACTGGTCGAGTGTTTTGTGTAATCCAAGGAATAGTAGAGAAAGATAAGGATACATAGCTATGTAGGTTTACCTTATATTACAGTTAGGAAAAATAAAATATGATGATAAGGATACACAATCATGTATTTTGATTATGTACTACTAAATATGACTGAATAGGGAGATAAGAATACACATTTGTATAGGTTGACTATGTATTGTAGATAGGAAGGTTTAACAATCTATAAGAAATTGTATCGACCAAAATGATAATATTCTAAAATAGGGGAAAATTTTGTAATATAATTTAAATCCATGATGAAATAAAACACACAAGTTATTGGATCAATTTGATTGATCCAATTGGAACACACAACACAAGCCTTACACCAATGCTAGCTAATGCAAGTTTTGCAATACAACACATAGTGATTAAAAAACAAGAAGCATCTGAAAAGTAAATGCTAACTAGTTAGTCATCTTAAGTGTTATTAAGTTATTAGAAAGTTTGATTTTAATGTGATAGGGAAGTTGGCTGGAATAAGGAACTAGAAAACAATCTAAGGTTAATTTTAGGATGTTTGGGATGAAAGGGATCTGTAATTAGTGAAGACTTGCATAGAAAAAACAAAGTCATTTTGAAGTGAATGTGTGTTAAACCTATGTATAGAGAGTTAGAACTATACTAATTGGTTCAATACAGTACTGTAAATATAGAAAAATATAATATAAGGACAAAAATGATGGCATGAAAGAAAACCTATAAGGGTTAGTATCACGTTGGGTTCACCAGAATATATGCAAAGGGTAATGCAACTGATCTATAAATCAATCCTAGCTCAAAGAAGATAAAACCTACTTACACTGATACATTAGATATTCAGGATCATGACCAATATGGATCCATTATACCAATCCAAGTGATATCTTACCACAATAAAATCACTAGGGAGGGTTTTAAAGCCTCTAGTTAAGTAAAACTATACAATAACCCTAGTTAGGTCCTATGTTTTCATATTCACTAAGTATAAATGAAAAAATCAAAGTAAATTCTAATCTAGTGCTCACCAAAGCCTATGACATAAAGTGGGGGTAATAAACATAAAAAGTAAACATAAATAAAAGATATTTACTCTCATCAATGTATACAAAATCCTAATGCATGGGAGAGAAGTACAAATGCAAATCTATCTACTCTTACAAAGGAGGAACAAAGTTAAGAATACTTACCTTTGAAGATAAACCCAGTGAGCCTCAATCTCTCCTTTGGCCAAGGTGTTTCACAAGAGGTTGTTATAGTATGTAAGGATAACAAGGATAAGTCAGTTCTAGGCTACACAACCTATCTATAGATCTAAAATACTT